>CM067071.1:9619102-10344102 GCA_033980235.1 Diadema setosum | reverse complement strand
TGAGAATTTGGGCCATAAGATTTTACTCTGTTTTATCAGACTAACTTACATTTGGACTGGATTTCCTCTTTAAAAATCCCATCTAAATTGACTTCATATTATGGTTCATTATATTTCTGACAATGACATTCATGTACAGTTGTACACATGTACAGGGCACTTCTGTTACAATGAATATGTGATTATAGCAATATTTCATTATAAGAAAGTGAAATTCAGTTCCCCAAATTATCATACAACAATGTAAAATAGTGTAATGTATGCCATATATCTAACCGCGTTTTCCATGACCTTAACAACACACAAAAATATCAACACTGTTTAATACACATTGGATTTGTTTTTCTATTTGTTCTGCTGGAACGAAATTTGGATATTACAAAAGAAAACTGTTGTCCCAAAGACCTTGATATAACAGGAGTTGCCTGTATCACGGTACACAAATGCATGATCAATCCTGTAACCCCCCCCCCCCAAAAAAAAAAACCAACAACAACAACAACACACACACACACACACACAAAATGGACACACTCACAGACACATATCATTCTAATACAGACATATGTGTATTTTGGATAAGCAAAACAATCACTAGCAAAAAAAACAAAACAAAACAAAAACATAATCCCTTGCAAAAACACACAAACAGTGCAATCACAATCGCAGAAACTATATGGCAGGGTGCAGTGTGCCATTTTGACCAGGGGGTGTTTCATCAACGGTAGTCTCAGTCGCAGCGGACGGGTGCAATTAACTCACTGTTAACATTTTGACCTGACCTCGCTTTCCTCTTGAGTGAACACGTTTCGCACGAAAACCGCTAGGAAAGTGTCGCAGCAAAACTACTGTAACTTTAATATTTATTCTTATTTTTTGATAATCCAAACGGTTATGAAAAGTAAAAACCTCATTTTAACCTGCCATTATGTTACATTTTTTAAATAACGATGATAAAATATTCCAAAATGGAGCATAACTTCACTCTCAAAACGTAAAATAATTGTCAGAAATCGTTGCTAAAATTTCACACTTTGACTTCGTGAACAACAAAAAACTTTCAAGTATGTTACTAAGTATGTATTTCTTTACAGAACTCTTAACTATCACATTCGAAAAGTCATGCGTCCGGATATGTCTGGAAATAATCGAAAGAGGTGCACTTTCTACCTTCATTCCGAGCACGAAATTTCATAGTCATTCGCACATGGGAAGACAGGGTACAGTCCCACGTACCCACATCTTTGTTGCTCTCACGTCACCTGTGCTTCAGTGCCGTACGGCACTGCAGTTCTCTGATCGTAACTCGTACCGGGAATTCGTAGTTGTAATGTTACTTACTAGTGCAGTAAAATCTGCGTGAAGTCCGAATAATCCAATGTCATGAATTTGCAACTGGTATCATAGCTGATAGATATTCACATTTTGGCTACTTTCTTTTTAATAGGCCAGTTCTGATAACGTAAGTACTTGTTTTTGAGGTGGCGAAGTCCCCTGCAGCACACTGCTACATTGTACTTATCAACACCACCCAGCCCACTCTCACAGCGTAGCATGCATGTGCAGTGTACTAGGCACCCACAGCATGCGGCCACCTCGCATCTCGCGCAGTGACAGTACACTGCACTGCATCGACCAATCAGCTTGCTGGATCGAAGCAGCATGGGAAAGTCCATTCATTGCGCAAGCGCAAATCAGTTGTTCTTAGAATATGACGTCATTATTCTCGTTTGCTGCTCCCGTACAATTTGAGATTTCTGACAACATACCTCATTTATTTTCACTTGTAACTTCAAAAATAGGTCTTCGGCAAAACGAACACCACCCTGCTAACGTCCGCCCATGTCTAATGAATATGTATGTCAAGTTTCATGAATATTAAGTGGTGCGACCAGATGTGTCTGGAAATAATCGGAGGGTAGTTTTCCGAGACAGCGAAACATGAAATGTTGAATAACTTAAAAAGTTCTCTATCGTTTCTCATGATTTTTCGTATGTAGATAGAAATCATAATTTGCATTGATACTGAAAGTTTGAGCGATTTTGGTCAATGTATAGCGGAGATATGAGAAGGTGAAATTTGGGTGAAAATGAGAACGCCCGATTCGCACTGCCTCGATGACGGCTGAAAATTCAAAACATTTCGTTGGTTTCGGGGGAGTTAATTATAGTCGTCCGCTGTGACTGAGTCTGTGCTGACAATCACCATAGTAACAGTCAGTGACCAGCACATCTCATCCAATTAAAACCAAGGATTTTGCTGAAATTGTCAGCGCTTACTAACGTTGATGAAACAACTCCCTGACCTAAAGCTTGGACGCATGACACGGATTCAATGATACAGCCATGGCTTAGGTGTAGACTGATTTGTGTTTCACATATTACAACATGACTTTAATCGCTTAACACAATGCATCGGCAATTCCTTGAGACGGCGGCTTATGACTGCTGTGATCTGCCACGCCCAAAGCCTCCTTTCTGCAAAGCCAAACACACCAAAAGAACACAAATCAACCATTTGCACAACATAGAAAAAATAAATACATTCAAAAATACAGTACACAAGAATAATGACTTTAACCTGTTGAGGACAGTTTGATTTTGCTACAGCACGCATTTCCCATAGACACCTGCCCGAGTATACTCGGGACTCGTCCTCAACGGGTTTAAAGATGATGGCAACAAGAGAATCTAAGACATCTACATCTGCCATAAGTACTCCACTGACAGATATAAAACAGGAAGAAAATGTATTCTCCTAATAGCCCGAGTACTTCAAAGTTGACATTTTCTATCTAAATCTGACAATTCTACTAAAAATAATCATCATTCTGGGAAATATACAGCCCCACTGTCTGAGACATTCCAGTCAATGCAACTATGCAGAAACTTCTGTTGGACCTAAATTCAAAGTTTTAGTTCTGTACCAATGTGCTTAGAAACTCCTGTATTTAGTGCAACATTAATGTTATTCATAATTATCAATGTGCACTATCAGCATTTCATCAATTTGACAGGAAAAATTGGCACATTCCCCAACAGAAAAAAAATTAAAATAATAAAAAACAAAATAACTACAATAGTTTTACCTATGCAATAGGATATTTCTGTAGTCTAAGCAATCACCTCATAGCAATACCTTGGCATCTGACTTTAATAGCTTCGTCATGATTTCAAATCTAACAACTTTGTCTGTACTTCCACAAAAGAAAATTCAAAAATGATTACAACTTCCTGTGCAATGCCATAAGCAACCAAAGTAATAGGGTTGAGGATAAAGTCAGCCATTTACTTCTGCTCTTATATGAATTTACAATCTCAGCTATGGCAGTGACACATTAAACAAAGAGTGGTAAGGCAACTACAGTGGTTAATACAGAACCTACTACTGTATTAGACATCTATGGGTGCATTTGAGTGCTCTCCTGAAGCATAGCATACCATACTGTATCTACACCAGAGGAGCCCTCGAACATCGCGAAAGTGTACAGTGAAACCCCGTTATAACGAGTTCGGTTATAACGAGGAACCGCTTATAACGAGGTGATCCCCTCGGTCCCGTTTTTCTTTGCGTGTAAACCTATGGCAGAACGAATCGGTTATAACGAGTTCGGTTATAACGAGATTCCGGTTATAACGAGGACAATTTCGGTGCATCATGATAAAGAAAAACATAAGCAATTTGATCGGATATAACGAGGTTCCATTTCTTGACTAAATTGCCGCTTTCAAACACGCGACAAACGAAACCCTGAAAACCGAATTCACGCTATCCACGTCTTTTTCCGTTTTGCAGAGAACCGTTCCTTCCATGTTTTCTTCTAAATCACGCGATAAGACACAGGAATGCCTTCCGATGTTCCTACTAAATCATTAAACATAATCATTCGATTTTCTTTTCCGCGAGATACGTGTGGGTGATATTAGGGCAGACCACACCGCAACGAGAAATAAAAAAGATAACGCATTCAAAAACTTTTCATGTAGCGACACTTGTGGCCAAAAATGGACAATTGGAATGCGTGTGCAACTCACTATTATATCCTTTCCATTTTTAGTTCCGACTTCCAGTTCTCTTGCTGCTTAGCAAATATGAGTGTGGATGATTAAAGCCGAAATAATTAATGAAATCATCGCGATCCCGTCGGGTGACAGTAGCGTAAAAATACTTGAATAACGCATGTTAACCTACTTGATCGGTGTTCTAAAAAAGAAACTAACGCATTTATTAATTTGAATAGATCTGGATTTGTTCATTATCATTTAACAAAATGAAAGTTTAAATATGAATGTGTATGATTAAAGCCGAAATAATTTATGAAATCATCGCGATCTCGCCGGGTGACAGTAGCGTAAAAATAGTTGAATAATGCATGTTAACCTACTTAATCGGTGTTCGGAAAAAGAAACAAACGCATTTAACAGTTCAAGGATGTACAAAACGCGAAGAGATTTTCGAAAGAAAATAAAGAACGCATTTTTAATCCCGTCGGACGCAACGATCATACATTGTATAAAATTACAGCCGAAATGATTCATGAAATTATTGAATTCCCGCTGGGCTCCAACAGCGTAAAATACCTCTCAAGTTAACGGTAAACAACGCATGTATATGTTACTCTGAAATTATCGCGATCTCGCTAGGTGACAGTAGCGTAAAAATAGTTTAATAACGCATGTTAACCTAAATCAAAAAAAGAAACAAACGTATTTATTAGTTTGAATAGATCTGGGTTTGTTCATTATCACAATTTTAACACTGCATTTCACAATGAAGATTTTTCTTTCTTTCAGAATGGTCTATGAGGTACAGATTTGCGTAAAAAGGATCACAACGTAACCTTCCACATTCAATCCTGTCGCATAATTTTCAAGAACGGATGTACAAAACGCGAAGAGATTTTCGGAAGAAAATAAAGAAGGCATTTTTAATCCCTTCGAGCGCAACGATTATATATTGTACAAGATTACAGCCGAAATGATTCATGAAATCATCGCATTCCCGCTGGGCACTATCAGCGTAAAAATACCTCGCAAGTTATGTTAAACAACGCCTGTATTTTACTCTATTTGCGCTGGTGTTAGGAAAAATTAACAAACAAGAAATACAATAAAGAATTATCTCATTTCAACCCCTACTTTTTCGTCTAATTCACAAATAATTTCCCTTTATTATCTCAATAATAATGATCCATAATTGTGTAATAACAACGCAGAGATGTTCTGAAGTTTCTTCCATTGATGGGTATATTCCGATGTCGTGCTTATGTTTTTCTTTGTTTTTGATGCGTACGGTTATAACGAGGTACCGGTTATAACGAGGTAATATCGCCGGTCCCACGGACCTCGTAATAACGGGGTTTCACTGTACTGTACCATACTATGGCAAGCCAAAAGTGGACCATTTCCCGATGTGCTCCAAAAGCGTACCATAACCGTATCAGAAGTTGGCATGAGAAGAATGTGCATAATATCCACATACGTCATAATGCAAAGACTTTATTTCTTTGTTTGGGACATCTGAAGCGCGCCAGGTAAATGATCATATTGCTAAATAATGTGTGATCCCCTCTAAAAATAACTCACAGGGTACGCTTTCTCCACAGAACGTTCTAATGCTCCAAATCTGGCACAGTATTGGTACGGTACGCATTGCATTGGTTCGTTTTCGTTCACTTTTGAGAGCTCAAACACGGCCTACCACAGACAACTTTATGTGCACTGTACACCACTGAGCTGTAACACGCTCTTACGGTTGTATACGGGGCTTTACCTCTCTCTATAGAGCTTTCAGCTGTAGTACCATAGTAGTAAACTTGAACCCACAACTATTAAATGTCTTACTTTATCAGAAATGCCCCAAAAGACACTTACGAACTGGAAGTCTTGAGTTGCCCCGGCACCTGCATCGCCCTTCTTGTCTGGTCCACCTGAAAGAAAATAAATAAATGAATTTGATATGGTGCGCAATTTCTTTTCTGTAATTACATGGTACATGAAATAGGCACTAATATTGAACGTTCTCAAACTACAGGCAGCCACATCAAAGACAACCTTGTTTGAGACGAAAAGTTGGTATAGGTTGAAGAAAAATTTCCAGATGGATGTAAACATATTATGTTAGTTGTTAATCAATTAAATTCAATAATTCCAGTAAGTCCAAATTCACAAGAGTGAAAGGGTTTTACTCTTTAATCTAGCAGTGCAAAACTTGGAAATCTGGCACATCCTATTAACCTGATTTAGATATCTCAAGAGTGTCCAAGCCACCTAAGTTGTAAACAAGCACAGCAAATAAGGATATGCCAGCAAAGAGTAGGCACAAAATATTGCAATACTTGGGGCACTACAGTCCCTTTGGATTTGACTTCAGTGAGGTTTACTGTACGAGCTTTGTACAGGTAAATCTAGTACATGTAGTGCGAAATTTGGATATCTGACATATTCTATCAACCTGATTTGGCCATCTCCTCAAGAGTGTGTGAGCCACCTAAGCTTTAAACATGTACAGCAACAGGTATGCCAGCACATAGCAGGCAAAAAAAAATATTATGATACTTGGGGCACTGCAGTGATATGATCACATGAAGACATAGAGGTCAAAGTCTTGAAATTTTAGTATCTTCATCATGTCCGCAAAACGAGAATGACCCATTGGTTAAGTTGTCCATGAGTACCTATAGCCTACATTCCCTCACCTGGTCCACGCCTGTACTCCTGTCTCTGGCCGTCCGATGGGGCACCTGGGGGCCCGCGGCTGTCCATGGAACGGGGCTTGGGGCGGGCAGTCTCGGGACGCGGGGCCCGCTTCAGGGTGGCGGGGACGATCTCGGGAGGGAGGTGGAGGAAATCCCGGAGGTACTGGATGCCCTCATTGGTGAGGTACCAGTAGTAGTGGCGCCAGGCAAACTGCTCCTTGACGTAGCCTCGAGATTTCAGTGACTGTTTAAGAGAAATCCATTGATTACTTTCAATAACACAATCTCATTACTCGGAAGAGCATTTTCAAGTGTTTATGCTGAAGAGTATGCCACTTTTAGTAAGATAATTACTGCAAGGTTCCCATTCATATAGCTGAGTAAAGTGAGATACAACTGGTAAAACACCTTGTCCAAGGGTGCACACTGCTCAAAATCATATTTTCTTAAATGTGAATAAAAATATCAAAAAAAATGCTTTCCTATCAAAATTATGAGATGCAGAAATCAAATCACTCAAGCAAATGAAAACAAAAACAGAAATACAGATATTTAAAAAAAAATATGTTCACAAGAACTATGCTCTTTTTTTTCTTTTTTTAAACTCTACCCTCTAGAATTCTTACAGCATATGAGTGTTGGAGGGCCTCCTAACCAAGTACTGTATATGGTGAATATTTTGTGAGGTTTTTATTTTCACGAATTTCGCGAGTCAGGTGCTATTCGCGAAATTAAAGACACACACAAAAAAATACTGATCCCGATATGAATGTGATGCACATATTATACATTTCTCCATTCAGTACGTACAGTACTCCACAATCGCGAGTTTAACTACTCGCGAAATTGTCGGGAAGTCCCGATTTGCAAAAATTTAGACTTGCTACATATATGGCATATGGCCCGTTTCACGGTTAGGCGCCACTTTTTGTCAACCTAGGGGTCAAAATTTCAAGTTCTCTTTAAGAGATGAAATGTCTTGATTTTTTATTCCCAAGAATGTGAATTTAATGGAAAATGTAATGCCAGAGCTTAATTATTATTACAATATCTGATATTATGAATGGTTCTATAGGAGATGAAGGTAATTTTGCTGAAAGATAACACTATGATACCATGGACAGAGCTGACACACTATGTGTCCAACAGGTAATTTGATACTGTAACATGATTAAGTGATATTTAAGCAAACTTCGTGCCAGATTTTGTGTTCTTATTTGGATTTATTGGAAAATTGTACCGCTTTGAAGGAAAAATATGGTGTGAAATAGAGTAAATGACTTCAAAAAGTTTCTCTTGTTTTACACTTCCTCATTCAGGATGTGTAATATTTCATGGAGATAATGCTTATGTTGGGGGACATACACACACCTAATATTAACATTGTGAGTGTCCAACTTTTACATTTAAAATTTCAGCTGGAGGATGTGGTGGATGTGACAAAAACAGATGTGAACGGACATTTTACACCTTGAGCAATAAACAAAAGAAATAAGCCAAGTGATTACCCAATGAACAGTCAGCACAAGTCAGTTTACAGTAAGAAACAAATTATGTTTCACAAGAAAGCTTTTTTTTTTTTGTCAGCATAAATTATATCAGTAATATCCAACACGGTGGATGTGACATGTGAACGGAACACCAATGTCCTTATTTTGTTTTCCTGCACACCTTGCATTGCAGCCAATGATTATAATGCATGCAGTACCATCAAGAATGCTGTATTCAAAGTACAAGTCACTGCTGACAAGGTTCCATGTCCTGTAAAAGTTATGAATGCCTGAAATTCCTTATAAGTGGTGGATGTGACGGATTGGAGATGTGAACGGACATTTTTACTCATCTTCAATTTATACTTAATAGTAATAGTTGAAATCATTACTAACATTTCTATTGGCTCACATGCACTGAATGACCAAAGTATTTTTTAGGTCTTTTTGCAGACTTACATACATGTACACTGTTAATTGTACAGTTCACTTAATTCTCTTAGAGTAAATTGGATCCAACACAGGGGATGTGATGCCAAAATTGTGAACAGAATTCCGAATTTTAATCTTTCTTTATCATAAACTGGTAACAGTAATCCTACTTGGAAGAACCACATAGAAAAACCACATTTTAGAATGCAAATCACTGCTCACAAGGGTCCACATACAGTTGTATCCTCAAGTTTCAATGTATGAATGCCTGAAACTCCTTGGTGCAGATGTGACAAAATCAAATGTGAACAGACATTTTTTTACCTTCAATTTATGTGAACTGCATATTAATAAAACAATAAATTCATCAACATAGTAATGACATCCTTACTCTTTAACCAATGAAGTCATACATAATGTTTCTGATAGAGCAATTATGCACTCAATTTTTCTCACAGTAAATGATATCCAACATGGTGAATGTGACATTTTTATTGTGATCAAAATCCCCAATGTGCAGTTACAGTTTGTAAGTGTTTTCCCAGGGTATCGAAAAGAAAAGGTACAAGTAATGTGAGTCTTAATCTTCCCTTTCGTCCTACCTATAGTTTCTGCCTATGACAAACTTTAAAAGTGAAAACCTGGTATAAAGACCAATCCTCAATAATAATAACAAAAAATGCAGATCATGTGGTCATGACCCTAGTGTGCATTATGCATTGTAAATCTACAGCACAGGCAAAAGCTACAATAACTTTCGCATATGTCACCTACCAGGATTCCACCCATAAACTTTATCATGTCAGTTAAAAATCACATTTCTAATTTGCCATAGTTTGTTGATATTGAAGCACCGCTGTTAGTGTGTTAATGCACAGGGTATACATAGGCCATACATATTGACAAAATGAAATCTTTATTTGTATAGTTTGTGTTCTGTAAAAAGAAGCATTTTCTCCTCCTCATCCATATACCACCCTTCCACCTCTCCTACATCATCACCAGGATAAGCCATTCTTTGTCAATTGAAGACCATTCATTTTTTTTTTTTTTTTTTGTGGAAATAACAAACTTTATTTCCCTTTTTGCTTTATGAGTATCATTATGTATTCAGATTAAAAAATAATAATTTAGGGTTAACAAAACTTGTTCCACCTTCAGATGAACAAACCTTCAGAATAACATGCCTTATTTCATATTTGGATTTATGAACCTTTGGAATAATGACCGTTATCTAATTCTTGGATTTACAAAGCCTCAGAAAAATAAATCCTCTCTCATTTTTTCACTGAACAAACCTGTAAGTTAAGGGAATTTGTGTGTTTCAGAATAACAAACATTGGGAATAATGAACAACCCTAATGAGCTTTTGATAGCTGGCTATAACATGTAATCTTGTGAAGCACATACAGCAAGTGTATTTTTTTTTTTATAAATCATGGCAAATACTGAATAATGCTAGTTTTTGTCAACAACGGGCAATTTGTCAGTCAGTTGCAATAAAAACAACTTGATACAAGGGTTTATTTATTTGTATACCCTCTGCTAAAAAGAATTGGAAGGAGCGCTGGTTGGCTGTTGGGGTTGAGGCAGTTTAGTGGATATGAATTACAATGCCTGCCTAATAATCAGGAGCTTGTTGGTTCCAGAGTTGTAGGCCCATGATTTTTTATTAGGACTACAACTATAAACACTGAATAATTGGTGCTTATTGTACATCGACAAGGGGCAATTTGTCAATCAGCTCCACTTAAAAACAACTTGATGTAAGAATTCATTTATTTGAATACCAGGTAAATACACAGTATCTACTGCACAGGATCACATACATGTACATTGTAGAACTAGCACGGGCTCTGTAGCGGAAGCTTGGTAGTCTAGTTGGTATGACGCCAGTCTGGTAATCAGGAGATGGTCGATTTAAATCCAGCTTGAGTATCATATGGCCATGATTTTTTCATCACACATTATTTTGGTTATACTCCTAAAACACTGAATAACTACGCTGATGCAAGAATTGCTTTCTTTCTAAAAATGCATTGGAAAGTGGGGTTAAACGGACCCCTTCAGTGAGATGGACCCATATGATTATCTCTGTGAATCACCTTCACTGTACCTTCACTGGAAACTAACATCAGGAGATAGCTGGTTTAAATCTGACCCAAGTTGAATGCCCATTATTTTTTGTCATGGCTACTACTAGAACACTGCATAACCGGTGCTTACTTATGTTGAAGGGCAATTTTCAATCAGTTGCAGTAAAGTGATATATAAATCAGTTTAACTTTTTTTTTTCCACCCCTCGATCTATTAAGTTAACCATTCCAATGGTTGTGGATCATTTCACACTGTGTTCAGGTCTTGATGCTGCGTGAAGCATTGGGAACTAATGCTGAAAAATGCTGTGCGTTGGGGAGATATGCTGTGTGTCCGTTCACACCCCAAAATGTCACATCCACCACATATTCAATCATTTTTAAACTTATTAAATACAGTATACAGGAGAGGTCTAATCAATGTGATTAAATAACATTTATATTCTTTTGCCTTTTTGAGATTAATTATCTGGAAAATTTATTAGAATATGTAGAACATCAGTTTTCACAGTCACAGTGACAAAATCATACTACATCCTCACTGTGAACAAGTATTCTAATGTAAAATTATAGTGAATGTGGTATAAAAGTGGGTGTCTGATATCTAGATATCTTGGGAAAGACATGTCTTTTAAATCTAAACATATTTTGTCCCCCCAAAAATAAGTTGTCCCTAGATTTTACTTGATATTCACGGAAATGTCCGTTCACATCTTAAAATGTCACATCCACCAGGACATATCACATATTTTTTAAGTTTTTCAAATTTGTAGTATCATAGTAATCTCAAAATCAGTGGCATTTATAAGGTTACTAAAGAGTCTAAAATGTGTTGAGATTTAAAGTTAATTGGACCAGTATTTACTGAGATGCACACCAAAATGTGTTTCTGACAAGAAAGGCTGGTGGATGTGACATGTGTGAACGGACACCATGTTTTGTGAAATAAAAAAAGCATTTGAATTTCAAATCCTAAATTGCTTCAGAGGGATAGCCACCCAACTGTGTATCATTGATTTATGCAAAAATTTTAGAAATAATCTAAACCATTAAAAAGTTATAGATTTATAAAATCTTGGTGGATGTGACAAAAATGTGAACGGACATTTAAATTTTGTTTTCAAATTACTGTCATTTCATCAGATGGAACTGAAGCACAAACAAACTTTCTACAGTCACTCATACAAAGCTATACTTTACTTTTACATTATTTTCCTGAGACTTGCCTTTGTTTTCTTACTGACACAACCCATATAAGCAGATGATTAAATGTGAACGGACAATGTCACATCCACTAAGAGAATTTTCGGGTGGAAAAAATGTAACAAAAAGGAGTTCAAACTTTTTTAACTCTGATATGATTCATTATGGCTACTCATACACTTAACATAGATATGTTCACTTAACTCATAGCTAGATATGATACAGAATGGCAAAGTTTGCAAAAAAAGGATGTTTGCCAGGTTGACACACAGTAGGTCCGATTTGGGCACATCTTGCCTCACTGTGAGCAAATGCTTTGGAGTTGCATTTTCGTTATGCTATGGGAGGTAGACCCCATGGGGGTCTAACATATGCATATCAAAACATTTCATGAATCTACTCTTATTCTGTGTAGTAGACTGAAAACTGAAAAAAATGAAAAGTGGCGCCTAACCGTGAAACGGGCCATATACAGTACACAGTACGCCTCTACACAACGTACATGGCTATACACACCTGACAAGCCTTGATGACATGGAGGTTTGGAACATTTTCCAGCTCGGGGTGTTTGGGCGCATGAAAGTCCTTCTTTGCAACGATCACGCCCTCTTTGAAGAGGTTCTCGTAGATAGCGACCCGGCTTGTTTTGGGCATCAACATCCTGCCACAGAACAATGTGGAAGAATAAAATACATTTTGTAACTTTATTGCAATTGTAACTTATCTTATGCATGCAATTACCAATGGATACACATTCATAGATACCAGCACTGCACATTGGCACTGGCCGACGTTCCCTGACCAGTAAAAATCACTGTCGGACCAGGAGCTTTTTTCAGGAATGGACCAGTAAAAACGGGAAAAACTGGAAACCTACTGGTCTGACTGACAGGTCTGACCAGTAGAAAGAAATGGTTCAGTGTGCAGCCCTGTAAGATAATTTTAACAACTGTGGGGAAAAAAAACAAAAAAAAACAAACAAAACTTTCTCGCTTGCTTTGCAAGGAAATGTGGAAACTGCAATCTGTTTACAGGTATATATTTCCCCCAAATATTTACACTAACAGTTACTGCATGTGAATCAACATTTCTACAGTCTATCTATAGGTATGGGTACTTCTAGTAATGTTTAAACTTCATGGCAGCATAGCTGTTGTCATAATCCAGTCAGCCAGTTGTGGATGATGCCACATCAAGGCAACTGTTCACACACAACTTGCAAGAAAGTGGTCTATGCCTAGAAAGTAGACCATGTCGTAGGTCTATGTCTTACATGTGAATAATACAGTGATGAAACTTGCACAGCTGCTGCTGAGAACAAGAACTGTTTGGCAACTGTATACAGCCACATGAGTGCATCTTTTCATCCAGCCACACATGTGTGGTTGTATGATCCATAACCCGAGTCGCTGGATACAGCCACATGTGTGTGACTAGAAAGCAAGCTGCCCATATTGCTAATTTGACCATTAAAAAGGCATTCAAAGCCTAACCAATCGCAATGGCTACCAAAATATGACTGCTGAGATACGTAGGAATGGTAGCCTACACTTTTAATTTTGTGAGCCGGCGAATTTTGGCACAGAACTCAGGTCGAACCTTGGTGCGAGAGTTTTAAGCATAACTGCATAGCACTTCATGTTAAATGCTAATGACAATGTGGCAACGACTGTATCCCGCTGGCCTGGTGAGTAGTGCATAGTGGTGGTTGGCCTATTATTAGAAATAGAGTCTATCTAGAGTAAAACCCCTAGTTTTCGGCCGGCCTCCAGAATCCGGACACGGTGACTTATCACTTATCACAAGCCAGCAAATTCTACTGTTACAAAACATGAATATTACAGCATTTCCCATACTGGCACAGTCGTTCACAATAGCAAAGTGCCTTAGCCATCTCAAAAAATCCATCTAAAATCTCGAATTTTGCCATCTAAAATGCAGAATTGGCGCAAATTTTCCAAAGTGCGCGCAAATTAGAATCTCAGCCCCCTGTGAAGAATCGGGGTCGCCAAAAAAGCGCTAAAACTGGATAAATTACCGCAATGTCCGCGGTGCAACCTTACGCCAGCAAGGTGTTGCATGACGCATTTTTCAACGGCCTTGTAGTCGTACCAGTATTGTCCGATTGACATTGAACGCGCATAGGCCTAGACCGTGCCTGTCCGGATTCTGGAGAGGGTGGACGGATTCTGGTGGATTACCAAGGTGAAAATTTGGGGAATTTTGTAAAATTTCATGATTTTCTATTTAACAAAATCAACATTAAAGATAACAGTATAATCTAGTTCGATATCTAGATTCTATTTATTAAACATAGGCCTAGAGTTCAAGGGTACATTGTAAGGGCACCAGTATTCGGTCACTTATCACTTGTCACCCGCCAGTAAGTTCAACTGTCAGAACACATGCAAATCACATCAATTCACATACTTCACACTCATTCACAATAAGATTGAAACTCCCTTATGAATAGCCCCCTCCAAAAATCCATCAGAATTCCCAAATTTTACCGTCAAAAGTGCAGAATCGGCGCTAGGCTCCTACTTTCCAAAAGCGCGTGCGGATTGAGCCCAGTTTTAAGAGTACAGGTCGCGGAAAACCGCTAAAAATCAAGAAATACGCCGTTCTTTCGCGGGATTTTTTGCTTATCGCAAGCTTGGAGTGTGATGGTATCCTAAAAAACGCAAAGGAAAAACAAAATTTCCGTACGTGCCGATACAGTGTCTTAATGTAAAAACGTCGACGATGCAATTTTGCGCCAACAAGGTAGCGTGCGGCTCATTTTTCAGCTGCCTTGAACACGCATTGACTTTGAACGCGCATATCGCGAGACTGAATACTGGTCGCAGTGACCGTACTCTGGGGAATTTTCGTACACTGCGCACGTAAATATTCATGTGCTGGCGGAGTCGCAATGCTTTTAGCCTTCTGACAAGGCCTGCGCGCGCGCACCCACCCAGAAAGCAACGCAATATACAGCGAGAGGGTTTGCCAACAGTACGATAAGGCCTTGCCACAAAGCTACACGAATTGATGGCCAGCGCATGCGCACAAATCTCAAATCCATTGACTGTATAAGATGTAGTTCTCCCAAGTTCCTCTCGACCAAGTCGCATCTAACTCATCAAATCGAGCAGAAAGGGACTATTGCCAGAACCAAAAGTTGAACACAGTCAGTCTTCAACATTACATCTTCACCTGTAGATTTCTAAGTCTTCATATTACAGAATTTTTGCGATTTCATATTGATTTTTAGGCGCTATACTTCGCCTGTCATGATCTGCTACATTGCGCAGCCCCAACACTGCGTGTTGGGGCTGGTCGCAGTTAGATCTAGATCTAGGCCCCTACTAGAAATCTACCTTGTTGCAGATATAGATGGTCTAGGCAGGGCTGCACACTAACCCATTTTTTCTGCCGGTCCAACCTGTCTCTGTCGGACCGGTAAATGCCCCGTTTTACCATTTTTTACCGGTCCGAACAGAAAATTTACCGGTCAACAACGACAACCTAAAAAAACATTAAATGATTTGCAAACTTATTTTCTTGTTTTTATATGGACGTACCCCCTTACCCATGTACATTTTACAGATTAATATTTTTTTTTTTAAACTTGCATTATTTATTGCACAAGAAATTAAAAAAAAGATAGGAAAAAATAGAATGTTTGTTTGTGAATTACAGTGTAAAATGATAATGAACAAAATCAGATTGTATCAAATGCGTTTGTACCTTTTTCTAAACATCGGCGCACGAACATGCTGCGTAACCTGCTCTTGGTGGTCAGTTGGATTGCGACGATTTAATGAATTATTTTAGCTGTGATATTTTCTGATGCACGCGATACAAGGGGTTCTTTATTTTTCTCCCGATAATCTCTTTGCATTTGTGCATGCGTTCTTGAAAGGTACACGACATGCAGGCCCGAATTCGCAATTCCTTTTTGCGCCCATTTCCACCTCAAATATTAGCGGGATTGTGACGATTTCATAAATTACTTCGGCTGTAATATTTTCAGATGCAAGCGCCAAAAGAGGTTGAAAATGTGTCCTTTATTTTTCCCGATAAACTCTTCGAATTTCGTAAGTGCGTTCTTAAAAAAAGATGCACCACGTGGCCGAATTCATGATACTTTTTGCGCCTATTTCTACCTCAAATATCAGCGGGATTGTGACGATTTCATAAATTACTTCGGCTGTAATCTTTTATGATGTAAGCGCCAAAAGAGGTTGAAAATGTGTCCTTCATTTTTACCGATAAACTCTTCGAATTTCGTAAGTGCGTTCTTAAAAAGATGCACCACATGGCCGATTTCATGATACTTTTTGCGCCTATTTCTACCTCAAATATCAGCGGAATTGTGGCGATTTCATGAACTACTTCGGATGTAACTTTTTGTAATTCACGCACCGGCGAGAATGGTTGAAAATGCGTTCTTTATTCTTCTCCCCATAATCTCTTCGCATTCCGTACATGATGCGTTCTTGAAAGGTAAACGACATGGCCGAATTCACGATCCTTTTTGCGCCTAATTCTACCTAAAATACCAGCGGGATTGCGATGATTTTGTGAATAACTTCGGCTGTAATCTTTTATGATAACGCGCCAAAACGGGTTGAAAATGTGTCCTTTGTTTTTCCCGGACAAACTCTTGGCATTTCGTAAATGCGTGCTTAAAATATATACGTCACGGCCAAAAAAATCATGATTCTTTTTGCGCCTATTGTTTCCTCAAACTTCAACGGGATTGCGATGATTTCATGAATTATTATTCGGCTGTAATCTTTATGATGCACGGGCCAAAAGGGGTTGAAAATATGTCCTGTATTTTTCTCCCAATAATCTCTTCGCATTTCGTACATGCGTATACGACACGGCTGAATTCACGATCCTTTTATCGCCTATTTCTACATTAAATATCAGCCGAATTGTGGCAATTTCATGAATTACTTCAGATGTAATCTTTTGTGATGCACGCACCAGCTAGAATGGTTGAAAATGCGTTCTTTATTTTTCTCCCCATAATCTCTTCGCATTCCGTACATGCGTTCTTGAAAGGTATACGACACGGCCGAATTCACGATCCTTTTTGCGTTTATTTCTACCTCAAATATCAGCGGGATTGCGATGATTTCATGTATGACTTCGGATGCAATCTTTTATGATACACGCGCCAAAAGGGGTTGAAAATGTGTCCTTTATTTTTCCCCGATAAACTCTTCGCATTTCGTAAATGCGTTCTTAAAAGATACACGACACGGCCAAAAATCATGATTCTTTTGCGCCTATCGTTTCCTCAAACTTCAACGGGATTGCGATGATTTTATGAATTATTATTCGGCTCTAATCTTTATGATGCACGGGCCAAAAGGGTTTGAAAATGTGTCCTGTATTTTTCACCCAATAATCACTTCGCATTGCGTACATGCCTATACGTTACGGCCGAATTCACGATCCTTTTAGCGCCTATTTCTACATCAAATATCAGCGGGATTGCGATATGTCATTAATTATTTCGGCTGTAATCTTTTGTGATACATTCACCAGAAGGGTTGAAAATGCGTTCTTTATTTTTCTCCCGTTAATTTCTTCGCATTTGTGCATGCGTTTTCAAAATTATACATTGCATGCAGGGCCGAATTCGATATTCTTTTTGCGCCTATTATTGTTTACTCAAATTCCAACGGGATTGCGAAATTTTCATGAATTACTATTCGGCTGTAATCTATATGATGCAAGCGCCAAAAGGGGTGAAAATGTGTCCTTTATTTTTCTCCCGCTAATCTTTTCCCATTTCGTACATGCGTTCTTAAAAGGTATACGACACGATCCTTTTTGCGCCTATTTCTACCTCAAATATCAGCGGGATTGTGGCGATTTCATGAATTACTTCAGATGTAATCTTTTATGATGCACGCACCAGAAGGGTAAAATGTGTTTTTTATTTTTCTCCCGATAATCTCGTCGCATTTGTGCATGCGTTTTTGATAACCAACACGGCATGCAGGAACGAATTCAAGATCCTTTTTGCGCCTATTATTTCCTCAAATTTCAACGGGATTGCGTTGATTTCATGAATTGTTATTCGGCTGTAATCTTTTATGATGCACTCACCAAAATGTGTCCTTTATTTTTTTTTTCTCTCTCCTCTATAATCTCTTCGCATTTCGTACATAAGCTTTTGAAAGATACAACGCGGCCGGTCGAATTCTTGATCCTTTTTGGGACGATTTCTACCTCAAATATGTAAGCGGGACTGCCATGATTTCATGATTTTTTTTCCCCTCCCTAGTATTATCTTTTCACATTTTGTGCATGCGTTCTTAAAAAGTATACGGAAGAGCCGATTTCGTGATCCTTTTTGCGCCTATCTTCATTATGAGACCATTCTGAGCGAATGAAAATATTCATTTGTGAAATGACTGTGTAAAATGAAAATGAACGCAATCAGATCCATTTACTGTATCGCTGAATATCGAATGTGTTTTTACTTTGTCTAAAAATCGACACAAGTAAATTAGTTCTAACATAACTGCCACGCTGCTGCGAAGCCGGGGGTGGTATTCTGTAAGCGCGATCCTGGGGTGGTATTCTGTAAGGATCCTAGGACAGCTCTCGCTCCTAAATACGCGATTGGTATTCTGTAACCCCGCGCGTAGGAGGAGAAATAGGATAGTGACGTCAGGGATCCTTATTTCTCTCCCAGTTTAGGATAGGGGCGTAACTTGATATGTTAATTAGACGTAATTAGATGTTAATGAGATCTTAAGATAAGTGGTATTCTGTAAGCACAAGTAGGATCAAGTTTAGGAGCAAACATAAGGATAGCATCTAGGCAATCTTTCTCTGGCGATTATGCCGGGCTATTGCGTATATAGGCCTACTGACGACCCACTGTCTCTTATTTTGTATGTTCATGAACAAGAAAATAAATACATGAATCGTATAACAGAGTCATCTGTTCCTCTCATACTGAGGATTCTAAAACTGCAGTCTATAATGTTCGAAACAGTTGTATTCTTTATCTAGCTGGTATGTGTTTATTTGTTTGTTGTTCGCCATTTTCAATTCAATTCACACTTCATTTTATTCGGCACAAAATAAATAAAAAGTATATTATGTACACAATAACAACAAAAGCTATTATTATAATTGTAATCAATATTGTAATAATGATAGTAATTATTAGTGTATCATTATCAATATTATCACTGTTATTATTATCATTATATTTATTATTATTATTATTATTATTATTATTATTACTGTCATTATTGTTGTTATCATTATTATTATGCTCAACGTCTGCCCGAACGTCATGCGGCCGCAGTGCAAGTAGCCTACCTTCGCCGCCCACATTACGTGACCCTCGAAGTCGTTGCTATGAAGATCTTGTAACCAAAGAAAAAGAAACGTAATACGCAGTGTGCTTCTAGGTCGCGTGAAGAATAAAGCAGGGCCGACTGAACGTTTTTAAAAGCGTGGGGGCCTACTTCCGGGTTTCATGAGCTAACAAGAAAAAGACATTTAAGAAAAAGGTCCTCAGCTCCTCTCACCCTTTCCATTTTTGGGTTTCTTCAGCTGACAAGCGAATAAAAAAAAGTCTACATTGGAAAAATTGAAAATTTAGTGCCACTTACGTACTTCCGGGTTAAAAAAAAAAATTGTGGGGGCCCAAAGTGATGAAACCTTATGTATTTCTTTGTATGGTGCACAAAAAGTGTGGGGACCTGAGCCCCCACGGCCCCCACGGTTCCGCCGGCCATGTAAAGTACTAGTAACAATCCATACGCTCACATTATTGTTAAGACGTACGTATAGTGTGTGACGCAACCCGGTGACCTAATAGTCCATGTGCATGGGTTAACATTTTTTTTTTTTTCCAAAATGTAGTGAACTTACGTGTTTATACGGTTACAGCTCGTTATTCCGAAGGTTCGTTATTCCGAAGGCTCTTCCAGTCCAAATTTCATTTTCGAATTAACAAATCTTCGAAATAACGCCACAAATATTCGGATTATTAAACGAACCCTTTTTCATTTTCGGATTAACGAACCTCTAGGTATGGAGAATTTGTGTGTTTCGGATTAACGAACCTTCGGAATAACGAACCTTCGGAATAGCGAACCTTCGGAATAACGAACAGCACCCGTATACAAGGATATCATGGAGCTATAGTAGCTCCATGTTTATATCTTTGTTTAATTTATCAGTAATCTCCTTTATCTATTCTGTTATCATTGCACTGCATGTAAGTCTATACTACCATAAAGATAGGGGAGAGCTAGCGGGGTGAATTAAGTGATTTGATGAAGTTTCTCGAATAACTTTCTGATATTTAGAATGGGGCACACATGTATCGGACCAAAAGACTTTTGATGCTAGCCATATAACGGGTTGCTACGCTACATTCCTATAAGTCTCATATTTGTGTTATCATTGTTTGTTTTTTTTTTTCCTGGGAGAAGTGGAACATTTGTTTGGTTTAAGTGGGAAAAACAGTAACTATAAGCAAGACATTATTATTACAAGCATATCTATCATAGAATAATGTGAGCGCATGTGTGTGTCTGTGTGTGCATCTATTATTATTATTATTATTTATATTTATTTATGAAAATCGTATATATTTTAAAATAACTTTGAATTAAGGGCGAAGTTTGGCATGCAGTGATGATATCCAAGTTTACCCCCAACATCCTCCAAAAGTTCAAAATTTGAGCTAATTTCTGCAAAAACTTTAAATACAAATTAATGGCACTCGTAAGGTCTACATTTATTATGGTGGGCTAAGTGCGTGCTAAAGCTTTGATAATCGAAATCATATTCTTAACTGTAAAATTAGACTGACAATACATTTTTAACTCCTCGCACAGTAGAGCTGCGTGAAGTGCATGTTTGAGCAATGTAGATCTTGGGCGCGCATTGCGTAAAATTAGCCAGATGATTGGCTTATAGATACTGCGCCGGGCGTGTCCTGTCTTTCCTCATTAATATTCATTATTCATAAATGACTGTCCTAGGATAGGCTTAGGACAGGCTTACAGAATACCGATTTTGCCTGTCCTAAGGGTATCCTATTTTCTGTCCTACGCGCGCTCCTAGGATCGAAATAAGGATCGCGCTTACAGAATACCACCCCTTATTTCGATCCTAGGAGCGCGCGTAGGACAGAAAATAGGATACCCTTAGGACAGGCAAAATCGGTATTGGGCAAGTCCAAGCTATTTTGCACCAGTAACGCGTGGGACATCACAAGAAGATTTAGCCCTATATTGCACTGTTAAGATCGAAATTTCATATGTTGGGTTGCTTTTGATAGCTAGTAGGTATCTTCATTCGAAACAATAGAAATAATGAGAATCAGGCGTTCAGTATTTAATTTATGCAAATTTATTCTCCAGTAACGCGTGGGACCACAAAAATTGTCTTTTTTTTCTTCTTTTACTTTTATCTCAATTATTGTGAAAATACTTGATATACTATAAAATCATTACAAACATCTTTTTCTACAACAATAACTGTACCTGAAACAAAACATTTCAGAAAAAATCATGAAACTGTTTTCTCTCAAGGTCAATTATAGAAACATAGGTATAGTAACGCGTGGGACAAGTAACGCGTGGGACATTTTTGTCACTATGAATATTGTGATGTGAATTGCACATTTGCTCAGAGAAACTTTAATATGGGGTACTTATTATCTAAACAGATGTATTTCTAATAAATTCTTGCATATTCAAATGATTTAGACCCACCAGAACAAAAGATATAATAAAAAATATGAAATGCTTGTGTTATCCTTTATTTTTTGACATTTGACTTTGAATGTGACCTTGAAAATAGCATGTAATGATCTTTTGTGAATTATTTATCCAAAGTGGAACTTTTTACCAAATTTCAAGTCAGAATTCAGAAAATTACAAAAAATCCCTCAATAATGTACACATTTCCCATAGAAGACTAAAATTTAGTACACTTCCATTGACTTGTACACAAATCGTCCCACGCGTTACTAAAATGTCCCACGCGTTACTAATTAGAAAATTGCAAGTATGAGATTTATCAGACTAACTTTTTATCTCTTGGATATGATTAGGTCCATTGTGAATTTGGTCTTTTGAAAGTTTCAGGTCAATCAAATCATTAAATTTTATGCAAATGAGAAATAATGACCTAAAAAAGTAACGCGTGGGACATGCTAATTTTGGCCCATCCCTCATTTGCATATTTAATCAGTTGAGAAACTGAAAATCACAGTCATGATAACTTGTTAGTCAGACTTAAGGTCACCATACTTATTTTCATAAAAACTTGTAAAAATTAAAAGATACATTTTAAAATGCAGAATTTTTGAATGTCCCACGCGTTACTCTAAATTTTAATTTATGCAGATTCATTAATTTATTGCTGGTTATGCAAAAGTATTTTGACTTTTTCTTTTTAAAATTCATGTATTTTAACTTCTTAGCTTTCAAATGATACCTAGTTTAGGTAGATTGACCCATTTTGAATTTTCAGTCTTGTGTGATCAAATAGCTTGGACTTGCCCTATTCTGTAAGCCTGTCCTAAGCCTATCCTAGGACAGTCATTTATGAATAATGAATATTAATGAGGAAAGACAGGACACACCCGACGCAGTATCTATAAGCCAATCATCTGGCTAATTTTACGCAATGCGCGCCCAAGATCTACATTGCTCAAACATGCACTTCACGCAGCTCTACTGTGCGAGGAGTTAAAAATGTTTTGTCAGTCTAATTTTACAGTTAAGAATACAATTTTGATTATCAAAGCTTTAGCACGCACTTAGGCTAGCCTAACATAATAAATGTGACCTTATGATTTCCATTAATTTTCCATTAGTTTTTTTTTTTTAACTTTTGGAGGATATTGGGATAAACTGGGATATCATCACTGCATGCCAAACTTCGCCCTTAATTCAAAGTTATTATAAAATATATAAGATTTTCTTAAATAGATATAAACTAGAAATGTCGCTTTGGCGACTGGTATGCCTCCGCCATAATGCATGATTTTCCCAATAGGTCTAGATAGTACATGTGGACACTGTGTGATTGTGATTACATTTCCACAAAATTGGCAAAATATTGGAATGACAAGTTTGTCACAAATGTGTTGAATGTTCACCTTCCTTGACGTAGGTTTAATTGGATGAATAAGAGAGCATGTATCTAGGGATTTAAGGACTTTAACTTGACTTTGACCCATTCATACATTTAGGCACTGAGTAATTTTCAAGGTACAGGTGTGGAGAAAAAGTGCAATTTCTGAATTGAATAGTAAATTGTTACCATTTTCATCTGGCCCTTGACCCTAAAATTCATAAGATAATTACTTTCAGGTAGAACATGCATAATATGTACTAAGTTTCAAGGTAACTTGAGCCACTTCCGAGATATGGAGGAAAAAGATAGTTCAGCACTTTCACTTGATCTTTGACCTTTTGACCTTTGAGGCAAAAAGAGAAAAAAAAAACTTTCCAGAGAATTTCTATTAGGTTACACATGCATACACCAAGTGTAAAAAAATAACCCTGCTGGCATTGCATAAATATGAGGGTAATAGTAAAATTTTGAAGTCTTGCACTTGACCTTTGACCCCTGACCTTTGACCCCATGAACCCTACATTCTCTAGATAATCACTTCCAGTCAGTACATGTATATACTATGTTCCATGAAGATACCTTGAACAATTTTCCAAGGTACAGAGAAAAAAAAGAAGTTTTAATATTTTTACTTGACCTTTTGACCTTTGAACTTTGACCTCATGACCCAAACTTTCACCAGAGAAACTTAATTGGGTAATACATGTATACACTAAGTTTCAAGATAATATCTTCAGGCATTCAATAGATATGGTGGAAATAGTGAAATTTTATGTATTTGACCCTGACCTTTTGACCTTTGACCTCATGATCCAAACTTTCACCAGAGAATCTTAATTGGGTAATACATGTATACACTAAGTTTCAAGAAAATCTCTTCAGGCATTCAATAGATATGGTGGAAATAGTGAAATTTTATGTATTTGACCCTGACCTTTTGACCTTTGACCTTTGACCTCATGACCCAAACTTTCACCAGAGAATCTGAATTGGGTAATACATGTATACACTAAGTTTCAAGAAAATATCTTCAGGCATTCAATAGATATGTTGGAAATAGTGACATTTTATGTATTTGACCTTGACCTTTTGACCTTTGACCTTGAGCATGTGCACCCAAAAGTTGATAGGCACAACTTCACCCCCTAATACACATACATGCCAAGTTTCATTAGGATACCTCAACAGGTTTCGATAGTTACCTTGTCCACAAAATTCATTACGGACGGACGGACGGATGGAAGGACGGACGGACGGACGGACGGACGGACGGACGGACGGACAACCCGAAAACATAATGCCTCCGGCACCACTTCGTGGCGGAGGCATAAAAATAATGATAGATGCACACACACACACACACACACACACATGCGTTCACAATATTCTATGATCGATATGCTTGTAATATTAAATGTCTTGCTTTTATATTGTTAATGTTTGTCCCACTTAAACCGAACCAATATTCCACTTCTCCCAGAAAAAAAAAAAAAACAATGATAACACAAATACGACACGTATAGGAATATTGCGTAGCAACCCGCTATGTGGCTAGCATCAAAAGTCTTTGGGTCCGATACATATGTGCCCCATTCTAAATATCAGAAAGTTATTCGAGAAACTTCATAAAATCACAATTTTTGTCCCACTTAATTCACCCCGCTAGCTCTCCCCTATCTTTATGGTAGTATACTTACAAGCAGGGCAATGATATCAGATTACTGATAGATTAAACAAAGATATAAACATGGAGCTACTATAGCTCCATGATATTATAAACGGGTGCTGTTCGTTATTCCGGAGGTTCGCTATTCCGAAGGTTCGTTATTCCGTAGGTTCGTTAATCCGAAACACCCAAATTCCCTATACCTAGAGGTTCGTTCATCCGAAAATGAAAAAGGGTTCGTTAATCCGTACATTTGTGGCGTTATTTCGAAGGTTCGTTCTTCCGAAGATTTGTTAATTCGAAAATGAAATTCGGAATAACGAACCTTCGGAATAACGAGTTGTAACCGTATAAAAACGTAAGTTCACTACATTTTGAAATAAAAAAAATGTTAACCCATGCACATGGACTGTCGCACACTACGTACGTCTTAAACCTTTTAGACCTTTTTTTTTTTTCTCTCTCTTCTTCTTGTTAGCTCATGAAACCCGGAAGTAGGCCCCCACGCTTTTAAAAACGTTCCGCCGGCCCTGCTTTATTCTTCACGCGACCTAGAAGCGCACTGCGTACGTTTCTTTTTCTTACTAGATCTTCATAGCAACGACTTCGAGGGTCACGTAATGTGGGCGGCGAAGGTAGGCTACTTGCGCTGCGTCCACATGACGTTCGGGCCGACGCTGAGCATAATAATAATGATAACAACAATAATGACAATAATAATGACAATAATAAAAATGATAATAATAATTATAATATTAATAATGATATTAATTATTATTGTCATTATTACAATATTAATAATAATTATAATAATAGGTTTTGTTGTTATTGTGTACATAATGTACTTTTGATTTTTGTGCCGAATAAAATGAAGTGTGAATTGCAATTGAAAATGGCGAACAACAAACAAATATACACATACCAGCTAGGTAAAGAATACATTGTTTCGAACATTATAGACTGCAGTTTTAGAATCCTCAGTATGAGAGGAACAGATAACTCTGTTATACGATCCATGTATTTATTTTCTTGTTCATGAACATACAAAATAAGAGACAGTAGGTCGTCAGTAGGCCTGTATACGCAATAGCCCGGCATCGAAAGCGCCAGAAAGATTGCCTAGAGGCTATCCTTATTTTTGCTCCTAAACTTGATCCTACTTGTGCTTACAGAATACCACTTATCTTAAGATCTCATTAACATCTAATTACATCTAATTAACATATCAAGTTACGCCCCTATCCTAAACTGGGAGAGAAATAAGGATCGCTGACGTCACTATCCTATTTCTCCTCCTACGCGCGGTGTTACAGAATACCAATCGCGTATTTAGGAGCGAGAGCTGTCCTAGGATCCTTACAGAATACCACCCCGGGATCGGATCGATCTTGCGTTAAAAAATCATGAGTAAAATGCGTGCGCTTCTATCAATGCTTCTTGTCTGGCATGACCGCCGATCGCAAGCAAACGAAAAGCAGTTACTAGTACACTGTACATGCTCTGCATGTATTGCATTGCATGGCAGTGCGTGAGCAGCGCCAAATGCGCAAGCGAGGGCGAATAACTGGTCGACTGCTAGTGCTCAAAACTAATGTATGTTTACTGTACAAAGTGCACCGGTAGACATAAACGAAAACTTGCGTAAAACTTGTTGAACAGTGCGATATCTTGCATTCTGTTTCTCCCTGATTGGGGCTGCTCTTTTTCTTTCTACTGAACCCACCAATGCTTTTTTTTTTTTTTACTGGTCATGTCGGACCGGTAACTTGTGGATTTCCTGAAAAGTTACCGGTCCGACAGTGACTTTTACCGGTCTTTGACCGTCGGACCGGCGCCAGTGTGCAGCCCTGGTCTAGGTATTATAATTTTGTAATAAATATAATAAATAATAATATAATAAATAGAGGTCTATAATAAATATCGCACAAAAGCTAGGGCCTAACAGTGTAGACCCCTAGCTAGGTCCCAAGTGTCTGCAAACTGGTGGTTCTATTAAATGTAATGTTACGCTAGAGATCTATTCCATTCCACACTCCACACTGCCTGTGGCAGTCACGCGCATGTGTCATGTGGGGCTGTGAGTGTGTACAGTATCCAGATCCAGTCACTTGATCTTATTATTCTGGAAAAGTAGAACTCTACTTGGGCCATGGGCATGGATCACATGCGTGTGTGTGGCTGTGCCTGTAATGTAATTGTATGGTTCCAGCGGTATACAAGCTGCCCGGGCAGCATTTACAAGATTGATCAACCACCCTGCTGCAGCTGCACTGCCGTAAATACTAAAATATCTGAGCTGTGCACTGTGTCACTTGATTGTGTACACTCTAGACCCAACGCAGTTAGTGAAGGCTAACGTTACAGTGTTACAAACGGGAACTGCCGAGTTCAACTCAAATCGAGTCCAAAATTACAAAAATAATATTCCAATAGGCCCAGACCGAGTAAATCTTTGCTACTCGACTCACGAGTACAAGTAGCAATATTAGTACAAGTATTTGAGAACTACTGAGAAGATAGATATGTTGATAAATCGGAGTTCATTTTCAGTTGTGTCGAAATAGGACAATCTTCAAACACATACATGTAGCTGCTAGGTTTCTACAGAACGGCTCGGACGCAATTAAATACGAACATGGGGGACAATGGCAACCAAATGGTCTGTTCTTACTCATATTTCTCCATTAATCATCCCCATATAGGACTGAATCATTGGGCAATCTGTGATTCTTTATATAACATGACAATTTACATTCAGTTCCTTAAGATTGAGGAGATTATAGCAGATTTCTCTAGGGTTCTAGAAACATACTTGGCCGAATGTAGGAGCCGACGGGAAAAAGGTCGTCGGTCAGAAAAACGTACATAACGCCCTCTACTGACAGGATTCAATATAACACCAATGCCCAAAACTCGGCTTGCTTCGCTTGAAACACGACCATTATTAATTCGGTCGCTATCATCTCGCCATGTATTTCTCTTCCTTTTTTTTCCCCCCATCAACACGTCCTAGCCCACGCACTGTCACAAACTATAAAAAACCCTTCACACAACGCGCAATAGGTGAAAGCAGATGATGAGTAATGATCACACTCTTATCTCTCCCTCTAAGGGAGGTAATGATTGTGCTGGATTTTTTTTTTGCCATTATGGAACAACCTCAAGAGCTATAGAGAATTCACAGAATGATAATATTTTTTTTGAATGAAAAGTATTAGTTCCTTTGACTTGTTCTTGACATAATCCATTAAGGGTATATTGTCCCCTCTGCTTTCTAAAAGAGGTAACTAAGTCGATTTCTTTTTTTTATCATGGCAGAAAAATACAGTATTGTGAAATTCTCTCCATATCTTTGTTCTGGAGGCATTTCATAAAGCGTTTTGTCAGATTTTTTTTTTTTTCTGACAAGTGTTATAAGCTACTGAAATCCTTGCATATCTGACTGGCTTAAAGCAAAATTTTGTCAGACTAAAGTATAATTGAATTGCAACACGCTTTATATTGCCTCCACCCTTCCTTGTGATGTCACAAACGATAGTAGCCTTCTCATCCAGCCGTGATGGCACTAAAATTAAAAGGAAAAAAATCATAACTTTTGAATACGAGTTATCCAATTTTCCTTATTGCACTGAGGCTATATGTTGTACTTAATTCTGCTGCATTCATTCAATCCACATGTGGTATTTGGGTAAATAGTGGTTCAGATGGGCTTTAGGTTCCCAACTTTTTTTTTTTTTTTTTTTTTTTTTTTAGATATTGAGAAATATTTTATGAAAAAATATGAAAGAGTATACAATTCTACGACTCGAATTCAAAGTTTATTTAATCAAAATCGGTTTTGAAATTGCCGACATATCCAAAAACAAAGAGTTCTTCATGATGTTATTAGAAGTACCCACCTTTTATTGGAACCATGCCGTTGTTGTATAAGTGTTTTTGGATATCTCAGCCATTTCAAAAACCGATTTTCATCAAATAAACTTTGAATTCCTTTTAGAATTTTATGCTCTTTGATATACCATATTAAGTGGTTAGCACAAAAAGTTAACATCTGAATTTGGGTTCCCCATGCATCTCAACCAGAACAATACCATCCCTTTAATGGATGCAGTGAGTTAGGATTTTGACCCCATATGAATATAGCATGTCTAATAAGGGGCTTTGGAAAGGGAACCTCCCATCCCCACCCCCATAAAGTGCACCACCATCACAGGTTTTTATACTACAAAAAGACGAGCTATATCAGCAAAATTATCCCTAAAATGAAGGAGAAGTGGCGGGTCGGACAGGTGAAGATTGTTAATCACAATTTCAGCACTTGAATGGACATGAATGATTATATTTAGAGACTCTCGCATGCTGAATGTACCAGAGAAAACTGATGTAGGCCTACATTCCTGCAAAAAGATAAAGCCAGCATGGCATGTTTCGCAGCAAAACATGCAAACTATTACTAAGCACATCAAGTTATAGGGCCAGAATCGGGGCAAACACCAAGAAACAGCTGTACTACCCCTATAGGATCCTATCCCTTCCGGAATTTTTCGGGCACGGACCCTATACCGGAACACTTTCAGGATTGTTATGTCGGGGAGAGATTTGAAAACTACACTACTATTTAGAGACTCTCGCATGCTGAATGTACCAGAGAAAACTGATGTAGGCCTACATTCCTGCAAAAAGAAAGCCAGCATGGCATGTTTCGCAGCAAAACATGCAAACTATTACTAAGCACATCAAGTTATAGGGCCAGAATCGGGGCAAACACCAAGAAACAGCTGTACTACCCCTAGGATCCTATCCCTTCCGGAATTTTTCGGGCATGGACCCTATACCGGAACACTTTCAGGATTGTTATGGGGAGAGATTTGAAAACTACACCTGATTAAAGATGTTCGGGGGAAAAGATCCTAAAAGATCGGTTATTGAACTTTTATGGTTATTTTTTTTAATAGCCCTTGTGTGTGTGTGTGTGTGTGTGTGTGTGTGTGTGTGTGTGTGTGTGTGTTTGTTTTTGTTTTTGTTTTTGTTTTTGTTTTTTTTTTTGGGGGGGGGGGGGTTAAGTCACCCTTGGGCTGTTCTTTTCTTCTTCTTCTTCTTCTTCTTCTTCTTCTTCTTCTTCTTTGCTTTTAAACGGATTTGGATAAAAGGGGCAGCCAAAAAATGTGAAGAGTTTTTTTTTTCTTCTTTTTATAAACATGCATTACAATCAAACCTCTCGGTATAATTATCACCATGTGATGCTGTACGTGTTAAGTTGATTTTTCTACTTAAAAAAAAAAAAACAGAAAGAAAGAAAAAAAAAGTGCATGTATGACAAGGTTGTACAACTGGGCCCCATCATGATACTCATTTTGTAGTAATCCTATTCATTGCTTGTTCAGACTCCTAGTGTCAAGTTTGTTTTGTTGTTCATGTATACATTCCTTAGGAGTGTATACGCTGTACGAATTGATGTGGCTTATGGAGATGATGCACAAATTTCAATGAACAACATAGATTCCGAGTGATTGGGGCGAGGTGAATTGGCACGACTTGGTTGCTGTGTTCTAGTGCAAGTAAACGTGCGGCCGCGCGTACATACAATGCGTAGACTGACGTAGATTCGACGTACACTAACAAGGAGTGCATTAGATTGCTGTCGGATGTTTGTCGTAAATTGTACGAAAAACCATCGTCTGATTGCACTGCTACTGCCGTAGCTTTGACCATTTTGATAAATGTATTGATTGTTGCAATCGCCGAATGTTACTTCAAGTTTGGCCAAAGATCCGATCCTAGGATCTCTGGTTTGCCATCTTTCATAAAGTCCTTCGAAGCTCAACATGCTCAAGAAGAGCGAGGGGACGTAATTTTAGCCTACTACTGCCTGGTGGTGAGTGTTGGTGTGAGTGTGAAGACTGAAGTGTAAATTTATAATTTACTACCCGGTAATAATATTAAAGGTAGGAAACTATTAATACTAGGTCTAAACCATCTATACAGTACTACAGGGCTGCCAACTCTCACGCACTTTGGTCCTTTATCACTCTAAAATTTTATTTCATTTGCATGCATTTCTATTGATCTCACTCATTTTGACTCCTAACGTTAAATTATAGCATTGGCCCATGGGAGTCTCACTCTCAACTAGTTTCCAGTGTTGGCAGGTTGGCAGCCCTGTCTATCATGGTCTATACAACATCTAGGTAGATCTACTACTATACATCGATACATAGTTCTAGTGTATGAATAGGCCTAAATGATGCATGGCGAAAAGATACACACGCCACACAGGACAATATCAGCTTATGCATGCCAATGGCAATGACTGCTTGTTTATGAGAGACAAGATGATTACTTTAAAAGTTTAAAGTAAATTCTGACTGTTTCAGAGCAAGAGTCAGAGAGTGCTCGGTGGTGCTGTATGCATGCCAATGTGTCTATGTTAGACAGAAAGTGAGAAAGATCCATCTGTCCGGAGGAGTCTTTTATTTTTATTTTGACGATATCACTCTCCGTAGTATGGTAACCCTACTACTATGCCTACTACTACATATCGACCACCCTTATTGAAACCGACCGCGTGTAATTCGCGCACTGAACACTTAGTACGCACTTCTCTGCGCGCAAAGCACATAAAAATGGATTGGCTTTGAATGTAGATGAGGATGGTGTGGGAAAACGCGATAATTCACTGTTCATTAATGGTTTTAATCAAGGACAAAATTTCGAATGAATATTTTCACCGAATCGTAATGACAGCACAATGTAATGTCTATGGAAGTTTCTAAAAGGCTTCTAAAAAGCTTCGTACAACACGGTGTTCAATACAACTCGGTTTGCGTGCATTGTCAATGCAAAAACAGCGGTCGATCCTAATAACGCGATTTACCGCGGGGAGCTGAAACGAGGCCACGCAAGTTCGTCGGCGATATTTTTGCACTGAAACTTCGAATCGAAAAGGGAACAACGGCATTTGATAGAGCTGGATTTTCTCAATCACGTAGGTCATGTTTTTTACGTGAATTTCAGTGTTAAATATTCTTATCAAGCAAATAAACATTAGGCGGTCGATTACAAGTTGTAGTACTAGGTCCAACCATACCTTCTGAACCTTCTGAAAGTTTAGCCAGCAGGGCAGCACACTGTATATCGCTGTCTATACATATAATACATAGTATTATGAGAGGGGATCCGTGAAGCCAGACGCAGTCTCCACGGAACATTTCCCTGGACCCTGACGATCAGATAGTAGATACAGCTACAGCATGTACAGACCAATCTTTCGGTCAAGCATGTACAAGTACAAGTGTCCAACTGCAAGTGCAAGTTTGGGTGAATGAGTCAGTTGTGAGTCTTGACTCTAGATTGTAGATCTACTTTGTACCGGCGTAGACATGGATGGCACATGCATGGCCTAGTCTATCATGTCTATATACGGTATACCGGTGATATATGAGCGGTAATGGGTATATGGGTAGGCCTAGACCTATATCGGGTAGAGGTAGAGTCTGAGATTGACATGATTTGGATAGGAGCCAGAATGGAGGTCTGTTCAACTTCAAATTCTGACAGGCTGTTCTATTTGTGACCTTGTATCACAGAACCAACAAAAAGTCGCCAGACATAGTGTTTTAGTTAAGGGCAGATTCTAAAAGAGCAGACTTGTAAACGTTAAGCTTTAAAATGATAAAACACTGTAACTCAAATCAAATGGACTCCCCTAACCTATCTAAATATTGGAAAGAACGCACACGTTCTGGACAAATGTGAACCAAGAAAAGAGGCTCCAGCTGCAGTGCAGGGTCTTTTCAAGTGCACTTAATCTTCACCAAACGCAAAGGGTACTCGCGCGATGAATGGAACAAAAAAAAAAAGGATGTAAACCCCAGAGCAACCACAATGAAGGGATTATTAGATTAAGCTGAAATTAAGCATGCTCTATTATCACATTCTGTCCATGATTAATGCCAACTTTCAAAGCAGTAGCATTATCCCTTTAAAATTTATTAGAGTTGAAAGTGAAGAGTGTGCAAAGGATTTCCAAGAAATGAAAAGGGGCCATTGAGACATACCTAATCTCACAACTCCACAAAAAAAAACAAGGCTTTAGAAAGACTGCTGAAAACACACTTTCTCATTCATTTTATGATCCAAAACTTAGGAAAAATGTATTACAAGAAGAATACAAAGTCTCTTACAGAAAATGTGAAAAACTCCAGATTGACCTGGTTGAATCGTTTCACCTTTTTTGAGTCCTCATGTAAAATGAAGGGATGCGACTTTTTGTTGGTTTTGTGATGCACGGTCACATTTATAGTATTTAGCACATCATTTGGCAGGCAGATTGTTCAAGTGGGCCCCTAGCTTCCACTCCCACGAGAGGAGTACCTCCCTCTCACTCGTTACCACCCCCACAATTTTCATCACCAAGGAAAAACAGAAAGAAGTTTTTGAAATCGATTATTGCCAACTGCAATGGTCTCAAGAGCTTTGGAAAGCAGTCACAGTTCCAAGCTATGATTGAGCATTACAAGCCAGATGTGTAATACTGGGTTGCGAGTCCAAGCTTGACAGCACGATCTCAACCTACAGTGTCTTCCCAACCACATATACTGTATTCCGCAAGGACAGATCTGATCATGGAGGTGGTGTTTTCGTTGCTGTCCACAACTCCTTTATAACAGTGTCAAACTGTCCAGATTTTAATGCAGATTGCGAGATTGTCTGGTGTCATCTTCAGTTCGTCAATTCAAAACCTGTTTTCATTGCTAGCTATTATCGCCCACATAGCAGCAAGAAACAAGACCTGGAAGAGCTGCACATACATGTATCTATCTCAAAACTTGTGTCTAAGCATCGTCGCAATCACCCTAATATTATAATTGGTGGTGATTTCAACCTCCCAGATATTAACTGGGATCAGCATAGCATTGTTAGCCCCAACCGTGCAGGTGTTCATCAACTGTTACTTGATGTTCTACTGGAAAATTCCCTAACCCAGGTAGTCAGAGATATTACACGTCCTATGTCATCAAACGTACTTGACCTTCTCCTCACATCCAACCCAAACTTGGCGTCCAATATCTGTATTCTTCCTGGAATATCAGATCACAGCCTTGTCTCATTCACAATCAGCATCAACCCACGAACATGCTACACACCTCCCAGGAAAATTTACCAGTTCCACAGAGGTGACCATCAGAAACTTCAGGAAGCAGTTGAAAAGTTTTCATTGGAATTCATCTCATCTTCACCAGAGCAAAACACAGTAGATGAAAACTGGTCCAAAATTACTTCCTTTCTCAACAAATGCAAAGATGAATTCATCCCATCCAAGATGTCCAAATCAAGATGCAATCTACCATGGATCTCAACCAAACTTAAACGCTGCATGAGGAAGCGTGACCGCTTATTTAAGAAGGCCCGTAAACAACCTAGCAACTCAAAATGGGAGATATATAGGCAGTACAGAAACAAAGTTGCCAAGCTTGTCCATCAAGCCCACCATGAATATGTACGCAATGTCATAGGAAATAGCCTCTACGATAACCCCAAGTCATTTTGGTCCTATGTTAAGCACCGGCGCTCTGAGAACTTGGGCATTCCTCTGCTACGTAAAGATGATAAGCTGTACATGACAGACATGAATAAGGCTGAATGTCTCAACAAGTACTTCAGTTCAGTCTTCAATGATACAAGTAATGTCCAAATGCCCATCAGCAGATCTTCCCCGTTCAGTGACATCGGGCACCTACACATCCATCGCCCTGGTGTGGAAAAGCAGTTGCTTCAACTAAATCCAGGTAAAGCCAGCGGCCCTGATGAACTGTCCCCTAAACTGTTAAAACTGGTATCACATGAGATTGCCCCAGTCTTGGCATTCCTCTTCCAACAGAGCCTGAATACTGGACATGTCCCTACTGAATGGAAGCATGCTCTTGTTACACCAATACACAAGGCGGGCGATAAATGTAACCCAAGCAACTACAGACCAATATCTCTGACTTGTATAGATGTAGTAAGATCATGGAACATATAGTATCGAGTCATATATGTAAGCACATTGCTGCCAACAACATTTTCATGGACGAACAGCATGGTTTCAGACAGAAACTATCAACTGCTACCCAACTCATAACTACGACTGATGACTGGGCCTCCTCTCTTCAATCTAGAGGTCAAACAGATGTAATTTTCCTTGATTTCCATAAAGCATTTGACAGAGTACCACACCCACACCTACAGACCAAGTTGCAATATTATGGAATCAGAGGGGATACTCTCCAGTGGATCATGTCACTTCTAACAAATAGGCAGCAAGCAGTCATTGTGAACGGGGCTCATTCATCTTGGATGCCTGTCACCTCTGGAGTGCCCCAGGGCTCGGTCATCGGCCCGGTCCTATTCCTGCTTTACATTAATGACATCAACACCATAATCCAATCAAAAATGCGTCTTTTTGCCGACGACAGTGTCATTTACCGGAACATCAACTCTACACCTGACTCATACATCCTCCAAAACGATCTCAACAAACAAGCAGATTGGTCATCCAAGTGGTTGATGGGCTTTAACATCAAGAAATGTACTGCCCTCACCATCACCAACAAGCGCAACCCAATCATAGCTGATTACACGCTTTTCAACGAATCCATACCACGAGTTCAACAGTACAAATACCTTGGCGTCATCATAACTGCTAACTTAAAATGGAATGCCCACTGCCAGCAAATAATGCACAAAGCCAACACAACCCTTGGTCTTCTGCGCAGAACACTGTCACCCTGCTCCAAAGACATCAAGCGTCAAGCCTACCAAGCACTGATTCGTCCCCAACTAGAGTATGGCTCAGAAGCTTGGAACCCCAACTCGGCAGGAGCAGTTGAAGGCTTGGAGAAAGTACAGAAAGCTGCAGCCAGATTTGTCCACCATCACTATCGCAGAATCACCTCTGCTAAAGAACTTGTGAAAAAGCTGGGATGGGACACTTTACACACCCGCAGACTTCTTGCACAGTGCACCATGTTCTTCAAGATTCACTACCATCATGTCAATATCCCACTTCCAGTGTACATAACCCCGGCTAAATATCTCAGCAGACACAGTCACCTTCTGAAGTACGAAGTTCCTGCAGCAACCATTGATGCTTACAAATACTCTTTCTACCCCCGTACAATCAGGATCTGGAATCACCTCTTCTTGCAGTCACAGCACCATCAATCGCTGCTTTCCAGGAGGCCGCCCTACCTGTCATTGGAGGGATGCAGCCTCCTATGGGCTCCAGGCTACTCCAAACCCAGCCCTGGATTTTACTTGCACAGTCATCCTTTTATTGTACATACAACTTTTCACTGTCACCCACTCTTCTTACGTTTACACTGTCACCTACTGTCGCACACCCATCCCAGTTTAGCTTTATGGACAAGCTGCCATCGGGATTATATCTTCAAGGTTCAAGGTTCAAGATTTGTACAAGCCAATGTGAGGGTGAGCAGTGGATTGAGGAATTGTTCCCATTGCAGCACCACAATGCAAAGACTCAAGTGTAACAATCAAGAGCAAGCCGCCCATAAGTCGACAAACCATCTAGAATTTTACCGCTGATTACATCACATGTAAAGCCTAGTTGCAGATATGCTTTTGCGTGTGGTCAAATTTTGGCACGGGAGGTCAAACCTCAGTGCCGGTTTTTAGCTCGCCTGAGCGCCGAAGGCTCTACACCGACTACACAGTGTATTGTGATCGCTCTTGGCTCTTACCTCTTACAGGCACTAAGAGAGCTACAACGCCATAGTCTTGATGGTAATTACACTTAAAAACGTATGTAAAACAAGTACAGAGGTGTAGGCCTACTGAGGAAATGTGTTATAAGTTCACTCGCTGGGGATCATTTTAATGTCTGTTTGTTTGTTTTTCTTCAAATAGGAAGTGAGGAATAATCATTGACAGGTCTTCAGTTGTCCCACACCAGAAGTCCATACCAGGGAGTAACCGATATGACATCCCATGTTGTGAGTAGACGGGTAAGGAGACAGAGCACGTCTGTGCATTTCGTCAAAGATGCAGTTGGCTTCGAGAAAGGCTGACCACAATCTGGCGGAATTGGCTGCTATCACCCACCTGAGTGAATATTAAGATGAAGAAAGGGCAGAACCTGTGGCAGTGTGTTTCATCAGTCGAGCTGTCCCTCTTTCAAATTATAATTTTCTCCAACAGGTGGCTTGACTCAAAATCAAGTCAAATCAAAATCAAATCAAGGAAAATTAATTTTTGCTTCTGAAATATAAGTCATGATCTGCTGCCCAAGCATTTGCATTTGGGACGACATGTTTTGATTTTTGTAAATGATAGTGCCGATTCCATTGAAAAAAAAAAAATACATCAATTTCATGCCAAATGTTAGAAACAAAGAGAAAAAAAAATGTCAGGGAAAGTAGACCTTACTCATAATATAAGAAGCCGAGAAGAATTCTTGTTCCTTTTCTTGCATGATTTGTCCCATTTCTTTTGTTTGAGTCTCCAAATGTGGACCACCCTTTTGCACTGACTGTTTGATTAAGAGAAAAATTGGTTGCAAATAGAGCATTCCCGGTTTGCTTACATTTTTTTTTTTTTTTATGTAAGTACCTTTTTGACATAATGTTTCTGTTATGGGATTCCTCTTTCTTTCTTCTTCTTTGTGTGTGTGTGTCCGTCCGTCTGTCTGTGTAATTATTAAATCCAACAGATCAATGTTTAAGACATAAATTTGTTTCTTTTAAAAGTATTTCAAGAAAAATTTGACATAACATTCACTCAGAGTCCTTGTAATGGCAAGCTAGGATAATGCAACTCTATATTATGATTTTTTGGTCTTGATGTGGTAAGGCTCGAAGGCCAAGGCCAATTTCTAAATTTGTATCAATCATTTTGCCATGTTTTTATTAAGATTGACAAGTGCTCAACAAATTCTACATTGTAAGTGGAAACTACAAATTCTGATAGGTTGGAAAGGAGATACAAAAGTAACAGCAAATGAAAGGCAGTTTGATAGAAGGAGAAGAAGAAAAAGAAGAAGGAGGAGAAGAAGAAGAAGAAGAAGGCAGATATGTAGAAAACGGGGCAAGAAAAAGAAGAAAAAGAAGAAGAGAGAAGAATGAACAGTATAAATCATGAGAGCTTACTGTAAGTACTCTCGTAATAGTGCTTAGATAAATATTTAAGTGCAAACCGTCACAATTTTACCAGTGTAAACATGATATTTCATGACTCAGTTTAATGCACAAACATTTGTTGATTTATTTTTGTACTGCTTAAAACATATCTATCATATGGTAGACATTTAACATTTTACGATGTACATCTTTTCATTTCGTGTTAATATTTTGCTTTATTTTGTGGTTGCTCATAAAAAAGAAATGATTGTCTTTTCTTCAAGCATACCAGTAGTAGACAGGTAGGTGTGAGTGTTGAAAATGAAAAATAAAAAAAGAGGCTCATTCTTTGGAAGATTAATTGCAACATAAATAGTCAGACATACCAAGTTCCTTCGCGAAAATTTGCGTGTAAAAACAAAAGCAATATTTGCAGCTCCGAGATAGTTGAAAAGGTAGCGGACATTTTCATCACGCGAGTTTGATTTTGCAAGGACAGTCGGGATTGACGTAGCAAAGGTCAAAGCGGATCGCGTGTGCACTCAGCGTTTTCATTCAGAAATGAGAGTGTGGCCAATACAAAAATGTGTGATACCAACTCATAATGACACGGATCCACCTACTGTATGAAGCACCTACATAAGCAGTAACAAAGGAAGAAACCTGCATTTATTTATCTTAAATTTTGTGAAATGGATGGATCAGACATTGGCCGTGTCAATCTGCAGGGAGAGGCAATAAACAAACCTATTTCATGCCATTATTGCCACTGACGTGTGTATTTAAAAGTGTGTGGCCAAGCGCAGTCTCAAACGAGTCGGAGAAGAATGGAAAACAGCAGCAGGATTTACAGTTTATGCTAGCCATATTGCACAAAGAGTCGTGCACAGGATGCGGTCCTGTTGCTGCAGAATTCACGATTGACTCAACAGCACGTATGTAACAAGTCTGTGGGTAATGAACGGAGCCATCGCTATGCTGGGCTGGAAAACTACGAAGTGCTCTATTGTAAATCTGCGTGAGAATTATTTGTGTCTGTGTGCAGTGAAACTTTCATTGTGCAGTGCAAATCCCCTACTCAGTCACACTGAAATGGGCTCTCTGATGTGAGACGGGGACTATAATTTGTGCTAGACATCCAGTTCTATGTGCTAATCACGATGAGCCCTTCATTCACATGAAATGAAATTTGTCTACCGCATAATCGTCAGATTCTTCATACCTTTGACTCTGGGCTTCTGTGATGTAGACTTCATGTTTTTACGACGTTCATCCCTGTGTGACGTGTGATGTTCCAGAGTGTATTACTTCACACCCGAGTTCCAGATGTTCTTGTTACGGTTCTTTTTCGCGGATCTTCTTAATCGTGACTGTTAGAAAGAAACAAGATGCCATGGAGATGGACAATTTTGCGCACATACAACTGTAACTTTGCGGATGAGACTATATTTGTACTTAAGCGATAATCTGCAATATTATTCGCGTGTCACATTTTCGTGGTAGACTGGGGGAGCGAGGCAGGGGAAATTTATTCTCCCGTTATGTTTTCGCGGTAGCACTGAGTGAACAAGGGAGCGTAATTCCATAAGTATACTGTCTTTAAGATGTATCGACAATGTATTTGTCCAATATAGGTTGAGATCCAAATTACTTTGTTAGCTGGCTGTAAGCCATTTGGGATAAAACAAGGGATAAAACAATTGATCTGGCCACAAGTGAGGAACTACACGTAGTAGATATGGGCAACGTTTTTAACACCTCTTAAACAAATTAAACATGAATCTACGTTATGTTATTAAAGCCCCCACCCCCCCCCCCCCCAAAAAAAAACAAACAAACAAACAAACAAAGTAGCAGGTAATGAGCCGTGCTGGGGTTGATATGATCTTTGTCAGAATAGGTACAACATGGATGGATATTGTTTCGTATCCTACAAAAGTTCAGGAACCTTTAATAGTAGCCACTAATAATGACCACTCACACCTACCTAGTAGGAAGCCGTTCAATCTCTGAGAGCCTCTCTTAGTTTTCTGAATGTTTAATAACTTAAACCATGCATGTCCATTTAGCGATAGATTTTCAGCACAACATGTGCAAACCTTTCTACTCACCTCGGTGAACCCAACAAAGCTGGGTAATGACCCGATCACGGAATATCTGGCGACGTGCTTTAATAATCGCGTAAAGACGAGTACGAAGCAAGGACATTTTAATCTCGCGTGCCACATATTAATGTGAATGGATCATCGCGTTGTGTCTTCATTACTAGCGTCGTGGAAGTCATGGAATTGTAAACTATTGCTCGGCCACTTTTAGATGAAACTTTGCTTGGCTCAGCGGATTTAGACTCTTTTACAGCATTTTTCAACCAGAGCCTAAAATTATCAGTAACAAGGAATGTAAAGGATCTTTTCATGGAAGCAGTCTTCATTTGAACCTTGGCTTTGGCTGTCATCGTGTAGAGGTTCAGAAGTCTGTGACAAAGGGCAACTCAACCCAAGGTTCCTGTTTTCTTGGACTCATCTGACGTTTGATCTTGCCTCATTCTTCTACCACTGTAGGCAGAGAGTTGATTGGACGTCAACTTGGATGTGGAGGAAAAGGTGAGTGTGCGGATCACATACATTTACGCATGTGCTGAAACTTGCATGATTTTATCGGGTCAAGACATATCTGTCAGCTTTACAAAAACAAACAAACAAAAAAGATCCTCTGGATTTAAATGTGAAGTGATACATGTATTATGAGAGTTTCAGCCACCTGACTTTATAATATTCCAAAAGACGATCCTGTTGTGGCAATCCATACACTTCAAGGACATGTACTTTCATGAGGGGAAATATGATTTCATGGGGGGGGGGGGGGGGGATGGATCTAAATGAAATTCTTCAGGTTGCTACAAGTAGATCAGGTAACTGCAATTCTATATCTTTACAAGTGGACTAAGTTGTATTGTGCTTTCGACTAAAAAATGGTTCCTTTCTTCCATCCTCTAAAACTGTAGAGTCGTCCAAAAAAGTAAAATTGATTGAAAGATTGGCAAGTTTTGTCGTGTGATAACAGTTGAAAGAAACTTTCTTGTACATTATTTTACCATGCTCTCGTGATGAATACATGTCAGCATTGGATATTGTGTATAATTTGCGAATGGTATTTGTCAGCTCTTTCAGCCAAATCAGCTCAGAGGGATGGGAACTCGCCTGTTTTGATGTGTGACCACACCCAACCGTGTACCCCTGTTCTAATACTGGTATCAGCTTTATGAGGAGGACAACAGACAAGGCCCCATCTCTGAGCTTCTACCAGTCAACTCCATCGCTACAAATAACGAGAAATTGTCATCTTTCCGAGGAGCTATGGTGTTCTAGGTTGGACAAAGTGTTATCCGAGTGAGCTGCTTTTGAATGTCGGAGCAGCCACTGAGCGAGTCTTGTACATCAGTTGGTGCATCTGAACACAGCTTCCAACGTTGTTGAAGTGTATCCATCTGCCAGCAAAGTTCAAATATAAATTTAGGAACTGACAGCTGAAAGCAAAGAGGATTTGCCAAGTCTTCATCTCCTTGTCACACACTCAACTATCTTCTCTATAATTTTTGTCTTTCTTTCTATGTACTTTTGGAACCAAGAAGATCTGCAATTCAATCTAGAATATGAAGACATCAGTATGAACTCATGGTTCTGTCATCTGCATCAAAAAATGTTGTGGAAAGTCAACAAATAAACAAATGAGGTATCACTTTCTGTTCTGTCAGTGTAAAAAAAAAAAGAAAAAAAAATCTGATAGAACCAAACAGAAAGAAATATTAAGTTAAGGATCTTTTTTTGGACTTGTTTTGAAGTGAGCAAGAACTTAAAATCAGGTGGACAAGCAATGATGATACTTCAGATGTAGGCAGGAGATGGATGCATTCCTGGTAACATCATCATTTTAGCGTACTGTAACAGACAATCAAGATAGAAGCTCTGCCTGTTGAAGCATCTGCACATGCTCTGTGAAACAAACATTAGTGACCACGTGTGGGAATTTCTCACCTCAAATCTTCCGTGCTTTTGAACGATCAAGGATTATCAGCTTCTGCAGAGTATATCGTCCACAACCATGTCGGCTACAGGAGACGATTGCTACTTCTTCTTCTACTCCACCTGCACAAAGGTCAGTTTCCAAACTTGGGTGGCTACAATTACATGTATGTGCATGTCAAGGGTGTGGCTTTCATGCTCTTGAAAATTTGACCTTGGGCCAACCTTTCCTCGTTTCAGTTTATAATCATAAATTAAAAGAGTTTATTCTTCCTGTGAAGGTTTCTACAGGGCTAGGACTGTTGATATGTACTGTATTCTGTACACATTTTTGTACTCTGTGTAAAGCATTCTTTTAGACTTTTTGGGAGAATTTATGCATTGAAATGTTCACAGTTAATGCACTTCGGATATTTTCTTTTTTTTTTCATAAGTTTCAGATTTTTCCCTTATATTTTTTTTCTTCATGTACTCTGATGCCCCTGATTGTATAGAGAAGTATTTTACAATATATGAAAAATTAATCACCTGTGTAGAAATATTTAGCCATGTTCATATTTAACACAAGTGTTCAACGTCTGTAGAGTTGTTGAAGCTCCTTATGGGGACCCTGCCATTACTATCAATCTGGTGTTGCCAGAGGTATGTACACTGTATGTGAGGAATTGTTAACAAGGTTTAACCTAGTGATTGTTGCCTGATATAAACCACACCAGTAAACATAGCTTGTTTGTGTTGTTGTTTTTTAAATGTTTCTTTGTTTTTTTAATACCCAATTCCTGTGAATTTGTGTCATTCCAGGGACCCAGCTGCCCGTACCGCCACTCCGAGCCAGCGCTGGGAAATGAGGTGGTCTGCATCAACTGGCAGAATGGTCAATGCCTCAGACCCAACTGTGCATTTCGGCACATGGAAATCACTGTGAGTAGGCGTGGGGTGGGGGGGGGGGGGGAATCCAGTCCCTATGTGTGTTTATTTCTTAATTGATTGTTTGTTTATTTGTTTTTCTTCCACTCAAACCACCTCCATACATACGTGTGACTGATTTTAAATGTTATTCCTACATTGTACTTGCGAAGACATTTTGCATGTTCTACACAACAATACACGTCATATCCAGAAGTTTTAGTCATACGGTGTCAAAGTACTTGAAGAGTTTGAGTTGTGAGAGTATACGTTGTTCATGATACATATATATATACTTGAAATCCTGTGATTTTTACGCATTCACTTGCTTTCTTCCTCTTTAGTCCTTTCATTGCCAATTCATTTACATCCAACAGTATTTGTACAGTGTACTTACAAATTGTACATGTAGTGTGTTCATCTTTTCACATTGCTCAGCATTCAATACTCTATCCAAACTTTACATACAATTGTAGTTGTAGACTGGCAAGCTCGAATAGGTATTTAACCCATTGAGGATGAGTCCCAAGTATACTCGGGCAGGTGTCAATGGGAAATGCGTGTTGCAGCAAAATCAGTCTGTCCTCAGTGGGTTTATAAGAATCTCTAATCGGTGACAATTAGATTCCAGTCATTTGTGTCAGTCTGCAAAGAACACACTCCAATATGCTTGCCAGTCACCAAACAAAGCACTGCAAGAGTTTATAAAGTAGGGCTGCTTTCAAATTGTACAACTGTACATGGGAGTACTTTTTATGTGACTGTGCCCCATCTTCCTATGCGCCTTTAACCCTATTCTAACTGGGCTTTTTGAGACAATGTTTTTACTGGGGGGGGGGGGGGGGGGGGAGTCGTGACCCCCTTCAGACCTCGGCCGCCGATGGTGCGATTGCTGCAAAATTTTGTCCGAACATAGTAGAAAAAAATATTGATTTTCTATTTTTAGTAAATGAATTATGCAAATTTATGCATGAAAGCATGTATTTTGTGACTTTCTTATGTATTTTATTGTTATTTCGATCTTTTTATTTCTATTATTTTTTTACCAAAATTTGTTGCAGACACTTTTTCAAGCTTATCTACGTACTTTAGATTTGATTAAATCCAATGATTAAAGTTGAAATAGTCTCATTTATATCAATTTAACAAGAAAACATAATTTGTATTGGATTTGCACACAATGTCACAAATTTTAGCTGTTTTGGGGTCGACATGCACATGCAAAACATTATGTAACTTCAAAACAGTGTACCAGGATGTTGCAAATTTGGTATAAAAATATGCGGGAGACTTCAAGGAAAAAAGTCATGAAACGGCGCGGCAAAATCTTTGCACATTGCGGAATCACAGATATAGGGTTTAATAATAGTTGATTTTCACTTTCTCTGCAAGGCATGATGTACATGTAGAGTACAAGTACCTGTATGCTTTCTTTTTGAAAAAAGATATGACGAGATGACAATATTCACTTGAAAAGGACCTCTGTTAATTACAAATGTAGTAACATCCCTAACGTCAGATTGCTTCTTTTTTTTTCCCGGCAGAAAAATCGGGCAGAGATCCTATGCTACTGGGAGAGCCAGCCGTTGGGATGCCAGAAGCCTCACTGTCCCTTTAAGCACATCAGGAAATCCTCTTCCTCCGAGAGACTGCCTGCCTCATCGATGTCTCTCATCAACAAACTCCCCACCATTACTGGCCCCGGTGAGACCAGCTGTCAGACATTTGCAGTTTTACCCTCTTAACCCATTCTGTACTGGGTTAAAAGGAGTATGACACACCCTTTGAGTGACTAGAAAGTAGTTGAGCTTCCTAAAAGTGTGACAGTTACAGTCACAAAGCTGTCAAGTATCAGGAACAATTATTTGAATTAATTTATACATTCCTGATGTACATTGTACTCTGCTTGACTACTAGTAATTTCAACATAAGAACAAATAAGACAAATACGACCTAATGCCCCAGAATAGTTTCTGTATTAAAGAAAAAAAATGAAGCAAGATAAAAAAAAAAGAAAATAGGCACTGTAATTGTTTTTTTTTTGTGTGTGTTTGTGTGTGATTGACACAGTGGCTGAGGCTCTTGTAAGTCAAGCAACATTTTCTCGTGTGTAAAGAAAGGGTGATCCAAAGCCAAAGATTGTTTGCTGAATAAGTATGCACAGATGGGGTTTGGAACTGTAATACAAATGAAGATGTCAGGTACTCCATCTCATTATGTGGATCTCCGGTGACTAAAGCAGTTGATAACGCTGATTGGCTCTTATTCTGCTCCGTAGTTACCAAGCCACTCCCACCAACCACCAGCAGGCCCCTCCCCTCCTCCATCAAGCAGGCTGTACCTGATGCCACGCCCAGCAACCCCTCCATTACCGAAGACAATGAAGCCATTGACATGCCAGCCGTGAAGCCAGTCGTCTTCACCCCTATGGATAGTGAAGGTGTGTCCATGTTATCCTCTTTCCCTGCACTTCTTGTACCTTGTGGTGTCAGAATTTGTACCTGAAACTGTTATCCTGTACAGTTCTATCTTCTTGTCCTTGCATAATCATATATCGTCGCTGGGGCAACAAGACCTCGTATCTACAAAATGTCAAATGTTCAGGAGAGCCAAAAACATGGCGGCCAAAGCACTATAGCGAATGGGATAGCCATTCCTTTGACATGCCATGGTGGCTTCATTTTTGGAGTAAGACAGTTGGGTTTTGGACAGGACATCACTTAACCCATTATTTGACTATTAATTCAAAAAAGTCATTTTCACCAAAATTGCAGATACAAGGTCTTGTCACCCCAGCAACAATATATCTTCTTCATATCATCAAAATTATGACTCTCAGAGGGATCATAAATTTTACAAACAAATGCAACGTCAAGTTGTGATATGGACATTTATACAACCTGTAAGTCCTACAATTCAATTTTTGGGAGAGAATTTTAAGTATACTTTTAAGTTGATATCAAATACACTTTCCGTTGTTGAACACCGATTTGGTTGTGAAACTGTAATCTTCATTGGCATTTCAAGGTGAAGTTGTAAACTTCAATAGTAAGAAGCTTGAAGACTAGTCAGTGTTAGAGAGAGTATAGTAGAGTGAGACTTACATATTGTATAACAAGTATGCTAATCTCTTCCAGATTATGCTGACTGTCATGCAAGATAAGTAGCAATGCAAAATGAACTTCATTATGATTTTGTCTTTTCACTTGAAAATCTATCACAGCTTCATGTTACTACGACACACAGAGAGTCTAATTTGCTTGGGAAGTTTTATTTCACAAAGAATCATGTATTCTCTCTTTGTGTGATATTGTCTTTTGGGATGTGAAATTAAAGCTCTATGTCTGCTGCCAAAAAACAAAACAAAACAAATCAAACTCGTTTTCTTCTGCATGTAAAATATCATGTTTGCCATCAGAGTAGATCAAATAGTCAAATCATTAGCAGGCAGCATCAGAATTGACTGATGCTATTATAAAGTGTGGTTAAACATTGTATAACCGTTGTTTTTATGACTGTGATTGTTGCGACAGATGATGAGAGCTTGGGTACACTGAGTGTGGATGGCAGCCCGTCCAGGAAGCTGTTGGTATCGCCGCTGCGTCCCTCAAACAAGCACCCCGTCCGAGACAATGTCTCCCCGCTCAAGGTGACCTCGCGACTTGGCGGAGGAGCAGGGCCAGATAGCACCAATGGTGAGGGATGCGCACTGTCTATAAATGATATGTTATGTAGCACTCTTCCGATATGGTATCGGTCAATGTTCTTTACATAGTAAAATTCTGGAAAAAGAAATTATCCACAAGTAGAACATTAAAATCTGTCCAAGATTCTTGCTGAAACGTGATACTGAGAGTGACAAGTAGAATTCCTTTCTGTTGTCATGTTTTTCAGACTGTTGGTTTTACAGAATGAGAAACTGTGTTCATTTGTGTCTTGCCATTTGCCAAGGCTCGACACTAACGGTGGCCCGGTGGCCCGGGGCCACCAAAAATGAAAGTCGGGCCACCAAATTTCAAAAAAGAGCAAATTTGCTGGCCCGCCTCGGGCCACCAAAATTTTTTGAAAAGTATGTCAATAAATTCGTAACTTTTTGCACCGGAAATTAGCAGTTAAATTTGTTCAAAGGATGGATGAAAAGGACTGAATGAATGCCTGAGAGTGAGTGTTGCAAGTTTGTTGAAGTTTATTTATGAGTAGATATGTCCAACTTCTAATTCCTACTATCATAAATCTTAAATATTTGACTCATTAAAAAAAAAGGACTTTTAATGTTTTTTATTGGGTTTTTTTCGCGACACCAAATTTTTCTCTCGGGCCACCAAAAATGTGAAATTTAGGATTTTGGTGGCCCCATCGGGCCACCAAACAAAAAAGTTAGTGTCCAGCCATGCATTTCCAAAAATGAAACTCCATAATGATCAACAAAAGAGGATTTTAGTGCTCAAGTTTTATTGTAACTATTCATGTTTGCTGTCCACTGGTTGCAATGACAGATGATATGTACTTTTGTACGTTTTACATGTTTTTAACTACAGTGGTGTGAAAATCAGGGGAAAATATTTTTAGAAACCTCACTCTTACTGAGTACATCAATCGCGACATTCATAGAATGATAATTTTGAGTATGTTGTGGTACTGTAAAGATGTCCCTGTTTAGAATCATAGATTTGTATAAGCTATTCCCTTGTTTGAATTTGATGTGCATCTAAAATAATATGATCGTGATATCAGATGATAAGAGATGGTTTGCATTACTGGAGTGCCAGGCTCCCAAAATTACAATTCATTCTTCACTCATGTTAGCACTCCGCTCACGATATACAATATACTCTTCTGCAGACAAGCCTCTGACTGTCAAAGTGAAGACTCTTGCCGAGATCCGCCGCGAGAAGAACGTGGAGAGGGGCCATGTCACGGAGGATGACGCGGAGAAGATGGACGTCGCGGAGAACCGGAGAAGAGGAGGAGCACCGCTCTTCAGCCGCAGAATCATCTCGGTTAGCTCGAGCAGAAAAGGTGAGCAGCTGCGTGACCTTTTTTGAGTCGCGTGATTCCACTGAATCTGCCCCCATCACTTGACCCCTTTTTTTACATTGTGCCATCATAAGGATCATGGCTCTCTTCAAATCATATGTGAACCTGTACCCAACAATTGCATCAAGTAGGAGTTGCTTCTTTCTTCTTTTGTATTGAGCAGTGCCAGCAACATTGGTCTCTTCTAATGTCTTGAGTGATATGACAAGTAGAAATCAAGGTTTCCCTCATAATTGTATGTCATCCGGCAGACCCTCAGAAAATGGAGGTGGAGGAGGACAATGGAACCACCTCACCTGCTGGCCTCGCCTCAAAGCCCAAGGATGATTTTGGCATCAAAAGTCTCAGTCAGATCAGAAAAGAACAGAAGAAGAGGCTGGGAAGTAGCCTAGAGCCAGATGCAGGTGCAACGAAGAAACTAAAGGTCAGAGTTGTTTTATTTTTGTCATTACAATGTATCTCATTACTCCTCCTCTGCTAGTCTCTATCTTTTGTTCCAACTCTTTCTATCAGTCTGATCCTGGTTTTTATGCCTTCGCCACAAAGTGTCGCTGGAGGCATTCTTTGAATTATGTAGTTATTTTAAGAATGCAGCAATCAGACGTGTACTCTTTGCCTTCAATATCATACTTGGTTTCTAAGCTTGTGTGCTTTGACAAACTGGAAAAGGAATCCTTTGGTACATGGGACTTGTCTTCACGGGACATGATTTAGTGGACTTGAGTCCATATTGGATGTTTGAGAAGAAAATGTGCAGTGGAGTGTGTGTGTGTGTTTAAGACATATCATGACATCCAGGTGGGAAAACTCTGCCATTGCCCAGGCGGAATGTCTCTGCATACAATATCTTCCTGTGTTTGGTCATTGGCATTCAGGTTCCAATGCTGGAAGAGGAACCGTTCGGTGACGGATTGCTGGAGGAGGCAGTCCAGCCAAGCACGATTGTGCGGCGCATTCTGGTGGGAGGAGGCGGGAGGCAGGTGGAGCCGGACTCCACGGTAACGGGGCTACTGGGAGGACGAGTGGCCGCGTCTGCTAAGCCCAGCCAGGGGAAGCTGCAGGTGATGAAACGCGTCATTGCAAAGAAGGGTGCTAGCGATGACAGTGCTGTTCTTTCTGAGGACAGTGGCAGCAAACTGAGGACAATCTCTTCCAGGCTAGGAATAACCATCAAAGCTAAGAAGGATGAAAACAGTGTAAGAAGGGCAGTGGCCGACAATTCCCCCACCAAGCAGAAGGTGGGTCTTGCAGGGCGGCTAGGAGTGAAAGTGGAAGGTGCTGGCATCGGTAAAGGAGGGGAATCACTACCAGGGCGTGGTCTTGGCTCCAAGGGAGGAAGCCTGGCTTCCAGGTTGGGTATCCCTATCAGGGCGGGGCAACCTCAAGGACCAAAGGAAGATGAAAAGGAGGACAAAGAGACCACTGCTAAAGGGAGAATGCTAGCGCGACTTGGCAAGCCCTTCAAGGCAGGCGAATCCGATAGTGAGGCGTCAAATGTGGCGGAGGGCGCCATCGGTGGGCAGAGGCGACGTCTGGTCACGCGCCAGGTGAAAGTTCTGAATGCAGACAAAGGAGATGCCGAGAACAGCTCGGAGGGAGGTGTGAAGGTGAAGAGCTTGGCGGAGATTAGGAGAGAGAAGCTTCTTAGCCGCCTAGGGAAGGCGGGGTCAGAGTCGGACGGCGAGAGCAGGATGGGAGAGACGAGAGCTGAGAGCTCTTCCCAGGGAGAGGAGGAAGAGGAGGAGGATGAGGGAGATGAGAGCCGGAAGGAAAGCAAACCAAAGGAAATCAGGTATGAAATATTCCGAAACTTAACCCTCCCACAACTGTGGTCTTCAAAAAATGAAAGGAAACTGAGCTTGTCAGTGATAGCGTGATGAGGATTATTGTTGTGATACTTTACTGCCCTGCTCATCTGGAGGTACATGTACGCACATGAAGGAACAGGCAAAATACATGAGAAGTCAGTTACAATATTGATTGACATATCAATAACACTGAATATGGGCAGTGTAGTGTTTGATGTATACCTTGGAATTATAAACCAACAAGTAAAGCAGACATTAATATTAGGAATGAATGTTTCATCTGACATTAGAATGTGAATGCATTTCGTGGAAAAGTGTGCATGGCTACCGGTATTTCCTGATTATTTTATCATATTTGTTTGCAGTTGGGATCACAATGACTTGTATAATGTACAGTAATTTTTTGCGACTTTAGCTAAATGTACAAGTAGTGACATTAGGAATGATTGCAATGTCTAGAAGATTTTTCCCTGAACAGTAAGTGGATTTTCGGAGTTGAACTGTATTAGATCAAGCAGGATGTATGAGAGACTCTTTGCAGAATTTACTTCTGCCACTGCTGGTTAAGTCTCTGTTGCAGAAAATGACAGATGTTTTAAATAAAGTTTGTACAATATACCCATTGTTACACCTAAAGCAAGACTCCATTTTCCGTATTTTCTGATGCGGACTTTCACGATGCAGGATAAAGACCCTGGCTGAGATCAGGCAGGAGAAGAAGGCAAGGTTGAGCGCACCAGTCTCACCACAGGGCGAGGAAGCGCAAGGTGACAAAGATGCAGCTGACTCGCCTGAGAAAAGAGTGCAGTCTGCCTTGGGGAGGAGAGTGAGGAAAAAGAGGGAGATTGCCCTGTACAAGCCTCCAGCAGCAGCTTCAAGAGGTAGAGGGGAAAACATATAATCTTTCTGTACAATTATGTAACGCATGGTTATGGAGAGAGAAAAAGATTTTGTGATTCTGTAGCCACAAATGAATACATGAAGGGAGGTGTACTCACTCATGGCAAGAATAATTATGTTCTACATTCAAGTATGTACAATGTGTGAACAGGGTAAAACATGAGAAGTCATGAGTTTGTGGTATAATGACGACATCTTGGGCTAATGAGTTTGCTTGGTGGTACACTACTTTAGGCGTGATATACTGAGTAAGTATCACACAGAGTAAACAAGACTGTATTGGACATAACATATTAAAGTACATGATTCTAATCTCTTTAGTATTAGTTTGGAATACATGACAAGTGTTGTTTTTCTAATGAAGTTTGACTGAAAATATCACATCACCTCATCATAGAGATTTTCTCACCCTAAATAAGACATGAATAATATGTGTCGGTAGTTTTAACGGTACCTTCTGACTCTCTTGAATAAAAGGATGGTGGTGTTTTAATATTTTGACATTCTGAGAGGATATTTAGATAACTTTTAATTTCGTTAAAGGAGTACATGTTTCCCTCACACTTACAATGGTCTCCATGCTGAACCAGTCTACTATTGTTCCAGCTCTTTTGTTTTGTTTTTTTATTCACTCCAACTCATCAACTCACATTGCTTTGACTTATTTATAGTGACGGTGAAGCCAGAATCTCAGCCCATGATTCGGAGAATCAATACCACAGATAAGGTATGCTTATTTAGTATGAGCAGAAGCTGGTGTCCTTGCTGTGAAGGACATATGTACGTGTATTCTTAATACCATGGAGGACATGTATCCTAAATACTATACAATGTAGCGCCACAAAGAAATAGATCAGTATACTCTCTTTATGATTGCAGTGTTTTTGTGCCATTATAATTCAGTTGTTTTGCAAAGAACCAGAATGTTTTTCTGCAGGCCGACCTGATACAACACCTGCTTCATCTTTTGTGCAGTCTTCTTTTATCTTCATAATTTGAGTCATTTTGCTTTGTAACTTTGTAAAATCAACATTTACGTAGGCGCAAAATTCACCAAGTTTGGGCAGATGGACACAACCATGAACTGAAACTCTTCCAGCCTGTACAATGTAGCTTTAAAAGTCTTCAACTTGAAGCCCTATGTAATTTCAACGAATGTATTATGGCATTAGGTCCAAGAATAGCATGTGTCTAAATATTGAACCCTCCTCCCACTCCAAAAAAAAAAAAAAGTCACCATAAATGGCTCTTTAAGAGCTCTTGACAATGACCAGTAAAGCCCCAAGATATTCAAATTACAACCTCAAGATTTTCAAATTGCGTAGAAGATTTTAGACGTAAGAAAGAATGATATATTTTCCTGTTGTTTATTGTTTGAACTTTGCAACGTTTTCAATTTTAGGTGGACATGGAGCAGCCTGCCACCAAAGTTCGTCGACTGAATCTTTCCAAGTCAGTGGAGAGTGCCAACAAGGGGACCGAGTCCCTCTTGTCCGTCATTCGGACCAAGAAAGGGGACGCTGCAGGCGATGCTTCGTCCATCCAGGTATGAATCTCCGACTTGGTGAAGCGTATCGAGTTTACAGTTGCCTGAATTTTCTGTGGACCTGGAATAGAATGCAAGGGGAATTGACCCCTCCCAGTTTTCTGTGACCGCATCAGTTTGATAACATAATCATTGCTCATATCAGATATGCCTATGGAATGTTACAACATGTCAATCAGTGTGCGCATGTCATTGAAATTGCTCATTACAACATACTAATGTTTGTGTACAGTTACAAATAGCAGTCATGTGAAATTCAACTGATTGTTTCATGTTTGCTGTTTTCCAATTACAGTACTCTCCGCGTAATCGGGTATCGCTTAAACGGGTACTCCGTTTAATTGGGTAGAAATGTCAAAGTCAGTTCCAATGCACATTAAAATTACCTGATAATCGGGTTGCCTCTCCGCATAAATGGGTAAATAATTTTCTTCTAATCTACATGTACTTTCTACCCAAATTTTATCACAGATATAACACTTTAAAAAATCATGAATGTCAAATTTTCTACGTAAGCGAGGAGTCTATAGTCAAACAACAAAGTTTTATGAAGACATATTTATCCATAAAAAGAGTGTAAATTATTGCTCCTGACTGAGTAAGTGTAAGGTATGTATAATGTGCCGTGCAAGCACGCGTGTTAAGCATACAGTGCAGGTGTTCGGTGCAGTGTACAATGTATGTTGTACATACACATTGTGTGTGTCAAATGTGAATGAGACGTGTTCTTCTGTTAATCGGGTACTCCGCTTAATCGGGTAAGAAACGCTCTGCCCGAGCCTACCCGATTATGCGGAGAGTACTGTATTGTCAACCGAACATTTATTTATTTATTTTTTTTGCATTGATATTAAGATTTCTAGTGTACATTGGTAGGTTCTTTTTTATTTGAGAGGAAAATACCCCTTTTTTGGCAATTATTGTACAACTTCTACTTTTACCATTCACCGAATTCAATGTTATCTGTCTAAGGCCCTGTTGCTAGAAACTTTGCGTTTAAATGCAACTTGCAACTGATTGTCACTGGCCAATCAAAATCATTGTTGCATGCATGTCTTCTAATTGGGCAGACCCTGAGCCAATCAGAATGGTTGTTTCAAAATTAGCAATTATTTGCAATTGATTGCAACTTTCTTGCAACGGGCCTAAGTCTGGTCAGATTGAATAAAATGGTAACATTCTTTATATTCTACTCATTTGCTGTAGACCATGTAAATATTTGTAATTCTGTTTGATTTTTGCTGCTCATTATGCAAATTATCTGTTGTAGATTAAGAGCCTGGCTGAAATCAGGGCGGAGAAACAGCGTCTTAGTCAGGTGACCAGCACCGCCAAGGTGACTCCTTCAGCAGAGGAAGGGGCATCCAAGCCGTCCTCAGAGGATGATGCAGTTGCCCCCGACAATGAGGAGGAGAGGAAACGTCAGAGGCGAGCCTTGATTTGGAGCAGGATGGACACCAAGTCTGACAAGCCAGTAGTTAAAGGTCAGGAGAATTGACTGTTTATTGGAATTATTTCATATTTCGCAGTGAAAAGATTAGACAATATTAGCACCTTCCACAGCATCATAAAATCAGCGCACATGATAAAGTCTGCACCCCATGTACAGAGTACTTTCTTTTTTTTTAGCATGCTGCATTTGTAAAAACCAAAGTCCAGAAAAAGGAGAGTACTGTACTTTCTTCAAGTAATTAACTCAAAGTATATCATCCCAAAAGCTTCACCCACCCCCCTTCTGAAATGTGAAAATAACAAATTATGATTTCTGATTTTGTTACCGATCAGAATTAGCCCCTGCGTGACCTTCAAAAGAGGTAGCAAAATTGTTGAGGAACATGTCAGTTTTTGGTGGATTTATGAATAGCTGGATCTTCCTCTCATTTTGCGTTCACTGTAGCTGGCGAAGGGGATGGAAAGAAGAGTCTAGATGAACTGCGACGCGAGAGGCGGGCCAGACTATGGAACCTCACCCCGTCTGGCGATTCCATCACCATAGCAACTCAAAGCGCGGCGGACCCCGCCTTGAGCAAAGCGGAGATCAAGATCAAGACCCTGGACGAGATTCGGAGGGAAAAGCAGCTGAGAGACGGGAAGACCACTGACAGTGCTCCTGTGGAGGACCAGCAGGTGGTTGTTAGACTGGTAAAGGAGGAGGTAACCATGACAACGCCTGGCCTGGAGGCCAGCATCCCAGATTCCTCCTCCACTATCTCAGATGAGAGGAAGGAGGATGGAGATGAGAGGGAAGCTTCACAAGCCGGGCTGGGTTCACCGCGCAAGATAACGCGACCCAGTAAGTCTGACTCTTTCTTGTGTTGCCGCCCAGCGTACCAAATCTCTGAGCCATTGCCCCCCTGGTGTGTGGTAGCCATTTACATTATCCGCATCTTCATACCAATAATCTCAGAATGTCCTGAGAGTGTAATATCTATGTGATTTCGTAATCTTTTCTGAGAAACCATGTCAGTTTTCATTGCTGAGATTTGCCTGGACATGTTACAGATGAAATAGTAACATTTGATGAGGGGATGGTGTTTTACTGTAGATTTGCAGATTGTAGCAAGGTTTTTCCCATGCCTTTCTGTGTGTGTGTTTGTCTTTGTTTTGTTTTGTTTTGTTTTCAATGCATAGTTCTTATGAGCCACTGGCATCAATACCATTTATCTATTCATATATTTTTTTTTTCTTGTGGGGGGGGGGGGGGGATCAGTGGTAGATTGTGAGTGAAAAGACATCAAACAGCTTTGTTTAAATGTAAATCTTATTCACAAAATGACTTCAAAGATCAAAATTGATCGAATTTTTATGCCTCCGCAACGAAGTGGCCGGAGGCATTATGTTTTCGGGTCGTCCGTCCGTCCGTCCGTCCGTACGTCGGTCCGTACGTCCGTCCGTCCCGTTTTGTTTTTGTTGATATCTCAAGAACCGTGTGGTGGTTTTACATCAAACTTGGTATGAGGGTATATCCTTGGGGGATAATACTTTGTGTGGATTTTAGGGTCACAGGGTCAAAGGTCAAAGGTCACAGGTTATTTTGTGAAAAAAAATTGAAATTCCACATATTTCTCCATATCTCGCAGATGGTTCAAGGTATCTTCATAGAACTTAGTATATATGCTTGTACCGATGGGCAGTGATTATCTAGGGAAGTTGGGGGTCATGGGTCAAAGGTCAGGGGGTTCAAAGGTCAAGGTCAACTCCTCAAAATATCACTACTTTCCTTAAAATGCAATATGCCTGAAGGTTTTTTTTTTTTTTAACTGGATGTATGGCATGTATTACCCAATATATATTTTTGGGGAAGTTTCTTGCCAAAAGGTCAAAGGTCAAAGGTCAAGTGAAAGTACTAAATTGCACTTTTTCCTCCATATCTCGAAAATAACTCAAGGTATCATCATGAAACTTACATATTTATGCATGTTCTACCTAACAGTGATTCTCTGTGGAACTGTGAGGTCAACGGTCAAAGACCAGGTTTAGATAATGCTATTTTCCCATTTGATACTGAAATTATACTTTTTCTCAATACCTTGAAAATTACTCAAAGCATAAACTTATAAAAGGGTCAAAAGTCAAGTAGAAATCATTAGTTCCCCAAATACCTGCACTCTGACATTTGAATAATTCATCCAATTGAACCTAGTTCTAGGAAAGTGAACATTCAGCACATTTGTGGCAAACCTGTCATTTTAATATTTTGCCAATTGTGTGAAACTGTCATCACACATTGTCAAGACATTGTACTATAGACCTATTAGGAGAACCATGCATGATGGCGGAGGCATATCAGTCGCCGTAGCGATATATCTAGTTGATATTATCATCTTTGCAAAGGAACCAACAAAGTGACAGCTTTCCAGTATATCGTCTGTAGTGTGTATGGTCTTTGGTAAATTTTTCTCTTCATTTTGCATCCATTTGCTACACAGGTAGCACATAATGCAATACTGACATGTAATGAAATTTATCTAGTCACTCGTGAAATAAAAGTTTGATCCCTTTCAAGATAGTGAAGATGAGCATTGAGGAGAGAGAATGTAAGATAATTAAGATATGATCTCTAATTAGTGAGTCCCAAAGTCATTTCAACTTGACAGTCATTCTGGTTTTTTTTGATATTGTGGTTGTGTTAACAGCTGTGAAATTAGCCAAGAAGCCAGTGAGGGTCAGGAGAGGTAGACAAGCCTCAAACACATCTCAGGGAAACACTACGACACCTAGTGAGGCAGCTGTGGAAGAGAAGGTAAGAAAGGATAGAGAATGGTACCGACATTCAATTGCTTACATGTATGTTGGTAGAGATCCAATAGTCATGGAGTGCTTTATAACCACTGCAACATCAGATGGATGTACCCATGGCAACAGTACAGCACCTACAAATCGACTGTGAAAGGAATTCTGTGTAATTTTGTTTTTGATAGATTGTGTGTTGGTAACAGTGCCTAGGACTTTGAAACCAATCAAATTTTGTGTGCCTTTCTGAAAAAGGATCTAGTAGAGTAGTTTTTGGATGAAGGTGTTATTTGATTAAGATCCTGAATTGCTGCACTATCACCTCTCCCTAAGCCTGCAAGAGGCTGGCTGAAAACTTGAATATCTCTCTACATCTTGATAAGAGAAAATATGTAAAAGAAGTAGAATAATTATCCCTGACTTAGACTTTTTTTTTTCTGATTTAGATGCATGCAACCTGTACCTGTCATATGTTGATGTGTGAATGTTAGCAGCTGTGAAATTCATTTTTTTTTAATGCTTAAAAGAAAAAAAGAGGAATATCCAATATGTCTCGTCAGTTAGCATAGGCAGGACTTTCAGTAGAAATGAAAGTAGTGATTTAGAAGTGAGGGTTTTTGGAGCATGCGCTGCCTCCACTTTATCATTTTCTTGTTCCCTCTCACAAACTATCAATCCAAAAACCCAACAGGCGCAGCTGGAGAGGCATCTACCATCCAGTTCTCCTCCACAGGTGGTGCCTGGTGATGCGGTCACTACTGAGGACATCCCGGTGGCCACGCCTAGCAACGATACCAAAGCCACATCAGCCCTCGACCAAGCTGGCTTCCAGGAAGATGAGGTGAAGGAGGACAGCACCAAGGTGGATGTTGCAGAGAAAGATGTCCTTGGCGAGGATATGGAGAAAGCTGTTCAGAAGGAGGCTGATACGACCACAGCATCCGTCTATCCGTGAGCCACCATTTTCTTCCCTTTCCTTTCATTTGTTTCTCCTAAACTTTCCGGTAGGATTGTGTAGGCTTGTTGTTCTATCATTAGGGTGTGATACCACATACTTTACTCCTTCTCCTTGGAGACTTTCCTTGTCTGCAACTTCAGGTTGATTCATGATACAGATGAGAATGCATTCATTTAAAGCAGAAAACTTTCTACTACAACCCCAAGATACATCTTGTGGACCCCAAGGAAGTAAGATTTCAACTAGGTGGAGGTAAACAAAGGCTGGAGGTAATCAATAAATGTCATTGAACACAATCAGTAATGTCCCTACACATCAGACAACACCAAAATATGTTTGTATCATTTGCCAGGTGCAATTGCATGTAGAAGTTTTACTTATGGGGAGGGGGTCTAATTTGATGTAAAAAGGACATGCAGAGAATATACTAGTATTTGTGATTTTTTTTTAATTGCTAGATTGCAAGCTTTAAATCAAATATATAATTGGCTTATTTCATTGTAAGGAAAATGTACAAAAAAATCAACTGAAAGTTAGAAAACTCTTTAGGTTATGCTCAAGTCAGCTTTATGTACATTCTCTTTCTTTTATCTCTGACTTTTATACGGGTAATGTAGTGATGCACTACATACTCATTGTACAAAGTATTACTTGTATTGACCTCTTCACTGATGACAACATAATCTGTTTGTGATTCAGGAGGCCTAGTGATACCAAGCCGTCCCCGAGGAGGTTAGCGAGTGTGACCGACGAGGATCTCGATAGATTTTTGGAAGAACATGACGAGGACGACCTCGACAACCAGCCTGCAGTTGCCGTGGCGGCGCAGGATGATGATGACGACAACCTCCTCGATGAGCTGGATGATTTCCTCAACAGCTGATGATGACAAAATCATCCCCCCCCCCCCCCATGGAAACCTCATATCTCGAATGTACTCCCTACCACATTGTTCATCATATGCCTTGCAAGTACATGTATATAGTCATATTGACTGGTGCAACAGTATCTTTGTATTTCAGGATGACTATAATATGTGTGCTGGAGATATGCACTCGATCATTACAAGGTGACTTTCTTAACATGTGATTGTTCAGCAGTATTAATCCAGGAAATGATTTTAGTGGGTAATCTCTGTTGTGTATTCGTATCCAAGGAAACACCATTTGCAGATATTGATATTCGATTATGTGAGAATGCAAGATGTGAGAAGAGACAGAAAAAAAAGAGAAAAAAGAAATGGACATGAAAAAAACATGCATTTTGAGGTTGTTAATGCCAGATTATTTCAAATCTTTTTGAATTTAAAGATTGATTTTGAATTATAGAATTTTTGTGCAAAGTTTGTTTTGAAGGTGGAATTTATCAGGCTCTTATCATTCCATGCTGTGTAAAAATATCATAAACGTGTTGGAAAGTTTTATTGTGACATTGAGGTGTAGCGATGATGGTAATCATTTCTGTGTTAATGATTTCTGTGCTTATGTTGCCTATCCATTTTTTTTTTCTTGTTTTTGTTTTATGTTTTGCTTGATATTGCTTAGCCAGGAATCTGTCTCTTTTGACAAATTTCATGTCTGCTTGGCATGTGTTTAATTTCAACTCCATCAGAAGTGTTCTTACTTTCTTCTATCTTTCCAGAATCCAGTGTAATCATTAGTTTGCATCAGGTTTCACAATGAATTTGTATTTGAGGCCAAGCCCCCACCCCCCCCAAAAAAAAGAAATAATAATAAAAATCTCCAACATACTCCAAAAACAAAAATGAACAATTCAGAACCCAAAGCTGACTTTTCAAGCAGAAGATTTTGCATATCTGTTTTAGCTTACTTGTAGCTGAAAGGCAGAAATATGGAGGAGAGTGTAATCATGAGATGCATATTGCTTCTTCTTCTCTTTGTCAAACCCTAGCCGACAGATGATCATGCCTCTGCTGGCAACTGGTTTTCTATCGCAAGTTGATTAAAAAAAAAAAAAAAGTTTCACTAAGAGATAATAGTGAAAAAAGTAAAATATCTGAATGTGCAAGAACCTTTCTGAGAGCTGCAATATCTCTTCATGTCTGAAATAAGAGAATATTTAAAAATCTCTCTGAATTGGGAAGTATTTTACCCAGAGAGATGAATGTAACACAAGGTCATCCCTGCAATTGCTCCTTGGAATCTTGCTGATTTGGATGGGGGACTGTTGGCAGACTAGGAAATTGCTTTCAGAAGCTTGCCATATGGTGCTCCCAGTCATTGTAGTGGGAGTACACTGGGTCATCAGTAAGGCTATCAAGGACATGTGTTTTAACATGAATTATGCGTATGCCCGCAAAAGAAAAAAAAAAAATGCTAAGAATTGAACTAAACTGAACTGAATTTAGGATTTTATTCTAAGATATGACAGACATGTACTGTATGTACCTCAAAGTTTGACCCTGATTCAACTGCTGTGGCTACAGGAAATGGCATCAATGGTTTATTTCCATTTGTGATTAAAATAGAGGGAGTTGCAATTTCATTCTGGCAATGGTTTTTCTTTGGAATAGAAATAGTTTTACATGTCATGGTTGCAAGAAATGCATGTTTCAGTACTGCTGCATTGTCATGCAAGCACATTTATTCAGTTGATGTATGTCTTTAATTTACTGGTATACCATAAACACTTGGCACCATATTTTGCTCTCTTTCACAAAATGGGGGCATGAAATACATTGGTACATACAAGGTTGTAGTGTTACTTTCTTCTTATGCAGTTATGCAACCATGCATTACCATCTGCTCTTGTATGCATGAGTATCAAGTCTGTACCACTTGGGCAAAGTCAAAAGCTGTCAGTGTTTCCAAGACAACTTTGAAAGATGATTTGGACACAAATTGATTAAAAAAAAAAATTTATTCTGTCACCAAGCCGACACATTACTCAGAAGACCAAATGTCCATGTCTATATGAAACCGTACCTCATTGCCTGAACACATGTAGAAAGTGAAATTTGATAGGCAGTGATTTGTCGGCTCCGAGCCGTGTCATTTGAATGTAAAATCAGGTCAGTCTGATATGAAGTACTGTTTCCTCTCTGCTTGTGTATTCTGATACTCGTTGGGTGTGCAAGTTTAATTTATTTCTCACTGTACGTAAAATTGTATGACAACGTTGCCTTTTCATTTTGACTGTAAATCATCAATCTTTTAGCCATGAATGTGGAATTGATAGGGGCATGAATCGATGCAGGTAAATTTGCTCTGGTCTGGTTTACCTGACTTTTGTGGGAGTTCAAAGAAAGTTGTGAGCAAACTCAGGAGCAGTTATTCACTGATGCCGCAAGTGGAAGCTTTTACGAGCTTTCTGTTTTGTATTGCACCAGCCAATACCCCCCCCCCAAAAAAAAAAAAAACCAAAAAACAACAACACACACACAAAAAAAACAAACAAACAAACAAACAAACAAAACAAAACAAAACAACTGTTATTACTGATCCAGAAATCTGTACACACTGTCAAACAGAAACAACTATAGCATCACCTTTCCTCTCAAGAAAAAAGATAGAAGCCCCCCCCCCCAAAAAAAAACAAAAAAAGAAACAAAAAAAAAAAACCAAATCAAAACAACAACAACAAAACGAGGGAGGGAGAGAGAAAGAGAATTATACAGTTTACAGTGTATTTTAGGATGCAAGGATTGTGATATGAATTGATGCAATCATGTTTGATACATGCTCCTCCTCTAGATTCATCAGTGTTTCATATCATTCCTGTACTTTCACTTTTTTTTTGTGACTGTTGATGATTCATGGACTTGGCTGTACCATTCCAGGTGTTCATATTGGCATGGACCCTTTATAGAGTTAAGAAACAAATCTGTAGATGTGTTTTCGTTGGAATGCATCATTAATTTCTTAACAGCATAATAGAGACTCGTAGAGATTAATAAGAAGTGCAGTGCCTATACAACAGTTCATTTATACTTGTATGAGGTTTGTTCGTTGTTATACTATGGATATGTGATATCAAAGTCTGTTCTTATGAGAGGGAGGTTCACTTTAATTACACTGTGTACTTTGTTTATACATTATGCAGAATATTGGTAGCAAACACATGCAAAAAAAAAAAGAAGAAAATCTTAGTTTGTTGTCTGTTTGTTTTGACTTTGGACAGACTTCTGTGTCTTTTACTCTTACTGTGCTTATTGACACTTTATGTCAATTGTAAATGTATAGAGATTACCCAATGCACCTCACCCCCTATTTATTGTGTCACCTTGACCTTCTGGTAACTTAGGCATATTATTACACATGAGTTGGCTTGCTATAGTGTACATCTACGTCAAGTTTGTATAGATGACTGAATGCTGATCAGAATGCACCACTGAGCAAGTTATTCTTAGTGCCTGGACATGCAAAGGGTTAAATACATTTGTTTCTTTTTGTGTAATGCAAGTACAGTGGTTTCTTACTGAAGGTTGTGTTTCACGGATCTGTACAGTACAATGTCTAGATGGTGTCCACACCACGGTATCATGCAAATTGAGTGTCACTGTAAGTGATACAAAATAGTTGCGCTGGCTTGTGAGGAAATACATGTACACATTTTTATTAGGAAAACTCCTACATGTACAACTGTTCTTGTGTATTTTGTCATTGTGTGACCATCACTTTCATTATGATATTTCATAGACCTACTATGGGATGTTTGGACGTTTAGTGGAAAAAAGAAATTGTACAAACTAAACATAGATTTGGATGTGTACAGTACTCTCCGCATAATCGGGTAGGCTCGTATTTCTTACCCTATTAAGCGGAGTACCCGATTAACAGAAGAACAGGTCTCAATCACAATTGACACACACAATGTGTATTTATATGTACATGTATTGTGTTGTACACTGTACAGCTGTATGCTTAACAAGCGTGCGTGCACGACACATTTTACATACTTTACACTTGCTCAGTCATGAATTATTAAATCTCTTTACACTCTTTTTATGGACAAATATGTCTTCAGAAAAATTTTTCATTTGACTATAGACTCCTCTCTAGTACGTAGGCGTTTTCCAAAATGAACACGTCTCTTTGCGTGCACTAGTCACATAGAACGTCGCGTTATTTTTCGAGAAGTGACAGGGAAGATGCAAAATCATGGAGCTGGTGCATGGTCTGATTTTCGTTGCAAGCTTCTCGTATTGTGAATGTTATTGCGGAGCAAGGGTGGAGCGCACGTGTGTTCAACTCCTGTCTGTCTTAACAGAGCTACCAAGTCTCACGCATTGTGAGTGAGACTCAAGCATTTAGAGTCTGTCTCACGATCTCACGCATGACACCCATTTTTCTCACGCATTGGGAGCATAGCTTAAAGGATTAAAGTGAGATATGCAATTGAAGGCATATTTCCCTTTTGTCTTTCAAAAAAATAGTCACTTAAGTATGCAAAAGCTCCCTACCGTGGGAGGGCGGACACCCCCCTCCCCTCCCTCGCTCACGCACATGCGCGCGCGCGCCGAGATGCTGAGTCATGAAAATCTCACTCATATTTTTTTTTTTTTTAACTTGGCATCTATGTGTCTATGCAGTTGTGAGTGCCAGCTACATGACGTGTAATGTTCGTTTTCGTGTGGCAGTACGTGTACTTATGTTTTCATGTTTACTCCCCAAATGATCGGTCTTCTTTGCAAATTGAGCACAGAATGTGATTAACTGAGGAAAATTTGACACGAATGATTTCTTGCAGTGTTATATCTGCGATAAAATATGGGTAGAAATTAGGTAAGAAGAAAATTATTTACCCATTTATGCGGAGAGGCAACCCGATTATCAGGTAATATTAATGTGCATTGGAACTGACTCTGACATTACTACAATGTACCCGATTAAACGGAGTACCCGTTTACGCGATACCCGATTACGCGGAGAGTACTGTATTCATACTTAGATCATGTGATTTTAGCAAAAGAGAATGTGCTGTGTTCATGGGTAATGTCATTTTCAGTCTGAAAAAGAACAGAAAAAATCAAAGGCAAATGGGGAGAAGTGATGTGGTAAGGAAGCAAGAGAGAAAGAGACAAACAGACAAACAGACAGACAGAGAGGGAAAGAAAAAGACATTGATCTTTCCTACACAAAGTCATGCAGTTTGTAAGGCTGTGGGGGGGGGGGGGGTCAAGAATTGATTTACGAAAGTATTTGCATGAGTGTATGTGTGTGTGTGTGTGTGTGCGTGAGTGTGCACTTGTGCACCCATTACAACCGATGACATGCATATAGATACACACCTTCAAACTGGTGACACACAGACAACTGGTGACGTCATCGGTTGTAACTGAGCATAAATTTACGAAGAGGAACCCCCTATGGAGTCAATTTTCAAATTATACTGTTTTCTGAGCATAGTCATCAATTGGATAGGAACAAGCAAATACCTCGACAGAGGAGAAAAATTGAACAGCGCCATCTCTCACTTACACCCGGGGAATCCCCATAAATTTTCTGTCGGAGATGTCACCAGTTATGTGGAGCTCTACCTACGCGTACGCGTACGCCGCGTGACGTCATCTCGCAAAAATCGCTGGTTATGAGCGACCCGGCGGCGTTTTTTTTTAAAGACGGCACAGATTGGGGCATGGCGCGTGTTAAACCTATGGGAAAAATGTTGGGTTAGGGTTTTTGGTTATGGTTATGGTTATGGTTAGGGTTAGGGTTAGGGTTGGGGTTAGGGTTAGGGTTAGGGTTAGGGTTTGATGGTTAGGGTTAGGATTAGGATTAGGGTTAGGTTTAGGGATAGGGTCCCCGATAGATTTTTAGTTTCCCCAATCTGTGTCGTCTAAAAAAAACACGCGACCCGGCGATCGCTAGTAGCTAACATGACGAAGAAAATTGACTGCTGGGGAGGTGTGAAGCTAGCTAGACGTAGACGTCTCTCTCAACTCGCACGAGACATTGTTCATCTGCTGTGTCTTCGGAAGGAAAAGGTAAGTTAGTGACGACTACTGGATAGGCCTAAATTTTATTTTTTTAAAGGTAAAATATACTCGTGAAATAGGCAACACCACTGCGTGTCCGTATTGTAGCAACGACGGCAAATCTTCAGTCCCATACATAACAAATTGTAGTAGGCCTCTGTGACCACTCCTCAATGGCCTACCTGGCCTCTTCTTGCACGCCGCCTCTCAGCTCACCGCACCAAAAATGTGCGAATCACCAGACACCAGATCACGTAGAAATGCTGCCGTATACTGGTTCTACAGAAGAAAGTGCCTAGCGTAGAGTAGGCTAGAATTCTGACGCATTTTGCAGTGATATGAACGAAGTGTTCTGTTCTGCTATCATGCACAAATTTGTATGAATGAAATAATTGATAACAATAATGATAATACCGTAGTCAGCCATTAACCATTTTCTTCCCCTTCTTCATGCTATCCTTTTCTAGTTCTAGTTCCATCATCTGTTTCACCATTAATTCTCCTTTGTTCCCTTCCTCCTCTAACAGTTACATCATGCTTTTCATGTTCTGTTACCTTAGTCTTCAATTTCTCCCCTGTTCATTCCGACCATCTGTCTTTTCATCAGCTTTCTTTGCACTCGGGTGCTACAGCTACTAATCCTCCTTCGTGTTCTGGTTTGTTATGGGTATAGTGTACTATTCATTCTCCATTTTATCCTTCTCCTTATCTTCTTCCACTAACAAAGTACCACACTCCACAGCTCAGCTGTTTATAAGTACATGTAGGCATAATGACTTTGAAATGTAAGAGTGCACGAGTGGTTACAATGACAAGAAGATTGCAAAAAGCAAGTGTGTGTGTATTTATACTTGTGATCTGTTAAATAATAATAATAATAATAATACATATATTTATAAAGCACTTAATATCATATTTCTAAGCGTTGGGGAAAAAAACAATGATAGAGAACGAGTGATGCCATTCTAATACATAGAAACTTCATGTACATTGTACATGTTTGTATGTCTAAGCATATTAAATATGCATACATGTAACTTTGAATTGTAAGAGTGGTGACATTGCATAATTATGCACAACATGTGATTTAATACAGTATGTACCAGTAGGAAGTGGAGAAACTGAGTACTAATACATGTACTATCTAGCGTAGCCTAACCAGACCGCTGTGCTTCGCACAGCAGTCTGACATATAGTGTTTATTAATGTTGTAAACGATCGTCGCCTTTGACGGCAAAATCACATAAAATGTCTTTTATTTTGTTTGATTTTAACAGTAAGATAATTTTTACCACTCACCTACATCATATTTTGCTGATGATTGAGTTGAATTTGGTGTTTTGTTGGTATCCAGACCGTATTGTTGAATTATTCGGAGTAGATTGTGAGATGATTCACAAAATGAACTACCTAGCTACCATGAACTCTCAACCGGAAGCACCGTGGTAACATTTTACGTACGCCCTTGCGTTTTGTGTGTTACGTAAAGCTTGTCGTCTGCTACGTACATGTATTTCAGCGTGTGCTGCTCTCATGATCTGACCTTTGCTGCATCCCTTCGCTCCGACAAGGTCATCACTTCTGCCTCGACTAGGTCATACATGTATGAACTTTTCTGACTCGCTACGTTGTAGTATACGAGAGTGATTGCCATTCAAATAACACGCAGAAGATGAGGAGTGCAGCAATACGGATGCTTACAGACCTGGTTTTAATCACAGATTTCGGTGGGTTTTTGACGTACACCCAGACTATGGGGATTCCTTATCTAAATATTCTCTGCATAGATATCTTCCTCCTAACTTTTCCAGAGTGGGAGGGTCGCTGTTTCAGCCAGTCCACTTTCAAATGATCTTTGTGGACCTCCACAGATATGAACTCTTCCTCCTTTTCTTCCTCCTCCTCTGAGTCTGAGATGTCACTGTATTGTATACTCTGTTTCCTCTTCTTGAATGGCGACATGTTGATCTCCCCTCTGTCTTCCATAGAAGACATAGCTGTCAGTTCCTCCACCATTCACTTTGTGATGGTGAGGCCTTGCTCGAGGTACCATACCGTGGCTGCCATGGTCATGAGATGAGCAGTGATGAATGAATGTTGCACAGATTCGTATAGCGCGCTCGATCTTTGACTTTGGACCACTCTACAGTGCAGTGGGGTTATCGTTCATAGCAGTTTGTGCTAACTTGGTCTTGGAGGCACTGTGCATGTAGACTCTACCGCCGTTCTCTATAGTAAACCGGGGCAATCATCACTATAACCTCTGGCTCTTGTAAATATTCTGAGCTGGGTATTCCCAACCTCAACATGCGCTTTAGTAATTCGATGTATTGAAATATTTTTGTCTTTCTGCAACTTTTTGTGCAATAACTCAAGAAAAACATACCCTATCACCACCATATTTTGCATATGTATAGTTCATGTCACGAACATTATTTTACAAAATAACAACTACTTCATCAGATGCCATCTTGGGTATGTAAATTAGGGTCAAAGGTCATAGATGTTTCATCCTGTATCTTGATTAATACATGTCCTATCTTTCCCATGTTTTGCACACGTAAAGACCATGTTACAGGGATCATTTCATAAAATAACCACATTTTGCTCAGATACCATCTTGATTGTGCAAAGTGGGGTCAAAGGTCATATGTACTTCTTTTTCTATCTTCGTTATGACGTGTTATCTCTATGGGAGGGAATTTTTCTAGATGTTAAAATTGACATGACTGTCTTTATCCAGCACTATCTTACTTATGCTTCGGTGAATTTCTCTCAGATTTTAACATGTTGTAGCTGAGACTTTACACTATCAGGACTCGAATCATTGATTAAAACAAAAATCGGATCACCTAATTTGTCAGTGTTGATAAATTCCGGTTCTAGTTTGTTTTGTTGTTGTTGTTTTGCGTAGGCTTAAGCATTGCACATTATGCTAGCTCTCAAAACCAATTAATGATGACCTGTCGAAACTTTGTCATATAATTTATCCAATTGTCGTACAGCCCATGGATACTGTCACAGAAGAGAGGGACAGGCATCTTCACACATAGACATTGATGACGAGGCACCTGATTAGACGAAAAACACAGTAAGCAATCAGTATTCCTTCTAGATAAGTCAAATTGTATTAGTTTTGTGATTTCTGTAGGAAGTGGAGAAAGTGAGTACAAATACATATGTTCTATACCCTATGTAATAACATACTGTTTACGTAATATGAAATCTTTCTGTACTCTCAAAGAAGTAAGTTTCCCCCTAGCCTTTATTCATTATCTCTAAAAATATTTCAGTGATTTTTATCTAGCAAAATGTAATAGATGCGCAATTTTCTTATGCACACTCTCAATGGTAAATGGTTGCCATGGAATACACCCTTGTAACTTTTTCGTCAAGTGCGCAAAACAAAAAACAAAGAATGGTTGCACTTATAAATGGAAGCTACAAGCTACATAATGTACATTGAAGATGAGCCGGCTCACAAATCTGCCATTATTGTCTCAGGTCTCACAGGATTCCCATTGTTTGTACCATCTGAACAGAATTGTGTGCTCAAAGAAGATGCAATATCAACACAAAAAAAAAAAAAACTCCTGTCAACCCTGAGGAAAATGACATCAGGTTTTAATGAAACATTGTTGTAAAAAAAAAAAAAAAAAAAACTTGGCAGGATTGTTTCTATACCTACTAGTATTTACTAACTTCTGTGTGAAATTGAGTGTTACATGAATGAGCACACAACTTATACTTGTGCCCTTAAAAACAAAACAAAAAATACTCTTTCGATTTCTGAAATGTGACATTTTTGCATTTAATGTGTTCTAACTCATGCATGACTAAACAGAACAATCTCATTTTAATCAAAAAACTAGTCAAGTATGGAAACACTTCTGCTCGGTTATTTCACTCAACAATTTTTCATTAAAAAGGTATGTCATTTTGATTGGGGGTTACTTTTTTGTGTTTAGAATATAAAGAAGCGACTTCTTTTGCTCTTTGCACAGGAAAATATATTTTTATGTGATGAAAGTGTGATGTTATGGCAACAATTTTACCATTCGCATTGTGCGTAAAAAATGCACATACCTTTTTGCTAGAACAAAATTGTTTGAATGTATATTCTGATCAAAGAAACTTCATCTATATACGTGTATGTATTTGTGCATTTCAGTTTTCTACAATGAATAAAGATATTCATAAAGGAAACGCACACCCACCGCTGAAAATGACAACATCTACAAGAGGGTAGACGTTCGGTTGCGTGTAGTTAGTACTATACCCTATGTAATAATATACTTACTGTTCAAGTAAATGTCAAATCTTTTTGTATTGTGTATACACTCCTCAAAGAAGTAAGTTCTCTCCCCCCAGCCTTTATTTATGATATATCTCTAAAATATCAAATGGTGATTTTTAGCTAGCAATAGCAAAAGGTAATACATGCTCAATTTTCTTGTCGGTCCAGTGGGTACTGACATTGTTTGTTTTGTTGTTGTTGTTTTGCGTAGGCTTAAGCATTGCACATTATGCTAGCTCTCAAAACCAATGATGACCTGTCGAAACTTTGTCATATAATTTATCCAATTGTCGTACAGCCCATGGATACTGTCACAGAAGAGAGGGACAGGCATCTTCACACATAGACATTGATGACGAGGCACCTGATTAGACGAAAAACACAGTAAGCAATCAGTATTCCTTCTAGATAAGTCAAATTGTATTAGTTTTGTGATTTCTGTAGGAAGTGGAGAAAGTGAGTACAAATACATATGTTCTATACCCTATGTAATAACATACTGTTTACGTAATATGAAATCTTTCTGTACTCTCAAAGAAGTAAGTTTCCCCCTAGCCTTTATTCATTATCTCTAAAAATATTTCAGTGATTTTTATCTAGCAAAATGTAATAGATGCGCAATTTTCTTATGCACACTCTCAATGGTAAATGGTTGCCATGGAATACACCCTTGTAACTTTTTCGTCAAGTGCGCAAAACAAAAAACAAAGAATGGTTGCACTTATAAATGGAAGCTACAAGCTACATAATGTACATTGAAGATGAGCCGGCTCACAAATCTGCCATTATTGTCTCAGGTCTCACAGGATTCCCATTGTTTGTACCATCTGAACAGAATTGTGTGCTCTTTAAAGAAGATGCAATATCAACACAACAAAAAAATAATAATAACTCCCGTCAACCCTGAGGAAAATGGCATCAGGTTTTAATGAAACATTGTTGTAAAAAAAAAAAAAAAAAAAACTTGGCAGGATTGTTTCTATACCTACTAGTATTTACTAACTTCTGTGTGAAATTGAGTGTTACATGAATGAGCACACAACGTACACTTGTGCCCTTAAAAACAAAACAAAAAATACTCTTTCGATTTCTGAAATGTGACATTTTTGCATTTAATGTGTTCTAACTCATGCATGACTAAACAGAACAATCTCATTTTAATAAAAAAACTAGTCAAGTATGGAAACACTTCTGCTCGGTTATTTCACTCAACAATTTTTCATTAAAAAGGTATGTCATTTTGATTGGGGGTTACTTTTTTTGTGTTTGAAATATAAAGAAGCGACTTCTTTTGCTCTTTGCACAGGAAAATATATTTTTATGTGATGAAAGTGTGATGTTATGGCAACAATTTTACCATTCGCATTGTGCGTAAAAAATGCACATACCTTTTTGCTAGAACAAAATTGTTTGAATGTATATTCTGATCAAAGAAACTTCATCTATATACGTGTATGTATTTGTGCATACATTTTTATGCATGGTTTTGAAATGTGAGAGTGGTGACATTGTACAAGAAGATTGCATCTAATGATGTGTGTATATATTTGTAACTGTGAAAGGGGTGACATTTTTATAGCAAACTGTGAGTGTTTATGTACATTGTTTGCATGGTTTTGAAATGTAAGAGTGGTGACATTGTACAAGAAGATTACATATAAATGGTGTGTGTATATACATGTAAAGTGTTGAAGCGATGACATTCTGATAGAAACTTAATGTTTTTGTGTTTAAGCATATGCATGGTTTTGAAATGTAAGAGTGGTGATGTGCAGATGGGAAATAATGGTGAGTGTTTGTGGTAGTGAATATGTATACTTGCTAACTCGAAATAAGATGATTTTCTTATAAATACAAAGAAGCTCTATAAATGCTTGTTTTGTATGCATGATTTTGAACAGAAAGAGTGGTGACTTGAAGATTGCAAATAATGGTGTGCATTTGAATATCATATCTTTCTAACTCTTAAAGTGATAACAATACATTGACATTTTACAAATGTTGGTGTTTTTGTATGCATGGTTTTGAAATGTAAGAGTGGTGATATTGTACAAGAAGATATACAAGCTGTATTGTGTGGGTGAGTGCATTGTACTTTTAAACTGTGCGAGTGATGACATTCTCAAACAGAGACTATAGATGTTTGTGTGTTTATGTATGCATGGTTTTGGCATACAAGAGTGGTGACATTGTACAAGAAGATAACTTATGGTGTGTGTACGTGTGTGTGTGTGTGTCTATAATATAAAGAATTAAACTGTTAAAGTGGTGAGATTTTATTTCTAAATGCATTCATCTTTATGTTTATGTGTTGATGTATGCATGGTTTTGAAATGTAAGAGTATTTTTAAACTGTTAAAGTGGTGACATCTTAATACATAAAAACTTTGTGTGTTTAGGATGCATGGTTTTGAAATGGAAGAGTGGTGACAATGTACAAGAAGATTGCATAAAATGGTGTGTGTTTGTTAAAGTGTTGAAGTGATGACACTCTGATAGAAACTTCATGTTTTTGTGTTTAAGCATGTGCATGGTGTGTGTGTGTGTGTGTATGTATATATGTTGTTAAGTGGTGACATTGTAATACATTAATCTATATTATAACATTAATCTTTATGTTTATGTGTTCATGTATGCATGGTTTTGACATATAATGAGTGGTGACATTGTACAAGACGATTGCAACTTATGGTGTGTGTTTGTGTGTGTGTGTGTGTATATATAGAATTAAACTGATAAAATGGGGACATAAGTACATTTATCTTTATACAAATAATCTTTATGTTTATGTGTTTATGTATGCATGGTTTTGAAATGTAAGAGTGGTGACATTGTACAAGGAGATTCCTAACAATGGTGTGTGTATCTGTATATGGGTCATTCCATGGGGTTGGGTCTTCTCTAGATTTTCATGTTGTGTAGGGAATAAAAGTCATGTTCTGAAAAATTTATCAAATAATTGTCCGTGGTTTGCAGTTATTCTTGGACAGAAATGCGTGAAGAATTATTTGATGGAAAAAAAAACAAGCCTGTGTACAAATGTATTTTGTCTATGACTGTTTCACTAATGATGTCCCATGGTTTTTTGTGGTTTATGTTGTGACATAAATACATGCCATTTTCATGGCAATGTAAAACAAGAATATACAACCTTTCAGCATTATGCCTATCATAATTAAGAGAGGCAAGGTGACTTCTACAAAGACTATAAGGCACATAAACATTTGTAACAAAATAAGAACACCAGAGCATCTTCAAGCAACCTCATACCTATGTTACACACGATGTCCATGGCAATTTTTGTTGTAACATAGGTATAGCATGGTTTTACATACACTTCCAATCATAATATGATTAGAAACTTTATTTCTATAATGAGATTTATATTTCAGGAGTATTCTTATCCAAAAATTAGCATCAAAATCCTCCAAATAAACGAGAAAATATGGAACATATCACTGTACTTCAGTGCGATGTCCGGCCTCTTCGTGTAACATAGGTAAGGAAAGACGCGTCTCACGATAAAAAGAAGAGCTACTAACCTCAGCAATCGTATTCATGTCACTGGCAGTCCTCCCCCAATGGCAGAAAAACTACTTACAGCCAATATACACCTACCTGGACAGCGCAAGATCTGTTTTTCTGCTGTTGTCCATGTAACGTAGGTACAGGAGTTTTAATGTTTCTGATGTTAATTGGTAAGCTTTTACGCTATTTTACGAAAATAATAACATTTGTCATATTCTGTAACTCTATTAGAGAAAAAAAACGACATCTAAATCTCTGAACTGGCCAAAAATACTGTGGACGATGATACTGTAGTCCCACATACTGAGATATTTGTTACAGGTTCATGTTCATAATTTTGATTGCCAAATTTTCCGTCCATGCCGGTCTCTGCAAAAGGAGCATATATTCCTCTCTTAGAAAACCATACAAAAGTATATCAGTGTATCTTCACTGCAATATAAAATTGTTTTACCTCCTGATTATTGTGAATTTTTGGACCCTTTTGTCATTAGGTATCTACCAAGGTAGACGTGCTAGAGTTAGTATTAATCACTTTATACTAGTTGGAAAACGTAGATGTCCAGACTGCATCTGAACTAGAGAAATAGAGTTTGCCTTATTTTGCTGGTGATATTGAGGGAACTAGGAGCTGTGAAATTCTTTCTCTTTCACAGATTTACTTCGAAAATGTCAATGTTTTCCATCCAAGATTTCATTGACCTGTTAGATGCTCTGATGAAGTTGTTAACATTTCACAAGGATTCACCATTTCCATTCCATGTTCACCCACGTGTGAAGTCTCAAAGCTAAAATGCCAGTGTCCTATTCAGTTTGGTTGGGTAGTGGGTAGGAAAGGCTTCAATAAAATTATGAACCCCAATCAAAACTGGACTATTATTGCTCTACACTATCATTCAAAAAGAGGGCGACAAGTTCGATGGCGGATGAGCATAAAATAGGGCCTAGTATTATTTTGGGAGTCTATTGAAAGGACCATAACCGTAACCGTAACCCTGACCCTAGCCCTAACCTTAGCTAGGACACTGGGGGCAGCGACCTGCCCTTCCTACAGTGTAGCTTGCATCTGAAAACAAGTTTTTAGCATAGAGTATGAAAATGATATTTTCCTATGTTTTACATGCTATATTATTATTATCAATATTTACATCATTTTAAGCATAACCCATTTTTTTTTTCAATTTTGGTGGGAGGTACACATGGAACTCTAGCTAATGGGTATGCCAAGAGGTAGAAATGTAAGCAAAATTGTTAAAATTATTTAATTCTATTCATAAACACACAGGTACATCAACAGGAATATATAGTCAACCCCGACAAAAATTTTCTTTTATTTTTTTTTATTCTATTTCTCTTTACACCTTTTGTTCAGTTTGTTGATGAATCTGCCATGGCTCCTCCTCTACCACCGCTATGTGTTAAACTACTAGTACATGAAAGAGTGAAAAGGACACATCCACAGCACTCCACAAACAGAGAGGAAGCCGACAAAGCAACACCCAAGAAGAGCGAATGTAACAAACTAGACAAGAAGAAAACTGCACAGAGGGAAAATGGACAGAAGAAAAACAAAAATCGAGGGCTAAATGGACATTGGACAAAAGAGCAGAAATTAATTTCAAACAATGGAGAAGACAAGAAGACTTGTCTGATTTCTCTTTATTAGTTTTCTTAGTTAGTTGACAACTAGTTGATGATGTTGTTAGTGTATATTAGGTCACATTGTGTAAAGCTTCACTTTCTTCTTCTTCTTCTGATTAAGTCTGCCTTCTCTTTCATATCAGAGTTACAAAGAATTGAAGTCTGTGTAACATAGGTATTGTTCCACAGGTGTGCAGTAGATATAATTCCAAAGAACTGTTACAATAGTGTTATTTGTGGGAACATACATAAAGTCTATATGTGTAGGTTTTAACATCTCACACCACAATAAAGGAAATCAGTTGATATGTCGTAGTGTACCTATGTTACAAAGACATACTGTCCATGTAACATAGGTAGTACACCGTGGGCGAGGTTGTTGTCTGAAAACCCCTGATTATAACAATAAAATCTTGTTTTCACTTGAATACCCATACAAATCACTTGCTTCAATTGTGGTGCTTTTAAGAATATTGTCATTGTGTCACTCTTGATGAAAAAGTTTAACCTTTGATTGAAATTGTTAATGGTTTGTAGAAAAAAACATGTTAATAAAAGTGGCTTGCAGTTGACATCAAAACATACAATCTTACTAATAATGATCTCATGCGCCTGTTAAATAACATGTTGATCCACTATGGATGAAAAAATGTGGATGTGTTCATTGTTATCATTTCAGAACACAAAATGATGAAGGATGTCAACAAATGAAGTCCTTGTAACATAGGTATTTTGCCATACCTGTTTACCCATGCTGACTGAAAGTGTGTGAAGTAATAAACAGATTTCTAGTGGAATATGTTGAAGAATGGGAGTAACAAATCAGGGGGAAAAAGGAAATTTCAATTTACCCAACTTGAATTTTCAACTTGTATGTCACAATTTCAGTCCCAACCCCATGGAATTACCCATATACTTTTAAACTGTTAAAGTGGTGACATCTTAATACATAAAAACTTTGTGTGTTTATGATGCATGGTTTTGAAATGTAAGAGTGGTGACATTGTACAAGAAGATTGCATATAATGGTGTGTGTTTGTTATACATGTAAAGTGTTGAAGTGATGACATTCTGATAGAAACTTCATGTTTTTGTGTTTAAGCATATGCATGGTGTGTGTGTGAATGTATAGAATTAAACTGTTGAAGTGGTGACATTGTAATACTTTAACCTATATTATACATTAATCTTATGTTTATGTGTTCATGTATGCATGGTTTTGACATATGAAGAGTGGTGACATTGTACAAGAAGATTGCAACTTATGGTGTGTGTTTGTGTGTGTGTGTGTGTGAGTGTATAAATAGAATTAAACTGATGAAGTGGTGACATTGTAATACATTTATCTTTATACATTAATTAATCTTTATGTTTATGTGTTTATGTATGCATGGTTTTGAAATGTAAGAATGGTGATATTGTACAAGGATATTCCTAATAATGGTGTGTGTTTGTGTATATACTTTTAAACTGTTAAAGTGGTGACATTTGATGCATAAAAATTGTATGTGTTTAAATGTATGCATGGTCTTGAAATAAGAGTGGTGACATTGTAAAAGGAGATTACAAATAATGGTGTGGATATATATGTGTATTATTATTAATACAATCTAAAACAGAGACTATAGATGTTTGTGTGTTTATGTATGCATGGTTTGGGCATACAAGAGTGGTGACATTGTACAAGAAGATTGCAACTTATGGTGTGTGTGTGTGTGTGTGTGTGTCTATTAAACTGTTAAGGAGGTGACATTTAAACATTAATCTAAATGTGTAAAAGCATGCATGGTTTTGAAATGTAAGAGTGGTGACATTGTACGAGAAGATTCCTAGTAATGGTGTGTGTATACTTTTAAACTGTTAAAGTGGTGACATCTTAATAGTAAAAACTTTGTGTGTTTATGTATGCATGGTTTTGAAATGGAAGAGTGGTGACATTGTACAAGAAGATCGCACATAATGGTGTGTGTTTGTTATACATGTAAAGTGTTGAAGTGATGACATTCTGATAGAAACTTCATGTTTTTGTGTTTTTTAAAAGCATATGCACGGTGTGTGTGTATCATGTATAGAATTAAACTGTTCAAGTGGTGACATTGTTACATTAATCTATATCATACATAAAGTGGTGACATTGTAATACATTAATCTATATTATACATTAATCTTTATGTTTATGTGCTTATGTATGCATGGTCTTGAAATATTAAAGAGTGGTGACATTGTAAAAGGAGATTGCAAATAATGGTGTGTGGATGTGCATTATTAATATAATCTAAAACAGAGACTATAGATATTTGTGTGTTTATGTATGCATGGATTTGGCATACAAGAGTGGTGACATTGCACAAGAAGATTCCAACTTATGGTGTGTGTGTGTGTGTGTTTGTGTGTGAGTGTGTCTATAATATATAGAATTAAACTGTTAAAGTGGTGACATATTCATCTAAATGTGCTTATGCATGCATGGTTTTGAAATGTAAGAGTGGTGACATTGTACAAGGAGATTCCTGATAATGGTGTGTGTAGTGTAAAGTCACCCCTCTTTCCATTCAAAACCATGCATACAAAACAAGAATTTATAAATATAAAGCTTCTATGTATAAGAAAATCATCACATATTTAGAGTTAGCGAGAATACATAAGTATAAATACCACAAACACTCACCATCATTTCCAATCCCCACATTACCACTCTTACATTTCAAAACCATGCATTTGCTCAAGACACAAGTTCACCTTCATAGACATGTGGGTTGAGTGCATGGAGCAATATTAGTAGAACACATCAGTGAGAGTTTGAGGAGAAATGGACAACCCGTTCAAAAGTTATGAATTTTTGAAGTTTCTCCTCACTCAAGACTGGATGAGAAGACTACTTAGTATACAATGTAGCTTGTGATGTCGCATGAGTACAACGATATCAAGAAAGAATAAAGAAAATTCAACATATTTTCACTTTTCTCGCATAACAAAAGAACACTTGACTTCTCTTTTTCAGAAGGCAGGGGGAATAATACTACCCTTAAGATATGTCAGTAACATGTCGAAGAAATGTGCACTTTATTCAAAAAGTGAAGTTTTGTGAATTTCTCTTTTTATTTTCTTTATATCGTTGTACACATATGACATCATACACTGTAGTAGTCTTCTCATCCAGCAGTGACTGTGCAGATACTGTAAAAATTCATAACTTTTGAACAGATTGTCCGATTTTCCCCAAACTTTCTCTTATGTGTTCTATTAATATTGTGGCATTCACTCAATCCACATACATATGAAGGTGAACTTGTCCTTTAAACACAAAAACATATGAAGTTTCTATCAGAATGTCATCACTTTGACAATTTACATGTACGTACAAGATGTACACACACACACCATTTATATGCAATCTTCTTGTACAATGTCACCACTCTTACATTTCAAAACCATGCACACATAAACACACAAAGTTTTTCTGTATTAAAATGTCACCACTTTAACAGTTTAAAGGTAGTTATACACACACCCAAACCATTATTTACATTTTCTTGAACAATGTCACCACTCTTTGTACATGTCAAAACATACAATGCATACATAAATGCACCTGTTAGACATAAATTTACAAAGTTACTTTGTAGTGTCATCACTTTAAGAGATGGAAGGCACATACCACAAACACACACAATTATTTCCAATCTGCATAACACCGCTCTGATAACATATTTCAAAACCATGTATTAAAGCTGGTATGAGGTTTTTGTGTACCTGGTATTAGAATGTCATAACTTTCACACTTTACAAGTATGTATACACACACAAACAATTATTTGAAATCTTCTTGTACAATGTCACCACTCTTCCATTTCAAAATCATGCATACATCTTTAACACACAAAGATTTTATGTATTAAGATGTCACCATTTTAACATAAATTGTACTCAAAATTTAAATGTGACACATGCGAATGAAAGCGTTTCTCACGATTCCATTCCTTTTGTCTATAACTTGCATTTAATGCGATGATTGACTAACTAGCAGTGTTTCATACTCAATTTGTGTGCAAATTCTAAGTTTCTGTCACTGCTTTTTGTGCAAAAGTCATGCATTTACAGAAATGTACATTGTAGCTACAGGGCATTTGAAAGAAAAGCAATTATAGATTTGTCATAGAATTTACAATCAAAGCAAAGCTTGGTATTTTCTCGACAATTTGGCTCAGTTTGTATACACTTTAACAGAGATATATAAAGGTTTTATAGATTTGGAAAATAGATTGTTTTCTCAACATATGACCACATTGGTGTCTCAGAACAATGTGGCACACAAGGGGTTTCCACTGTGGCACCTAAAGAGTTTATATATTTAGATACACACATACACACACACACACCATTAATTGCAATCTCCTTTTACAATGTCACCACTTTTACAATTGCAAACTACGCATACATAAACACACAAAGTTTTTATGTATCAAAATGTCACCACTTCAAAAACAGTTTAAAAGTATATATACACACAAACTCGTCATTATGAGTAATCTCTTTTGTACAATGTCACCACTTTTCAATTGTCAAAACCATGCATACATGAACACATATATAAAGATTAATGTATAATATAGATTAATGTATTACAATGTCACCACTTCAACAGTTTAATTCTATACTTACACGCACACACCATGCATATGCTTAAACACAAAAACATGAAGTTTCTATCAGAATGTCATCACGTCTACACTTTACATACAACAAACACACACCATTATATGCAATCTTCTTGCACATTGTCACCACTCTTCCATTTCAAAACCATGCATACATAAACACACAAAGTTTTTATGTATTAAGATTTCACCACTTCAACAATTTAAAAGTATATGGTCAGTTTTACGGTAAAGGGTGTAACTTTCAATTTTTAGTCTTTTCGCCCACCCTGAACACATAGATTTATAGATCTCAAAGATTTTTTCCCATGTGAGTCACCTCATGAGTAGCCACGTTGGGTAGCATAGTCAGGTCCAGGTATTGATGCGTTTTGTTTCGACAGTCACATCGTAATGTACCCTAAAAATGACCATTTTGTTGCATTGAAATTTATGTGAAATTTTTGAAATGTTAATAATTTTCTACAGCAACTGCGGAGATCTAATTTTTTATGTTAAAAGCATAATTGTATGGTCAATTGAAAAGACCAAATTAGTTTGGTTGGTAGCTGGCCCCATATTTTAGAATACTATGTCTTCAAATTTGAGGTTTCGGAGGTTTCATTTTCCGTTAACAATTGTGAGCAAACTTTGACGGACAGTAATGATCAGTGGATGTGTTTTGGTTACTTTCTTTTATGCTGAAAATATTAAGGTACAGCTAAACTTTAGACTTACATCAAAGTTTACTTGGTTCTAGGGCTATTTGAAATTTTGTGATGATTTTACTTCATCGAGAGAAATTTCCGTTAGCAGTTTTGAAGCCTCCGAAACAAAGTGTTTAGTCAAATAATATGAATACAGATGAGAGCAGAGACCCAATCTATATATGTCAAATGTAGGACATGGGGCCCTAACCTAATAAACCAGAAATAGTTAAGATCTGCCAAACTCTCTGAAAATAGGAGACAGTACATTTTCCGTTAACATGTGAAGCCTCCGAAACACATTGAAGCCTCCGAAACAGCAGAAGCATCTAATTTAACATTTCTGATAAATTCTTTGAGTGTCTGCCTCAAATTATGCCATGAAATCATCAACAGCCATGGGCAGACAGCAAAAATAATTAAAACATTGTGATACTGCAATAATTTTTTGAGCCAATACACTTTATAGAGAAAAAGTGGTTTCGGAGGCTTCAGAAGGATGTTAACACTGCAATTTCGTGATTTTCTCTGGACAAAATTAAATTACATTCATTGTTCACCCACCCAATGATCATTTATGACATATCTAAAAGATATTTTATCACATTCAGTTTTCTGGCTCCTTTGTTTACTCACCAATATAGATTTACAGTACTATCAATTTACCTATTTTTCTTTAACAGCGCAGACGTGTCATACATCAACTCACCTTTTCATTCAGTAATGAAATATTGGCAGATGAGGATGTTGCCCCACAAATATGTTTAAACACTGTACCGTATATCAACCAAAAAAGACACAATTTACCCATCACTTTCTACATAACATGATGATTTTCATAAAAACATAAGGCATACCAAATGAATTTTCCAGACGTTTTGGAGGCTTCATTTCATGTTAACAGCATGTTAATGGAATGTTTTGATCCATTTTGAGTCTATTAAATAACTGTTTGGACTGAATGAGAATTGTTGGTTCATCAAACGAGGTTTACACAGTTGTTTAAATGTGTGAAAAGCATTTATGTTGTAGGTTTCCTTTTGAAACAACGGAATAGGCTAGATATTGTGAGAAATGAAAATGACTTCCAGCTAGTGTGCATGCCTACAATGTACATCATGCAACAGTAGTGCAACAAAGCAAATAGTTGTGGACACATCAATGTTCTTATTAAGTCGGATATCTCATTTTTACTCTTGAGAGAAGATGAAGTTTTGTGTACCATTTTTTATCACTCTTTCGACTGGTCAGGCTTAAAAAATGAAGACCAAATAATTACTTGATTATTTAGTATTAAATATACTTTTTTTCCTTCTTTTTTTTTTTACTGAACATTCTTCCTGGCCTGAAGATTCAAGGATTTTAATAGAGGGTTATTCAAAAGGGAAGCATACACAAAACTAAGAAATATATTACTTTTGAATAGGTTGTACCATTTATGCATGATCAAAAGCAAACTTTCGACTCACTACCATCTGAGTGTAATAGTTTCAAAACACAATCTTCTACATGTCCATTTTAACATATTGACAAATCCATTCCATTGTTACTCACATGGCATTTGTTTTTGCCATACTAAAATCTGACCTTTTTCAGCTTTCCATTTCCTAACAAGTTCTTTGGCTTTCATCTCCAATACTTATTTGGAGGAAAGTAACCAATAAATTTGTGATTGGATAGAAAATAGCTAATATCCTGCAGATTATCATTTCTGTGGTGTGACGTGCATCACAGGGTATTGTTTTGGAATTTTGACATTTGATTACTTCATTCAGACAGGTTTTCATATCAATCTGTACAATTACATGTATGTATTGTCAGATCTGATGTATGGTAGGTGCAACACAATCTTGATACTATACTCTATTTTCCATATTTTGTCATGCTGGCAGTAACCACTTGAGTATTTTTGAGTAAACAAAATATAACTTGTGTTACGAAACATCTCTTATCATACATGTGTGACAGCAGTGTGACACTCTATGACATGTTTGCGGATGTAGTTCTCGGTGCAGTATATGGACAGTAATGGTTGGGATAGGATTGTTTAAAATGACATAATATACCTCTACTTATAGACTGTTGCCATGGGGTACATGTAGTTTACATGGGTGGGTGACTAGAGAAGTTATGTTCATGAAGAACAATATTGAAATGATTGAAATCTTCATAGTCTGTTTAGTCCTGGCTTTTCTGGAAAAAAGTTACAACCCCCTAAGTGTATTTTGAAATTCAAAGGGTTAAAACTGTAGTGCACTGGCAGCTAGGCAGGTAGGCAGGTAGTGTACCCCACAACGTTGGTGTAATCTATGCTAGCCAGCACAAAATTGTATCGTTAACGTCTTCACAAAAATAAAGTATGTTATGTGAAAATCACACATGTTTTACCTCAGTCATTAGATATTGAGAAACCTAGATGTTAAAGTCACTGTTTCTTCTCAATTTTTGGATGAAAAAAAAAGTCCTTCACTGCCTGAACGCATCCGGATAATAAGAGTTTTCCGAATATAAGGAGGCCGGATAATCAAGGTCGAACTGTATTAGAATGTCATCACTTTAATAGCATAAAATATACCAACATCCACACCATGATTTGCAATCTTCTTGTATAATGTCACCACTCTTACATTTCAAAACCATGCATACATCAATGCACAAAAAAATTATAAAGTTTCTATGAATTAGAATGCCATTACTTTAGGTATTAGCATATTTCACCACAAACACACTAGATTATTTCCAATCTACCTATCACCACTCTAATATTTCAAAACCATGCATATGCTTCAACACACAAACATATCACATTTCTATGAATTAGAATGTCATCACTTTAACACTGTACAGTATGTATACACACGGGTATACACACCATTATTTCCAATCTTCTTGTACTATGTCTCCTCTCTTTAGTACATTTCAAAACCATGCATACAAAAATGCACAAATATTTATAAACTTTCTTTGTATTGTCATCAATTTAAGGGATAGAAAGTATCCATATACCACAAACACAGACCATTATTTGAAATCTTCTTGTACAATGTCATCACTCTTCCATTTCAAAACCATGCATACATAAACACACAAAGTTTCTAATACAGTTCGACCTGGATTATCCGGCTTCCTTTTATTGGGAAAACTCTATTATTGGGACGCCTTCAGCCAATTCGCTTATCCGGATGAGCGCTGGTCCCGACATGGCCGGATAATCGAGGTCGAACTGTAAATAGAAAATTTTTGTTTGTGTGTTTATGTATATGGTTTTGAAATGTAAGAGTCATGACCTTGTACAAGAAGATTGCAGATAATGGTAAGTGTGTGTATATTATATAATATACTTTTAAACTGTTAAAGTGGTGACATCTTAACATATAAAAAAAACTTTGTGTGTTTATGTGTGCATGGTTTTAGTGGTAACATTGTACATGTACAAGAAGATTGCATATAATAATGATGTGTGTGCGTATATAAATGTAAAATGTTTAAGTGATGACATTCTGATACGTAGAAACTTCATATGTGTGGTTTTTTTTTTGTCTTAGCATATAATTATGCATTAAGAGTGGTGACATACAGATTGGAAATGCAGTAATGATGTGTGTTTGGGGTTTGCTAACTCTAAAAGTGATGATATTCTAATACATACATTACAAAAAGTGTGGTGACATCCTCCATAGGAAACAAGCATTTTTGAATGCAACTTTGTGTGTTTATGATGGTTTCGAAATATAAGAGTGGTGACATTGTACAAGAAGATTACAAACTAGAAAGCACTCTGAGAGTGCAGACCTCCACCAAGCAGCTACTAGTTATTATACTCCCATGGTAGATTATTAAAATGATTTTCTTTCTATGTTAAGGAAATATCTTTACAAGACCTACTGATTCCTTGGTTTTGATTTGAGTATTTTCTGCTTCATTTATGTTGTAGAGTAGTTGCATGTAGATGTCTGACTCCTCGAGTAGGGCTGCTTGCAATGTATTTTAACAAAATTTTCTGTGAAATACTTTCTCTTGCTGAATTTTGGGGGTTTTCCATCAATTTTTTTCAGGTTTGTCTGCTTGCCTACATTATGCTTGTTCATCTGTTTGTCCATTCAAAACTAGTGAATGTCCTAACTTCTGCACCATTTTAGGGAATCAACTTTAAACTGCTGAACTTTAAAGTATTGAATTGAAAAAATTGGATTGAATTTAACTAGCAGCGTTGCGGGGGGGGGGGGGGGGGGCTGTGACACCACCACCCCCATTCAAATATTTTGTCGGCAAATTTTCAATTTTAATAAGCAATCAGCAAAGCTCAAAAAGTTGATGATTTTTTTTTTATTTTTTTTTTTTTTTGGGGGGGGGGTGTCAGAAAATTGTTATGTTTCTTCATTTCATGTCTTGAAATTTGGTCTAATAACCCCCCCCCCCCCCCTTCAAAATGGTCTAGTGATGCCCCCGGCATGCATGAATGTAGGACGATGAACTTACTCTGAGTTGGAAAGGACTGTGACTCCTTTTCTTTTTCTACATGTATTTTAGCATTTTTGCCAAAAAAGGAGTAGTAATTACTATCATGTTGGTCTTACTAAATATTAAAAGTGCAGCTTTGTAGTGACGAAGCAACAATAAAAATGTGGAATTTTCTTAACGCTTGTCATCACAATAAGTCTGAAGAGGCCAATTACTTTGAACTAAACAATAAAAGTTCAGCAGTTGATCATGAATTGAACAGATGCTTAATGGCTGCACTAATTATCTTTGGGATGGTATTCTGTACTAGTTCTACTTAGCTACACTAACAGAAAAGAGTAAGTAATCAGCATTTTAAAAGGGGCGAGGAGTGACAGCGTTTTAAAGATGTTGTGTTCTCTCCTTTTCTTGCTGTATCTAGCACATCTAACTGTTGGATTCAGCTAGATAAAAGGGTGAATGCAACCTGTAAAAATGCTGTCACTCCTCGCCACTTTTGATGTTGATTTACTCTTTTCTTTTTAAGAGTGTATCATGTGGGTAGGCATATACCAATCCTTGACATCAGACTTAATCATAAAATGGCTGTTTTTAATTAATGATTTCTGAATGCTATAAAAGCATCATGAATCCCAAAATCCTTACTGTTAATGACAACATATATCCTAGCATAATCCATTTCATCTTCCACTATCGACACCCCACGGCTAAAGAAAATGAAGCGGATTAAGTGGTTAGATAGTCATCCTTCTATTCCTCCTCAACCCACTCCTGCTATCTTCCTTTCTTCTTTGCTGTCGGTGTCTTTGCTGTCCTCATCATCCTCATCCTTTTCTTCCCTTAACACTTCACTTCCTCCTTCTTCTCCTTGTTCTCCTTCTGCTTCTGCTTCTCATACTCTTCTTCTCCTGCCCCTCATATGCCAAATCCTTCTTCTGCTTCTCCTCTTCCTACCTACTCTTCAATAAGGGATTTTCATTTCACTGTCCCTAACTGTAATCCCCTTTGTTCCTACTTGACACTTGTTTCTGTTGTGGTTTTGCCTGTGTTTCTGATTTGTCTTCTTATTATTGTTGTCACATAATATTAGCAAGTTGTTTCACTTTTTCATTTTGACATTCTCCGTGTCTGGATGCAGAGTCTTCGGTGGCTCCAGTGAGAAGTACAAAAAGAAAACACCCACCTAAGACAAGGAATCGGAATATCAGGAAATGGCAGCAGTGGTGTCCAGGTGAAAAAGCAGCAGTACAACGTCACTTCCGTCAACTTATTTTGACCAACACTCTTCCTGGTCAATCACAAATTGAGCAGTGCTTAAAAGAGGAGCCCATCTTGCATGACAGAACCTGGCATAATATCAAAGATTACATTCTCAACAGTTTCAAGCAAAACATAGCCTGCAGGTAAAAAAAAACAAACATGTAGACTTCTCTTTAACCCGTTGAGGACGGTTTGATTTTGCTACAACACGCATTTCCCATAGACACCTGCCCGAGTATACTCAGGACTCGTCCTCAACGGGTTAAACATCTACAATGAAAGACTTGCACACAACATTGTTTATATCATCAAGCAGTATGCATTAAGTGCTTGTTTTTTTTTTATATTCTTTGAGTGTTTATTAGTTAAGTGATAGAAAAGTCTTTTTTTAATAGTATTTTCTATACACATTTGCAATTTAACACAAAAATTTCCTGTTCAGCAATGATCTTATGGTATGCAATAGACAGAGAGAGGGACAAATCAAGAACCAAAGTGTAATAAAGAATTGTTTCATAATCTTTGTTTAGAGCTTAGTGTCAATCATGTTTTTGATTCAGGCTAGGATGGGTGTCAGATATGTCAGAAAGTGTAGGACACTTATTTTCGTAAAATCAAAGACCAAAACAATAAAAGCTAACTTTCTCATACTCTTTGTTTAAAGTGCATAATTGTGCTGGCGAACCCAATGCAGTTGTTGCAGATGTTAATGTTTTCATACCATAGTAGGATGGTTATTGGATATCATTCTGTTCTGTAAAAATGTTAATAGTTCAATAGTTTCCAATCAGGCATTTCATTGTTGCTTATGAAATTTTGGCAAACAAAATGTGCCCCCCCCCCCATCATGGTGTTGGTGTAAAGAGTTACCCACCTTCTGATTGGTGCTTTCCTATTCGTATTCATGAAAATTAACAAAGAGTGTAGTGTTACTGGATCTTTAAATTGACTTTCTATATAACAGCAACAAATGATTGAAAATAAGGCTGAATATTTTAGCATTATATCAAATCGAATAAGTTGTAGTCGGCATCTAAGTAACACAAACTTTAAATGACAGAGATATGGTAAGTTCAACCCATAGGATCGAATTATCAAAGGAGGTTTAAACCTGGACCTGGTTTAAACCAGGGAGGTGTTAGAAAAGGAGAGACAACTCTTCGTAATTCATGCAAACACATGTTTTGGTTCAAAGCGTTAAATGGGATGTCTGGCATTCCACTATACGCTTTGAAGTCATGCGCTGCACTGCTCTAGTTGCATGGCAAAGTTCGGAGACAAAGAACGCATTTCACCTTTTGTTGAATTACAAGCTTTATTTCCCCGTAAAATTTTAAATGAAATAACTCGCTGTGATTAAGAGTAGTTTAGGAAAGAATTCAATATTATAAACATGTATTTCTAGTTTCTTCCTAATGCGCAAATTGAAATGAAATGAAAATTAAGCCATCTTAAAAACCTCATATTTTTTATGCGCACATTTCCGCATGTTAGTTTTCTATCCTTATATCTGGGATATTTTGATTTTTCAAATAAAGTACTCCGCTAAAGCGTGCACCAGCGTGCTTTTAAACTATTTGCTGTTAAATTGTCAGTTTTACGCTGCATTTTGATTCGCTGCTCCAATTCAAGGTACACAAGTTCATTGTTGCCATCACATTGAAAGAGAGAGAGCAAAATGCAGTAAGGGCAAGTATTTCTAGAAGTGAGAACGCTAGTCCAAATTTTTGATGCTCTCTTTTGTCAAAGCACCTGATTTCCACCTGTAGTTAAGCGCGTAACTTCTCAGCGGTGCCGCGCATGGCTTCAAAGGAGAGCAGGAGTTGTCTCTCCTTTTCTAACAACCCTCATACGTTTTTTTAAGTGTACACGCACACTGAATGTGATACACTGTATAGTTATGTATTTCTTTAAGCGTGCACATGCCAAAGCAAAAGAAAGGTTGCAGGTAAAAAGATTGTTAAAGACTCTTAAACATTAAGATGATCAAGTTTACCTGGTAAGTAATTCTGTTTACCAGTGAAGATTGAATTTTCAAATGATTACCATTGTGTAGTGTGTTGTGTAACAGTAAAATTTCTTTCCACTTTGCCTTTTGTTTGCTCATGCATTAATACCTATTAATACATGATACTATTCTTTTTTGACAAATTTACTTCTTTATTTGAAAGTTTGCAATGGAACTCATTTTTGATAAGTGGCCATCTATGTAATGGTCCTTTAATTTGACAACACAGTGTAAGTAGATAATCTACAATGAAAGACTTGCACTCTGCATTGGTAGGGCCTATATGTCATAAAGCAGTATGCATTAAGTGCTTGTTTTTTTAATATTCATTGAGTGTTTATTAGTTTGCTGATAGAAAAGTGTTTTTGTGATAATGTTTTCTATACATGTTTTGAATTTCAGCACAAAAATCCCAGTTCAGCAAGTATCTTATGTTATGCAATAGAGAGAGAGAGAGAGAGAGCGAGAGAAAGACAAATCAAGAACCAGATTAGAACAAGGAAACGTTCAAACCTGTAGGCCCGAATTATCAAAGGAGGTTTAAATCCCCACCTGGTTTAAACACCCTCTTAAGGTTTTTGGAGTGTACGCGCACACTGAATGTGATCCAATTATGTATTTCTTATAAAGCGTGCACATGGGCAATATGCAGTTATTTATTCAGAGTTTAAAATGCTTAGAAACCCCAGGAGATTGTTTAAACCTCATTTGTGAATTCGGGCTGTAGTGTTACTCTTGACACGTTCAGGAGAGCATCATAAAATGAAATGAGGCAATTGCAAAGCCATTTCATTGATGCCCTGATTCTGATTTTGTTCACAGATATTAGATTAGGTCCATAAAAGATTATGGCAATTTATCTTCACCTCATATCAATGGTAATTGCATATTAAGGGAGTGAAAAGTATAATGGATGCATTTTACATTGTATTTGCAGTCATTCAGTTTACAGTCATTGATAGATTGAACACAGTTTGAGTCAATAAGAAGGAAAATGTGTAATTGTATCAATATCAAAATTTCCCTTTAATATGGAAGTTCAAATTTGCAAATACAATTACAGATGACGAAACACTGGTCTCTTTCCTACGCCATGTCAAAATCAGAGTTACCCAAGTTTTGGGTTTGGTGATTATCAGAAGCTTCTGAATGTTCAATTTATTTGGACTCTATGAAGCACCCTTTTCTTTTGATCTTGTAAAACATTGCTAATTTGCATTCAAAAGTTTTGTTTTTATTTTCGAACCTCAATATGTTAACTCAACTCCTTTGGCTTTGCCGAGTTATCTGTAAATAAACCTTAATCAACGTGCCAAATTAAAAAAATATTAAAGGGCTACAAGATCATACTACTGGAGTTGGCCTTTATTGTATGATTTGTAAAGGAACATGGTGTCAAACATGGGTTTTCTTTTCTTTTTACTGACACTGTATAGCATGCTATAGACATCAATACAAGTATAGCTTAATTATTGCATAGAAATGATGAATACAATTCAAATATATTAAACAACTGGGGACTCTATGCAGTTGAGGTTTAAATCATGAACATATTTTTAATTGAAAATGGTACAACATCCACATACTGGACATGATACTGCAATCACAAATTGACTGCAGTTTACGTGTTGACAGCTGATAGGACAGCTGATCTGTTGTACAGTTGATCAATTTGATTGCAGATCTCTTCTGCTTCTACGTGTAAGAGGTCAAAACTCGTTTGGTAATTCTTATGGTATGGATTGTATAATTGTAAGCATTTTCCTTTGGTACAGTTGCAGTTAATTTATGAGAAAGCTTTACAGTTTGCCTCCTTCCAGTTTTTGTGTGACTAAATGAAAGTTTTACGTTTTCTTTAGATATCCACTGTGAAGGATATATTCTGTTGTGGGAATCACATGCACATGAGACATTTTATTATTCTGATGGACTCAACAAATATGAGACATCCATTACTGTGTGGCTGAATGAGCACAATTTCGAGTCATTTATCAGCATTAACTCTATGTGTACAGAACTGTTATATGTGACCCAGCACCACAAAACAAACAAGAAGTCGCCAGACATGGATTTTTAGTTAAGAGTGGATTCTGAAAGAGCAGACTCTAAGCTTTAAAATGTATAACTCAATTCAAATGGACTCTCCTAACCTATCTAAATATTGGAAAGAAAGGACACACTCTGGAAAGAGTGAACTGAGAAAACAGGCTCTGAAGTACATGATGTATTCAAGCATTTAATCTTTACCAAGCTGTGCTAGGTGTGGGATGAAATGAACAAAAAACAGGATGTTGACCACTGGAGCAACAACAATGAAGGGATTATCAGATTAAGGTGAAATTGAGCATGCTACATTAGTACATTCTGTACATGATTAATGTGAACTTTCAATGCAGTAGCAGCATTCTCTTCAAAATTATTGGAGTTGAAAGTGAAGTGTATGGACAGGGTTTTTGAGAAATGGGAAGAGGGTTCTATGAAAAACAACTAACTACACTATTCCATCAAAAAGTGTTCGAGAAACACTGCTGAAAACACAAGTTCCCGTTTGTTTTATGATCCCAAACTTTGATATTAATATAGAAAAAGACTTGCTCTTTCAGAAAATATGAACAACTCAAGTATTGCTGAAGCATTCAACAATTTTTTCATATCTAATGCAACTAAAATTACAAAAGATCTGCAGAGGAATACTTCTCAAATGATATTAGATGAGGGCAAAGGCTTTGTTCCATCTCATTCTCAATTTAACTTAAATATGATAACGAGAGATTTTGTATTGAGACAGATAGAGCTTCTTGGCATAGATAAAGCAACCGGAGAAGATCACATCGGCTGCAAACTTTTAAAGATGACAAAGAATGTCATTGCAGAATCTCTTTGCGATATTATCAACAAATCCCTGTCTACGGGAATTGTTCCACGTGAATGGAAAAAGGCTCGGGTAGTACCAATATTTAAAGCAGGAGATATTTCTTCGTTGAATAACTACCGCCCCATTTCAATCTTACCAACAGTGAGTAAAATTATCGAAAGGACCGTACATCAACAACTGAGCGAATTCATGAATGCGAATGATTTACTACACCCTAATCAATCTGTTTTTAGACCATTTCATTCCACATCAACTGCTCTTGCAAAACTTTTGAATCAGTGGTCTTTGAATATAGATAATAATCAAATTTCTGGAGTTGCCTTCGTAGATCTTCGGAAGGCATTTGACACTGTAGATCATGACCTACTTTTTATAAATTAAAGTGTATAGGTTGTAACAAGACGACTGTATACAGATTGGTTCAAATCCTATTTAAGTGACGGACAGCAAGTGACGCAATTCAAAGGAGCCAAGTCCCACCCTTCAACTATTAAATTGGGTGTACCTCAAGGGTCAATTCTTGGTCCCCTTTTATTTTCAATTTATGTCAACAGTCTACCCGAGTGTACTTCAGAAGGTGTTATAGATATGTATGCTGACGATACGACCCTCACTGTCAGTGCTAATGACGCAACAGTTTTAGAAGAAAAGATAACTGTTGCACTAAATAAAGTAATGGGGTGAATTAAGAAAAATCGGCTCGTCCTTAACACTGACAAAACTTCTGTCATGATTATCGGCTCCCATGCTAATCTCGGGAAAATCGAAAATTTCAGTATTTCATTAGATGGTAGTCGGATTAAAAGAGTTCAGTTCACTAAATGTTTAGGTGTTTTAATAGATGAAGAACTGAAATGGTCTAAACAAATCGAAAATGTATGTAAATGTACCCAAAGAAGTGTCTGCATGATAAAGAGAGCAAAGGCCTTTTTGCCCCCAAAATCCCTAAAATTACTTTATAATAGTCTAATGTTACCACAATTTGATTACTATTCTGTTGTTTGGTCAAACAGATTTCAATCCCATACAACTAAGCTAGAGAAAATTCAAAAGAGGGCAGCAAGAATAATTTTGGACAAAACATATGACACACCGTCGGCTGATTTATTCAAAAGTCTTAAATGGATGACACTAGACAAACGTTTTTATTTCAGCCGCGTTATGATGATATATAAATGCGTCCATAACTTAGCACCTTCGTACCTTCAGGTGCACGTAGTTAAGCCTAGTGATGTACATGAACATCATACTAGGCTGATAGACAGTGGAAATCTACGTGTTCCAAGATTTCGCTCTGATTGTCACAAGTGCATTCCAATCGTATCTTCTTTACTTGAATGGAACAGGCTAGATTATTCAATTAGATCAGCTTCTTCCATATATTCATTTAAGAGATTGTTTAAGCAAAGTTGCTATCTGTAAGTAACACACGAAATTCATTCTGGGCTTTATCATTCCTGTATAATAGCGTTTTAGTTGTTATTTTGGCATTCTGGTGAACTCTTGCTGTGGCATGTATTTTTTTTATGTTACTTTGCAATGTACAGTATGCTGGTAAGTATCTACACTGTATATGTCATCTTCTGTATATACGTTTTGCTATGTAATGTACATATGTTCATCAATATTATTCAGTGTTCCATGGAAGACCACTATTTATTGGTGAATGGTTAACCCTGACAAAAGATTAGACATAAATAAATAAATAAATAAATAAATAAATAAATAAATAAATAAATAATATTGGTTAGGTTGACCCATTTCAGCTATTTTCAGGCCTCACACAAAATCACTATGTGCGACTTTTTGTTCGTTTTGTGGTGCACGATCACATATGAAGAACCTTTTATTTTCTTTTTCAATTCATCCTCTGTCAGCCTAAGACAAGGATTTGTACATAGTTTAATGAAGATTGCTAATAATGATGCATGGGTGTCGTGTGTGTGTATATACTTTAAACTATTAAAGTGATGACTTTGTAATGTGTGTGTGTATACTTTTAAACTATTAAAGTGATGACTTTGTAATGTGTGTGTGTGTGTATATATATATACTTTTAAATTATTAAAGGGACTGTACAGTACTGGTTGAGGTAGGGATTCATGTTTTGAACATTCCTAAGTGAGATAATGAAAAGCCTCTTATGAAATATGAAAGAGCATGTAATTTTAAGAAGGATTCAACGTTTATTTGATGAAAATTGTATTCAAATGGCTGAGATATCCCCAAAAGTGCTAATAATAAAAGGCGTCATGCCCCAACTTTATTAGTATCTCTTTGAGATACCTTGTCACCTTGTTTTTTGGATATCTCAGCCATTTCAAAACCGATTTTCATCGAATAAACTTTTGATGCCCCTTAGAACTGCATGTTCTTTGACATCTGATAGAGTGGTTTCTGAATATCTCACAAAACGTTAAAAGCTAAATCTTCACCTCGACCAGAACTGTACACACCCTTTAAAGTGATGACTTTGTAATGCGTGTGTGTGTGTATACTTTTAAACCATTACAGTGATGACTTTGTAATGTGGGTGTGTATACTTTTCAACTATTAAAGTGATGACATTGTAATGTGTGTGTGTGTATACTTTTAAACCATTAAAGTGATGACTTTGTAATGTGTGTGTGTATACTTTTAAACTATTAAAGTGATGACTTTGTAATGTGTGTGTGTATACTTTCAAACTATTAAAGTGATGACTTTGTAATGTGTGTGTGTGTATACTTTTAAACTATTAAAGTGATGACTTTGTAATGTGTGTGTATACTTTTAATCTATTAAAGTGATGACTTTGTAATGTGTGTTTGTGTATGTGTATACTTTTAAACCATTAAAGTGATGACTTTGTAATGTGTGTGTGTATACTTTCAAACTATTAAAGTGATGACTTTGTAATGTGTGTATATGTGTATACTTTTAAATTATTAAAGTGATGACTTTGTAATGTGTGTGTATATTTTTTAATCTATTAAAGTGATGACTTTGTAATGTGTGTTTGTGTATGTGTATACTTTTAAACTATTAAAGTGATGACTTTGTAATGTGTGTGTGTATACTTTCAAACTATTAAAGTGATGACTTTGTAATGTGTGTATATGTGTATACTTTTAAATTATTAAAGTGATGACTTTGTAATGTGTGTGTATACTTTTAATCTATTAAAGTGATGACTTTGTAATGTGTGTATGTGTATACTTTTAAACCATTAAAGTGATGACTTTGTAATGTGTGTGTGTATACTTTTAAATTATTGAAGTGACGACTTTGTATTGTGTGTGTGTGTGTGTTTTTGTGTACTTTTAAACCATTAAAGTGATGACTTTGTAATGTGTGTGTATACTTTTAAACAATTAAAGTGATGACTTTGTAATGTGTGTGTGTGTATACTTTTAAATTATTAAAGTGATGACTTTGTAATGTGTGTGTGTATACTTTTAAACTATTAAAGTGATGACTTTGTAATGTGTGTGTATACTTTTAATCTATTAAAGTGATGACTTTGTAATGTGTGTGTGTATGTGTATACTTTTAAACCATTAAAGTGATGACTTTGTAATGTGTGTGTGCATACTTTTAAACTATTAAAGTGATGACTTTGTAATGTGTGTGTGCATACTTTTAAACTATTAAAGTGATGACTTTGTAATGTGTGTGTATACTTTTAAACTGTTAAAGTTATGACTTTGTAACGCGTGTGTGTGTATATATATATATATATATATATATTATACTTTTAAACCATTAAAGTGATGACTTTGTAATGTGTATGTATGTATACTTTTAAACTATTAAAGTGATGACTTTGTAATACATATAAACTTTTTGTTTGTATGTTTATGTACGTGTATGTATGGTTTTGGAATGTAAGAGTGGTGATTTTGTACAAGAAGATTGCAAATGATGGTGTGTGTGAGTGTGTGAGTATATATACATATATGATTGCACATGTTTACAGTCATAATCATGTGCAATTCACCCTTTGATCAATCAAGCAAAGTTTATGTATGACAATGTCACATAAAGGCTTTATGTTTGTGTGTTTATGTATGCATGGTTTTGAAATGTAAGAGTGGTGATATTGTACAAGAAGATTGCAAATAATGGAATGTATGTGTGTGTATACTTTTAAACTGTTAATGTGTTGACATTCTAATACATAGAAACTTTTAAAGGGATTGTATAGTTTTGGTCGTTCTAATACATAGAAACTTTCAAAGGGATTGTATAGTTTTGGTCGAGACCTTATTTCAGATTTCTAATTTTTCTTTTTTTGTTCTTTGTGAGATAATGAGAAACCTCTTAAAATTTTACCATATATTAAAATATGAAAAAGCATGTAATTCCATGAGGAATTCAACGTTTTTTTGATGAAAATTGGTTTTGAAATGGCCGAGATATTTAATACAGAGCACTTCTAATAAAGTGTGTGACACACGTTTTTACAATCACTTTGTTTTACTTTGTTTTTTTAATCAAATGAATTGTAAATTCCTCTCAGAATTTTATGTTCCGTACTATTTCATAAGTGGTTTCTTGGTATCTCGCAAAAAGTTTTTAAAAGTCACCATATTTGGTTAGAATTGGGTTAAGGGTGTGGGAGTGGCAATTGAAAATGTGGTAGGGGACAAAATGTGCCCCTCTCCCCTCCCGGGCTTTATAGAGTTCAGCAAATGAAGACATAAACGGGTCCAACGAGTGTGTAATCATTTGTGACATAGCGCGATTGGCACATTCCAACTGAGGACACACAAACCTTACGAGATTGGCTCATTCCAACTGAGGACACACAAACCTTACGCGATTGACACATTCCAACTGAGGACACACAAACCTTACGCGATTGACACATTCCAACTGAGGACACACAAACCTTACGCGATTGACACATTCCAACTGAGGACACACAAACCTTACGCGATTGGCTCATTCCAACTGAGGACACACAAACTTTACGCGACTGACACATTCCAACTGAGGACACACAAACCTTACGCGATTGACACATTCCAACTGAGGACACACAAACCTTACGCGATTGGCGCATTCCAACTGAGGACACACAAACCTTATGCGATTGACACATTCCAACTGAGGACACACAAACCTTACGCGATTGACACATTCCAACTGAGGACACACAAACCTTACGCGATTGACACATTCCAACTCATATGGAAAACTTGCGCGCATTTGCTCCGGAGCGAGAGCACCGGTGCTTATAACACGTGAAAAGACGCGTCATATCCCCCTCCTTTGGGACAAAAATAGCTCTGCACAAAAAACATGGCTATGAATTCAAAACCCTCGCACTCCAAATGAAACTAGAATGTACCCTCTTTCTACTCCGTGTATTTCCCCCCAAAATAGGTTTGGGGAAATTAGGGCACTTTTCCTCTGAAATTCTGCTTCAAATCACCAAATCTTGAGTTTGTCTATGGCGGAGTACACAAAATAAGCCATAATTTTCGGACATGCCCATATAAATCACAGGCTGTACCACGGAAGCTTAGTGGAATTGTTTACCCTCGCACTTCAAAATGAAGTAGAATGTTTGGGCTATTCAGTGATGTATAACTCGCTTTGATTGGTCAGAGAGAAATTAGGGCACTTTTCTTGTCAAATCAAAGAATGTTTTACAAAACTGCTTGTGACTTTGCTAAAGCGTGCGAGCTTTTGTGCTGTCCATTGTACACAATTCCCCTAATGCTTACGGACAACGGACGAGTGTGCGTAACAAACAATTGTGTTTGTGCTGTGAAACGAAGGCGGGAGAGTTCAAGTTATTCACAATTTTCGCTGGATATCATGCCTTTTGAATCGTCTTTCGTCCACATTATAACAGATTAGTCTTTATTAATATTCTGACAATCCTGCAGAGTGTATTACCACTTCTTTCAGAGCTAAATATTGCCAAATTCAAGGATCACCATGCGTATTTTGCTCTGCAGAGATGACTTGAGGTTGCAACAAGCCGTGCTTGAACAGACCATGGTTCAGTCCCAATAAATCAACAGGGGTGAATGAACCCATTATCTAGATACTGTACGCGTTGGTGTGTGTGCTCGTGAATGATCAACTTGTGTGGTGAAATGGAAATGCCGTTGTAGGAAATCTAGATTCCCGGTACTAAAAATACTAATATCATTTCATTATTAGCTGTCAGATAAAAAAGAATGGCTTCCATGTTCATGCATTCTGTCCCTCCAGTAAGCACACGCACGGTTCTCCCGATTCCCGTACAATGGACGAGTCCGCTCCTTCCCATATTATGCTCGAGTGCACTCGGCTTTTGGCTCTCGGCGACTACGTGCACTCTGGTCTGTCAACCCTAAATGCGCGAAATCGTGCGAAAGTTTTCCATATGAGGACACACAAACTTTACGCGATTGGCTCATTCCAACTGAGGACACACAAACTTTACGCGATTGACACATTCCAACTGAGGACACACAAACCTTACGCGATTGACACATTCCAACTGAGCACACACAAACCTTACGCGATTGACACATTCCAACTGAGCACACACATGCCTTACGCACCAAAATAACGGTCAGTCACCGTTTGTATAGTATATGGGCAGGTTCAATGAAATAAGGAAAATCAAGCCTTTTTTAATTAAAACTTATCTCTTTTTTTAATTGATTGTCAAAAATATCTCATTTCGGATATGTTTTATGGATTAAAAACATAATCTGATTCAGTCACCACTTGAATAGTTTTTATGCACTGTCACCACTTGTAATGCGTGCACCCGTGTGTGTGTGTGTGTCTGTCTGTCTGTCTGTCTGTGAAATTGCTACGTGGCTGTTGCAGCAGATCTTTAACTGGACTGAGATACATTTACACAGGTACTGACTTTTGCTGCATGTTCTGTATGTCACAATACATTTCAATCATCAAACTTGAAACAATGGAAATGTTTAGCAGAAGAGCTGCGAAGTATCATCCTATTTAGCGCCCAAAAGAGAACCCTTTGATCTTCAGTAGATTCTGGTCCGCTGTGTTCAAATATGGTGGAAGTTTTGACTGTTGTAAAGGGCAGGGCGGTACTAGAATATCATAATTCCCCCAATTTAAAGGGTGTGTACAGTTCTGGTCGAGGTGAGGATTTAGCTTTTAACGTTTTGCGAGATATTCAGGAACCACTCTCTGAGATGTCAAAGAGCATGCAATTCTAAAGGGTATCAAAAGTTTATTCGATGAAAATCGGTTTTGAAATGGCCGAAATATCCAAAAACAAGGTGAAACAAAGAGATCCTAATAATGTTGTGGCATGTCGCCTTTTATTATTAGCACTTTTATGGATATCTCAGCCATTTGAAAACCAATTTTCATCAAATAAACGTTGAATCCTTCTTAAAATTACATGCTCTTTTATATTTTATAAGAGGCTTTTCATTATCTCACTTAGGAATGCTCAAAACATGAATCCCCACCTCAACCAGTACTGTACAGTCCCTTTTTAAATAATGAAACAAAAAGCTGGCAGAAAATATCGTGCATTAGCCATAATGATCACGTTCTGAATAACCTTCAAAGTGCTCGATAGACACTTTAGCAACCGATTCTTTGCCCTCAAAACAATATAAGCAACAAGAAAAACGATATGAAAATAAAGTACTACAGTTTAGAGTGCAGGTTTATCACTATCACTGGCAAGGTTAGTGTTTAGGACTCCTCACCTTGGCCTTAAAATCATCCCAGGTATTCTTATTCATGGGTTTCACCTCAACTTGACGTACCGGGTATTTGATCTCTACAAAGGCTACATAGGCCTACCTGGACAAGTCGTCTAAAATATCCAATGATACGTTGCACTCGGCGTCCACGCCTACTTGAACACCCCTCATACAGCCCACGCTTACATCAAGCGCTCTTGACAGAGTGAACGGGAAGCAAGCAACAATGCTGGTAGTAGTCGATTTCACTCTGTTTTGTTTTTAATTCAATTAACAAAATCAATTAAAGAGGATAAAAAACGGCTTTAGTTTAGCTGCGTGCAAAACCACAGTTTGAAGTGCGGTGGAAAGGAAAATCGGGCTCACAAATCAAATCAATGAGAGTTCGTCACAAGAATTTACCTTGACTTAAACGAAAGAGAGAGAGAGAAAAAAATAATTATGAAGGACACGTTTTCTCGATTTATGATCAGTTACTGTCCTGTCGCAATCACCGTAGTGAAAGGCGCGATTTTTGGGTGACCTTCCATCTATCATCAGCTATCTATAGTAAGATATTCTTGGGTGGTATATACACGCGGTCAAGAGCTGATAATCTTCTCTCAACCTGGTAGCCATGTTAGCCAAAATTGCCGAGGTCGTAATTTTGGCCTCTGTGATCATCAATGCTACAGCTACAGGTAGGTGACCTTGATATATCCTTGGGTGTTGTCAAAAAACTCATCCTTCTGTTTAGGCCTTTCATTCTTTCTGTTTCATTTTGTTGTAATGATTTGTGCCCGTCCCTAATCATTCTTTCCTTACAACCAGCATGCTCATATTTCTTAGGTCCGACGTCTGTCAGGTGTCTGTCCTTAATTCAAAGGGACTGTACCTGTGCGGTACTGATTGAGACTCATGAGGATTCAGGTTTATAACATTTGTGTGTGTGTGTGTGTGATCATGAGAAACCTCTTATGAAATATGAAAGAGCATGTAATTTCAAAAAGGATTCAACGTTTATTTGATGAAAATTGGTTTTCAAATGGCTGAGATATCAAAAAGTGATAATAACAAAATGCGACAGGCCACGACTATTATTAGGATCTCTTTGTTTCACCTTGTTTTTGGATATCTCATTCATTTCATAACCGATTTTCGTCAAATAAACTTTCAATAATTTCGCTTACTATTGTATGCTCTTTGACATCTCATAGAGTGGTTTCTCAATATCTCGCAAAACGTTAAAATCCGAATTCTCACCTCCACCAATATTGTACACTCACTTTAGATCTCCCATTGATTCTCTCTTTCATCGTACGTTGTACTACTGCAACACTTGCCTACTACATATGTCTACAGTATGTCATAATATAACCCATCAGATATTAAAGGACAAGTCCACCTTCATAAATTATACGTAAGGATTGAGAGAATGCAGCAATATTAGTAGAACATATCAGTGAAAGTTTGAGGAAAATTGGACAATCCGTTCAAAAGTTACGAATATTTTAAGTATCTGCGCAGTCACTGCTGGAAGAGAAAACTACTACAGTGTATGATGTCACATGCGTACAGCTATATACGGAAAATAAAAAGAGAATTTCACAAAACTTTACTTTTTGAATAAAGTGCACATTTCTTCGACTTGCTACTGACATAGTATGTTAGGGGTAATATTATTCCCCCTGCCTCCTGAAAGAGAGAAGTCGAGTGTTCTTTTGTTATGCGAGAAAAATGGAAATATGTTGAATTTTCTTTATTCTTTCTTTATATCGTTGTACTCATGTGACATCACAAGCTATAGTAGTCTTTTCATCCAGCCGTGACTGAGCAGAAACTTCAAAAATTCATAACGTTTTAACGGATTGTCCGATTTTTCTCAAACTCTCACTGATGTGTTCTACTAATATTGCTGCATTCACTCAACCCACATGTCTATGAAGGTGAACTTGTCCTTTAATTTCATTGTATGGATTTTTTTCAATGTTTTTTTTGTTGTTGTTTGTTTGCCCGGATTCTTCCCCTCATATATACCCAAGTTGATTTTGTTTTGTTTTTTGTTTTGTTTTGTTTTTGTTTTGTTTGCCTTTGTTTTGTTTTTTCTTCTTTTTTTTTTTTGGCCTGGGAGTTTGAACAGGAGCTATAAACTTGAACATTTTGTGAAATGTGCGTTGAATGATCATACCAATGATATTGCGCATTAGACTGCCCGTTGAATGCATGGTGCGTGGTTAAAAGCCAGAATCAATACTTTGTTACACACACTCACACTGTAACTCGGTAATGTCTGTTACTTTACTCAAAGTGATAACTTTGATTATCTTATAACTTTTCTTTCTTTTTATTTTCTTGGTAAGTGCAGTATTGTTTAATTTTTATGATTGCTTAAAATGGAATTAACATGTGAGTGTGTTCCCACGAAAGGCCTTTATTTTTATTTTTCGAGTTTGGGTGCTTATTAAAGACATTAAAAATTCTTGGATAAGTTGAATAATGAAATTGCATTTTTTTCAATAGATTGTTATTAGATGTTCACTCATCATTTAAGAATATCATGTAAATGGTTGTATCTTTGAAATGTAATATAATAACTGGATTTAATGTATAGCATTTGATGAGTATTATATAACGCTCTTTTCACTTATTGTGAAAAGTTCAGAATGACATCACTAAAACATCATGTTTGTAAAAATAGTCGCAATTCAGACAACGTCCGTCACGACGTACTTCATACTTCATCTCAAGAGAATTGTCCCAGCTTGACAAAAAAGAGGGCATTTCTAACAAAGAATTACCTCGTCACGTGATCGAGCACCACGCCGTAGCTATACAAACAAAATGGTTAACATCTTTAAATGATGTTAACCATTTTGTTCCTAAAATCTAATCCACTACTCACAAAAATTAAATTTTGAGTAAAGAAAATCATATTATGATGCAATAGTTTACACATGAACCCCCCCCCCAAAAAAAAAAAAAAAACACCACCTATTATTTCGTCACCACTTTGATACATACATCACGCCGATATATTGGCAAAATAATATTATCGACATCGACGTTTAACGGACAAACTCTGCCACGTATAGACTGTTTCACCTGATTTCTACCCGTTGACAGCTGGTGGAGACATACAATATCTCCTCTTGCAAATTAGCAAGGTAAAATATGATGACGGAAAATAATGGCACACAAAAAACCCTCAGGGAATGCTGGCATCCAATTCAGTAAGTTTTGGTATTCTGTTATTGTTAATAGCAGAACACTTCATTGGCCCGATAATTGTTAATTTACACATTGCCGATTTTTCAAGTATTGGTTGAAACTGTGATTTGGAAGGATTTTGAGTGTTTTCATCTCTTCTTTTCTGTTTTCAGCATTATTTTAACCCTGTTGCTCCATCAGTAAAACAAAAACATAATAATATTTTTTTTTTTTTTGTCATCGTCACTCCTTAAAGTTATGAATCATAATCATTTCTCTGCTATCATGACTTTGACACCCTCCAAGGTATGGGCCCATGCCCGCCTCCTGATGGATTCGAAGTGGATTGGCAGGCCGCATACGACTGTATTCTCCCCTACTCGGACATCCCCGACGACCTCGAACCGTTGTACGAATTCTCCCCTTTCCTCACCGTAGCTAACGTTATCGACGCCGTCGGCGCCGCCTTGACGGCCGACACCAAAGCGGAGGGGCTCGCACAGCTCTGCGTGAAGATCGCCTCGCGCCTCCCCGTCGAGCAAAACGGCGCTTTCCCTCTTGAAGCCGTGTGCGACCCGATCCTGTCCGCTGCCAGAGAAGGTACAGTATTGGATGTTGAAGACGTCTGTCTCAACATCGTGGAGACCATTGATACTTTTTCGAATCCCAGTACGCCACCAGTGTTCACTGAAGGATACACAGACTCTTCCTCTTCCCGCGCATACGAGGAGATGGGGATACCCACCTACCCATGGGAACGGTGGGAGTCATCCTCGGCGCCTTATGCCGGCGGTTTCGACGATTTCCGTTACTTCGACTTTCTCTCGCTTCTTCAAAATGTCGATCACGTCTTCTATTCTTACGACACTCGCTCTACATTCTGTAGTGTTCTCGGGAAAGAGGTCGAGTCTAGTCCTACACTCCTGGGGCTGGTCAAGGACTACAGCAAATCAATTGTCAAAGAACTGATTCCCCTGGGCCTCGAAATATGCGAAAATTTCGATGGCTTCGCTATTTTCCTCGTAAACTTTGGTGGACTACCGTCATGGGATTTGGAATACTTCGTTAACGAAACGGCCAGACTTGCAGCTATCGCGACAGGTTTTACCGGGACACAAGAGCTCTGTCTTGCCTTGGAGCTGGCGCAGGACACCGTCGACATCGACTTCTTGGCAAGCGACATTACCGACAGCCTGTTCGACATCCTTACAGATGAGGAAAGATGCTCCGTTGTGTTGACTGAATCGGTGCAGGCCTTGGTGAAGAATTGGACCCACTACACGTACGAAGAATTCTTGGTAGAGTTCCAAGCGTCTACCGGTTTTCACACTCCTGGCGATTTGTGCCAATACACGGCAACGTCATTCAGTGTAAGAGGTTAGTGTATGATAGGTATAATAAGACACTCAGTGTATGTATGTCATTATTGTGAAGTGCTTGTCTAAGATATGAGCGAGTTTAAGTAATATTGTATTGGATGCGCACAGAGTGAATTGGAACATAATTATCTGGGCGGGCGAAAAAGTGTGTGTGTGTGTGGCGGGGGGGGGATGGGGAGGGGGGCTCACCCTCCCCCCACTTCTTCTGCATAATATACCAATACATAATGGTATAACCACTTGGATCCCATTTGGCATTAGAAAAAAAAAAGATCAACAAAAACTATGTCCCACTTTTAAAAACGCAGCGCCGGTCATGCATAGTTCCCTATCTTAGTGATAAAGAATGTATGGTTGTTATAGGTCGTATAACTTGAAATAAATTAGAGGAATCACCCTCTTTTGTGTCACAGCAATGTTTCCAAAAATCTGTTTCAATATTATCCCCATTGTAAAATGAACACCCTCTCTAATAAAAGGAGGAAGATATTTTCTTTCCTTTAAATAAGCCTTACAAAAAAATTGTTTTGTAATGTGTCACTGCATCATTGTTTTTCTTTGACCTTTCATCAATCGAATCAGACGACGTCGATTCTCTTCAAGTGCGACTTCGAGGTGGAACGACAGTCGAGGAGGGTCGGGTGGAAGTACTGTATGCCGGAGAGTGGGGGACTGTCTGCGACGACGATTTCGGTGACGACGACGCGAAAGTGGTGTGCCATATGCTGGGATATCGCGGTCCGGCGACTGCCCAAGTGCGGGCGAGTTACGGCAGTGGCACTGGCGACATCGTTCTCGACAACGTGGACTGCCTGGGAGTGGAATCGAACATCGGCCAGTGCGGGCACAACGGTTTCGAAATTCACAACTGTAACCACGATGAGGATGTGGGTGTGAGATGTAGCACAGGAGGTTAGTACTGTGCTGCTATTTGCAAGGTGCCTGCATTTTAGATTGTCCAGAGCTTGTGCATGAGAATAAATTATGCTTCTGACCTTTTACCTTTTTTTACAGCTGCGTCTCCTGGGCAGGAGCTCCTTGAGGTTCGACTCATGGGTGGCGGTAACGGCGCCGAAGGCCGAGTCGAGGTTCTTCATGACGGATTTTGGGGGACCGTCTGTGATGATGATTGGGATCGTCAAGACGCCGAAGTGGTGTGTCGCATGTTGGGCTTTGAGGGCGCCCTGACGCCACCGTGTTGCGCCGCCTACGGCGAGGGATCCGGTTCAATTCTACTTGATAACGTTGAATGCACGGGCGAAGAGGTGAACTTGGCAGAGTGCCAACACAATGGATATGGAGAACATAACTGTGGACACGGTGAAGATGCCAGTGTGCAATGCGTCCAGTCGACTACACGTATGTCTTTGTCGTTTTACTATCATCGTAGCGTGACGACATGAAAACAGCACCAGATCACATGATCGAAATAATCGTATACATCTAAAGCGCTGATTCTTAGAAACTCGATAGACTGTGAAATTTTGACTTCACCGTCGTTATTCATACGATAATCCATGCTTATAAGATGTGACTTATTAACTAGGGAACAAGGTGATTAAATAGAAAAGAAAAAAAATCGTCGGTAACGGCAGTAGGCCTAATCAAATTGGAGAATTACTGAGAAGTTCATATAACTTCTTTGTTGTCACTTGCGTGGATACAAAATCAAAGTTGTTTAATTAATTTACGTCGCAAAAGTCTGTATTCAACGTGGGGCCGTCTTGTGGTGCATCAACGGCTTTATAGGCAAATGGGATATTAGCGCAGTAACCGTTGTAGAGATACCAGGTAAAATCTCGTATTAGGTAGAGTAGAATACCCGCAGTTACCCGAATGAATTATGACGAAAGTGGGACCAAGCAAAGAAATCACAAAAGCAACAACCAGTGTTTGTGCTCAAACTTTATGAGCTCTATTTGTCTGAACACGGTATTCAGAATAATTATATCGCAGCCACAATGGTTTGCCATAGATTCCTAACCTAATAGTGACAAAACTGTAGATTTTTTTTTTTGTGCTTTTGTTTGTTATAGCTCCCCCCTTTGAAGAACTTGAAGTACGACTCGTCGGCGGCGGCAGCGACTACGAAGGCCGAGTCGAGGTGTTATACAATGGTCAATGGGGAACTGTCTGCGACGACATCTTTGAGCTGCAGGACGCGGACGTGGTGTGTCGGATGTTGGGCTTTGAGGGTGCTGTAAGTGCAGGCTGTTGCGCCCCCTACGGCGAGGGATCTGACCCAATTTGGCTGGACAACGTCGAATGTGCAGGCGCGGAGAGTAACTTGGCAGAATGCCAACACAATGACTTCGGCAATCATAACTGTGGACACGGTGAAGACGTTGGTGTGGAATGCATTCAGCCAAGTACCCGTATGTCTCATTTTTGTTTTATTCATAGTGTTAATTTATATGTAAAGTAATTATACATATCAAACATATGTACCATGTACATTCATAATTATTTCATGTATGCGTGTGATTGCGTTTGATACACTGCATGATGTTTCCTTTAATGCTATGAAGTGGTTACACCTTTGCCAACATGAGTGCCCGTCTTACAGAATAAATGCCACCGTGTATAACTTTAGTCCGCCAAAAACTATGTTGTAATGAATGTATGATAGGGTGTAAGGGATGATATGCCAATGACATTCTGTTTGACAAGTATTAAAAAAAAACAGCAACAACTATAGAATAGATAGCCCTCGAAATACTCGCATAATTTTCATCACTCCTGCCGCTTTGAACTTCCGTATCCTGGAAAATATGCTTTCAGGCTTTACACGCCCTACCTGTATCTAGTAATTTTACTCAAACAAACACGGCTCAAGATGGAAATGTCTTTAAGTACAACGTACAAATTCATCGGAATTGTGTCAAGCCCCCCCCCCCCCCAAAAAAAAAAATGGAAGAAAGGTAGGGAAGAAGAAATTTTTAAAAACGTTAAATGTACTCGCACCTTTATCATTAAATGAGTGTTTCCCTTTTCATAAGGAATGCATGCATAGTTGTATCTGAAATGAGAGTAACTTTTAAAACGGCAAATATTTGAATTGATACGCCTCAATTATTTGACTGTAGCTCCTACCTGCGATGAACTTGAAGTGCGGCTTGTCGGTGGCGATAACGACGCCGAAGGCCGAGTCGAGGTTCTTCATGACGGAGTTTGGGGGACCGTCTGTGATGATGACTGGGATCGGCAAGACGCCGAAGTGGTGTGTCGCATGTTGGGCTTTGAGGGCGCCCTGACGCCACCGTGTTGCGCCGCCTACGGCGAGGGATCCGGTTCAATTCTACTTGATAACGTTGAATGCACGGGCGAAGAGGTGAACTTGGCAGAGTGCCAACACAATGGATATGGAGAACATAACTGTGGACACGGTGAAGACGCCAGCGTGCAGTGTACACGAACAACGCCAAGTACGTCATAAGCTAGATACCCAATTAGAGGACTCTTCTCCAGTATACATGGTATAGTTTGCCTTTGAATTATGATTTTATAACAGAATCCCTCTCACGTGCAATCAGTAGCACTATCATTGCTGTTACCTTTTTAATGGACAATGTTTGTCCCACGAGATCGAGCATTTCATTATGAAGAGGGAAATTCACCATTTTCATGTTTCATTTCATTTCATTTATTTCCACAACTTGTACAACTGGTAAAAAAAAAAAAAAGAATGAACAATACAGGACAACATGTCAATCATATGCAATACAGGGTGTGGAGGAAGAAGCAAAGGCCATTGACCTGTCAAGGCTTCTCCCTAGTAAACAGTAACAATTATGACACCATACAAAAAAGAAGAAGAACAAAACAAATCAAAACAAATCAAAACAAGACAAAACGAAAACTACTGATATATACATATATTAGCATAGAAGGAATTATTACAGGAAGGCATTATTGCACGTATATGATTTTACAACATATTCTTTATATTTTCTCTTGAATGCAGATATAGAGACACACTGCTTGATATTATTTGGGAGACTGTTCCACATCTTAGGGCCAATATATACTATTGTGGATCGTGAGAACTCATACTTAAAATGTTGTTGTTGTTAATTTAAAGATCGAAAGAAGAGAGAGAGAGAAATGGGGCCCTATACAAATAATTTGCCCCAGACAGCACTTATAACATAAAACAAACATTATAGATCTTAAAGGGTGTGTACAGTTCTGGTCGAGGTGAGGATTTAGCTTTTAACGTTTTGCGAGATATTCAGAAACCACTCTATGAGATGTCAAAGAACATGCAGTTCTAAAGGGTATCAACAGTTTATTCGATGAAAATCGGTTTTGAAATGGCTGAGATATCCAAAAACAAGGTGAAACAAAGAGATCCTAATAAAGTTGTGGCATGTCGCCTTTTATTATTACCACTTTTTTGATATCTCAGCCATTTGAAAACCAATTTTCATCAAATTAACGTTGAATCCTTCTTAAAATTACATTCTCTTTCATATTTCATAAGAGGCTTTTCATTATCTCACTTAGGAATGTTCGAAACATGACTCCCCACCTCAACCAGTACTGTACAGTCCCTTTAAAGAGATATAAACAAGAATATTAAATGCATACCATTTAGCCATTTCATGACTAATAAATTTGTAACTGGGCATTGGGAGATGCTTCCTTGGCTCGTTTCATAAAGGCACGCCAGTTGCTGAAATACAGTTCCTTGACACTCAATATTTGATTTGTATATAGCTCTCCGAGTCTACAGGACATTGTGAATAGACAACATAGGGTGCGTTTATCAACTCCTTTTCTCGGCAGAAACAGGTTATCCAAACAGCTTTCAAGGAATTTTTACGAGTTGATAAACGCAAAGCTGTTTTGAAAGCCCTTTAGGAAAGCCTTTTACGAAAGGGTGCGTTTATCAACTCTCCTTTCTCGGCAGAAACAGGTTATCCAAACAGCTTTCAAGGAATTTTCACGAGTTGATAAACGCAAAGCTGTTTTGAAAGCCCTTTAGGAAAGCCTTTTACGAAAGGGTGCGTTTATCAACTCTCCTTTCTCGGCAGAAACAGGTTATCCAAACAGCTTTCAAGGAATTTTCACGAGTTGATAAACGCAAAGCTGTTTTGAAAGCCCTTTAGGAAAGCCTTTTCGAAAGCCCCAAATTTGTGGCGATCCAAACAGCTTTCCTAAACAGGTTTTCAGAAACCTGTTTGTAAAAGCCTTTTGGAAGTTGATAAACGCAAAGCTGTTTTGAAACGGCTTTGTAGTCTTGTACTTCAGGCACGCCTTATGACCTCTTCTCCTCTGGTCGAATTGCGCAATGCAGCTGTGCAGTGACAGGCCAGTTAAAAAAATCGTGTTCGCGAAGAGAGTTGATAAACGCAACTATTTTGAAAGCCGTTTCTAAAGGGCTTTGGAAAGGGCTATCGAAAGCCGTTTAAACAGGGGAGAGTTGATAAACGCAGCCAAAGTCGCATGCCGCCACTCAGAAAAATAATTGAAGTATGTGCTAAACTGGAGCTGCCTCACAGATAGGAAGACAATTGATTCATGTGGCATTGCATCATGACTCGTCACTCTCAAAGGAAGATATGTCTTTATTATGGTAATTGCTTTTCGCCGTCCCTTCTTAGAAAACAAGCGGCACATTAATAGTACAGGCAGTCAGGGCTTTGGAAAGGGCTCTCGAAAGGGCTACGGAAAGGGCTTTCGAAAGGGCTATCGAAAGGGCTATCGAAAGCCGTTTAAACAGGGGAAAGTTGATAAACGCAGCCATAGATAAAAATTAATTTCATATATTAGAGTTTGTTGCCGATGCTGTGACAAATTTCAATGAATGAATAACGCGAAAGCTAGATTAGTTGTCATGGCGTCACATTTAATGTGAACTTTATCTTACCATGTGAAGTACATGTTGTAGTAAACGTCGATTCGTTAAGTAACACAGGATATGTATGATTGGCAACGGTAACGGAATAAAGATGCAATTATGATATACATGTACGAGCAAGTAATAATGCAATATTCATTATCATACGTAGGCCTATATAGACCATTACATACTTATCATGTGGAACTTTATGTTATAGAGGAATATAGAGTCCACGGTTTGGTAAAATGATATACAAAAAATAGAACAGAACTCAAGAAATGGGCAATGCTGTCAATACCAACAGTTTTGAAGAACACACAAATAATATTCAAATTTGTTTCAAAATCGTTCTTAAATTGCTTTGTAGATCCTCTCGAAGTGCTCGAGGTGAGACTTGTCGGTAGTTCATGTAACACCGAAGGCCGAGTCGAGGTGCGTTACGACGGAGAGTGGGGAACCGTCTGCGACGACGACTGGGACCTCAACGACGCGGACGTGGTGTGTCGCATGTTGGGATTCGAAAGCGCCTCGGAGGAGATGTGCTGCGCCGCCTTCGGTGAGGGCTCCGGTCCCATTCTCCTCGACAACGTCGAATGCTCTGGCTCGGAAAACAGCTTGGCGGAGTGTCGACACAACGGTTTCGGCGAAAATAACTGCTTGCATGGAGAGGACGCTGCGGTGCGATGCATCGAAGAAAGTACGGCTACTCAGTATTAACACTGTGGTCAAGATTACACTCACCAGGGGCGGATCCAGGAATTTTTTAAAGGGGGGGGGGGGGTGACTAATATTTCTGGTGCCACTTCCAGGTTTCATTTCATTTTTTCTTTTTATTTCTTTTGTTTTTAACGAAAAATAAAGGGGGGGCGTGCGCCGGTTGCGCCCCCCTCTGGATCCGCCCGGCTGCTCACCCCGTTGTCATTAAGGAGCTTTAGATTTTAGACGCAGCTGTTTGAGAGGACGATTGCGTTCGTCGTTCTCCTCTCTTTCTGCGTCAAGTTGCAAAATAGGGAGCTTTAGATTTTAGACGCGCGGACGTTCAAAGGGAAAAAAAAAACATGGTCTGAGCGTGCGCAGTAGCACACGTCAAGCTACTGCGCACGCTCAGACCATGTTTTTTTCCCTCTGAACGTCCGCGCGTCTAAAATCTAAAGCTCCCTAGTAGCTCTGGACAACGCGAGGACGCAACCTATAAAAAAAAAAAATAATGAAATGACATCCACGTAAGATCAGTGCATGAAGTAGCTCTCTGCGCCGTGAATTGAGCGGACATAAAAATAGCCCAGAAAGTGTAGTGAAAATTCAGACGAGGCGAGCTATATGAGATGGCTTATAGGGTGAGCAATTTTGCGCACGCTCAGAACAGTTTTTTTTTTCCTCTGAACGTCCCCGTCGGGAAAATCTAAAGCTCCCTATTATTGGTGACAACTGCTCCGGTCTTATTTTCTCCAAGGACTTGGGGATATGGTTATGGTTGTGATGGGGTTTTAAGTTTAATTTGACGTGAGGATTAGGATTAGGCCTAGGGTAATGTTTATTTTGTGGGTAGATGTCTGGCTTGGCGTGCGGATATTTCATGGGAGCAATAAAGATGTCGCAGGAGCCAATATCCTGAACCATTATTGTCATCCCAAATATGGAGGTTATGTGTTTTGAAGGAGTTGGATTGTGGATTTGTTTGCTGTTTGAAAAATAACTCAAGTAGTTACGAACGGATTTGGATAAAATTTTCAAGAAACGGTGATAATGACAGAAAAACACATGATTGAATTTTGACAGTGATCCGGACTGCCATGCGGATACAGGAATTTTCAAATCTCTTGACGGATTCTTTATCATTGGAAAGTATAGCGAGATTACGCAGCGTATTGGCGTCACTCTTTTTGTACACTATAATCAATAATTGATTAAAGTGTCAAAAAAAGAGTGACGCCAATACGCTGCGTAATCTCGCTATTTCGATTCAATTCGATTCGATTCAAAGTTTATTTCATTTTCCGACAAAACATAAGTTACACTTCTTTTGACAACAGAGAATAAGGTAAACAGAACATTATGTATTGAAAAGAATGTACAACAATTGAGGACCTTATAGTAATTATACATTGTAAAAAAGAAACAGAAGTGATCGAAATGAAGTACATGTATAACTTTGCTTAAAGTGCGAAAAATGGAGAGACCCACTAAAAAGACAGAGCTTGTAGAATGTGGGCCCCTCTGGAAAAATAACATCAATGGGAAGATTAATTGAAGCATCATAAATACAAAAGGAAAAAAAAAAAGAAAAAAAGAAGAAGAAGAAGTCTGGAAGCCCACTGAGAATTAGATTCACAGATAAATACATTTACTTTCATAGACGCGAACAAACATAGAAAAAGACTAGACAACGAAACAACTACTGAAGAAAAGGCTGTACGGGACAAAACGGAATGGACAAGACTAATAAACAGAAGACAAAATAGCAAACGAAAATGCACAACAGCAAACGAAAATGCACAACAGATTACGTATATTGGGAGTGTAGAACTGTAATACAAAGTGGAAGTCTTAGTATGTGTAGAAATGAGCTGATTGGTCATGGAGGTCTGAGCTCTTTGAGTGATTTTTCTAGAAGACCATAAAATGGTCCGTTCACATCACACATGGCCTACTCCAAAAAGTGCGGCACTGTAATTTCAACACCATAGCAACGCCATCGTTTTTTAAATCACGGACCACACATACAGCTTTTACCCGAGTGGACGGTTAGAAAGCCGATAAAGAGACCAAGCAAATCAAATCATGATATCTGGATAGAATTTCAAACGGTGAAATAGAATACGAATAAAAAAAAATCTTCTAATCTCAATACATGAAATGACGATAGTGTTTAACTAATTTATCTTTAGATAGAATGACTATTTATGGGAACAATTTCAATCACGTCATTATATAAAGCAAAAGTCTCATACACACCTGTGCGCGCACACACTTCATCTAACACTTTAATTGTTCGTTTTCTTTTAAATTATTTATTGTTATATAATTATTTGCAAGAATTGTACTCTCAATAACTGAGAGACATGTTGTGCAACATAATTATTCAATGAAAATTGTACAATGTTTTATATAAAATTGGGTGAAGGTAAGTTGAAATAATGTGTGATGATTCGAGAGGTGTTCTATTCACCCTAAAGAACAAAAACAGAGCTACCTCAGTGATATAACCTGGTATAATCTTGAGTTCATATCATTTTACATTGGTTCGTTTTATTTTGTTTAATATTGCTGTCTTGTGTATTTTCTGAGGGTCTCATATCGCACAAATTTTGCTTCTTAGTGGGACCCTCCATTTCCATCCCCATCTTTAGTTAACTTGCATTATACGTTTTATGTACATATAAACAAAGTATATTGTGTGGTCTTTTATCAGCTACTCATTTTCATAATGTGCTTTGTTAAATCACATTCTGCAATTGAAGAGTTTGATCGCAAAAACCGATAAGTCCACTTTTGAAGATTTTGAATTACGGTCTCAGTCATAAAGTACAAAATAATACCTTTTAAATGATATATTGGTCACTACATATAAATAAAGATACGTTTTTGAAGTTATGGTCAAAAGAAGCAAAAATTTTCTGATTATTCTCTTTATTTTTCTTGACCTTTAATCACAAATATCTCCATTTGGCAAATATGGACTTATCGGTTTTTGCGAACAAACTCTTCAATTATTACAAATATCTTTTGTATGCATTGTATAAGATTTCTTTGTTTATTTGATGGAAATAAATAAAATATATTTGAATCTTTGAATCTGAAAACTTTGGAGGAATTTTCCTTTGACTCTTCTTTCAGGGGGCGAAAGCGACATCCGTCTCATTGGCGGCTCGAACAGTTTGGAGGGCAGAGTGGAGGTGTTCCGTAACGGCTCTTGGGGAACGGTGTGTGATGACCTATGGCGGCAGAGCGATGCGGATGTGGCCTGCAGGTCGCTGGGTTTCCAGGGGGCCGAGGGGTGGCCATGCTGTGCTCGGTTCGGCGAAGGCAGCGGCGATATTCACTTGGACAACGTGGAGTGCACCGGGGACGAATATAGCCTGGCTGAGTGCGAACAGAACGACATTGGTGACCACAACTGCAATCATTACGAGGACGCCGGAGTTGTCTGCTTTTAACATGCAGTATGAATCTGTGTAAAAGATGATTAAAGCAATACAGTCGAAGAAAATTAGTGCTTATAGCCAAACAGTTTAAAGCTATTTGTGGGATAGGACTTAACAAGTCAACAAGTCTTATCAGTAGAACAAAACAAGGTCAATAATGTGGACTATGAAAACATACTAATAGAAGACTACTCATCAATAATGAATAAGGTGATACGGTTGAAGAAAGTTCGCTGCTTTTAAAGCTATTTCGTATGAGAGGGCTTATAAAAACCATATCCGTAGCACAAAAATACGATGTCAACATGGTCAACAAGTGTGAAATCTGAAAACGTGAATTCAAGAATATTCAGCATGTTGTGAAGTTTACTGACCGTTAATTCCGTTTTGATTGTACCTCTTCGGTGTATCAGTTGAAAGCGATTAAGACTCTTCTTATTAAATATTCCCCCTAAAACAGAGATTCTAAAAATATTAGGGTGCAGGTAATAATGACATGACCTTCGGGAAGAGTGGACGTGCCTGGCACTGGTGGGGCTGCTCAAGAAATGTTATGCTAATGTGCTCATATTGCTTTTTTTTTTTCTTTTTACTATGAATATTGCTATACTTATATAAATATCATTCTCGTACTATATCAAGGACCTGATTATAATTTTCTCCATATTTTCAAAAGACAAACAAACAAACAGCATGGTTTAAATGCCCAGTTGATTGGGATACCCCCCTCCCACACCCTCCCCTCGCTCAGTCGCTTTGCTCCCTCGCTCACGCACATGCGCGCGCCCCGAGATGCTGAGTCATGAAAATCTCACTCATAATTTTTTTTTTTTTAACTTGGCATCTATGTGTCTATGCAGTTGTGAGTGCCAGCTACATGACGTGTAATGTTCGTTTTCGTGTGGCAGTACGTGTACTTATGTTTTCATGTTTACTCCCCAAATGATCGGTCTTCTTTGCAAATTGAGCAGAGAATGTGATTAGCTGAGGAAAATTTGACACGAATGATTTCTTGCAGTGTTATATCTGCGATAAAATATGGGTAGAAATTAGGTAAGAAGAAAATTATTTACCCATTTATGCGGAGAGGCAACCCGATTATCAGGTAATATTAATGTGCATTGGAACTGACTCTGACATTACTACAATGTACCCGATTAAACGGAGTACCCGTTTACGCGATACCCGATTACGCGGAGAGTACTGTATTCATACTTAGATCATGTGATTTTAGCAAAAGAGAATGTGCTGTGTTCATGGGTAATGTCATTTTCAGTCTGAAAAAGAACAGAAAAAATCAAAGGCAAATGGGGAGAAGTGATGTGGTAAGGAAGCAAGAGAGAAAGAGACAAACAGACAGACAAACAGACAGAGAGGGAAAGAAAAAGACATTGATCTTTCCTACACAAAGTCATGCAATCATGCAGTTTGTAAGGCTGTAGGGGGGGGGGGTCAAGAATTGATTTACGAAAGTATTTGCATGTGTGTGTGTGTGTGTGTGTGTGTGTGTGTGGGCGTGTGTGTGTGTGTGTATATATGTGTGTGTGTCTGTCTGTCTGTCTGTGAAATTGCTACGTGGCTGTTGCAGCAGATCTTTAACTGGACTGAGATACATTTACACAGGTACTGACTTTTGCTGCATATGTTCTGTATGTCACAATACATTTCAATCATCAAACTTGAAACAATGGAAATGTTTAGCAGAAGAGCTGCGAAATATCATACAATTGAGCGCCCAAAAGAGAATCCTTTGATCTTCAGTAGATTCTGGTCAGCTGTGTTCAAATATGGTGGAAGTTTTGACTGTTGTAAAGGGCAGGGCGGTACTAGAATAATTATCATAATTCCCCCAATTTAAAGGGTGTGTACCGTTCTGGTCGAGGTGAGGATTTAGCTTTTAACGTTTTGCGAGATATTCAGGAACCACTCTATGAGATGTCAAAGAGCATGCAATTCTAAAGGGTATCAAAATTTTATTCGATGAAAATCGGTTTTGAAATGGCCGAGATATCCAAAAACAAGGTGAAACAAAGAGATCCTAATAATGTTGTGGCATGTCGCCTTTTATTATTAGCACTTTTATGGATATCTCAGCCATTTGAAAACCAATTTTCATCAAATAAACGTTGAATCCTTCTTAAAATTACATGCTCTTTTATATTTTATAAGAGGCTTTTCATTATCTCACTTAGGAATGCTCAAAACATGAATCCCCACCTCAACCAGTACTGTACAGTCCCTTTAATGAAACAAAAAGCTGGCAGAAAATATCGTGCATTAGCCATTATGATCACGTTCTGAATAACCTTCAAAGTGCTCGATAGACACTTTAGCAACCGATTCTTTGCCCTCAAAACAATATAAGCAACAAGAAAAACGATATGAAAATAAAGTACTACAGTTTAGAGTGCAGGTTTATCACTATCACTGGCAAGGTTAGTGTTTAGGACTCCTCACCTTGGCCTTAAAATCATCCCAGGTATTCTCATTCATGGGTTTCACCTCAACTTGACGTACCGGGTATTTGATCTCTACAAAGGCTACATAGGCCTACCTGGACAAGTCGTCTAAAATATCCAATGATACGTTGCACTCGGCGTCCACGCCTACTTGAACACCCCTCATACAGCCCACGCTTACATCAAGCGCTCTTGACAGAGTGAACGGGAAGCAAGCAACAATGCTGGTAGCAATCGATTTCACTCTGTTTTGTTTTTAATTCAATTAACAAAATCAATTAAAGAGGATAAAAAACGGCTTTAGTTTAGCTGCGTGCAAAACCACAGTTTGAAGTGCGGTGGAAAGGAAAATCGAGCTCACAAATCAAATCAATGAGAGTTCGTCACAAGAATTTACCTTGACATAAACGAAAGAGAGAGAGAGAAAAAAAAATAATTATGAAGGACACGTTTTCTCGATTTATGATCAGTTACTGTCCTGTCGCAATCACCGTAGTGAAAGGTGCGATTTTTGGGTGACCTTCCATCTATCATCAGCTATCTATAGTAAGATATTCTTGGGTGGTATATACACGCGGTCAAGAGCTGATAATCTTCTCTCAACCTGGTAGCCATGTTAGCCAAAATTGCCGAGGTCGTAATTTTGGCCTCTGTGATCATCAATGCTACAGCTACAGGTAGGTGACCTTGATATATCCTTGGGTGTTGTCAAAAAAACTCATCGTTCTGTTTAGGCCTTTCATTCTTTCTGTTTCATTTTGTTGTAATGATTTGTGCCCCTCCCTAATCATTCTTGCCTTACAATCAGCATGCACATAGGTCCGACGTCTGTCAGGTGTCTGTCCTTTGATAATTCAAAGGGAATGTACGGTACTGATTGAGACTGGTGAGGATTCAGGTTTATAACATTTGTGTGTGTATGTGAGATAATGAGAAACCTCTTATGAAATATGAAAGAGCATGTAATTTCAAAAAGGATTCAACGTTTATTTGATAAAAATTGGCTTTCAAATGGCTGAGATATCAAAAAAAAGAAGCGATAATAACAAAATGCGACAGACCACAACTTTTATCAGGATCTCTTTGTTTCAACTTGTTAATGGATATCTCAGTCATTTCATAACCGATTTTCATCAAATAAACTCTCAATTTCCCTTACTATTTTATGCTCTTTGACATCTCATGGAGTGGTTTCTCAATATCTTGCAAAACGTTAAGAGCTGAATCCTCACCTCAATCAGTATTGTACAGTCACTTTAGATCTCTCAACGATTCTCTCTTTCATCATGCGTTGTACTACTGCAACACTTGGCCTACTGCACCTGTCTATGTCAGTATATAACCCATCAGACATTAATTTCATTATATGGATTTTTTCAATTTTTTTTTGTTTGTTTGCTTAGATTCTTCTCAGATATACCCAGATTGTTTTATCTATTTATCTATTTATTTATTTACTTATCTATCTATCTACATTTTTTTCGTGGGAGTTTGAACAGGAGCTATAAACTTGAGCATTTTGTGAAATGTGCGTTGTATAATCATACCAATGATATTGCGCATTAGATTGCCCATTGAATGCATGGTGCGTGGTTAAGAGCCAGAATCAATTATTTGTTGCACAGACTCACACTGTAACTCGGTAATGTCTGTTACTTTACTCAAAAAGAATGATAACTTTGATTATCTTAAAACTTTTCTTTCTTTTTATTTTCTTGGTAAGTGCAGTATTGTTTAATTTTTATGATTGCTTAAAATGGAATTAATATATGAGTGTGTTCCAACGAAAGGCCTTTATTTTGATTTTTCGAGTTTGGGTGTTTATTAAAGACATTAAAAATTCTTAGATAAGTTGAATAATAAAATTGCATTTTTTGAATAGATTGTTATTGGATGTTCACTCATCATTTCAGAAATATCATGTAAGCAACCCTTTCAAAATATGTGAAATAAATAAAATAAATAAAAAGTAAATGGTTGTATCTTTGAAATGCAATAACAACTGAATTTAATGTATAGCATTTGATGAGTATTATATAAAGCTCTATTCACTTATTGTGAAAAGTTCAGAATGACATCAATAAAACATCATGTTTGTAAAAAATAGTCGCAATTCAGACAACGTCCGTCACGACGTACATGTACTTCAAACTTCATCTCAAGAAAATTGTCCCAGCTTGAAAAAACGAGAGAGCGCATTTCTAACAAAAAAAAAATTACCTCGTCACGTGATCGAGCACCACGCGGCGTAGCTATAGAACGATTCAATTTCGATGACCTATTCACCTACCGCCGCTAGCGGCGCTATAACGGTCGCCATAACTGGGGGCCAACGGGGTCTAGCTACCCAGCGAGTTGCAGTTGCAGCAGCTCAGCAGCCTAGCGATCGCGCATAGTTAGCCGGGCGCGGCCGCTGCGCCACGGCCGGCGACCGCCGGTGCCGCGCTAATATTGACAAATTGTGATTGTTTACTCACTGTGGAAGTCATTCAGCGGCATTTAATGCCTTTCTTTTGGACAAATTGAGTGATTCAGACATATTGATCTACTTTGAAAGCTTCAAAGGAAGGATCAGGAAAATACATTGTGCAGTTGTTGGGTGCACAAATAACAGAAAAAATGGAAATGGAAGCTGCACGGCAGTGTGTGAAATTCAGACACAGCTCACGCATGATAGATTAAGGCAAAATGAAAGACAATTAAGTGAAATACAACAATATAAAAATGCACAAATTTTGAAACAAACTATGTCTACTAGATTCTCTATTTAATTAGGTTATCACAGTATATTCGTAAAATATGTTGTTCATCTTAGAAGATAAGTTTAGATCAAAGAATTTGATAATTCACAGATTTTTTTTTTTTTTTTTTAATCCACGGTGTTCTACTTGCTAAAGTTAGAATACACTTCCTGGCTATACTTTATTATTATGACAAACATTTTACAGCCTACACTACAGGTAAATAAATGTTTCAAGATGCGTTAAATTCTTATCGGTATATTGTTTTCACTTCTTCAATGTTCAGCACTGAATTGACCATAGGCCTATTCAATTTTGGCTTGGAACTCTGAATTTGACTTTTGATAAGGTGATACTTATAAATATTAAACCATGGATGGTGGCAAACATCCGTTTCATAATCACACTAAGAAAGTATTATTTAAAAATCACTTTTGTAGATTATAATATTAGGCGTTAGCGTGATGTTATGCAAGGTTACTTAGACCTAAAACAGTAGAAGTTTTGGTTGTAGACATCAGGAGAGGTAGTTGTAACTCGGCATATACGGCCTAGAAACGCCTAGATCCATATTCGCTTTGGTTCACTTAGTTAGGCTTACCTGAAGTTATCGACAATCGAAAACGCTATAGGATATAGGGTTCTAGAAGTCAATAGGTCTAGATCTAGTCTGGACTCTTGCCTAGATTTCTAGACAAGATCTAACGTTAGACAGATTCTACCCTGCTGGCCCGACACTCCCGAGTAAAGGCAAAAGACTGCCCTAAAAAGGTTAAGTTAACTGATAGCTTGCAATTTATTGCGCCATATCTAGCTTAAGATTCTTATTTATTATTTATATTTAATTATATCAGTTAACTTGTCAACAGCCTAGGTTTATTAGCAAGACGTCTGCCTACGCCTAGCAATAATTCTCCCTAGCGGTTTTTATTCTCTTACACAAATGTGAATATACGGGCTTACACGCGAGTACCCAAGTCATCGCCAAAGAAATATGTCTACAAACATTCACGGATCGTACCGATATTTACCTTGAAATTCAAGTTTTGGCTACAGCCGTATGCCATCTGCCCATTCGCTCATAGTCGGTGTAAGTTGTTTAATTTTATTTATTTTTAATTAGCTAGCGAAAAAAAAAGTAAACTCTAGTTGTCACAAAGCCAGATGCGTCGATCGCTGCCAGCGCCAGAGATAGCTAGCTGGCCGGCTATAGACCGATTCAAGTGACTGTTCATGGAAGTGCGCCCTCTTAAGGCGACGCCATAACTGGGGGGGGGGGGGGGGGGGGCCAAACAGGCCGGGTCGGCAAGCGCCCTGCGTGCGTGGCAAGGGTGCCAGCGGCAGCCAGTGCTTTACCACCCGGCGCCAGCCGGCCAGCTAGCTATCTCTGGCGCTGGCAGCGATCGACGCATCTGGCTTTGTGACAACTAGAGTCTACATTTTTTTTTTCGCAAGCTAATTAGAAAAAAAAATAAACAACTTATACCGACTATGAGCAATGGCTAGATGACATACGGCTGTAGCCAAAACTTGAATTTCAAGGTAAATATCGGTTAAATCCGTGAATGTTTAGACTCTATTTCTTTGGCGATGACTTGGGTACTCGCGTGTAAGCCCCGTATATTCACATTTGTGTAAGAGAATAAAAACCGCTGGGGAGAATTATTGCTAGGCACAGGCAGACGTCTTGCTAATAAGCCTAGGCTGTTGACAAGTTAACTGATATGATTAAATACAAATAATGATTAAGAATCTTGAGCTAGATATGGTGCAATAAATTGCAAGCTATCAGTTAACTTAACCTTTTTAGGGCACGATTTTGCCTTTAATCGGGAGTGTCGGGCCAGCAGGGTAGAATCTCTCTTCCGTTAGATCTTGTCTAGAAATCTAGGTAAGAGTCCAGACTAGATTTAGACCTATTGACTTCTAGAACCCTACATCCTATATCATTTTCGGTTGTCGATAACTTCAGGCAAGCCTAACTAAGTAAACCAAACGGAATATAAATCTAGGCGTTTCTAGGCCGTATATATGCCTAAACTTAAGTTACGACTACGTCGCCTGATGTCTACAACCAAAACTTCTACTGTTTTAGGTCTATGTAACCTTGCATAACATCACGCTAACGCCTAATACATTGTACTATAATCTACAAAAGTGATATTTAAATCATACTTTCTTAGTATGATTATGAAACGGATGTTTGCCACCATCCATGGTTTAATATTTATAAGTATCACTTTATCAAAAGTCAAATTCAGAGTCCCAGGCCAAAATTGAATAGGCCTATGGTCAATTCAGTGCTGACCATTGAAGAAGTGAAAACAATATAAGAATTTAACGCATCTTGAAACATTTTATTTAGCTGTAGTGTAGGCTGTAAAATGTTTGTCATAATAATAAAGTCTAGCCAGGAAGTGTATTCTAACTTTGGCAAGTAGGACACCAAGGTTAAAAAAAAAGTGAATTATCAAATTCTTTGATCTAAACTTGTCTTCTAAGATGAACAACATATTTTACGAATAATACATTATGCAGTGATAACCTAATTAAATAGAGAATCTAGTATAATTTGTTTCGAAATCTCTGCATTTTTATACCGTTGTATTTTACTTAATTGTCTTTAATTTTGCCTTAATTTATCATGCGTCAGCGGTGTCTGAATTTCACACACTGCCGTGCAGCTTCCATTTCCATTTTTCTGTTATTTGTGCACCTAACAACTGCACAATGTGTTTTCCTGATCCTTCCTTTGAAGCTTTCAAAGTAGATCAATATGTCTGAATCACTCAATTTGTCCAAAAGAAAGGCATTAAAAGCCGCTGAATGACTTTTCCACAGTGAGTAAACAATCACAATATTAGCGCGGTGCCGGCGGTCGCCGGCCGCGGCGCAGCGGCCGCGCCCGGCTAATGCCCGATGGGTACGCTAGGCTCTTGAGCTGCACGTGCAACTCGCTGGGTAGCTAGCTCGCTGGAAGCCCCCGTTGGCCCCCAGTTATGGCGACCGTTATAGCGCCGCTAGCGGCGGTAGGTGAATAGGTCATCGAAATTGAATCGGTCTATACGCTGGCGCCGGGTGGTAAAAGCACTGGCTGCTGCCGCTGGCACTCTTGCCACGCACGCAGGGCGCTTGCCGACCCGGCCTGTTTGGCCCCCAGTTATGGCGTCGCCTTAAGAGGGCGCACTTCCATGAACAGTCGCTTGAATCGGTCTATACAAACAAGATAAGGTTAACATCAGAGAACTACACACTATGCATGGTTAGCCATAATCCTTATACTTAAAGCATGCAATCAAGAAAATGCGAAAAAATGTAGATAAAATTCTTGTTCTCAAACTCCAATCCACTATGAACAAAAGTCGAATTTTGAGAAAAGAAAATCATATTACGATGCAATAGTTTACACTTGGAATCCCCCTTTAAAAAAAAAAAAAAAAAAAAAAAAAAAAAACACCTATTATCTCGCCATCACTTCGATACGTACATCACGCCGATTTATTGGCAAAATATCGACATCGACGTTTAAAGGATAAGCTTTCCCACGTAGGTCTATAGACTGTATCACTTGATATCTACCGTAGACATAATGGTTGAGACATGTATCTCCTCCTGCAAATCAGCAAAGTAAAATAATGATCACGGAAAAACGATAATGGCATATAAAATACCCTCAGGGAATGCTGGCACCCAATTCAGTAAGTTTTGGTATTCTGTTATTGTTAATAGCAGAACACCTCATTGGCCCCATAATAATTGTCAATTTACACATTGCCGATTTGCCAAGTATTGGCTGAAACTGTGATTTGAAAGAATTTTGAGTGTTTTCATCTCTTTTCATCATTATTTTAACCCTGTTGCTCCATCAGTAAAACAAAAACATAATAATGATTTTTTTTTTTGTGCCCAATCATTTCTCTGCTAACATGACTTCGACACCCTCCAAGGTATCGGCCCATGCCCGCCTCCTGATGGATTCGAAGTGGATTGGCAGGCGGCGTACGACTGTATTCTCCCCTACTCGGACATCCCCGATGACCTCGAACCGTGGTTCGAACTCTCCCCTTTCCTCACCATAGCTAACGTTATCGACGCCGTCGGCGCCGCCCTGACGGCCGGCACCAAAGCGGAGGGGCTCGCACAGCTCTGCGTGAAGATCGCCTCGCGCCTCCCCGTCGAGCAAAATGGCGCTTTTCCTCTTGAAGCCGTGTGCGACCCGATCCTGTCCGCTGCCAGAGAAAATACAGCATTGGATGCTGAAGACGTCTGTCTCAGGATCGTGGAAACCATCCATACTTTTACGAGTCCTGGTAGCACGCCACCAGTGTTCACTGAAGGATACACAGACTATTCTTCCTCTTCCCGCGCATACAAGGAGGTGGGGATGCCCACCTACCCATGGGAACGGTGGGAGTCGTCCTCGGCGCCAAATGCCGGCGGTTTCGACGATTTCCGTTACTTCGACTTTTTTTCGCTTCTTCCAAATATCGATCACGTCGTCTATAATTCCGGCACTCGCTCTACATTCTGTAGTATTCTCGGGAAGGAGGTCGAGGATAGTTCCACCCTCCTGCGGCTGGTCAAGGACTACAGCAAATCAATTGTCATACTACTGATTCCCATGGGCCTCGAAATATGCGAAAATTTGGATGGCTTCGTAATTTTCCTCGAAAACTTTGGTGGACTACCGTCAGGGGATTTGGAATACTTCGTTAGCGAAACGGCCAGATTTGCAGCTATCGCGACGGGTTTCACCGGGACACAGGAACTATGCCTTGCCTTGGAGCTGGCGCAGCACACCGGCGACGTCGATTTCTTGTCAAGCGACATCACCGACAGCCTGTTCGACATCCTTACAGATGAGGACAGGTGCTCGGTTGTGTTGACTGGGTCGCTGCACGCCTTGGTGAGGAATGCGACCTCTTACACGTATATGGAATTATTGGAAGAGTTCCAAGCGTCGACCGGTTTTCACACTCCTAGCGATTTGTGCCAATACACGGCAACGTCTTTCAGTGTAAGAGGTTAGTGTATGATATGCGTAATAAAACACTCGGTGTATGTATATCAATGATGTGAAGTGATTGCCCAAGATGTGAGTGGGTTTAGGTAATATTGTATTGAATAGGTAATATTGTATTGGATACGCACAGAGTGAATTGGTACATATCAGGGCGGGCGCAAAGGGGGGGGGGGAGGTTGGGCTCGCCCCCTTTCTTTTGCATATGAGAATACATAGGATATAACCACTTGGGTCCCTCTTGGCATCAGAAAAAAAAAAAAAACATAACTGGGTCCCACTTTTAAAAACGCAGCGCCGGTCATGCATATTCCCCTATCTAAGTGATAAAGAATCTATGGGTGTTATAGGTCGTATAACTTGAGAGAAATTAGAGGCATCGGCCTCTTCAGTGTTACAGCAATATTTGAAAATATTAAAAAATTTGTTTCAATATTAACTCCATTGAAAAGGAATACCCTTTCCAACCAAAAGAAGAAGACATCTGTTGAATAACCCTTACAAAAAGATCGTTTTGTAATGTATTAGTGCATCATTCTTTTTCTTTGACCCTTCACCAATCGAATCAGACGACGTCGATTCTCTTCAAGTGCGACTTCGAGGTGGAACGACAGGCGATGAGGGTCGGGTGGAAGTACTGTATGCCGGAGAGTGGGGGACTGTCTGCGACGACGATTTCGGCGACGACGACGCGAAAGTGGTGTGCCATATGCTGGGATATCGCGGTCCGGCGACGGCTCAAGCGCGGGCGAGGTACGGCAGTGGCACTGGCGACATCATGTTCGACAACGTGGACTGCCTGGGAGTGGAATCTAACATCGGTCAGTGCGGACACAACGGTTTTGAAATTCACAACTGTAACCACGATGAGGATGTGGGCGTGAGATGTAGCACAGGAGGTTAGTAATGCGCTGCTCTTTGGAAAGGTGCCTTCATTTTAGTTTGTCCAGAGCTTGTGGATAAGAATCTCCCGCTACTTTATTCTGAAACTTTGAATCAGTTATTTCGTTCAGTCCTCGTCGAACAACACCTTTATCGTTCCGTCTGCCATACGGAATTACCTAAAAACACCATCAACAACAATAAAAAATGATAATGAAAGAGGTCTTAAAATTTTATGAATAGGGTAAAACAAAAGTACGCTAAGGTGGAGCGGTAATTCTTGGTGCGCGCGTGCCTTCGAAAATTGTAGACAAATGCTTCTGACCTTTTACCTTTCACAGCGCCTCCTGGGCCGGAGGTCCTTGAGGTTCGACTCATTGGTGGCGATAACGGCGCCGAAGGCCGAGTCGAGGTGTTTCATGGTGGAGTTTGGGGGACCGTATGTGATGACGACTGGGATCGTCAAGACGCCGAAGTGGTGTGTCGCATGTTGGGCTTTGAGGGCGCCCTGACGCCACCGTGTTGCGCCGCCTACGGTGAGGGATCTGGTTCAATTCTTCTTGATAATGTTGAATGCACGGGCGAGGAGGAGAATTTGGCAGAGTGCCAACACAATGGATACGGAGAACATAACTGTGGGCACGGTGAAGACGCCAGTGTGCAATGCGTCCAGTCAAATACAGGTATGTCTTTGCCGTTTTACCATCATCGCAGCATGACAACATGGCAACAGCACCAGATCACGTGATCGTAATAATCGTATACATCTAAAGTGCTGATTCTAAGAAACTCGATATGGTGTGAAATTATGACTTTACAATCGTTATTCATACGATGACAATAATCCATGCTTAGAAGATGTGACTTCGAATGTGACATTATAAAAGAACTACGGAACAAGAATGATTAGATTAAAAAGAAAAAACAATGTCAGAAACGGCAGTAATCAAATTGGAGAATTATTGAGAAGTTACAACTTCTTCGTTGTCACTTGCATGGATACAAAATCAAATTTGTTTAATTTACGTCGCAAAAGTCTGTATTCAACGTGGAACCGTCTTGTGGAGCCTCAACGGCTTCATAGGCAAATGGGATGTTAGCGTAGTATGTTGTTCAGATACTAGGTAAAACCTCGTGTTAGAGTAGAATACCCGCATTTACACAAATGAATTATGAAGAAAGTGTGACCAAGCGAAGAAATCACAAAAGCAACATCCAGTGTTTGTGCTCAAACTTTATGAGCTCTATTTTGTCTGAACACGGTATTCAGAAATATCGCACCCACAATATGGTTTACCAAATATTCCTACCTAACAGTGACAAAAATGTAGATTGTTTTTTTTTTTTTTTTTTTTTTTTTTTGCTACTGTTTCTTATAGCTTCCCCCTTTGAAGAACCTGAAGTAAGACTCGTCGGCGGGGGCAGCGACTACGAAGGCCGAGTCGAGGTGTTATACAATGGTCAATGGGGGACTGTCTGCGACGACTTCTTTGAACTGCAGGACGCCAACGTAGTGTGTCGGATGTTGGGCTTTGAAGGCGCTGTCAGGTCAAGGTGTTGCGCCCCCTACGGCGAGGGATCTGACCCAATTTGGCTGGACAACGTCGAATGTGCAGGCACAGAGAGTAACTTGGTAGAGTGCCAACACAATGACTTCGGCGATAATAACTGTGGACACGGTGAAGACGTTGGTGTGGAATGTATTCAGCCAAGTACCCGTATGTCTTACCTTTTTATTCATAGTGCTAATGTATATGCAAATGTGAATATACATAATTATACATGCATAGGCCTACTACCCTGTATTATACAAAATACATAATAAATATCGTGTATATATATCCATATTTTATGTATGCGTGTGATAGCGTTTGATGTATGATTAATATATATATATATATATATATATATATATATATATATATATGAAGAGTTTGTTTGCCAAAACCGATAAGTCCATATTTGTCAAATGGAGATATTTGCGATCAAAGGTCAAGAAAAATAGAGGAATAATAAGAAAATTTGTTCTTCTTTTCACCATAACTTCCAAAATATACCTTCATATGTAGTGAACAATATATCATTTAAAGGGTATTATTTTGTACATTATGACTGAGACCGTACTTCAAAATCTTAAATAATGGACTTATCGGTTTTTGCAGACAAACTCTTCATATATATATATATATATATATATATTATATATATATATATATTTATATATTTTTTATGTATATATAACGTTTTCATAAATGATATGAAGTGATTATACCTTTATCAACATGAGTGCACGTCTTTCAGACCAAACTATTCCACCGTGTATAACTTTTACCGTCAAAAACTATGTTGTAATGAAACTATAGGATGTAAACGATGATGTGCCAATGAAATCAGTTTGGTCAGTATCATAAAAAAGTATAGAAATGATATCCCTCGAAATACTCTCGTATAGTCATCACTCCTGCCACTTCGAACTTCTGTACCCGAAAAATGTGCCTTCAGCCTTCACATGCCCTACCTGTATCTGGAAATTTACGCAAGCAAAGCATGGCGTAAGATGGAAATAATAGTTTCAAAGTACAACGCACATACACGTCGGAATTGTGACAAGCCCAGAAATGGAAGAAGAGGTAGGGAAGAAGAATTCTTTAAAAACGTTAAATGAACTCGCACTTTTATCATTATGAGTGTTTCCCTTTTCATAAGGAGTTCATGCTTAGTTGTATCTGAAGTGAGAGTAACTTTTAAAACGGCAAATGTTTGATTTGATTATTTGGCTGTAGCTCCTACCTGCGATGAACTTGAAGTGCGGCTTGTCGGTGGCGATAACGACGCCGAAGGCCGAGTCGAGGTTCTTCATGACGGAGTTTGGGGGACCGTCTGTGATGATGACTGGGATCGGCAAGACGCCGAAGTGGTGTGTCGCATGTTGGGCTTTGAGGGCGCCCTGACACCACCGTGTTGCGCCGCCTACGGCGAGGGATCCGGTTCAATTCTACTTGATAACGTTGAATGCACGGGTGAGGAAGTGAACTTGGCAGAATGCCAACACAATGGATATGGAGAACATAACTGTGGACACGGTGAAGACGCCAGCGTGCAGTGTACACGAACAACGCCAAGTACGTCATAAGCTAGATACCCAATTAGAGGACTCTTCTCCAGTATTGTTTGCCTTTGAATTATGATTTTATAACAGAATCCCTCTCACGTGCAATCAGTAGCGCTATCATTGCTGTTACCTTTTCAATGGACAATGTTTGTCCCACGAGATCGAGCATTTCATTATGAAGAGGGAAATTCACCATTTTCATGACTAATAAATTTGTAACTGGGCATTGGGAGATGCTTCCTTTGCTCGTTTCATAAAGGCACGCCAGTTGCTGAAATACAGTTCCTTGACACTCAACATTTGGTTTGTATGTAGCTCTCCGAGTCTACAGGACATTGTGAATAGACAACATAGATAAAAATTAATTTCATATATTAGAGTTTGTTGCCGATGCTGTGACAAATTTCAATGAATGAATAACGCGAAAGCTAGATTAGTTGTCATGGCGTCACATTTAATGTGAACTTTATCTTACCATGTAAAATACCTGTTGTACTAAACGTCGATTCGTTAAGTAACACAGGATATGTATGATTGGCAACGGTAACGGAATAAAGATGCAATATGATATACATGTACGAGCAAGTAATAATGCAATGTATTATTCATTGTCATACGTAGGCCTATATAGACCATTACACACTTATCATGTGGAACTTTATGTTATAGAGGAATATAGAGGCACGGTTTGGTAAAATGATATACAAAAAATAGAACAGAACTCAAGAAATGGGCCATGCTGTCAATACCAACAGTTTTGAAGAACACACAAATAATATTCAAATTTGTTTCAAAATCGTTCTTAAATTGCTTTGTAGATCCTCTCGACGTGCTCGAGGTGAGACTTGTCGGTAGTTCATGTAACACCGAAGGCCGAGTCGAGGTGCGTTACGACGGAGAGTGGGGAACCGTCTGCGACGACGACTGGGACCTCAACGACGCGGACGTGGTGTGTCGCATGTTGGGATTCGAAAGCGCCTCGGAGGAGATGTGCTGCGCCGCCTTCGGTGAGGGCTCCGGTCCCATTCTCCTCGACAACGTCGAATGCTCTGGCTCGGAAAACAGCTTGGCGGAGTGTCGACACAACGGTTTCGGCGAAAATAACTGCTTGCATGGAGAGGACGCTGCGGTGCGATGCATCGAAGAAAGTACGGCTACTCAGTATTAACACTGTGGTCAAGATTACACTCACCAGGGGCGGATCCAGGAATTCTTTAAAGGGGGGGGGGGGGTGACTAATATTTCTGGTGCCACTTCCAGGTTTTATTTAATTTTTTCTTTTTATTTCTTTTGTTTTTAACGAAAAATAAAGGGGGGGGGGGGGGCGTGCGCCGGTTGCGCCCCCCTCTGGATCCGCCACTGCTCACCCCGTTGTCATTAAGGAGCTTTAGATTTTAGACGCAGCCGTTTGAGAGGACGATTGCGTTCGTCGTTCTCCTCTCTTTCTGCGTCAAGTTGCGAAATAGGGAGCTTTAGATTTTAGACGCGCGGACGTTCAAAGGGAAAAAAAAACATGGTCTGAGCGTGCGCAGTAGCACACGTCAAGCTACTGCGCACGCTCAGACCATGTTTTTTTTCCCTTTGAACGTCCGCGCGTCTAAAATCTAAAGCTCCCTAGTAGCTCTGGACAACGCGAGGACGCAACCTATAAAAAAAAAAAAAATAATAATGAAATGACATCCACGTAAGATCAGTGCATGAAGTAGCTCTCTGCGCCGTGAATTGAGCGGACATAAAAATAGCCCAGAAAGTGTAGTGAAAACTCAGACGAGGCGAGCTATATGAGATGGCTTATAGGGTGAGCAATTTTGCGCACGCTCAGAACAGTTTTTTTTTTCCTCTGAACGTCCCCGTCGGGAAAATCTAAAGCTCCCTATTATTGGCGACAACTGCTCCGGTCTTATTTTCTCCAATGACTTGGGGATATGGTTATGGTTGTGATGGGGGTTTAAGTTTAATTTGACGTGAGGATTAGGATTAGGCCTAGGGTAATGTTTATTTTGTGGGTAGATGTCTGCCTTGGCGTGCGGATATTTCATGGGAGCAATAAAGATGTCGCAGGAGCCAATATCCTGAACCATTATTATCATCCCAAATATGGAGGTTATGTGTTTTGAAGGAGTTGGATTGTGGATTTGTTTGCTGTTTGAAAAATAACTCAAGTAGTTACGAACGGATTTGGATAAAATTTTTAAGAAACGGTGATAATGACAGAAAAACACATGATTGAATTTTAACAGTGATCCGGACTGCCATGCGGATACAGGAATTTTCAAATCTCTTGACGGATTCTTTATCATTGGAAAGTTTAGCGAGATTACGCAGCGTATTGGCGTCACTCTTTTTGTACACTATAATCAAAAATTGATACGCTGCGTAATCTCGCTATATTACGTATATTGGGAGTGTAGAACTGTAATACAAAGTGGAAGTCTTAGTATGTGTAGAAATGAGCTGATTGGTGGAGGTCTGAGCTCTTTGAGTGATTTTTCTAGAAGACCATAAAATGGTCCCTTCACATCACATATGGCCTACTCCAATAAGTGCGGCACTGTGATTTCAACGCCATAGCAACGTCATCGTTTTTTTAAATCACGGACCACACATACAGCTTCTACCCGAGTGGACGGTTAGAAAGCCGATAAAGAGACCAAGCAAATCAAATCATGAGATCTGGATAGAATTTCAAACGGTGAAATAGAATACGAATAAAAAAATAACCTTCTAATCTCAATACATGAAATGACGATAGTGTTTAACTAATTTATCTTTAGATAGAATGACTATTTATGGGAACAATTTCAATCACGTCATTATATAAAGAAAAAGTCTCATACACACCTGTGCGCGCACACACTTCATCTAACACTTTTGTTCGTTTTCTTTTAAATTATTTATTGTTATATAATTATTTGCAAGAATTGTACTCTCAATAACTGAGAGACATGTTGTGCAACATAATTATTCAATGAAAATTGTACAATGTTTTATATAAAATTGGGTGAAGGTAAGTTGAAATAATGTGTGATGATTCGAGAGGTGTTCTATTCACCCTAAAGAACAAAAACAGAGCTACCTCAGTGATATAACCTGGTATAATCTTGAGTTCATATCATTTGACATTGGTTCGTTTTATTTTGTTTAATATTGCTGTCTTGTGTATTTTCTGAGGGTCTCATATCGCACAAGCTTTGCTTCTTAGTGGGACCCTCCATTTCCATCCCCATCTTTAGTTAACTTGCATTATACGTTTTATGTACATATAAAAAAAGTATATTGTGTGGTCTTTTATCAGCTACTCATTTTCATAATGTGCTTTGTTAAATCACATTCTGCAATTGAAGAGTTTGATCGCAAAAACCGATAAGTCCACTTTTGAAGATTTTGAATTACGGTCTCTGTCATAAAGTACAAAATAATACCTTTTAAATGATATATTGGTCACTATACATATAAATAAAGATACGTTTTTGAAGTTATGGTCAAAAGAAGCAAAAATTTTCTGATTATTCTCTTTATTTTTCTTGACCTTTAATCACAAATATCTCCATTTGGCAAATATGGACTTATCGGTTTTTGCGAACAAACTCTTCAATTATTACAAATATCTTTTGTATGCATTGTATAAGATTTCTTTTGTTTATTTGATGGAAATAGATAAGATAAATTTGAATCTTTGAATCTGAAAAGTTTTGAGGAATTTTCCTTTGACTCTTCTTTCAGGGGGCGAAAGCGACATCCGTCTCATCGGCGGCTCGAACAGTTTGGAGGGCAGAGTGGAGGTGTTCCGTAACGGCTCTTGGGGAACGGTGTGTGATGACCTATGGCGGCAGAGCGACGCGGATGTGGCCTGCAGGTCGCTGGGTTTCCAGGGGGCCGAGGGGTGGCCATGCTGTGCTCGGTTCGGCGAAGGCAGCGGCGATATTCACTTGGACAACGTGGAGTGCACCGGGGACGAATATAGCCTGGCCGAGTGCGAACAGAACGACATTGGTGACCATAACTGCAATCACTACGAGGACGCCGGAGTTGTCTGCTTTTAAAGGGAACACAAACCCAAAGAGCAATGTGGATTGACTAAAAGCAGTAACATTAGTAAAACACATCAGTGAAAGTTTGAGGAAAATCGGACAATCGATGCAAAAGTTATGAATTTTTAAAGTTTTGGTGTTGGAACCGCTGGATGAGGAGACTACTAGAGGTTATGACGTATGAGAGGACCACAATATAAAGAAAATATAAAAGGAATTCCACAAAAATTCACTTTTCTAGCAAAATGAAAGAGTTCTTGACTAACCGCTTTCAGAAAGCAGGGGGAATAAGTGCTACCCGTAACATATGTCAGTATCAAGCTGACGGAATGTGTAATTTTCATGAAAAATGAATTTTTATTGAATTCCCTTTTTATTTTCTTTATATTGTAGTCCACTCATACGTCATAACCTCTAGTAGTCTCCTTACCCAGCAGTTGCAACACCAAAACTTTAAAAATTCATAACTTTTGCATCGATTGCCCGATTTTCCTAAAACTTTCACTGATGTGTTCTACTAATATTACAGCTTTCACTCAATCCACATTGCTCTTTGGGTTTACTTTCCCTTTAACATGCAGTATGAATCTGTGTAAAAGATGATTAAAGCAATACAGTCGAAGAAAATTAGTGCTTATAGCCAAACAGTTTAAAGCTATTTGTGGGATAGGACTTAACAAGTCAACAAGTCTTATCAGTAGAACAAAACAAGGTCAATAATGTGGACTATGAAAACATACTAATAGAAGACTACTCATCAATAATGAATAAGGTGATACGGTTGAAGAAAGTTCGTTGCTTTTAAAGCTATTTCGTATGAGAGGGCTTATAAAAACCATATCCGTAGCATAAAAATACGATGTCAACAAGTGTGAAATCTGAAAACGTGAATTCAAGAATATTCAGCATGTTGTGAAGTTTACTGACCGTTAATTCCGTTTTGATTGTACCTCTTCGGTGTATCAGTTGAAAGCGATTAAGACTCTTCTTATTAAATATTAGCCCCTAAAACAGAGATTCTAAAAATATTGGGGTGCAGGTAATAATGACATGACCTTCGGGAAGAGTGGACGTGCCTGACACTGGTGGGGCTGCTCAAGAAATATTATGCTAATGTGCTCATATTGCTTTTTTTTTTCTTTTTACTATGAATATTGCTATACTTATATAAATATCATTCTCGTACTATATCAAGGACCTGATTATAATTTTCTCCATATTTTCAAAAGACAAACAAACAAACAGCATGGTTTAAGTGCCCAGTTGATTGGGATACAGTATTTCAAAAACAAAAAACAAAAAACGGGGTTATGTTTGCAATATATTTCCTACAATGTAGGTGTAAGGAATAACACTGTATGTTAGAAATGATTATATTAAGCAATGCTCAACTTGTGGTAACTTGATGGTGATGGTATATTATATTCGCGTCGAACAAGATACGCTCTCTGGTTTTAATATCTGTCATATCATTTTTCGTCTGCTACTGTTGCGAGGAATATCCTGTTGTTTAATCGTTTTGGGTTGTTTTGGCTGCTCATTTTTTTTTTCAGTTCCAGTGCAGTCTGTCCCATATAAACACATAAACAATCACACACACACACACACACACACACACACACACACACATTATATATATATATATATGAAGAGTTTGTTTGCAAAAACAGATAAGTCCATATTTGCCAAATGGAGATATTTGCGATTAAAGGTCAAGAAAAATAAAGAGAATAATAAGAAAATTTTTGCTTCTTTTGACCATAACTTCAAAAACATACCTTTATATGTAGTGACCAATATATCATTTAAAAGGTATCATTTTGTACTTTAAGACAAATATCGTATTTCAAAATCTTCAAAAATGGACTTATCGGTTTTTGAAAACAAACCCTTTATATATACATATATATCATAATCGTATGTATGTGCATTTAATATATCATATACACACAAATACTTTCATGGAGTGTCTGTGTTCAAGGGTAATGTGTGTGTGTGTGTGTGTGCGTGAGTGTGTTGGTGTGTACATACATGTATACTGTCTTGTTTAGCAGTTAATAAAGTTAAACTGTTGTTCCAATGAATTCAATTGTAACCCCGCACAGGTTTAGGGATAACATTCATTCAAGTTTACTTGAAGACACGAACACACACAAAGAAAATACACGTGCCGAGACAAACGCACATTAATATAGATAGTACATGAATATATAAGCATACATAACATAATGTGGCACCATAATATTATACACTTGAAAATTCTGAAATCATCGATAACAAGCAGATTTGGAAAAGTAAGATGCTCAAGTTGAAAATAGGTGGAAGAGACATTTCAACTATCTAAACCTTATCCCTTCGTCGAAGAGAACGACTTTAATAGAGATTTGTGCAAATTTGATATTCATTTTACAAACCTTAGAATTTATATGTGATTTCAGGTTTGATTGAAAGTCTTAGAGTGTATGCTTATTTCTGGTTGAGTCTTTTAACGTATACATATATATACACACACACACACACATATATATATATATATATATATATATATATATATATATATATAATATATATTTCTGTGAAAACAAACAAAGAGAAACTGACCAGAAACGAATGATAAATAGTGAAAAATTTGAGCAAAGAAAATGGATTTCTATCCGATTCGGGATTAGAAGCCGTGTCCTCCGGGTTATTAGACCGGTGCTCTACCAACTGCGCTGGCCTTGTTCTGTGATCTCTTGCATTTATCGCAGAGTTAATTTTTATTCTTCACGGGGTCCAGCGTGTGGAGCAGACGCCCCCTGTTGCTCTCGCTCTTTTATTAGAACGTATCGTCCTACTTGCAAAGCCCAAGTCTAGCCCTCTGCCTTCTGACAGCGACCTTGATTACGACTGCGCCATGATCCGCTTTGTTTTCTTCGCCTTCCTATAGCGGGCAGCGCCGTGACCATTTCACCGATCCTTGGTGAGTGTAAATATCTGTAATAACCGTGATAATAATCGAGATATCTTTCAACTACAGGTTTTTAGGAAAGCAGTACAGTTGTCTGCAATTATTTGCGTATGTGTCAGTTTCCGTTATTTTCTTAATTAATCCTATGTAATATACTCACATTTTTGTAGGCGACAGGTGGGAGTTAGTAGTCCTTATCAAATACCAATAGAATTCGAATTATTATTATTTTTTATGTATTTGATTTAATCTCGACTGATTGACAAATTGCCCTATAAATGGAGGAGAAGGTAATAAAGTTAAAAAAGAAGAAAAAGTGACTAATCAGGTTAGAAAGCTTTTACATTGATTTAATACAGGAAATCTTTTTTTTTTTTTTAAGGACTTAAGGTATAATGATTTTTTCCATTAGATTGCATCGCGATAGGAATGATCCCCTGTGCCCCACGATGTTCCGAATTTGGACTTATATGTATATATGTGTATATATATATATATACATATATATATATATATACATATATATATAAAGGGTGTCTGGAAAAGAACTATATACACTTTTGAAATGGCTGCCATATAAGAAATACATAATTCTGGGGAAAAAGGTTTGTTTTATGTGTGGATAGCTTTATGGACTCAACTTTTATATGACACCAAAAATTCTAAAAAGAATTCATGTTTGAATGAGTACTGCTCTTTTTTGTAAAGGGTATGAAAATTAGGCTGCGCAGGAATTAGCCTTTTAAATTTGCGACATGTGAGTCAGATGGATCTTACAAAACTGAAGTTGATATGATAAATTTATGATCAAATGCGATCACATTGGGTTTGCTGAGTGAATTTTATGGTTTATTAAATCCAAACGTTTATGCATGACTAAACCCCATAAACAGTTGCATTCATTTTAATGTAACATTGCAAATTTTCCCTTGTAGACTCAGTGGTGTGTTCATATTATTCAGGATGAGGTGATGGTACATGTTGCAATTTTTCATGTTACCTACTCTTAATTTTTTACAGCTGTGACTTGAATGAAACCCTTCAGGTTACCCATTGACCAGGCCTGAAGAATAAATAGCTGACATCTTTGACAATTTTTTTTTTTGACAATCCATAATTGAATATTCAAAGTTACATAATCCTTACCTGCGTATTAAGTAAATCAATGAGATGTTCAATGTTGGGTGGAGGTTTTTATTCAAAGTCAGTGATGTTAAAAAAACTAACAGTGTGTAACAGTGTGTCACTTGATCATGATAAATTAAGAATAGATTAAGAGCTGTAAGTTGTTACTCAGCCCTCATTCATCTTGGAGTCTTGGACTGACAACCAAAGATGGAGAAGCCTCAGTTCACATCGCAGCAGCGTTCTTTTATGGTAACAGAATACCATTTTGAAGTCATATTTTCCCACAGATTGCAATTAATCATGAATTTATCAGATCAACTTCAGTTTTGTAAGCTCCAACGGACTCACCTCTCGCAAAATTGGAAGGCTAAATCCTGCGCAGCCTAATTTTTATACCCTTTACAAAAGTGAACAGTGCTCATCTAAGCATGAAATATTTTGAGACTTTTTGGTCTCATAATATTATGAAAGTTGAGTCCATAAGCTATCCATACATATAAACCTGTCCGTCAGAATTGTATTTTTTTTTTATTCTGTGGGCATTTCAAAAGTGTATAGTTTTTTGACACACACGATATATACATGTATATGTTAATTAAACTAATAAAAAAAGTTACCCAAGGTTGCAAAGGTGGCAACAAAGCTAAATTTACTTCAATAACCTCCAAGAACACTAATCAACAACAACAATCACGTTTTTCTTTTAACAAGAAATTCAGTCCAAATACATGTTAATCTAATAAAAGATTAAACAATTTACCAAATTCAGTCGTAAAGATTTGACTGAAATTGGATGAAAAACACGGAAGTTATGACATTTTGAAGTTTTGTTAATTTGTGCAAGATAGTGCTTGTACAATATGAATATGCAAAAGAGTGAGCTAACCATGTCATAAACTTACAATTTTCTATTGATCGTATACATAAAAATGACAAAAAAATTCAGTGTTTCTGTCATTGCAGTCTGAAACATGACGTTATTCCTGATTGAATAACCTCAGAAAAATAATCAGTTTCAGGATTTGAACCTAGGGCATCATTGCGTTTGAGCGAAAAACTGGGAATTTTAAAATCTTATGTGCAAAATATATGGCACGTTTGAGGGGATGATATGCTACAATAACTTTGCCATTTTCATAGTATCCATATGCTAATACTCGAGTTCACAGCGATTTTCTGCACTGAATTGACGCTCGAATTCCCTGTGTATTTCTGCGCTGAACTAATGCTCGAATTCACAGCGATTTACTGCACTAAACTATTAAATGCTCGAATTTCTTGTGCATTTCTGTGCAAAAGTAACGCTCGAATTCAGTGTTGAATGTCAGCGTAGAACTAACGCTGGATTTTCCTGTGTATTTCTGCGCGAAACAAACGCTCGAATTCACAATTGACTTTCAGCACAAAACTAACGCTCGAATTTCCTGTGAATTACTGCCATCACATATTCGAATCTGTGATACCAATAATTCAATCTGTGATATCACAAAATGGAATTTGTGATGCCACAAATACGACTGCTTGATGTCACAAATGCAAAGTAGTCATATCACAAATTTGTTTTGTGATATCACAAATTTTAATTTGTTATATCAAAAATTCATCTTGTGATACCACGAATTACCATTGGTTTTTAACGTGAAACCTATTTTCTATATCAAGAATCCAAATTTCTGATATCACAAATTTGTTCAGTGATATTCACAAAAAGTAATGGGCTTGTGAACCTTGCTGTCGTGGTCATTGAGGTATAGAATGAGCAGCGTAGACCTCGCTGCCCTGTCAGATGGAAAGCAAAAGAGTTGTTGTTGTAAGCCCAGTTACATAATATATTCACCCAGGAAGCTCGTTAAAAATTTTCAGCCGAAACCGGTGGGCCGCATGCGGTACCCCAACAGTGCGTCTGTAGTTGTTCCACCGATCACCAGCCGGTCGTTGGGCAATTTCTTAAAGTCGGCCAGTGGCCTGTGGGAGATTTTTCAGTTGCTGATGGGGCATAAAACTCGGTGCCTGCTCGGACTCTATTACGCTAAATTTTTACCAAATTTCAACCGGTGGCCGACGTGAAATCGTCAGGGCATTGCTCGGATATCGCTGTGGTTTTACAACCAGCTCGACGTCTCAAATAATCGTTGAGGGATGCCTAAATTTCAGCAGCGACAGAGCAGGCTTCAAATCGGCTGGTCGCCGCCATGGGTTATGATCGTAGCCTTTGAATTATTATTATTTTTTTTTTTTGTCATGTAGGCCTAGGTCAATTCCTCCGTAATAAAAAGAAAAGTGATATTATCGATGACCATAAAGATTAGCTATGTAATCACTTCACAGCATGTCACCATAATCATCAAGTCCTGCATGATCCGCAGGGGGGGGGGGGGGAATATAAAGCATGCGGCAGAAAATTCGCTTTATATTTGTCATAAAAATATATTATATCAAATATTGCTAGCCCTTTTGTGGTTATTCTCGTAGTGGAATCTCAATACTTCCGTATACTGTAAAACCAAAACCACTCGCGGCATTGATTTTTCGCGAATTGTAGCCGGCGGCTTTTTTCGCTGCGTGAAAACTTAGTGAACCACCCCTGCCGTTTAGTGCAGGTGAAGACCCAAACCTACGTGCGCATTATGCTTTCGCGAATCTTGACTCCTTGCCAATTCGCCAAAGCTTCAATCATGTGAAAATATGTTGTTTTACAGTGGATCAGATAGCATGTGGTAACCACAAGGGAGATAAAAGGATGAAAACAAAAAACTATTTATGGTGTATTCATTGCGCCTTTGTGTTTCCAGTATTACAGAATGGACCAGAAACTACATATTTAGAAAGAAGAAAGAAATAATGGTACAGCTTTCCGTCCTGTAGATATATGTTTTTCGGTAATTTATCTTCTCCATCCTATGGACATGTAGTCAATCATTTGTTAGACGTATAATTACCATAGGTTTGCTCAGCATATTCATGACACGTTTCGTTTCGATTCGTTTTACTTTCTTTGAATGCAGAGGTGATGGGAGCATGTCTGGTTTTAAGGGGAAAAAGGTCTCTAAAAAGGGGCTTTTTAATACAATTTTTATCTGAAAAATTACAAAAGTATCTGAGTAGTTTATCTGCATAGAAGGCAGTCCTGCGGACTATGTAACAAATACGAAGTGAATGTTATCAAACGATATTAAATCCTAATAGACCGGTTTACTAATAATATGCATAATGACGTCACACCCCACGCGACCCTAGAGATTGTAACTATGTCGGGCAAGCGAAAGCGCGGACGCCACATTGTTTTTGCGTTCACGCGTGTATTGTCTACGATCGTTACTCGCTGCAGATAATCGACAACTTTTGTTTGCTATGATCTTGCTTTGTCACTTTGTCACTGTTGCACGTTCCGTAGCCCGACCAGACGCTGTTAATACGCTGTGCGAATACAGCTACGTACAGCGACTGGGCTGTGTATAGTTACATGTTCCGTAGCAGCAGTCTTTTCCACCCATTTTCAGAAACTACTGAAGGCAAAATCGAAACCAAAATTCAACAAAATCGAAACTATAGTTCAAATTGCGTTTGATCACAGCAGAATTCTCCCTCAGCTAAGGTTGGGAATTAATTTAGAGCCACACGAAATGCCAGGAGGTCGAAGTTGATGCATCGCACACATGTACACAACATACACGTTAGTCTACATGTGGGGTCGTGTCGGGGACGGCTGCAGCAGCCGACGTTGCAGGCTCGTATCCTTTGTTTGCCCGAGGTTGCGGCCGTGTGCAAAATTAAGATCTGTGCATAAATTAGTAAACCGGCCTATTTGCATCTAGTATGACCTACCGATGAATGAAGTCGCTGTATCTGTCACGAACACGCTACGAACTATATCAGTCTTCGCAGCAATGGCAGCACTGGAACTTTAATGATTCATGTCTTTTCAACGGATCGTCCGATTTTCCTCAAAATTTGCTCAAACTGCAATATTGCTTGAATTTCATTTATTTTGTTTATTTTCATTTTCCTTTCAGGAAATAGTTCAATGAATACCACGTATCGATCTATTGTATTTTATTTGTAGAACAAAATGTTCGAGAGTCACCATAATTATATACACGCACTTGCCATGACATTAACTGAAACGAGCATTGGATATAAGCCTACACTGAGAACAGATCACTCTGAGACCACATTGAGCTTACGTACTATTGACCCAGATTACAACATCTTAATCACTAGTACTATTAGTGTGTGTGTGTGTGTGTGTGTGTTTGTGTGTGTATGTTGGTGTGTTTGTTCATCCGGAAAGTTTACCTTGATTAGAAAAAGAATGAAATTGTATGTTTGCTATCAGCAAACATACTTACAGAGAAAGGGTCTTTTTCGCAATGTTGACCTTGAAGTTGATTGAGCTAAACCCTTTTTGATAATCTTAATCTTCCTGTTGAGATGAGTGTTACGAATCCGAAACTTGTACCAATGTCAAGGCACTCACGATGACGTGCGATTTTGCTCCCTTCACCTTTTTGAATAGAGCCACTACGACCTTGTCCTCTCCCGTCCGGCTTGGAGGTTGACTGGCGAGCTGCTTGCTTCTGTCTCAAATCATACCATTTTATTCCGTTCGATGAGTTATTTCGACTCCCGGGTGAGTTCAAACCGTTCCTGACCTTTGCAAACGTCATAGACGCCGCCGGTGCCGCATGGACAGCCACGACCCAGGTAGAGGGAGCTGCCCAGCTCTGCACGAAGATAGCTCCTAGGTTCACAGAGATTTCCAGAAGAGCTGCCAAAGCACTATTGATATGCGACCCAATACTGACATCTGTACGAGAGAACACCCCGCTAGACGGAGAAGAAGTCTGCCGTGTATTTTGGGGTCTCAGCATTGAGGGGGATATTCCCAATTACTACAGCTCACAATATCCACAGTACACTCATGTTACAAGAGATGTGGAAGAACCTTATACGACGCAGCTGCCCTCTTACCCCTATACAACTCCAGCTCCCTGGAATTACACTAATGTAATAGATTATGTGACCCCTCATCCTGACCCTCTCAACTTTGACCTATTGGGTGAGATCCAACAACTAGTAGCAAATCTCTATGGAGTTGACAACATACAATTGTATATGACGTAAATTCGGTATGTCCGGCTGTTGGTGGACTGCTCAGTGAAGGGAGGAGCTGGGAGGATGTTGTTACCGAGTTTGCTGTGGAACTCGTAAAAATCCTCTTGCCTGTAGAGAGTGCAGTGTGTGCCCAGTATGATGAATATTTGGTTGCCCTCTTGCAGGGTGAGTACACTCAACAAATGGCTGTCACGCTCTTTGAAGAAGTGCCGAGACTTGCAGCAATGGCTGCAGGGTTCAGCAGCTGACAGAATCTCTGTGTAACAGTTCAGTCCGCAACCACCGAAGACGTCGTCACTTCTCTGGCCGAAGACATTGTCGGTAATGTCTTTGGGGTTCTCACCGATCAGACAAGATGTACGGAAATTGTGATAGGATCTCTGAATCTTACAGCCCTCTTGAGTGAAGTTCTATCGTACGACGATATCGTTGCAGACATGCCTAGCTACACTGGCTTCTCGAGCCCGGACGAGTTCTGCCAGAATATCGGAATTTCCTTTGGCTCCAGAGGTATGTAGATGTATTGCAGACCAGCGTCAAGAACGTTACACCGTCTGATTACGAGAATGTGACCCTGCAACACAAAACAAACAAAAAGTCTCTAATCATGGATTTTTAGTGAAGGGCAGATTCCAAAAGAGCAGAATCTAAGCTTTGAAATTATGTAGAACTCCATTCAAATGGACTCCCCTAACCTAAATACTGGAAAGAAACACTCTAAAAAAGAAAAAAAAAGAAGAAAAAACAAACAAACAAACAAACAAACAAACAAACAAACACCGGGTCAGAACTGACCGGGAAAGGGTCCGTTGGGGTTACACCCCGTTCCGGGTCAAAAATGACTTGGAATGTGGTCTTGAAGACCTGGAATTGGGTCACCCTGACCGAATTCATGATTCTGAATGGGGTTATATCTGACCCCATTCCATGTCATTTCTGACCCGGAACAGGGTGTGACCCCAACGGACCCTTTCCGGGTCAGTTCTGACCCGGATGTTTTAAAGGGGATGGCTAGTAACTGATCAGTGGGAATCAGCGGGAATGCTGGGGGATGATTGTTCCAATCCTTGTGGGATTCATTTAAGAGTACATTATATATCTATTGTTGTGTGAAATATATTTGCTTCAGAATGGTCTCATATTCAAGTAATGTGCAGTTTAAGGCCCCGTCACTGTACAGGCATGCTAACCTGGAAACATTATACTGCACATTACTTGAATATGAAACCATTCTGAAGCAAATAATTTTCCCACTGATTCCCACTGATCAGTTACTAGCCATCCCCTTAAAGAGTGAAGGACACAATCTGGAAAAGTGTGAACTGAGAAAAGAGTCTCTGAAGTACAGGGTCTATTCAAGCGCTTTTTACCTAGCCGTGCTAGCTGTGTGATGACAATGGCAAAGTACAGGATGTAAACCACTAGAGAAAGAACAATAAAGTGATTATTGGATTAAGCTGAAATTGCTCTGTTAACACATTCTGTCCCTGTTTAAAAATGCCAACTTTCAAAGAAGTAGAATTACCCTCTCGAAAGTTGTTAGTCTTGAAAGTGAAGAGTGTGCAAAGGATTTCACGAAGTGAAGAGTGGCGTCTAAGCCATACCTCATCATTCTATTCTCCCCCAAAAGGACTGTAGAAAAACTGGTGAAGATCACACTTCCCCTTTCATGTTATGATCCCAAATTAATACATAACATGGAATAAGGACAGCTCTTTCAGAAAATATGAAAAACTGGGAACTCAACATTGACTCGGTTGACCCATTTGATCTCCTTGTTTTTGGAGCCCTCACGTATATAAAATTAAGGGGTGCGACTGTTTGATGGTTTTGTGATGCACGGTCACATAATTATGTTATGGTACTTCAATCTATGGTACATCGTATATGTTACCAAAAAAAAAAAAAAAACCCCTCTCACTGCAATGCGAAATAGAATGTTTTTTGATAGTGGTAGCTGTAAAGGTCTTGCTTTTACTAGTCCATTTCAAAATAATACCTTAGTTTTTGTGGTAGGGGGCAAATTTGATAGACACTCTTAAAAATGTTTTGAAAGTTTTAATCTCTTATGTGTAAATCTAAATGTATACCTATATACAAGTAACAAACTGCAATCGCATTCAGTACCTTTGTTACCAAACAGCCAATTACTGAGTAAATTACATTTTTTGGAAGATTTTTATTTGATTTTGGAATGTACCATAGAAGGAAAAAATCAAACTGTTCAATTTTGCTCTGAGCCATGAAGTTCATGGGCTACAATGATTTTACCTCTCTACGTATTGAGTTTTAGTCATTTTTTTAAGGGAATTATCACAATATATTGGAAATTAAGTACTTCTATGATTAGACTTAAAGGGCATAATATTCTCTTCTTTGTAATCAGTTTCCCTGTAGAGAATAATGTGTAGAGCTTACAAATTCAACAAGACTCGAACATCTGGCACTTTGTTTTGAATTATGTCAACGCTGTGATATTTCATTAATCATTCTTGTTCTCTCTCTCTCTCTCTCTTTTCATTTTTGCTTAACCGTAAGACAACTCTTTATTTTGGAAGGGAAATGGATTTTTACTACGAAGGGAACATTTTTTTTTCCTTGGGAAGAAAATCAGAGGAATCGTCAGTAAAATAGTATGTTTTATAGCCGTGATGTTGTTGGCTCGTAATTATCCACTTTGTAAGATCATGAAAATAGAAAGTTCATTAGAAGTGTATTGGAAATATGTCTGTTACTGAATTTCCAGATGACGCTCTGCAAGTGCGCCTTGTAAATGGTGGTGATGAATCCGAAGGCAGGGTTGAGATCCTCCGCAATGGAGAGTGGGGGACGGTCTGCGACGATTATTTTGCAATTCAGAACGGTCTTGAAGCCCTGTGTGGCTCGTGTACAAAAAAATGTGCTTATTCATAATTCGGTCAGACATTTCTACAGCTAGTAGCATACCTGACCCGAACGAATTCACGGCCAACATTGGAATTGGTGTCTAGCAATTGGATATCAGCTTCACATTCAACAGATGTAGATAATTCTGAAGTTTTCTGCTTGTCTCGCAGAGACATGAACAACTAATTACTATTTTACATGTTTTTTCACCACACAATCCACAAACTCTACATTGTGGATTAGCAACACTCCTCATGTCAAGTGGAAGCCAATTTTTAACGCCCTGAATTTTGATGCCCTTTTCCTTACCCTAGAACGTTTTCAGTCCTCCACAAGCTTCAACTGAACAAGGTGACCTGAGCAATCCTCACTGCCCCAATGGCGGTGGCAGCCATGGGTCTCATTATCGCTCAAAATGCGAATAGCCCCACCTCTATTACTCCAAGAGAAAAATTCTTGCCCCACACCCTAGCTCACCCACCGACGAGCCTCCAGCTCACACTAGCCGCCTGCATGGGTGCTCTCTGGTAGCGATGACAAGTGGCAGACACATCGCAGCACATCGCAAAGCTCCTTTCATCATCATGGCGAGACAATACCAATAAACAAAACAAATGAGAGTGCTTGAAGACAGTAGCAATGTCTGTATTCTGAACAATCTTGTGATCCTTTTTAACCCGTCTACAGAACACGTTGTCAACATCTAAGCCTATAGCATAGCTTTTCAACAAAGCCCACTCCACGATTAACTCATAGACCTGCTTGGTCTTCCATACTACCTGAAACCGAGAGCTATGACATAGGCAAACAGCCCCTATAGTCAGACTTATGAAGGGCGTATCTAACTCCGACCCTCGCAAGCCTAAATATAACAACACTTGGGATGTTTCAATTGTTTTGAATCACTTTTTATCGTTTCAAGATACCTATGAACTATAGATTCCTTCAGTGCCTTGAGCCAAAAACAATTTTCCTATAGCTCGTTTCGGCAAAACGTACACAAATGCCGAGACATCTAGTTCTTATGACATTACCGGAAGATGGTGCCGCGTTTGCACATTAGAGATATGGAAGGTATATCTCTAACCAGGTAATTAAAGTGCCTTCTTTTACCTCCAACCCTAAACTCTGTGTTCCGATCAACTCTTCATGAGTATATTAAATGCACAGAACATCTCCAACGAGCAAGTTCAGAAAGCAAACTCATAATTTCTCCGAAACATCCCAACAAATCGGTGACGACAAGCATCTTGGAGCGGAGGCTGAAAGCCAGTCCCTCGCAGCTGCTTGTATAAACACTTAAAATATAACCAATATACTGTCAATAGCTGTACGTATACATCCCTGTACACTATACTGACTGCTGCATACAATTAGGTATGAATGTATTGTTGCTATGGGAACATACCGAGTTTGTTCTGTCTTCGAGATCGGTATGAAAGGGTCCCACAGGACGTACCTCGTGTTCATAATACACATAAGGATTTGGGATCACAGTCATCCCGCGTTCATCCCAGACTCTGGTCTGGTAAGACATCCACGGATGCTAATATGAAAGTGGTATCACATTCTCAGCTCATAGCTACAGAAGCGCCGCAACTTCTAAACTTTCGCGCATGAAGTATAAAGGTCATAATGAAATCTTGTCCACAACTGACTGGACGAACGCTGGTACATTTTGAACCTTCTACCTTCTAACAATTGATTCCACATTAGTTCAACAATTCTCAGTTCTGCTGAGTTAGAAAGATACATGTAAATTGTGACAGTATGTGTATACCTGTATATTAGTATCTCAGTTAAGAACAATGTCATAATACGAGTCAGATCCGTGCATTGGAAAATGGCGACACATTATTCGGCCACTCGTTTAGGAGATTCGGTCTACCAAACTGATGAATTTAAACTCTAATATCAACCCAAAATGCAATGGACTCGCCTCTAAATATTGCTGCAATATTACTATGCCGAGTATGAACTGGTTAATGTCTAATTCTTCCTTCAAATGTACATGAATATTAAGGAACATGATTAGGATTATGTCTTGATTGGAAAATCGGTACAAGAGGTCCATTGTATTTGATTAATTTGTCTGTGCGCTATCATGCTTAATCCTGCTCCAGTTAAAGCACGCAAGGTATCAAAATGATATCATACTCAAAACCTATGCCTTGCACTTTATACTAGTAGGTTCTCAAGCAAACTTTGCTCGAGTTCTTCTCTTGTTTGCGACAATGTGTGTCACCATCGATAGACATTCTCTATGCATGACGCTGCATGAGGAGTCATGACCAAAGTTTCAACCTTGTTGTGAAAACTGTCCATCATCCTTCTTGTCCTCTTGCCCTCACTCATGCCACTAGACTGACTTCTGTACGGAACTTTGAACATGCTAACCTCTGAAGACTTATACGAGTATTACATAATAGAATTCCTAAATTATACAAGTAATAAGAAGTATAATTAGAATTCTATTAGTAATAATGAAGTATAAGTCGAAGAGGTTCCCACCCAGCATCTCATTTGATCGATACTCTTCAATTCTGAACCCTCCCTTTACAACACTGTACAGAAGTCGAAACCGGTGGGCCCTTCTACTGTATGCTGATGTTCTGCTTAATTGCTTGACTTGAGATGTCCATACGTATAAGAATGCTCCGTGCCTTTGGAACAGCAATGATTGTGCTTTATTTATTGCTTGTCTGTATGTTGAGAAGGACCAGTGAGCTAATTGTCTGCATTGCACCCAATACTGCATGGTGTTGCTGGTCTGTCTATTTAACATGTTTAAAGCCGTATTCTCTTTGAAAAGATGCTTACTGCTCACTGACACGGGTATTTATAGCCAACTGGGACTGCCTGGAATTTTTACCTACTTTGAAATTCATTATGTGACTTCACTGCCTTAAACACCTGGGAAATGCTAACCTCTTCGACTTATACTTCATTATTACTAATAGAATTCTAATTATACTTCTTATTACTTGTATAATTTAGGAATTATTTGAACAAGGACGTAGCAACCGCGATCAGGGAGGCTTATGCTCTGAGATTGTAGGCCCTATTAACTCCCGGCGAACCTTTGAACTAGACGACGCCGAAGTGGTGTGTCGAATGTTGGGCTTTGAGTGCACTGTTAGGGCAAAGTGTTGCGCCCCTACGGCGAGGAATCTAACCCAATTGGGCTGGAAAACGTCGAATAACTTTTACATCATAATGTTTTTATCTGGAATCGGTTCCAATGCTTTTTGTTGGGCACGGTGATTTTTATTGGTCTTATAGCTTTAAACTGAATGTGTCAAATGTCTCTTAGATCATCAGAATGTCCATAACTAATAATTGCTATTGGTCCCCTAAAGTCCAAGACAAACCATAAAAGACCATAAAAGATCTGCAGTGGTCTTTTTAATGGTGTATAATGCAATTTCGATCCCCAGTTGCAGCCTCTACTTGACCAAAAGAAAGGCATGACATCTGCAACGAAATGGACGATCAGAAGCCCATTGTTTCATGGCGAATTTCTAGGATTATTATTTCAAGGATTCGCCCCCCCCCAATCATTATACCTTTATACTAACATTTTGCCTGATATTTTAATATCCCAACAAAAACAGTCACTATTCAAATTCATGAAATTCCTCCTCTCGAGATGTTTTCATTACAACTGATTGACAAATTGCCCTACATCGACGTAAATAAGCACTGAATTGATCAGTGTTTTAGTAGTAGCCATGATTAAAAAAAAAAATTATGGGCGTACATGCTCGAGCAGGATTGGAACCTACGACCTCCTGATCACCGGACAGGCGTCATCTCCACTAGACCACCGAGCTTTCGCCCGACAGCAAGTGTTGGTTCTAATCCCTTATAGTATGCAGCGGGTACTGCTTTATTATTCAAATTCATGAAATTCTTCCGTCGAGATGTTTTCATTACAACTGATTGACAAATTGCAATACATCGACGTAAATAAGCACTGAATTGATCAGTGTTTTAGTAGTAGCCATGATAAAAAAAAAAAAAATCATGGGCGTATATACTCGAGCAGGATTCGAACCTACGACCTCCTGATCACCGGACAGGCGTCATCTCCACTAGACCACGGAGCTTTCAGAGTAATCAAAGGAATCGTCAGTAATCATGGTAATATATAATATGTTTTATAGCCGTGATGTTGTTGGCTCGTAATTATCCACTTTGTAAGATCATGAAAATAGAAAGTTCATTAGAAGTGTACTGGAAATATGTCTGTTACTGAATTTCCAGATGACGCTCTGCAAGTGCGCCTTGTAAATGGTGGTGATGATTCTGAAGGCAGGGTTGAGATCCTCCGCAATGGAGAGTGGGGGACGGTCTGCGACGATTATTTTGGCGACGAGGATGCGCAAGTCATTTGCCAGATGCTAGGATACCGTGGGCCAGCGATCGCGCAAGGGTCGGCAAGGTACGGCGCAGGGAGCGGCGATATCGTCCTGGACGATGGTCGAGATGTTTTCATTACAACTGATTGACAAATTGCCCTACATCGACGGAAGAATTTCTCGACGGAAGAATTTCCTGAATTTGAATAATAAAGCAGTACCCGCTGCATGCTATAAGGGATTAGAACCAACACTTGCTGTTGGGCGAAAGCTCGGTGGTCTAGTGGAGATGACGCCTGTCCGGTGATCAGGAGGTCGTAGGTTCGAATCCTGCTCGAGTATACGCCCATGATTTTTTTTTTTTTTAAATCATGGCTACTACTAAAACACTGATCAATTCAGTGCTTATTTACGTCGATGTAGGGCAATTTGTCAATCAGTTGTAATGAAAACATCTCGACGGAAGAATTTCATGAATTTGAATAATAAAGCAGTACCCGCTGCATGCTATAAGGGATTAGAACCAACACTTGCTGTCGGGCGAAAGCTCGGTGGTCTAGTGGAGATGACGCCTGTCCGGTGATCAGGAGGTCGGGTAGGTTCGAATCCTGCTCGAGTATGTACGCCCATGATTTTTTTATCATGGCTACTACTAAAACACTGATCAATTCAGTGCTTATTTACGTCGATGTAGGGCAATTTGTCAATCAGTTGTAATTAAAACAGTCACATTCTACTTTAGCATTTAAGATCCTGTGGTGGTTCTTACAGTAGGCCTACATTTTACAATAAGCCAGTTCGGGGTTAGCTCATGGGCACATGGGTACAAATGACCTTTCTTCTTTCTCAGTTGATAAGGCACTCCACTAGTTTCAAGCGACAGAAGGCATGAGCTTGCCCAACGTAACAATTTATGGAATTCATCAGTCATGTTCAAATAAAGGATGAACTTGCATAGACCAGGTGACCAGAATGATCCTTCCATTGGCATTTTGGAAAGCATCCATTTCATTATTTTGCATTCAGTTCAGTTCAGTTCAGTTTTTATTTCTGCATTTCAAAATCAATACAAATCCACAAATCAACAAAATACTTACATAGTCATTTACACAGCTAATATTCGTAACGTTTGGATCTTACATACATTTTTTTTTTTTTTAAAGAACGAATATCATATATGAAAGGAAGCAATAGGAAATGATAAAAATGAAATGCAGGGGACCATCATCATAAGCTAAGCTTGACGAGGAAGATGGCCCCAGGTAAAGAGATACATAAAGAAAATCTTGCCACTCACTGAGTGGGGGGTAATTGTGCAAAGGGCACAACGAAGAGATACATAAAGAAAATCTTGCCACTCACTGAGTGGGAAGTAATTGTGCGAAGGGCGTACGGTGCAGTGCGGTGTGCATTGTGTTGGGATGAATCTTGGTTTGTACGTTGAGTGTTATTTTGTGTATCAGTGTGATGAGGTGAATATTACTTCAGTTATGGCCGTGAACTCATTGTTTAGGGTGTTTGTTGACCAGGTGGTATGAATATTTATGTGTCAGAAGTATACTGGATTATGAGGGTGTTTTTTAGTTGAATGTATTAACAATCTCTTTCTATTGAAATTGTCAGACACCGCTTTTGCTGTCAGGTGGATGTGCTGGCAAGCACCACTTATAGGGATCACTTGAATAATCATTACATTACGGATGCTTATCTCAGTGAATTTAAAAACCACCATGCTCTGCTGGTACAGATGACCTTTTTCTGCTCATGCTCAAAGTGGAATCCCGAACTGGCTTATTAGATAACACTAGGCTCGTTTTTAGGAATTCTTCAATGGTTTCTAAGTTTAAAAGTTACTTCAATTCATTCATTACCATGTAGCTTAAATTCTCGTTGGCGGAGGTTCATTTTCATTTCATTTCATTTTTATTTCATTTCCGGCCAAAGCATATAATATGACAATTGCATATGAACAAATTAAGTACAATGTAACTTGTGCATATCCAAATGAAATTTAAATACACGTCATTAAGCTGTTTACATGAAACAATAAAAATACTTTGGTTGAAGAAATACATGGACAAAATGTGACTGAATCATAACAAAACGAAATTAAGGTTAAACAAAATACCGAAGAAAACAGGACTTGATCGAGGCAAATATTTTCATTTCAGAGCCCTCAGCTCCCGAGGTTCAAGTCCGACTTGTAGATGATGAAGACGATTCCCAAGGGAGGGTGGAAGTATACCACAATGGGGAATGGTGTGTCGACTGTTAGGCTTTGAGGGTGCTGTTTAGACAAGGTGTTGCGCCCCCTACGGCCAGGGATCTGACTCAACTTCAAGACCAATTGTGATTAAAAAGTGTGCACCAGATCTTTGAGTTACAAAATGTAAAAGTTCGATCCCTCAGATTGGATTGTGATATGAACTTCCCAACCCTTCCGCCGCTCAGTTCCCCGATGTAAATTAAGTACCTCTTTGATTAACAATTCCCAAATATTCCATCAAATATGTGTAATGCGCTGTGGCATAGTGGATAAGACTCCCGACTCCCGAACGGAGGACCGTGAGTTCGAATCCCGCCCAGTGCTTACATCCTTGAACAATATGTTTTTACCCACAATGTCCCTCTCGACCCAGGTGTATAAATGGGTACCTGGCAACGCTAGGGTAATAATAATATCAGGGCCCTCTGGTAGAGCAGTGGCAACACTGAAGAGGCTACCCTGGGTAAATAAGACCTTATTATTATTATTATTATTATTATTATTATTATAAATGATGTAATTATTTTCGTTTCAATTCAAGTGGAAAAGCCCCCTCGTGTTGGAGGGTTTGGGGATACTGATACTACGACTTATCTACTCTTTGAGGATGGACAGTTTTCTCCACATAACACCTAGGGTGCACCAGGCCGCTGAATGACGATCATAAAAATGCAAGTTGTACCTCCAGTGGAAAGGGGTTTCCCCTCCCACATCCTCCACCAGCTCATTGTCTTGAATATACTAGTTTTTATTCCACCTACTCTTTTAATAGACCCAAAAATCTAGTATTATTTTCTTCAACAGCATGAACCATAAACCCCGATATTTTTGTAGTCTGGTTGAAAAGTTCTAGGAATTTCCGGAAATCCCGACCATTTTGGACGCCGCCATCTTGGGTTGCGGAAAACTCTCACGGAGGATCTATGAGGACTTTTAGTATGATATTCTAGACATATTTCGGGACCTATCCTGAAAAAGTCAGCTTGTTACCAGAAATGTCCAGGTTTAAGCCTATTTTGACCTAATGCTCTTGGACTATTACGTCGTTTTCACAACAAAACTATTGCAATTCCCACTGGAAAGGAGCGCCATATCTCAATAACAGACTGCGTTCTGATTTCAGGATTTGTTTCAGAGTGAATAGATTAGACTAGACAAAATGCTAGATCAAACTGAAATATGGGGCTATGCCAATTTTCATGAATTTTCGACATACATCGTTTTGCCATATCAAGTCAGCGTCTCGTAGGCGGCTGGAACAGTGTAGAGGGCAGAGGGGAGGTTTTCCGCGACGGCTCCAAGAGCAACGCGGATGTGGCCTGCAGGTCTCTGGGTTTCAAGGGGGTCATGGGTTGGCAATGCTGTGCTCGGTTCGGCGAGGGCAGCTGCGACGAAGTTCACTTGGACAATATGGCGTGCACAGGGGACGAAAATATCCTGGCCGAGTGTGAATAGAACGACATTGGTGACCATACCTGCAATCTCTTTGAGGACGCCGGAATTGTCTGCTTTTAACTTACAGTATAGATTTCACCGTTTACACCTCTTTGCGTAGAAAGTACACTAATTGCTAAATTTAGTATTGATGAAAAATGTATTCACTTTTCTTTCTGTCTTCCTCTTGTTTCACTATCCTGAGTAACCCGCAAACGACGTGCTTTATCTTCTTTTCTTCAATCTGTTTACAGCTCATTGTATGCGTAAATTTGTAATATTATGTTGGGATGTGCACACTGTATGCCTTACTATGTTGAAAAGAGAAGTGACTGTCTCTTACACTATTTGTAATGTATGTTCCATGCAGAAAATTCAGAATAAATTCTTTTGAATTTGAATTTGAATTTGAATCAAATCTAAGTCTGTATTATGCTCGGATTCCATCTAGCATCACTAATAGTAGGTTATTTACTTTTTCTTAAAAATGTTTCAAGGTTGCTTTTCCTTTGCATTTCCGATTGTTATCGGGAAAAAAAAAACAATTCAGAGCACAAATAAATTGAAATATGGCATTGATTTATTAACAACTGAATTTTGTTCATCGTGAAACTCAGGCACGTCAGCCACATACAATTGAAGAAATCGATTAGTGAAATACAGTTGAAGCACGTTTGCTGCTTTTAATAGCCAAACTTTTAAATGTTGTAAAGTGTAAATCCATTTAGACTCTTCTTACTAAAGATTCACCCCAAAACAGAGCCTGGATTCTGAAAATCTTGGACTGCGAATAATGGCAGGGACCTTCGGGAAGAGTGGACGTACATAACACTGGTGGCGCTGTTCAAGAAATATTATGTTAATGTGGTCATATTGCAGTTTTTCTTCTTATTGTGATATTATAATACTTATATAAGGATCATTCTCGTATAGATCAAGTACCTGATTATCATTATCTCTTTAATAACTATTATCATTCTCAGAGACAAACAGCATGATTTAGCTTGCCACTTCATTTGGGATACAATTTCAAATTAAACGGGATTATATTCTATGCAAAGAAAGAACAGAACTGGGGGGAGGGGGACGTTAATCACTTAGAAATGTAATATATAAGTATGAAAGGCACTTAGTAACATGAAGTATTATGTTGAATTATGATATTAATTGGATACATGTAATGATTAACTGGAATGACGTTTGGCACTTATCCCAAAAGGGTATAAATTAAAAAAACAAACAAACAAACAAACTGGAATGACGTGCGAACACTTGGAAATGCATGTATCGCGGATATAATGATTTATTCGAATTTCATTTGATCAGTAAGAAAATGTGACGGAGCATCCTGGAAAAAAATAACGAAGTGAGACTTGCTTATTGACACTTAAACACTCAAAATGATGTTATACGAATCCGGGAAAATATAGAAATAGTACAGGTGACTTAGCAATAAAAAATGTAACATAGTGCATGTGTACTGCGTGGGGAAATGTACGGTGATTAATTAATTTTGTGTATTAAACGTTGTCAACCTCACAAATCTGTTGCGAATATAGCTATATTGTTATTCATTCACTGTAAGTATTTGTGAGTGTGTATCACCTGCCATATGTCCAAAATATGACCGTTGGCCTGGTATATATGGCAAAATGCCCTTTGTTTTTATTCATCAACAATATCAAAACATGATTACAACAATACTTAAGTAAGAGTCATTCTCGTACATTATCAAGTACCTGATTATTGTTATCTCTTTTATAACTATTGTCATTCTCAAAAACAAACAGCATGATTTAGGTTCCCAGTCCATTTTGGATACAAATTCCAATCAAACTGGATTATGTTTGCGGTTATACCTTCAATGTATACGGTGTATTAAAGTAATTACAGTCAATGTTAGAAATGATGGTAACACTTGTTATTGGTGCTGGTGAAATAATTATAGATTATACGCTTGGAACAAAATAAGCTGTCTGGTTTTCATTGGTCATATTTTTTGTCTGGTATCGTATGTTGCGAGGGAGATCCTAGAATTAAAGGGTTTGGGGTTGTATAAGCTGCTCATTTTGTTTGTTTGTTTATTTCAGTTCTAGTGCAGTATGTAGGCCCTATATACTACTATGTAATATATTATGTGGGCATATATGTGACCGTGCAGCACAAAACGAACAAAAAGTCGCCAGACAGGGATTTTTCGTTATGAGTAGATTCTGAAAGAGCAGACTTTAAGTTTAAGAATGACGTATAACTCAATTCCAATGGACTCCCCTAACCTATCTAAATATTGGAAAGAAAGGATACACTCTGGAAAGTGTGAACCGAGAAAGCAGGCTCTGGAGTACAGGGTTTATTTTAACAAGCTATGCCAGCTGTGGGATGAATTGAAAAAAAAAAACAGGATGTTGACCACCACAGTAACAACAATGAAAGGATTATCAAATTAAGCTTATATTGGGCATGCTTCACTAGCACATTCTGTTCATGATTAATACCACCTTTCAATGCAGTAGCATCATTCTCTCCGAAGTTATTGGAGTTGAAAGTGAAGTGTATGGAAAGGGTTTTGAGAAATGGGAAGAGGGTTCTATGAGAAACAATTTATCACACTATTCCACCAAAAGTGTTCGAGAAAAACTGCGGAAAACATAAGTTCCTGTTTCTTTTCTGATTCCAAACTTTAATTTAATATAATATAGAAAATATATATACAAAATCACTGTGTGCGAATTTTTGTTCGTTTTGTGGTGCACGGTCACATATTGAGTTTTTCATATTTTTTTTTTTCTGAAATAAACCTCCTATTTCTACATCATTTTTAAGTTTGGGATCATCAAATGAATGGGAAAGTGTACTTTCAGCAGTTTTATTTTTGAAGAGAAGTGAGATCAGGTATGTCTTAGAAGCCCTTTTTCATTTCTTGATAACCCTTTCCACACTCTTCACTTTCAAGTCTGATAACTTTTGGACGAATAAGGCTACTGCTTTGAAAGTTGGCATTAATCATTGACAGAATGTATTAATAGACCATGTACAATTTCAACATGATTTGATAATTCGTTCATTGCTGTTGCCCCAGTGGTTTACATCCTGTTTTTGTCCCATTCATCGCAGAGCTAGCACGATTTGGTAAAGATTACGCGCTTGAATAGACAGATAGACCCTTGTAATTCAGAACCTCTTTTCTCGTTTCACACTTTTCAAGTCTGTGTGCTTTCTTTCCAATATTTAAATAAGTTAGGAGATTCCATTTCAATTGAGCTATACATCGTTTTAAAGCTTAAAATCTGCTTTTTCAGAATCTGCCCTTAACTAAAGATCCACGTCTGGTGACTTTTTGTTTGTTTTGTGTTGTCGGGTCGCATTAGTGTTGTGACTTTTGGTATGATGTGTTTGTGTGTGTGTGTGTGTGTGTGTGTGTCAGTGTTCATGATAATTCCAATGAATTTTATTAACCCTGCACAAATTTAGGGCCAACATGCAATAGATTACTGAAATGCACGAACACACACAAACAACTCAACTACGTCGAGACAAATGCACGTTGATATACATGAAATATAATTTTACACACAACATAAAAACATTTATAAACGTTGAATTTGTCGTACACTTGACTTCACCTGGAAACTTTGAAATCATTAGCAACAAGCAAACTTAAAAGTAATATATTCAAGTTGAAAAAAAGTGGATAAGACAATCCAAACAGTCCCTTTAAAAGTCTTCCCTCTTTGTTGAAGAGAACGACGTTGGTTTACATATACAAACTTTGATTAAGCTTTGATTGAGAATTTTGTTCAAAATTTGATATTTAAGTTTAATACAAATCTTTGAATGTATTTGTGACTTAAAGGTAGGGAATCCCATTTGCACACCTTAAATGAAGAGTTGTATAAATACAGTGGTATGTTGAAGAGAGTATCATTTTAGAAACTCCCATAAAGTATTGAAAGTGGAAGGTAACATTTAGTACACTTTTTTGACCGTTAGATTTTGAATTGAATTGTTTTCGGGGCTCACCTTAAATTCTAGTACATTACTAGGCTACCTTTGCAGACCCATGTACTGCATGTGTGTCCATCATGTATATTCTGTGAAGAAAGTTCATCAACATTTACAAACATTTCTATAAACATTCTTGCCACACCCTCTATATGTTATTACATCAGCTCTTATACTTTTAGATTTGTGTTTATAGATCACAAATACAGGAGAATGCAACAAAAAGGCTTAAGTGTGGCTGACACACAGAACTACTGAATAGTTGAGTTTTGTGCATTATTCAAATTTTAGATAACTGTTGACTTCCAAATTTCTAAGCAGTGGCCTAAGCAAGTCCCCTGAGGTTCATATTTAATGTTTTGCTGCAATTTGGGAGGTCTGTAAAAGGCATCCCCTACCTTTAAGCTTTGATTAAAAGCTTAAGATTGAAAATTTGTGTATGCGTTCGTCTACAGTTGATCCTTTTGACTACCTGTAAATCTCTCTCTCCTTGTTTGTGTGTGTGTGTGTGTGTGTGTGTGTGTGTTTGTGGATGGGTGTGCGTTTGAGCGTGTGTGTGTATAGGGGCATTGTGGGCGTGGCGAAAATAATCATTGAGTATAATTCTTGATGACGTTGCTCTTCGGGGACTCGTGAGTGCTGTAAAGTGGTTTGTGGATTTGCGCACGAATGGGGGCGTGAGTGAGGTTTGTATTCGATACTACGTTACATTTGCTGGTATATAGGTAACGTCCCTGGACAAGATCTTTCCTTACCTATACCACGTCCCTTTTGACCCATGCAGCGTGGATGTGAAGAGGTACCTAGCAAGGCTAGGGTAAAACTAATGGTAGAGCAGTGGCAAACTATTCAACTGCATCTTGCACTCTCACCTGCAACTGCACTGCACTCACTTGATCACCTTCCTCCAAGAGAGTTATGTCGTTGGATAGTCATTTTACGAGGCCTCCATCCATTTCAAGCTTAATCGCTTATGATGGTGGTCTCCTGCATTCAATAATCTCTGTTGTTTACTGAAAAAGTACTTTATATCTTATTTTATGTTTCTGTGTATCTACATTGCTCAATGCAATCACCTATGTGTATCTATTTATGTACTGTTATCGATTTACTAGTATTTCACTGCATTTGCTATTCTTTGTATTTGTACTATTTGAAGTTTGTATTCAAATTGCATCTGATTGAATGCAGAAATTTAAACAAACAAACAAATTGAAAAGGCTACCCTGAATAAAGAAGACCACATTATACACGGTTGTACTCTATATCATTGTTGCTGTGATTAATCATTATATATGATAATATGTTCACCTTATGTCGACCTTAGTTCCGCAATAGTCGTCCTCTTTTGAAACCGTTTTCATATACACCTGTATTCAAGTGAAACAGGGCAAACGACCATGCAGAAAGAAATCAACAGTGATAATAAAAATGAACGTTTAAGGGACCACTAACGTCTGATAAACGCGCTATAGATACTGCAGCTGTTATCTCACCTGGCACTTGAAAATGAAAAGTTCTGAGATGATTCTTGAAATAGATTGTGGGAAGGATAAAGGAAAAGTTTGGGCAGTGAACGCTGATAAACAAGGTATGAACGTATGGGCTTAAAGTCTTTCTGCTCATGGAGTAAATTGGCAAAACTATAGTTCGGAGTTCCACTTCGCGCATGAGCAGAAAAGGCTATTTTGTAACAACAGGGCATATTTGTTTTTAAATCAGCCGAGATAAGCATCTGTAGTGTAATCATTTTTCTAGTATAAATAATCCTTGTAAACGGTAGGTGCACCACATCCCATACACCTGACAGCAAATGTGATATTTGGAAATTGAGATTGTCATGCGTTCAGTTAGAAAAAAGAAGGAGTAATATTAGATGCTTGGCCCAGGTGTAGGTTCATGGACTATTCGTGTCAGCTGTATCATGTACGCAAGTTCATTATTTTCAGTCATATTTATCTTTCTTTTTTTTTTTTAAATCTGGTGATGACAGGTGAATGCCACAGATTATCACGTCGGGCAAACCAATGCATTTTGTCGCTTTGCAAAGTGCCTAACCAAATGAGAAAAAAGAAAGAAAGACCATATCTACATATGTTGCACAACTCCTAACTGACTTATATATTAATGGAAAGAGGTGTTATTAATTTACTTTCATTATGTGATTTAAAAGCACAGTCAACTATGACGGCGGTTCTTATTTTTTCTTCTTTGAAACGGCTGTGACTATAAGAACGTGTGTAGTAATCATGATATATCTTGATTATGTTGATTAACAAAATTACCAACTGATTAGGATAATAAAAAAAAAAACACCTGGAAAAGCATAAAACTATCAAATATGTGCTTCTTTTTTCTATTGGTAGCCAAAGCAACTTTGACACAACTTAAATAAAAAAAAAAGATGCTGATTACTAAATTTCATATTATCGGAGCGATATGACAAAAATTCTGGCACTTTCGTTTCAAGCTTATCAACACTATGAACCATATTCAGTATTCACTTTCATATAAGCATTGCAGTGAAGCACTAACATAGAATTAGATCCGCAAACCCAAATCTACAGATATAAAGAATACACAGGAAGCTTGCCATAGCCTAGACTCTTTCTTTCTATTTCTTGGACTTTGGAATTTAGACACTAGAAAGTGTGTTTCACTTTGAAATCAAAGAAGCCTTACAACTGAACTTATTGTTTAATAATTTCATTATAAAATATGACAAACAAAATACACAACACAAAACAGAGTGCTAACCTTCTGTCCACATTATAATCTCTTTAACTCTTTGTGTGCCATGATGTAAACCCCCGTGTCCACATTATTCTGAGACAGCAACGTAGTTAAGCTTTGGGAAAACATTCTGCTTTTCAAATCAACGTAAGTTTAAAAGATTTATATTACCCTGGATGTGTATTGAGCAAAGTTGTAGATAAAATGCCCAGCTTTGTTTTGATGTGAATTTTATGACAAATCTACCATTGTTTTTCTTTCAAATGATCAGTATCTACATTAGTGTAGAGGCCTGATTTTTGCACACAGAAACTTTTAATTTAGTCGCAAATCCAGTAGAGAACACCGCTAGATAGTCAAACACTAAATGCAAGCTATATGTGAAGGAAATGGAATCTCGAGAAAAGCTTTCATTGTTCTGTGCCATTTGGCGATTTCTCGATCGGTTTGGGCGGGTATCTGGGTTTGAGCAGAATATGTGAATTTGGCACGCCGTGGATTGAGCATACTTTCAAGATCTACTCCTACTTGGAAGTATTCATTACGTGTTTCACAATTGAAATGTCATGATCAAAACTACCACATTCTCAGTTTATGTTATCATCGTGTGTCCAGAAGAACAACGCCAGGCAAACGCACATGAAGAAAGGTGTGCCCGCGGAAGCACGACGCGATCGCACGCGAGGCGCGTGCTATACGCACAGATCCTCGCTACCATTCATGTCGCTTTCCGGGCACACCTTTCTATGAATCTCGTGCCTTCTTCGTGTCATTCGTCCGGGCACGGAGAATACAATAATAATAATAATAATAATAATAATAATAATAATAATAATAATAATAATAATAATAATAATGATACAGGGTACTTATAATGCGCCAGTTCCACATAGTTAACGTGCTCAAGGCGCAGTAGAAGAAGTAAGTTATGAAATACACAAATCCTTACACAAACAAGCACATGAAAATGAATGACACAATAATGATAATGAAAAAATATACATCATAATATACAATTCTACTGGAAAATGGTCATGAACAAATGAGTCTCGAGGGCAACTTTAAAGGAGTCAACATTCGAAATGTGACGGATAGTTTGAGGCAGCTGATTCCACAGGTAAGGTCCAGTATGTGCAAATGACCGATCCCCCCATGATTTCTTCATTTTTGGAACAACAAGCAATCTACAATCGGATGACCATGACATCTGGAAGGATTATAAAATGTCAGTAAATTAACATTGTACTCTGGGGCAGATCCGTGCATGCAATGAAAAACAAATAGTAATAGTTTAAATACAATGCCAGATTCAACAGGTAACCAATGCAATGAGGACAAAACAAGGGTAATGTGAGTATTTCTCCTGGTAAGGGTAACAATGCGGGCTGCTGAATTTTGCAATTTTTGTAATCGTGAAAGTTGAGATTGTGGTAGCTGAAATAGGAGTGCATTACCAAAGTCAAGTCGGGATGATATAAGAGCATGAACTATTTTTTTCTGTGGCTGAACGAGTTAAATACTTGCGAATAATGCCCAAATTGCGTAACTGATATCTCACGGATTTACAGACAGCAGAGATCTGAACAGACATGGACATTGTAGAATCAAATAATACTCCAAGATTTCTACATGATTTAGATAGAGCAATAACCACGATGATTGTCAACCGTTAAAGAAGGAAGACTAATCTTGTCAAGCAGAACCTTGGAACCAATAAATAACAACTCTGACTTTTCCTGGTTTAACTTCAATGAATGCGAGCTCATCCACTTTATGATATCATAGATGCAAGCCTCAAGTTTCTAAATGATGTCAACGACATTAATTGGATTGGGTAGGTAGAAATGATGTATATATCTGGATATCATCAGCATAACAATGAGAGTTAAAGGAGTGACAAAGTAAAATCTCTTTCAAACCAGTAAGATAAATCGAGAAAAGCGTCGGGCCCCCGACAGAATCCTTGTAGGACACCACAGTCTAATGGAGCAGGATCAGATTTTGCATTATTAACACAAACAACCAGAAACCTTTCAGATAAGTATGACTTGAACCACTCAAGAGCTTGACCATCAACACCTTATGACTTTAAAGTATTCACCAGAATCGTATGATTCACAGTATCAAATGCTGATGATAAATCAAGCAGTAAGAGAACAGTAATCTTTCCATCATCCATATCTCTCAAAATATCATTGGATAAGTTAACTAGTAAGGTCTCAACACTATGATGCGGCCGATATGCTGACTGACGGTTATCTAAGAGATTATTCTCCAGCAGATTCTCAAGTCTGATAATTGTGAAAAGACAACACGCTCAAGGATCTTGGACAAAAATGGAAGGTTCGATACAGGCCGGTAATGCTGCAGAGCCTCAGGATCAAGAGATGGCTTCTTTAACAAAGGGTAAATGTAAGCCAGCTTCAATGAGACTGGGACTGATGCCTGCTGAAGACTCAAATTAACAATGCTGGCTATCATAGGTGAAAAAAAAAAAACAAACACTGTAGCACACTCTTTCACTAAGATGGTGGGAATCGGATCTAACTCGCAGGACTTCGGTGATATGTTGCGCAGAAGTTTCTCAATCTCAGCTGGAGTGGTAGATTCAAATGATAACAAAAATGCACTTGTTTGCAAGGGTGGTTTAGGGGTGGCATGAACAATCTGTCTCTGACGGGAGTACAGCTGCCGATCTATCTCCAGTTTGCCTTTGGTACGCCATTTCCGTTCAGCTTTTCGACAGCTACGCTTAGCAAGGATGATCTCATGAGTATACCATGGACTTGTGGACTGATCCCTCCTGATGCACGTCTCAGCAGGTGCGACAGTGTCAAGAATGGTGCCTAGATGTGAGTCAACAGCACTGCACACATCCAAGTCAGATGAAGGCAACTTAAAGGCATTGCAAACATCAGCAGCAAATGCAATCCTGTCTATCGATCTGATATTTCGAACAACCTTGTATCTCCTAGTCTGGCGAGGTTTATCAAGATGGAGATTGCAAGTAATGGCAGAATGATCTGATATGCCAGGTATGACTTGAACACTGGAATGAAATTCACACTCGGACGAGCGAAACAGTACATCGAGAATATGTCCCTTCTCATGGGTAGGGACATCTATAACCTGGATGAGACCATGGCTAGATAGCAATTCATTGAATTTCTTAGTGTTGGAAGAAGCCAAATTGTCCAGATGAACATTCAAGTCACCACATATCAAGAGAGGTGTCGGACGACAAATGTTATCATCGAGCATAGATGAGAACTCATCTAAGAACTTAGTGAAAGAAGATCGAGTCCCAGGTGGCCTGTAGCATTGATAATGAACAATATATAGGCAATGAAAATAATATGAAATGCGGAAAATAGTGTTGACATGCCTGGTAAACGATATTTAAAAAGTACAAAACAAACACGGACCTACATGATCACACAGGGTAGCATTTGTGTATATCGTCACTAAGTCATTTTATTGTTGTTGCAAAGAGGATTAGCTCAAAACAACTTAGGCTCTATGACAATTTTCACTTTATGGGACCTTCATTATAGCATTCTTATACTTAATTAATAATATTAATTCATAATTTTAATTATACATCGAGCACTATATATTAATACTAAATTAATTCTTATATTTAACAACATGCGTAAGGAGAGAGAGAGAGAGAGAAAAGGAGACAGAGAGAGGGAGAAAAAGAAAGAGTCAGAAAAGTATATCTTTTAGATATTTAACGATTGTTATGTAAGCAAAAGCCATCTGTCGCTTCTCTTATGTCACTCAACGGAGGTTGCTTGTTATTGTCACATAAGGAGTCTTTGATATACGTTGCACATGAAATCAAAGCAAAAAAAAAAAATAATGGATGAGGGTCTGCACTAGCTTTCTATTATTAAGTTAACAAAACTATTCGTGGCATATTTTATGTGGAAAGGGTCAAACGGTAGCATTGATACAGTATATATTATGTATTTATACATTGTTTGTGTATAATAGTTGTTATCATTATTGTTATTGTTATTGTTAGTTTTATTAGTATTATCATTATCATCATCATCATCATCATCATAATCATTATCATTTTCTTTTCTTTTAATGAACAGACGTATCTGATGCCTCACTGTTTCGGCAGTAATGCAAGGCTATGACAGAAAAAAAATATGTCAACATATCACGAAACTTTTTCAATGTGAGTTCGGATTGTAAAATGACAGAAAAAGCAAACTCCTCCTTTCTCAGTTATTAACTGGACACTATGTAGGAGGAAAATATGATCTTGGATGCAATCAGTGACTAGTTAATGAAGACTATTCTCTACAGGACAATCCATTCGTATCATCTTTTACCAATGCACTTTTTGCCTTCCTACTTTCCGGTGTTAAACACACTTAAATCGAGGTCCACTCCCACTTGTTGAAATCTAATACGAAAAATTGAAATCAGCCCAATCCTTTAGAATTCAATGGCCAAAAAAAAAAAGATATCCATGAGATAAGTCCAATCATCTAATCGTTGCTGGTAGCTTTATGATACCACAGCAGGTAACAAATCACTATTTCATCATTTGTATCAAGTATTTCCTCCTCCCCTTTTCGTATCAACATGAAGCACCAAAGTGAAACTTATGAGGGTATGCTTTTTTTTTTTCCCGTATCCACAACTGGTGTTACAAACTTTTTTCATCTTTAAAGAACATCCGATGCTTCAGCTTATAGACGTCATATCCAAAAAAAGAAACTCTGCACTTCAAGTCGGTTGAACTTTTAGCGCAAACAACAACAACAACAACAACAACAACAACAACAACAACTAAAAAACAAAACACTCAGAAGCCCTTGACAGTGTCTTAGCGACACTGAGCTCAGAACGATTCCATTACAATGGCCCTGCCATTCGGAGGTAGAGTACTTTTTAATTCTAATTTTTCATTAATAGTTAGGAGCCCCAACCTCAGTCTTCATTCTTCGCGGAGACCATTGTGTGGAGCACACGACCCCTCTTTTGCTCGTGCTATATTTTTATAACGCATCGCTCTGCCTTCTGACAACGATCCCCGAGAACGACTGCACCATGATTAGCTTCGTTCTCCTCGCCTTCCTGGCGGGCAGCGCAGCGGCAATGTCACCCCCTATCTTCACACCGTTTCCTGATGGTGAGTGTGAATATCTGTATTCACCGTGATATAATAAATTATATTCTATTCAATAGTTTGCTTTTTTTCATCATTAAAAAAAAAGAAGAACAGAGAACATGATTCCAAGCTGAACAAGTTGTCGATTTGTCTGATTAGGGCAGTTTTTTTTTTCAAATACAATATCGAATTGCTTTTCAAGGTATTTATGTCCAACTACAGGTGCTTAGGAAAGCAGTGCAGATGTCTGCCACAGGCATATGTGTCATTCTAGTTATCGCTTTTAATAGTCTTATGTAATTTACTGAATTCTAAATTTGAAGGTGACAAGTGATTTCCTTTCTTTCTTCGAGCTGATGTCATCGCAACAAATGGAGGAGTAGGTTCTAAGATGTAATGAATGTACAAAAAGAAGAGTGGCATGACTATTCAAAAGCAGGCATTACACAAGTGGGCTTTAGTCCGCTTTCACATTGTTCTAATGAAGGATGATATATATATATATATATGTATTCTAAAGACTGAGGTAACTTTCAAGGTGGGATCGGGATGGGCAAATTCTCGTGTACTCCAATATTTCGTTTTACAAGAAAGCAGGATTAGATGAGCTTAGACATATATAATTATGTTGATACGAACTGAGTATAGATATTATAATTTTATGACATTTTAGATAATCGTCAATACCAAAGTCTTAAAGAGGTTACGATCTGTGACCTGTGTCCAATGAAGGGATTTCAAAATGGAAGTGATGTCAGTGTATTTCTCGGAAAATATATCAAGCGAACTATAAGATACATAAAACCTTGCAGGGCATTGAAACAAAATAAACACAAAAATGTTGAAACACCAGTAGGTCTACTATCAAAATGGACAAGCGGTGTATAGTTAAAAAAAGGAAAAATCTCAGACACCATGGATGTCAAACAAGATTAAAGTTCTGATATTAATTTCTTTACGTATATGTAGTACAGCTGAATTTCTCTTGTTTTTCAATTTCAGTTGTTCCAATAAGTTATTGTTCAAATAAGTTATATTGAATTCCCTATAATATGGCCTTGCAATATACACTTCATACAGGTTATGTAATATCTTTCTAAGAGGCCACTTTACGGTTTTCCCGTCCATTCTTGCACTTTCAAAATCAATTTTAAAGTTGTTTTTTTTTTATTTACGAAAGAAAATCCTAACAATAGTTTAGTCATTTGTCATCGTAAGTCGTTTTTCGTCAACCATTTTCAAAGAAACCTCATTCAAAATTGTCAATTGTCATTGCAATTCATCCCCGCGGTGGCTGCCCATCGTCATAGAGAATATGAGGATCAAATTCGTCTTTGTACGTGCAATTAGTCAGATGGCATTGTTGGTACAATTATTCTCAGTCTTACTTGGCACGATGCCTGCACGAAATGAGATTGAACGATTAAAAAACAGTAAACACAATGGTAAAGACGATCTTTAATCATGTCGTGACAACATTTGGACTTGAGCTCTTTTATTTCCTGATTTTATGTTAATGCATCTTATGCATGTATGAAAGAAATGTAATTCATCATGGAAAAGTGATATATATATATATATATATATATATATATATATTCAAGTTCATTCAATTTATTTATTTTCATTCCCCTAATTTTTCTTCCAACAAAACGTAAAATAATCTAAATTAGGAACTTAATCATCAGCATAATTATATATACATTTGAAAGTTCGAAAAAAAAAAACCCACGATAATCAACAAACTGCAAAATACTAGGTTATGTTTAGAGGTTATCTTTTTTTACTGATTTTACTGATTCCTGATTTTAGGGTACTGCAGATTATGAACGAAACAAACTTTACTCAACGAGGAAAATCACACACACACACACATAAAAATAAATAATTTCTTTCAATTCTTTCTTTAAAACTGGCTGAAAATCTACACAATGTCATGTAAACTTGTCTTTAATCATATATGTGCTTGAAAATCGTGGACCTTGTTTTCGTTTGTATGTGTGCATGTGTGTGTGTGTGTGTGTTTGTGGGGAGGGGTACACGTGTGTGTATGTTAATCCAAACGTGGGAAAAGTGAACGGTTGCAGGAAAAATAAAATAACCAAGAAATCACAACAGAAAAAAATTAAAACGATTCTGACTGAAAAAATTGACCCCCCCAAAAAAAAAAATGATCGCTGAAAGACAAAACTGCTTCGCTGTAATGTGTGCAGCGAGTGTGACGGACGAATTTTAATTGTAAATGACGAGAAAGTGTGACAAATTACTGAGATGAATAGACTTTGTTCGAAATGATCGACAAAAGACAACTTTGAAACTAGGATAGGCATATTCCAGTTTTCCCGGGCCGAAATTAAACTTAAAATCTATTGAATTCAATGAAAGAAGTTTGAAAATGAACAGGAAAACCTATATTATTATAATTATTGTAGGGGGTTATAGACATCTAATGAACTATAATCATATATAAACATAGTAAACGATTCTTTTTAATGTAACATTATCATGTTACATAATAGCAACGGAGTTCATCTTTGCAGCTTGCATTAATGATGACATTCGAATTTGTGCTCTATTAATCCAGTACATGATTGCGAACGGGGAAATGATTGACCTCAGCATACAATTTACATTATGATACTTGACCAAATTAAACAATTATTTGTTTACAAAAATGAATAACTACCTTGTTATTTGGCATTTGGCTCCTGTTAATGCTACTTTTACACCAAAGGTTCTTCAATGATAACATACATTTGTCAACATGCAAGAACCCAGGTTGTATTATGTAATCATGAGGAACAAAGGTAATGAAACTTTGGAAATGTACGATAAAATGTCGTAAAAGACATAAACTCGGATGTTAACTTGGCGTCATTCCGCCATATATTCAAACACACCATCAAAACGGAAAAAAAGTTAATAATTCAGAGGATAATAGGCCTACATGACACATGAGAAATCTATTATTGCAAAAATGTGTGCCGATGTTTGTATTCAGGGTTAAAAGGGAACAGGTATGTTGGTACAATTCAAATCTTGTCATTTATTACGAAGGCGATATTTCAGTGTCTTAGCGTGAAGCCCACCCCCCCCCCCATAATAGGTTTATTTCTCCATAAGAATAAAAAAGAGAAGTTTCAAGTTCAAGTTTCAAGTTTATTCAAAGTTTCAACAATACAAAAATTACATAAGAACAATAATATGTAACAAGGAATACATTGTTGAATATATGCGATTAAAACAATTTGCAGAATATTTGAATATAAATTGACAATGCATGTAGATGCATTATAGATGTAAAGTGGAGGAGTCTTAGAAAAGCAAGCTTGTATAATGAGACCCCTGAAAAGGCAAGTTAAGACATGTAATATAACAACTCACTAATATATACAAACATTTTAAAGCCATAGAATAATTCTAGTGACGATTATATCGATCAACCAGGTAATGTAATACCTTCATATGAAAGCACGTCATCATGTTCTGAGCACTTCTGCAGGGAGAAAAAAAAATTTAAAAGCATGCGTAGAAAATTCACTCTATATCAAATCGTCAACAAAGAATCAGAAGGGCTTTGTCACAAATTCTAAGGGTATTGAATATTGGTTTCATGTTATAGAGCTTGATTTCCTCTACATTTTGTGTCAATTCTGAATTGTGTCAAAATTAAATCAGCAAAGGGGTACTTTATTTTGAATATTTGGAACTATGCGTACAAATCTACCCACATTTGCATAAATAAACATTTTTTTTCATGAAAATTGTTGTTTACGTTTTTATCTACTCTCAAATCTTAGAACGAGATAGCGCCCTTTCTTCTTTGCTGACGATATAACATATTATTAATACTAGCCCTTCTGTGATTATTCTCTTACTTAGATTTCAGTACCTTCGCATACTGTAAAGCCAAAACCATGGGATTCAATTTTTCCTAATTGAAGCCGGCGGGCTTTTTTCGCGGCATGAAAATTTCGTGAACTGCCACTAGTATTCAGCTCATTATGAAGACCAAAACTTTTGTGTGCATTTTACTTTCGCGAATCTTGCCTCCGAAAGTTTCAAGCGTGTGAAAAGTTCGTATTTTACAGTAGATCAGATAGTATATGGTGCCCAAAAAAGATAATGGTAGTGAAAACAAAATCGGTTCGGTTTGTTGTGTAAGAATGGAACAGAAACATTGCATTTGCAGAAAGAAAATAAAAGAGAAAATAAAAGGAAAATGTCGCTTTTCCGTTCTGTAGAAATTTTTGTAACAATTGTGGCCGTGCATCAGAATATCAACAGAAGTCCCACGCCCTGCTTTTACGTGAGGATGTTAAATAGGTGAAACGGGTTAAATCAATTAATCTTGAGGTTTTCATGTTTTCTGAAACATCTATTCTTCCTCTAAATTATGTCAAAGGTTGGGATCATAAAAAGAATGGGAAGATTAGTTTTTAGCATCTATTCTAATATTTTTTTTCTCTTTTTTGTATTAGGGCCCTTTGTCATTCCCCCAAAATCAGCATATTATTACTCACTCTTCACTTTCAACTCTAATAACTTTAGAAGGGATAGTGGTATTGCCTTGTAAATCAACAGTAGTCCCGACAAGAATGTGTAAACAGAGCATACTTAAGTTCTGCTTAGACTGATAATCTCTTCATTTATTCATCTTTGTGGTGTTTTACATCTTTTTTTTTCTTCCCATTTGTCTCACTTATTGAACAGCAAGCATGGCTTGGTAAGATTAAGCGCTTGAATAGCCCCTTCACTTCAGAGCCGATTTTCTTCAGACTTGGCTCAAACTATAATATCGTTTGCATTTCCCGTGTTCGAGGAATACCACGTGTCATAGTAATCTTTTTTTTTTTTTTTTTAGAACAATAGGTTCGATCTTCTCAAAAATATACCAGACCTGCTATGACAGGCTCATACTGATTTTTTTATTTCATGAGCTTAAAACATTGAAGGTTTTGAAATTTGAATATTATTCAAGTAGCAATAATTATGTTTAGATATATACATGATCAACTTCCATCATCGTTTAATAACATGTTTAGGTTTAATGCTTCTTCTCCATTCGTACCCTACTCGTATATGTAGAAATTTCCACCTTTTGAATCCCAAATCATTAGTGACACATTAATCTATAGGACATTCGGGTCCGGACATTTGGAATAATCTCCCGGATAATATAAAGTCCTGTTCAAGTATTTATTCTTTGAAAGCTTCACTAAAACGATATTTGATACAATCATATTCTCTACCAATTAAGCTAACAAATATTTATGTAAACGATTGTCATCTTATTATCAATCTCTATTTTTTTCCTTCAACTGCATCTTGCACTCTCACCTGCAACAGCACTGCACTCACCTGATCACCTTCCTCCAAGAGAGTTGTGTCGTTGGATAGTCATTTTATGAGGTCTCTATTCATTTCAAGCTTAATCGCTTACGATGGTGGTCTCCTGCATCCAATGATCTCTGTTGTTTACTGAAAAATACTGTATATCTTATTTTATGTTTCTGTGTATCTACATTGCTCAATGCAATCACCTATATGTATCTATGTATGTACTGTTATCGATTTATTTCACTGCACTTGTCATTCTTTGTCTTTGTACTTGTTGAAATTTGTATTCAAATTGTATTTGATTGAATGCAGAAATAAAAACAAACAAACAAACAAACATACATACAGTTACTGAAGCGAGCAGAAGGTATAAGCCTATAACGCTGAACCAAGAGTTCCTTGAGACCACATGTCCTGACACACTTATTATGGACCTAAATTAGAAAACCTCCATCACTATTACTATTAATGAGTGTGCCTGTATGTATGTGCGTGTGTGTGTGTGTGTGTGTGCGTTTGTTCATTCGGAAAGCTAACCTTAATCAGCGATTAAAGAAAAAGATTCTGTCTGTCTGATATGAGCGAACATAGTTACTGAGAATAGATTTTTACCAATGTTACCTTGAAGATGATTAAGCTAAACTCTTTTAACAGTCATTAATCGTTATGTTGATGTGAGTGCTACGAATCCGAAACTTGTACCAAATATCAAGCCACTCACGACGACGTGCGAATTCCATTTTGCTTCCTTCACCTTTTTAAATAGAGCCATTGCGACCCTGTCCTCTCCCGTCCGGCTTGGAGGTTGACTGGTTAGAGGAACACCTCTGCATCAGGCCATACCAATTGATCCGTTTCAATGAGTTATTTCGACTCCCGGGTGAGTTCATACCGTTCCTGACCGTTGCAAACGTCATAGACGCCGCCGGTGCCGCGTGGACAGCCACGACCCAGGTAGATGGAGCTGCCCAGCTGTGCATGAAAATAGCTCCTCGGCTTATGGGGGATCCCAGTGCAGTTAACTTAGGACATTTGATATGCGACCCAATACTGACTTCGGTGCGAGAGAACACCCCGCTGGACGGAGAAGAAATCTGCCGTGTGATCTGGAATCTCACCATGGCGCCGGAAAGTCCGGACTACGGCAGCGAGTACTTCCCGCAATACCCGGATAGTACAATGGATTCGGCGGAACCTTTCACGATGCAACTGCCCTCTTATCTCGATTCCACTCCAGCTCCCTGGAATTACACTGATATAATAGGTTATATGACCCCTGCTCCTGGCCCTTTCAACTTTGACCTATTGGGTGATATCCAGCAACTGGTAGCAAATCTCTATGGCGTTGACAACATATACGACGTCAATTCGGTGTGTCCGGCTGTTGGTGGACTGCTCAGTGAAGGAAGGAGCTGGGAGGATGTTGTCACCGAGTTTGCCGTTGAACTCGTAAAAATCCTCTTGCCTGTAGAAAGTGCACTGTGTGCCCAATATGATGAATATTTGATTGCCCTCATGCAGGGTGGGTACACTCAGCAAACGGCTGTTACGATCTTTGAAGAGGTGCCGAGACTTGCAGCAATTGCAGCAGGGTACAGCAGTAGACAGGATTTCTGTGTAGCAGTTCAGTCCGCAACCACCGAAGACCTCGTCACTTCTCTGGCCGAAGACATCGTTGCCAATGTCTTTGGGGTCCTCACCGATCAGACAAGATGTACGGAAATTCTGATAGGTTCTCTGAATCTTACGGCCCTCTTGAGTCAGGGTTTTACGTACGACGATATCATTGCAGACATGCCTACCTACACTGGCTTCTCGACCCCAGAGGAGGTGTGTCAGTACCTTGGAACTTCATTTGGCTCTAGAGGTATGTAACTCTTTAGCACAATACGCTTTGTTATGGCACGTCAATAATAATGATGTACCATTGTAAGCTACAAAAAACAGGCCTCGTATTCACGAGGTGAAGGTGATATATGTTGATTGTGATTGATGTAAAGGGTTTTTGACGAGTACACTTTGAAAAAACAGAGGACATCAACTTTTGAGGTGAGAAGGCATTTAAAAAGAAATAATCACAAAAATAATGTATTCAAAATTTTGAAACCGTTATGTACATCAACATGGATACCTATACACTGTACATACAAATAATGTGCTGCTATCACATTCAGTGCAATTTTAACCAAAAAACCAATATACCTGAGTGTATATTATATTTCTCCAAGATTTGATTTGATTTTGGCAATTATTTTCACTTTTACAGCTGTGAACCGTGAAACTCATGAAATACAATGGTTTCATCTTACTTTGTATGAAGTTTTCGTCTTGGTTGCTGTTTGTGGGTATTATCATCAGTGAAAAAAAAAATACTGCTATGAATCGCTTAAAGGATGTCATTCGCCACTTGCAATAATTTTTCCAGTGAAAATATTTTCGGAGCTTTCAAATGCAACCATGTTATGATTTTTCTTGTTAAGAAAAAAACAACAACATTGATTTAGAAGGAAAATTAGGTCGACAAGTTCCTTCAGAAGAAGCGCAAAAGGAATCGTCCGTAATGTTTATAATATGTGATAGTTTCCTCGTAATTACCCATACTATTATGGAATCTATAAAGTTCATTAGTTGTGTACTGGAAATATGCCTGTAACCATTTTCCAGACGACCCTGTGCAAGTGCGCCTTAGGGATGGCATCGACGCTTCCGAAGGTAGGGTAGAAGTTCTGTACAACGGCGAATGGGGAACAGTCTGCGACGATTACTTTGGCGAAGAGGATGCGCAAGTCATTTGCCAGATGCTCGGATACCGCGGACCAGCAATTGCGCAAGGGTCGGCAAGGTACGGCGCAGGGAGCGGCGATATCGTCCTGGACGACTTGATGTGTCTCGGGGTAGAATCCAACATTGCTCAATGCAGCCACCTCGGCTATGGCTTAAATAACTGCGGGCATTACGAGGATGCTGGAGTGAACTGCAGTATTCTCCAAGGCAAGTCTAAGACGGACTTAGTGTCCCAATAGCTAAACATGTAAAGTTGCCTTTTTTAAACTTATTCACATGAAAGTATTTATACCGCTTTAGTTTTCCTATTAATATTCAAACTTAATTTCATTCAGTTCCCTAGATTTGTAGTTCATCCAGAAAAACCTGGAATAGGCCAATCCTGACGGGTACTTAGCCTAGGAGGGTTGTTATCGGGGGGTAATTGCCATGGGGGATAGTCCGGGGGTAAAAATCCTAGTGGAAATCATCCGGAAGGTAGTTGTCCAGGGGTAACTATCCGGATACGGGGTACAAAGACAGTTCACCAGACGTTGTTGACCTTTGGAGTCACTCTCCTTTTCCCAGTGAGACAGCTCTCAAACCATTTAGTTGTTGCTCCATGTATGCCGATACTATAAATTGGATTATGTTGTTGAACATTACCTTGTGATCGACACTGTCAACGCTTTCCGTAGGTCTACGAGAGTTACCAGAGTGTACTGTATGTATCTTTATCCACAACCAAATTCTACCCCTCTATTAGCTTTACAAGGGAACTCACAGTGGCTTGCTCGGAATCCAGATTGAACGGGAGTTAATTCAGTGTTAACTTTAAGATGATGTGGTAATTGCAACAAAACTTTGCCCTCAAGTGCTTTTGAGGTGCAAGACAGCAGAGAAGGTGGCCTGCAATGATATCGGGGTTTGGTTTTGTTTCCTTATTGTAAATAGGTATTACCTTGATTATTTCCCATGACTATAGAAAGGGGTAAGGACTATAGCATTTGATGTTAGTATACGGAGTTTAAAAAAATGTACTCTCGTTTTGCTTGCTTTAAGAAAACCAAATCACATTTTAGTCATTCAAAGAATTATACTTGATTACTGTTTTCGTCATTGATTATAAATCACGATCATATTGCGAATTGATGCTCACGTTCAATTTGCACATAAAGCTTTCCAAGCTCTTAGGCCTTACTTCATCATTTTCGCTGGCATTATGTGAGCATCATTTAGATAGTAGACAAAATTGTTCATCCGAGCAAACAAAAAGGGTAATACGCTTACAGTGAACTCCCGTTATAATGAAGTCCCCGGCACCTTTATTTTGTTATATCGAAATTTCGAACAAATAAACAATTAAACTACAGAACGGATAATGTTGCAGTCTCAATTTTTATTTCATTGTATAAACTAGATTTTCGTTGTAACCGTGTTCGTTATAAAAGGAGTGCACTGCATTAGACCTATCAATGAGACGACTCATATTATAAAACATTATACACTATTCCTACATGATTTGAATATTGTAATCCATGAAATTCATAGAAAAAACGGTTTTTTGTTTAATCTTGGAAAAAAAAACAACAACTGGGTTTTAGCGCCCCACATTGACAGTTTTGAACTGCGACTTGCTGGAGGACCAGATGACACCCGAGGTCGAGTGGAAGTGTACTACGAGGGTCAGTGGGGAACTGTATGTGACGACTTGTGGGACATCGACGACTCCAACGTGGTGTGTCGGATGCTGGGCTTTGAGGGCGCCCTAGGCTATTCTTGCTGTGCTGAGTACGGCGAGGGATCTGGCCCGATTCTGCTGGATGACGTCCAATGCACACCCTATGATTATGACTTGGGAACATGTCAACACAGCGGAATCGGCGTGCACAACTGCGGACATTCCGAGGACGTTGGTGTGGAGTGTATGCCCATAGGTAAATTCATGCTTTAATTATACAAATCTTAACACACTGAAATAATCACTTCACATACTCTACTAGATGATTTTTTTTCCGAAAGACGCATATTAACAGAAATGGTGGATGAACTGATGTAGAAGAAAATGATTTCTTTATAGTGCTTCGTTACTTTAAAAAACACGATGGGGTTATGACGGTGAAAAGACGTAAAAAAGTGAGAACGTGGAACCAGACCCACCGGGATAGAAAAGCAAGGTTTACAGCTGTTACCTGTAATATCACGACATTAACCTCATCGAATTAAGTTAATGTTTCACCTACAAGCTCAGAACCAGCTCATTAAAAGTCATTATATGGCTCACCGAAGGGCTCAAAATTCAGCCTTTACAATTTGGAATTTCCTTGCAATATATCATATGGAAAGGATCTACTTTGAAACCTGTATGGCTGCAGCACCTGAAGTACCCTCCCCATTTTTTTTTTTCCGTAGGTAGGTAGGTAGACTGTAAAGAGTACGTGATGATTGATTGTTCGTTACGAATAATTTTTTCTAACAAGCTCAGTGGAAAGGCCAGTGGATAGAGGTTTGGTCCGATTGTCGACTATCGATTATAAAAAAGGACGTAGCAACCGCGATCAAGGATGCTCAGAGGTTTTAATACTTCCGGTGAACTTTTTTTTTTGGCTAATATTTCACATTTATATCCTTAACCACAAGACTAGTAAAATCGTACACTCCTGTATTTTACATATTTGCTATGCACATGTTTATCTAAGAGCAAAAATCGACAGTTTTGTAGGCATGTAAAAAACATAATATGTTTTCATGCTAAAACAGATGACAGATGACTATGCGCATAACAGTGAAAGTATATATACTTTTGTGATTGGTAAATAAAGCATACTGTCCGTATCCAATATTTGGAATTGAGTTTGTCTATAGAGATGGTTGTTTACACATTCGTCAGTTCTCGCAAAAAAATCACGTATTTTATTGTTACATTCGTTAAAAATTCCCCAAGAGATTCAATACCTCCGACAATAAATCCGTAAGCTTAAACTAGTTTCACGGTTGTCTCTCCTTACTATTAGAAAAAAACAACAATCGCTGTTTTGTAACTTTACAGTCTGTGTACAGAAAGGCTCCAACGTAAACTTCTTTTACACATTGCTACTGACGCGCTGTGCAATCATGTTAGTCGTATTTCTCGGGTGTGATCATGATGACGTCGTTGTTGTTTTTTTTTTTGTCAACCGTTCACATGTACATAAACCCCTCTAATTGCCCATCGATAAATTGATACAACTGTTGTTCTTGTGCCTCACAAGTGGTGTGGAGTGCACGCTCTTGTTACGTCCAATTTGCATGATGGGATATAACACTAGAGTTTCTAAACCCGACCGTTCGCAGGTACCTCCGGGGTAAATTACTGCGCTAAATCAGACATAAGCTCAATATTTCTTGGGTTTAGCATATTATCATGTATTATTATCTTGCATTTGACGCATATAAAAAGGTCAGTTTTATCACAAATCATCTGCCATGTAAGAATATCGCACTAAAACTTGAAATATAAAGGAGATATCACAATTTTCTCAATAAATCATATTACTACTGTAGACGGTTTATTCCAGAGACAATTTTACTATAACTTTTGTTCACATAAAATCTAATAATACATAATATTAATCATACTAATTTTCACATTGGTTGTCTATATACCACACATTTTCGACCTACTATGTATTTTGAAACACTAAAGCTGGTTTTTTATTCATCAGCAAGTGGTAAATGATTCCTTTAATACACAAGAAGTTGATTTATTAAATAAAACCATTTGAAAGTGTGAAAAGAGAGGATGGGTTAGAGAGATCTCTCAACTAACAGAAAAACAAAATCGTTCAGCCAACTAAACAAAAAACGACAACATGCCATAGAGAGAACAGGAAAGAAATTGTAAATTTTCCTTGTCCTGACATGTAGCTTTAGGGCTCATTGGCGAAAAAAGGCAAAGAAAACAGGGCTTGGTCATGGCGAATATTTTCCTTACAGAACTAACAGCAGCCAGGGTTCAAGTCCGACTTGTAGGTGGCGACGACGACACCCAAGGTAGAGTGAAACCACTCCGCAAAAAACAAACAAACAAAAACAAAAGCAAACAAACAAACAAACACTGTCATCAACAGCAAACTTCCTCACTGAAAGCTTAGTGCCCGGATGTCATATTCTCCTCGTTTTTAATCCCATAGGCATTTGCCAAAGAGGGGAATATGACAAATTCACCCTATTTCTCCCTGCCTTTGCGCAATGCCGCTCGTAATACGAAGGAAACACAATTTCGTAGAACCACAGCTCAGATTCCTAATTCTGGTAATAATGTAAAATATATAATAACCATATATCTTGAATACTCATTAGCGGAAGAATGAAATAAAAGAAAAAGAAACAAACAAACAAACAAACTAACAGGAATTGATCAAGACATTTATTTTTCATTTCAGAGCCCACATCTGCCGGGGTTCAAGTCCGACTTGTAGGTGGCAACGACGACTCCCAAGGGAGGGTGGAAGTTTACCACAATGGAGAATGGGGGACTGTCTGTGACGACCTATTTGAACAAGAGGACGCCAACGTGGTGTGTCGGATGTTGGGCTTTGAGGGTGCCATCAGTGCAAGGTGTTGTGCCTTCTACGGAGAGGGATCTGACCCAATTTGGCTGGACAACGTCGAATGCACAGGAACAGAGAGTGACTTGGCAGAGTGCTCACACAACGAATACGGAGATAACAACTGCGGGCATTATGAAGACGTTGGGGTGGAGTGCATACCGAGAGGTAAGTTTCCTCATATACCAAATACCATTTTTAATCTACATTTTTACAGTATTTTGATTTTGTTTGGACTGTGTTCCGCTGCTTTCTTTTCGTAAATTTATAAAATCGTTGTTTCAAGGATTTATCTTAAAGAAACCATTCTACCTAATGAAGGTATACGAAAATTTTGGCTGACAATACGATTGACCAACAAAAATAGTCTGTATTCTACTGGAACATTTAAAGTCCTGTGGTGATTTATGTTGTTGTTGTTGTTGTTGTTGTTGTTTCACAATAGGGATGTTGTCACCTTTACCATTAGATACCATTAAACGTATTTCAAAGTGAATTAATGGATCCGAACGTTTCGATACAGGCTACCCCACAACTTGTGACCAAATTTTAATGGGTCTTTAAGGATCGTCTAATGCTTTTCAACAGCAGCTTGACCCAAATTAGTTGAGTTTTAACGTGACACTAATGGCCAATAAGGACACTTATAAAGGAAGGTGGATATCATTCTCCTTCTTTTGAATATTTCACAGAAAAAAAAAAACACATTACTTTCTAATTGACTTTACAGTTGATTCGGGGGGTTTCTAATTGTCAAGTAGGAAAAAACCCGATTCTGTGCTGATTGTTAATGGTGCATTACAATTTCTTTTAAACGGTTCCGATGCTTTCTGTTGGTCTTGGTGGTTTTAATTGGGCTTATAGACTTTAAGTGAATCTTTCCGTGTCTGTAAAGTAAGTGCTAGGTTGGTGTGGAATACATAAGGACAAGTAAATGCTATACAAATCTATAACACAGCACCTTTGATAAAAAAAAAAGATGTTGGAGAGAGAAGAGTTAGGAAACAACAGGCGATTGAGCAGAAACAGTAAAGAAAACTCATTTCTGTCACTGCAAGATAGGTCGTTTGAAGGTGTAGCGCACTATGTGAAAGTTTGGAAGAGGGGTTGAGTTCGAGCGATATCCTGAAGCGAATGGAATATGGAAAATCAATCATTTATCCAAGGAAACAAAACGGACAATAATATATCATTAAGAGAACAGGAAATGTTGCACATTATATCATTACAGTAATTGGCGGAAGAAAAAAACAAGCCAAGAAAACAAAACTTGATCAAGGCAAATATCTCCATTTCAGAGCCAACAGCTCCCGGGCTTCAAGTCCGACTTGTAGATGGCGACGACGACTCCCAAGGGAGAGTGGAAGTTTACCACAATGGCGAATGGGGGACTGTCTGTGACGATTTCTTTGAACAACCAGATGCCGACGTGGTGTGTCGAATGTTGGGTTTTGAGGGTGCTATCAGTGCAAGGTGTTGCGCCCCCTACGGCGAGGGATCTGACCCAATTTGGCTGGACAACGTCGAATGCACAGGAACAGAGAGTGACTTGGCAGAGTGCTCACACAACGCATACGGAGATCACAACTGTGGTCACGGTGAAGACGTTGGGGTGGAGTGCATACCGAGAGGTAAATCTTGACGTTTATTAAAGTACATCTTCCCGATGTGCGCCAAAAGCGGTACTCAACGTCCGTCATTCTTTTTGGAATGACGGTCTTCTTGTTGTTGCGGTCAAGTTTGTTCTCTGGGGGCCTGGCAGTGCTTGGTGTCGAGTTATTTTAGTAACCCGTGCACTATCATGGCATTATAATGCTTGGAATCCACTTTGCACAGACCAGTTGTTGTGCTGAACAGGCCTCGTGTGAGCTTCCAGGTTGCTAGGAACAACTTTTGTTAAAATGATATGCATAAGATTTAAATAGTAAAGCGGTTTATTTATGATCCAGTAAGTAAGAGTGTATTCTATACATTGTTGTTACATCTGTGCAGATGTTTCACATTACTTGAAGTTATAAATATTCAACGTTTAACTCTGATATATGCAACTTTTGCATATGCTGTAGCTTGTCACATATTTTCATACTTACTGGTGCCTCTCTGTTAGACTGCAATACAACGTTAGATCTCTCTTTGAGGAATATCTCATTTCAATATTTCCATGTCTATTCACAATCCAGATGGAACCAGTGCATTTCATTCATTGTCTTGTTTACATCTGTGCCGAGGTTTCATATTATTGACAGTTATGAAATATGCAATGGATAATTCAGGTATAAAACATGCAACATTTGCCATAGCCTGTAGCTCGTCACATATTTTCATACTCACTGTTGCCTCTCTGTTAGACTACAATATCTCCCTTTGAGGCATATCTCATTTCAATATTGCCATGGGAACTATTATTATGTTTTTGTTGTTTTTTGTGTTTGTGTTTGTGATGTAATGTATTTTGTAAGGCAGCTCACCACAAGCTCTGCTTTTTTGAGGTTCTGCCTTCCTGTACAATTTTATACATGTGATTTCGTACATGAAAAAGATGGAAAATAAATGTTTCACAAACTTGAACTTGAACTTGAACGTGACGCTAATGACCAAATGAGGCCATTTTAGAAAAAAGAAGATGGCTGTTATGCACCGTTTTTTAATGTATCACAGAAAAGTTTCATTACATTCTATGGGTCTAATTTGACTAAAAAGCTAATTCACATCATTGCTTATGGTCCAGCAGAAATGGACCGAAAAAACCCCCCAAAAACCAAAAAAAAAAAAAAATTGTGCTGATTTTTAATGGTGTAATACAATTTCGTTTTCAAGGCTATGATGTTATTGTTATCTGTTCCGAATATTGCAAAGAAAAATGACTATCCAATGGAATAAAACGGGCAGTATACCTTTCATACAACAGCAAATGTTTCATACTACATCATTTCACATTGGCTTGCACACTCATCGGCGAAGGTTGAACAAACTGCCAAAGAAAACAGAAATTGATCAAGACATAATTATATTTTTCATTTCAGAGCCCACAGCTCCCGGGCTTCAAGTCCGACTTGTAGGTGGCGACGACGACTCCCAAGGGAGAGTGGAAGTTTACCACAATGGCGAATGGGGGACTGTCTGTGACGATTTCTTTGAACAAACAGATGCCGACGTGGTGTGTCGAATGTTGGGTTTTGAGGGTGCTATCAGTGCAAGGTGTTGCGCCCCCTACGGCCAGGGATCTGACCCAATTTGGCTGGATAACGTCGAATGCACAGGAACAGAGAGTGACTTGGCAGAGTGCTCACACAACGCATACGGAGATCACAACTGCGGTCACGGTGAAGACGTTGGGGTGGAGTGCATACCGAGAGGTAAATCTTGACCTTTAAAAACATCTTCCCGATGTGCTCCAAAAGCGGTGCCATGACCGTAACGGAACAGGAACCTGTAGGGTCTATCTGTAGCATGCTTCAGATATCATATCGAATAAAAACCGTTTTTAGCCCAATGCATACTGTTCGAGACGTCCCAGCACGGTGACTGCTTCACATTAAGTGGCGTAAACACTCTACGCACATGCTCCCGTAGCTCCAATAATATGTTACCTTACGCATTGGATCGGATTGCTTTTTTAAACCTTCCTACAGGTTGCCTCTTGGTTGTAAGGACCAGTTGCATGGTAATAATTATGAATTCGTCAACTTGATCAGTCGCATATGGACTGTATTCTATTCAAAGCGAACGAAACGAGAAGAATATACAGGAAAATGCAAACATATTGTATGACTAATCCGCGAAATATTGTTTCTAACTGACATTTGAGGTCGCCTGTGGATAAAAGCCGACAGGGGCTGATGTTTTAGGTCACAGCTACTCGTTCAAATAATTGCATTGATATGCTTGCCCCCGTCTTCGGAAATACAATAAAGGCTGTCCTGTACAAATACGTCCTATTAATCATTACTGTACTGAAAGAAAGTTCGAACACCGCTGAAAGATGCATTTCAAAGAAAATACTCATGAAGAAATAGGTCACGGATTTTTGTTTTCATATTAATCATTTGGTCAATATTATTCTGCTCTTCATGAGAGTAGGTTAGCCAAAGGATGTTTATCAGTGAATGAATACATTTGGCAATTAAAAAAACCCCAAAATATTTAACGCCGTGATAACACACAGAAGGTTTTTTTTTTCCTCCATATTCCTCTGGAAATTGAGTCCTTTTTTAATTTAAGAAAAGGTGGTGTAGAAGCGACAATAGCTGACAATAAAGGCACAGTGTAAATTATACTTAATAATGCATCGCTTACTCTGTTGTTACGCTTAACTTGTCTATTCCTTAACATTTACAAAGATTAGTAATCCTTTCCTTTTTCCGAAATCATTATCACGCAAGGATCAACTTTCCTTTGTCTTATGGCAACATCAAAGAAAATCGTTCAACAATAGAGAACAACAAGGATAATTCACCGTACGCCAAGAAGACAACTCAAAAAATGCAATCTAGCTTTGAAGGTATAATGGGGGGAAGTCTATGGGAGAAAGGAAGTAGAATAGCAGCTAGCTTAATCCGTCATGAATAAAACGAACGTTACAACTGAAACCTTTACAACTCAAAGTGCGTTTAGTTATAAAGTCCATAGGGAAAATAGACAGTACCTAATCAAAAAGAACGCTTTCATTTCAGAGCCAACGACTTGTGAGAACACAGTCCGACTTGTCGATGGCCCAGATCCCTACGAAGGTCGAGTTGAAGTTTACCACAATGGAGAATGGGGGACTGTCTGTGACGACTATTTTGGCATTGAAGACGCCAACGTGGTGTGTCGGATGCTGGGCTTTGAGGGCGCTTCAGCTTATTCTTGCTGCGCCGAATACGGACAGGGATCTGACCCGATCCTACTGGACGACGTTCAGTGCACAGGCACGGAGAGTAGCTTGAACGAATGCCAGCATAATGGATATGGACAACACAACTGCGGACATAGCGAAGACGTTGGCGTTTCTTGCATATCACCAGGTATTCAGGAATACCTTGTCAAGCACGATTCTTTTTTTTTTATATAAATTAGTCTCTTATTAGGTGGATAAAACGTGGAACAGTAGCGATACATTGCAGTAGTTGCTGAGGTAACGAAGGTGAAATAGTTGTCAGTATTATGCACTGTGTGAAAAAAAAAACAAACAAACGAAGGGGTCCACTAAAAAGACAAAGCTTGTAGAGAGTGGGCCCCTCTTAAAAATTGAATTGAAGACAACAACAAATCGGCACAAAAAGTTTGTCACAAAAAAGTTTGGCAGCCCACTAAAGGACAGACGGACAAACAGTTATACAAAAAACAACAAAATACAGAGTAATTAGCATAAAACAGGACTGGGACAGCAACAAGTCTAGACTACTTGTTGGGAAAAAACTGACTAGACGCCACAAGAGGAAACAAGAGGAAACAGGACTATAGCGTGATAAAGAGGTAACAGAGTAGACAGGAATATGTAACAAAGACAAAGACAACGATCCTGGGAGGTTTGAGGAAGAATGAAGAGAAGAAAAAGAAGAAGAAAAAAAGAATATTGAACAAACCCTTCAAATGCGAAGTATAGGTTAAAGAAGATCTTATAGTCAAGGCTTAGGCAATAGTAACAATAATAAAAAAGAACGGCAATGCAGATATTGCGGACGGGTAACAAAGTAAGCCTATAAACTAATCTGATCCTGGGAGTCGTCATTACAGGATTGTAAAAGAAAAGAAAAAAACTTTAATCTCCTTTTAAATGAATACATAGAAGGAGCAGATTTTAAATCGTCATTCAGGGAATTCCAATAATTTGGTCCAGTGTAAATAAGTTTATTCTTAGCTAGAATCGTTCGAAGAAGTGGTAAATGAAACTCGAAGAAGAAATGGTTAATGTTGACTATTAATCAGGGGGCATTTCATGAAGTTTTTTTTTTGTCAGATGTTTTGTCTGACAAACTGTTATAAGCTATTGAAATCTGTTCTTCTGGGGGGCATTTCATGAAGGATCTTGTCGGATAAAATATCTGACAAGTCAATTATATCCGACAAGTTTTGAGAAATTCTTTAGTCCGATTGGCTGATTTTTCTGAACTTGTCGGATATAATTGACTTGTCGGACATTTTATCCGACAAGTTCCTTCATGAAACGCCCCCCTGATTGTCTGAGAGCAAATTTGTCCGACAAAGTTGTCAGACAAAATCCTTCATGAAATGCCCCCCCCCACCCCCAGCTGCATAGATTTTGATCAAACTTCTGATACACTCTTTACTCGATAATAATCTTCGTGTGCTTGGAAATATGAAGTTTGCAAGTAATAATAATAATGATAATAACAATGATAATAGTGATAATAAAATATGACAGTCAAAGTCTGTAGATTCGTAAGAGCTAAATAATATGCAATGAAGTCCAAAATTGAGGTTATGATTTCTGTGATCATTCGGTTTTCCTCTCACCCTTTCACGGTAACTAAAATAACTGCCGACACTATGAAGACGTTAATGTTGAGATCATACCGTCAGAAAAATGCAAAACCTTATCTAGACTCAAAAGTCGAAACACAGGCACGCCATTCACTAAGCATCACCATCCTTAGTGCTTCAAGGCGATCAAGGCGAATAATATTTTCCTTTCAGAACCCACAGCTTCCGGGGTTCAAGTCCGACTTGTAGATGGCGGCGACGACACCCAGGGGAGAGTGGAAGTTTACCACGATGGAGAATGGGGGACTGTCTGTGACGACTATTTTGGCCAAGAGGACGCCGACGTGGTGTGTCGGATGTTGGGCTTTGAGGGTGCTTCAGGTTATTCTTGCTGCGCCGCATACGGCCAGGGATCTGACCCGATTCTGCTGGATGACGTCCAGTGCACAGGCATGGAGAGCAATTTGGCCGATTGTCAACACAATGGATATGGACAACACAACTGTGGACACAGTGAAGATGTTGGTGTGGAATGCATAGGACCAGGTAACGACTACTCTAATAACCTTGAAGAGATTATTAAAGGACAAGTTCACCTTCATAGACATGTGGGTTGAGTGAATGCAGCAATATTAGTAGAACACATCAATGAAAGCTTGGGGAAAATCCAACAATCTGTTCAAAAGTTATTAATTTTTAAAGTGTCTGCGCAATCACTGCTTGATGAGAAGACTACTATTCAGCGAATAATGTCAGATGCGTACAACGATATAAGGAAAATAAAAAGAGAATTTCACAAAACTTTACTTTTTGAAGAAAGTGCACATTTCTTCAACTTGTTACTGACGTATATTAAGGGTAATATTATTACCCCTGCCTTCTAAAAGAGAGAAGTCGAGTGACCTTTTGTTATGCGAGTAAAGTGAAAATATGTTGAATTTTCTTTATACTTTCTTTATATCGTTGCACACATGTGACATCACAAGCTATGATAGTCTTCTCATCCAGCCGTGACTGAGCAGAAACTTAAAAAAAAATCGTAACATTTGAACGGATTGTCCGATTTTCCTCAAACTCTCACTGATGTGTTCTACTAATATTGCTTTAAAGAAAATAACAATAATTTAATACTCAAGGTCTTTGCAGTTTCGTGAGAGCTTATTATGCGTTGTAGTGCAAAACTGAGATTATGATTTCTGTGATAAGTCAGTTTTTTTCTCACTCTTTCACTGTCACTGAAATATGGAAGAAATAACTGTGAACACTATGAAGACATACATGTTGTGTTTATACCGTCAGGCAAATGCTAGTCCTCATCTAGACTCAAAAGTGGAAACACAGGCAAGTTATTCACTAAGCATCACCATCCTTAGCTCATCTAGGCGATCAAGGCAAATATTTTCGTTTCAGAACCCACAGATTCCGGGGTTCAAGTCCGACTTGTAGATGGCGGCGCCGACTACCAAGGGAGAGTGGAAGTCTACCACAATGGGGAATGGGGAACTGTCTGTGACGACTACTTTGACCAAACGGATGCCGACGTGGTGTGTCGGACGCTGGGCTTTGAGGGCGCTTCAGGTTATTCTTGCTGCGCCGCGTACGGCCAGGGAGCTGACCCGATACTGCTGGATGACGTCCAGTGCACAGGCATGGAGAGCAATTTGGCCGATTGTCAACACAATGGATATGGACAACACAACTGTGGACATAGTGAAGATGTCGGTGTGGAATGCATACGACCAGGTAACGATTACACTAATAACCTTAAAGGTATTATCAAAGAAAATAAAAATAATTGAATATTCAAGGTCTTTGCAGTTTCGTGAGAGCTAAATATGCGTTGTTGTGCAATACTGAAGTTATGATTTCTGTGATGAGTCAGTTTTCCTATCACTCTTTCACTGTAAATAAACATAGAGTATGGATGAAATAACTGTGAACACTATGAAGACGTAAATGTTGAGATCATACCGTCGACTCACAAGTGGAACACAGTCACATTATTCACTAAGCATCACCAACCTTAGCTCATCAAGGCGATCAAGCGAATATTTTCCTTTTAGAACCCACAGCTTCCGGGCTTCAAGTCCGACTTGTAGATGGCGACGACAACACCCAAGGTAGAGTGGAAGTTTACCACGATGGCGAATGGGGGACTGTCTGTGACGACCTCTTTGGCCAAGAGGACGCCAACGTGGTGTGTCGAATGTTGGGCTTTGAAGGCGCGTCAGGTTATTCTTGCTGCGCCGAGTACGGCCAGGGAGCTGACCCGATCCTGCTGGATGACGTCCAGTGCACAGGCAATGAGAACAACTTGGCTGATTGTCAACACGGTGGATACGGAGAACACAACTGCTACCATGGTGAAGATGTTGGTGTGGCATGCATAGGACCAGGTAAATCCTATCCTGATAGCGTTGATGATGGTATTTTAGAAAATAACAACATAATGCTCAAGGTCTTAGCAGTTTCGTGATAGCTAAACATGTATTTAGTGAAAATTGAGGTTATGATTTTTGTGATAAAATCACTTTTCCTCTAAGTCTTTCACTGTTACTAAAATATGGATAAGATAACTGTGGACACTATGAAGACGTAAATATTGAGTTCATACCATCAGTGAAATGCTAGTTCTCTCTATCTAGACTCAAAAGAGAAAACACAGGCACAGTATTCACTATTACCACCACCATCGTTTGGGCATCACAAGGCGATTAAGACGGATATTTTCTTTCAGGACCCACTGCTCCTCCCGGGGTTCAAGTCCGACTTGTAAATAAAAATGACGACGACTCCCAAGGAAGGGTGGTCGTTTACTACAATGGGGACTTTCTCGAGTCACTTTATGACAGTTGCACAATTCTTTGCAGGGAGCTTTGAATTACCCATTCCCCCCTGACTTGAAACAAAATGATAGAGAAACAGAACAGAACAAAACAAAACAAGCAGAACACAGACAAATGATAATGTATGCGACATGAACCAGGTGTGGATGTCACCAAAAAACAACAACAGCAACAAAACAAAACCCAAACACGATTGTCTGTAAAGCATACGAATGGTTGGCCACGTATTAAATGTTTTCATGATGAACGATATTTTTTTTTTCAAACTCAGTTTTCACTTCAGGCAGATAAATATAGTGAGAAAATAATATGTAATATGATAAGCAACGAATACGGTTTTCGATCAGGCAATCATTATTTTTTTCATGGAACGCACAGTAAGTGATATTGAGGTACGACTTGTGGGAGGAGAGGACAACACCGAAGGTCGAGTTGAAGTTTACGCCAACGGACAATGGGGGACTGTCTGTGACGACTTGTGGGGCATTGAAGACTCCAACGTAGTGTGTCAGATGCTGGGCTTTGAGGGCGCCCTAGATTATTCTTGCTGTGCCGAGTATGGCGAGGGATCGGACCCAATTCTGCTTGACAACGTCGTCTGCTCAGGCACCGAGAGTAACTTGGCAGAATGCCAGCACAATGGATATGGTGAACACAACTGCGTGCATGGTGAAGACGTTGGAGTTCAATGCATAAAACCAGGTAAAAGCTGAATTTTGGAGTATAAAAAGACAACTGCACTCACACTTTTGGTCCTGTATTCTTACCTTTATCATTGAACATCTATTTTCGGAAAGACACATTTTAAAGTTAAATATTAAAAAAGAAGATGAAACGAACAATGATCAGTGAACCAACAAAATGCCCTCCATGAATGTAGCACACTTCTTAATTTGGCCACCCATGCCCTATTGATTTTTTTGTTAAAATGTTTGAGCATTTTTGTTCATTTTGCTAATTTCTACTATATTTATACATATTAATTTTCATTTATTTAATTATTTTTCACTTTATGTATGTATTCATTTTTTTTTTCGATGGGGGGGGGGGGGAGGTAAACAAAGCCTGAGGAGCGCTCGAACACCAAGTGGTCCACAAGGCTAGCGTACTTACCGTAGCAAAAGTTGGTATGAGCAAAATGCGCGTAGCACACTCTGGTCGTAACACAAAGAGTAGCTTCTGTTTATTGTGGCTACCTATCAGTATAGCGTATAAGCGCGCCATATGAATGTTCTCATTGCTGCAGAAGCTTGGATCATTCTTACCTGAGTTCAAAACTAGAAAGGGTTTGATCTGCTGAGGATTTATCGGAAATATTCCTAGGGTATGAAGTTTTTGGTTTGCTTGTTTGTTTGTTTGTTTCATCAAATTTATTATGTAAGTTGACATGCCGCGCAGACTGAATCGGGCATGCAGCGAACATGGCACTCATGACCTTATAGGGTGAGTTCCAGCGCTCTCCTAAAGCGTGTCGTATATTACCGTAGGAGAATAATTAAAACTTTCCAAAATTGTACCGTACCGTGCAGTAACGTGCCAAAAAGTGCCCGTTTCCCAAATGTAGGCATACTATTTTGAGGTTGGTCACGTGACTTAACAGTTCACAAAAATCGTATACAATGATTATTTCTCAAAAATGTTCACGATTGTACTTTCCATTACAGTTTTAGAAAACTCTTACAATTCTCTGGTGGAAAATTACCACACTTTTAAAAAGTCATTTATACAGGTAATAGATAGTCCCCAATCTTTAATTTAAAACAATTTTAAAAATCAAATATTAATTTTTTGAAAACTGTGTAAGTAGGACATTCAAATCTATACAAGAATATAGAAGGCAATATTAGAGCACTTTAGCAGGAGGTATATAGTTTGTAGTTTTGTTTTGTTTTTAAGTTTACATAGAAGACAACCTCTAGGAGAAGTGATTCACTTTGCCACGTTTCGTATTCTACTTTGGTTCAATGATCTAGAAATTTCATTTTTTTTTTGGAAGTTCACAGTAATTGAGAAAACTGAAAACAAATTTTACTAATCATTTGTTTAGAGTAGTCCTAAGGTATCATTTTAAACGAAAATACACACACACACACACACACACACACAAATCTTGCTTTACTCTGCTTGAATTCCCGTTTTGGCCGGGCAAAATGTTTTGGTCCACTTTGCCCCGGGTTCCTACTTTAGAATACCGTGCCGTACCGCAAAAGGTTAGTGATAGAGAGAACTAAATCACACGCAAAGTGGCTCAAAAGCGTAATGTGTACCATCTGTTGACTTGAGAAGTACATTTTATTCCAGAATCAAAGAGCATTCGACTTGCTTCTTTTTCAGAAGGCAAAGTTAAAAATGTAATGTTACCCCATTTTTTAGTAATGTAAGTAATAGATTGGAAAAATATGATCTCTTTATAACAAATGACTGTTTGTGGAATGTGCTGTGCCGCTGTGACGTTGTAAACTGACGTTCTTTTTTCCTCATTGTGTTCTTTTCTTTGCAGAAGCCTTGCGTAATGAAGTACATAATCCACTTTAAGAACACTATTCATTACTGAAGTTTAAAATCCTACCAATGATACATTTTATTTCTCTAATTGTGAAGCGCGTGTGCAAATGATAAGTCTCACAGGACTTCCGACTTTTTACGTGTAGGAATTGAGTAGCCGTGATGCTTGCAAGTTAATAGGCATGCCTGGCATCCATAGATTTCGCAGCTGATGCATAATTGTCATCGATCGGTGTTCCCCCGTCAGATATCCGCCTCCGAGGAGGATCCTCTAGCTCAGAAGGTCGAGTCGAGGTCTTCCGCAACGGTACATGGGGGACGGTCTGCGACGATTTCTGGGGCAGCCAAGATGCCACCGTGGCCTGCAGGTCTCTCGGGTTCGAGCAGGCAGTGGACTGGCAGTGTTGCGCCCACTTCGGCCAGGGTTCAGGTCCTATCTTCCTCGACAACGTCTCATGCAGTGGTGATGAGGAAAGTCTGGTCGACTGCCCCCAAAATGACGTCGGCGATCACAACTGTGGACATCACGAAGACGCCGGTGTTGTGTGCGCTTAAGTTACCGAGTAAGCAGTGTTTAGACGATAATTAAAAAGCCCACATTCAAGAAAGCATCGTAACCTGCTCTCAATGTAGAAAAAAATATAACTATTACCTAGAAGGGTTTCATTATAACTGTAAACAACTACAGAAAGAGAAGTCTCTGTGAAGTGTTGTGTTGGACGTATAAAGCTGATAGCTGTTTCTATTTTTTCTTTTCTTGGGCAGGGGCGGAGGTGGTGACTTCTGACTAAAGATACACATATACATGTATATTTTTTGTTTTGTAAGAGTGTAAATCAGCTTCACTAAGATATATTCTAACCTTACAACAAGAGTTGTTTTCTCGTAGAGCATGTAGAGACACCATCTATTCACAGTCAAGGGAATGAAACACTTTTGTTTTACGCTATGCTAAATAATAAAGTTATATATTCTTTTTTTCAATGGCTTTATCGGGTATATGTCACAAACCCGTAAAACGTAACAACACGTCAATCTTTAATTTTTGATGTTATTGAATTCTGTTGCCGCATGTATAGTGGTATGAATAAAATATAGGTATTATGCTAATGCGATATGAACTGGTAGTTACGGTGTAAATATTTGTCTCTCTAGAAAATTACACTCTAAGGAGTGATGTGAGGAGGAATGAAATCTCACTGAATACTACAATAGACAGTATAAGAGGAAGGCTTGTGTAAAATAATGTACAACAATATTCCACTTTATATAATACTCTTCATTTGAAAATTGTGCTTGTGACGCTTTTCAATTTCGATGTTAAATTCCAGACATCGATGATAATTAACACATACGCTGACCTCAACACTATTACATTTGTATCCGTCTATTCATGAGGTTAAAATCAGGGTAAGTCAACGTAGGAAGGTGTACCCCTCTACAAAACCATATTTATCGGGATTTGCGACTCCTCTGTTTTATCTCTTTTTTAAAACGAAACTGTTGGTCAATAATATTATAAGAAATGGTACGAAGAGGAATGGTGGATGAATGATAATCATTAAGAAAGATTAAAGGTTCTATCATTATAGTATATGACATACCGAACATGAACGTGAAAATTGCATTCTCTATATCAAAAGAGAGCTCCCCAACAAAGAGAGAGAGAAAAAAATGTGTGTGTGTGTGTGTGTGTGTGTGTGTGTGTGAGGTTGCAACTATTGCATTGCATACTCCCCCCATAAATTGAAATCATTTACGTTCAAATGTAACTTTACTGTTTTGAAAATTTTGAAGCATTGAAGCAACTGAAGTACTCTGAGTTTTTAATTATTTCAGAACGATTTGACTTGTGATATTACTTGAGAGATCCCAAATTCAAACAGGAAACGTTTTAATAGTTGAACTTGCTGGTAATTGCAATTTTACCCAACAACTTTTGCGGACAACTTAGAGCATGCTTATGGTTTATTCAGCTTGAATGGTCAGCTATGTCAAATTTTAGGTATTGATTTCGATTGCTGATAGAGCAGGTGTGACATCACTAAGTACAGAGCATTGGTTTTTATCTTTTCCTTTCTCTGTCTTTGTTTTTCCCTTGTCCAGAGCAAGACTGGGTTGCCTCGAGACGTGACTCTAGCCAGCCGGTTGTCAGGTTGTCGGGAGAAGAGTTGAATGCCGAAAATTGCATGTCGTCAGGCACCCGCAACGAGCCATAGAATAGTTTCTAAAGTTTAAGCGTTGCTGTGCAATCTATAGCTATGAAGACACACACTTTGTTAGTCTCAGTTTCATAATCTTTTATAGCGTTTATTCGTGAGTGGTACCTGCACTATATTAACAGTTACGTACTCGTAGAATGTTCAAATACTTATCATTTCGAATTACTTAGATGCAATGGTGTTATTGAATTAGATATTTAAGTCCATGCTCTTGCAATGCTCTGCATCATTGAATGTCACCATATTAGAAGAAGAAAATCAATATATTGACGTCCACATCTTTGGGTTGGGAGAGTAGAGAAAGTTATTGTCTCTGCCTTCAAAATTATTGAAACGTTGTGGCGAAAACTGAAGGAAATGAATCTCGAATGTGAAATTTCACAATCCACGAAGCTACGAATTTGGGGAAACTGAAATAAGAAAATATATACATGGCAACATTATCACGAATTTGTGCATATTGAACGTATGCATTATAAGATACTGAGTGAGAATGACTTTATTTGCCAGATGGCTAAAAGAAAAAACGAAGAAAAAAAGAAGAAGAAGATATTCATATTCGCTGGGGAACTCATATTAAGGTCAATAATTATTCGATAACATTGTAGAGTTGTTTATTTGAATAAAGATTTCTTTTATCAGTTACGTGACAGAACTCTTGATTTTGACTGTGTGCTTATTCAATAAGATTCACTGTGTCATAATTTTCTTAATGCTCTCATTGAAGTCCCACTCTTTTTGAGGTGCGTAGATGGTAGGCGGTGGTACAGCCCGCATTGAAGAGAAAGTGAAGGGTTTGTTTGCCAAAACCGATAAGTCCATTTTTAAAGATTTCGAAGTACGATCTCTGTCATAAAGTACAAAATAATACATTTTAAGTGATATATTGGTCACTACATATATAAGTATATTTTTGAAGTTATGGTCAAAAGAAGCAACAATTTTCTTATTATTCTCTTTATTTTTTATTAACCTTTAATCGCAAATATCTCCATTTGGCAAATTAGACTTATCAGTTTTTGCAAACAAACTCTTCAAGTATTGAACAGGACCTGGTTGAACATACTATGAAATGAGCGATTAAATATTTTCAAATAATATATTAGGAAGATTAAAGAATAAAAGTAATGATATGATACGATATGAGATGATACACACACACACACACACACACACACACACACATGTCATGTTGAAGAGCGAGGAAGATTAATAAAAAGTACATGACGTTCTTCGTCTATAAACTTCAAAAGCTTGTTTCAATATCCTTTCGTCCTTGTCTAGTTTATCTATTCATCGTAAATTTGATCGTCGTTAGCGTAGTTACAATTCGTTATTTCAAATGTTCACTATTCTCAATCGATGAATAAATAAGTAAATACCATTATATATAAATAAATAAGAATAAAAAAGATAAATACATAATACATAAAAATGAATCAATAAATTAATTAAAGGAATAAAAGTGTGCCAGTTGTGGTCTGTGCGGGTCAGAGTTATATTTCACACCAACTCTGGCAAAGATATATGACTGATAGCCTAGCAGCTACTTGTGCTTATCAGGAAAGCTGAATAAAGTCCTCAACAAGGTCTGCAATTAAAAGAAGACAAAGTTTCAAGGATATATCGTAAATCAAGTTCATTTAGGAGAAAATGCATGAATGCCCAAACTTTAACAATAAATAACATCCACTTGGGTTGAGTTCAAGACGTATATGAAAACTTTATGTATCTAGGTTTTTAAACAATCAAACTAACAAAATTGAGTGCTTGCTTCCCGAAGGCTTCCGTTCCCAGTGCAGGACGCAGAAAAATACACAGTTGACAGCCAAGGAAGGATAAATTTCACAAGCTGACTCACGGACTGAGAGGAATGTTTGGATAATGCGTCTCAAGTTGACGGCATTTCGGGTACTGCAACGTGATGACAATGTTTTGCCGGTAATTTCAAAGGAGCCCGCCCCTTCATCAGGGTATGATCTAGGGCGATTATTCTTAATCCTGACTAATTCGTACGGCGCAGGTTTGGCAATGGTGAAATCTCGTCAATCGCAATTCCGATAAAATTTCAAAGATGCTTCTTACATTGAACATCATTCGAGGATATTCAGAACTATCCTTTTTTATTTGTTACTTTGTCTGTGATCAGGCTGACAATAATTTATTCTCTTCCCTCGGCACAAAAGAAAGGAGACATCAAATGGTGTTACCTGTACCTGAGAAATAATTTTCAAGCTGTCATTGGATGTAAAACCCTCACGAAAATCCCAACTTACCATTTTGTCAAAGGCAGAAAAAAAAAACACACACTAACCTCTATCAAGTCTATGTGTGATTAGTATGATAAGTATAAGAAAATGGGAGATTAAACACGTCCTTAAAAATTATGACATAAAAAAGGAATAAAAACAGAAACATAAAGAAATTTAGAAATGAACAAAGACTGCCTAACATACCTATTTAGTATTGTGTTTGCACTTTTGAGAATAAAGAATACATGTGAATGAAGCAAAGCTGGAAGACCTCATCAATAATTCATTTTTGAAAGTGTGGAATATATACATTTTCTCTTCTTTTTGTGTACATTTGACTTTGATTCCTTTTTTTTTTAAAGAATTAGACGGAGCAGCAAGAACCAACACATGACAATATTGACTAAATTTGCATATCCGTTTGTACTATCATTCTTTGTAAGTGTTTCAGTTTGAACCGCTAAATCTGGGAACAGGAAACATCCCACAAATCTCACTTAACAGCTACGTGAAAATGAAAAGTAAACAGAAAATACACTAAAACGCCAGATTTACAAGTTTCTTATCAACGCATACAGAAATTTACTTGGTTCTAAAATAAGTTCAAACCGCCATCCGAATTTCGAGGGAAAACACCAAAGAAAAAAAAGCAAGATTATTAAAGAAAATTCATGGGGCAAACAGATAAGAAAGCAATGAAATAGTTTCATAAAGATCATCCGCTGGACAGTTTTGTGTGTTTGAAAAAGACAATGGTATGCGCATAGAAAGTACAAATAGGTTTGGTATGTTGCACATCATCCCAAAATGATTTTTTTTTAAAGCAATGATAACATCAAATTATTTCTAGTGAAAAAGAAAGAATACCATTAATGCCATTCATACAAATAAGAAAGTAAGACCTAGATATTCTAACATAACAAAAACTAAACAAATTTTGTCACAACGATATATCACAATTTTATCACAACTATACCATCATTTGGCCATTTTAATAATTTCATTCATTCCTTTCATTTCGTTTATTTCATTTCCAACAATGCAAACATTTTAATACACAAAATAACACAATATCAATTCAATGCAGTAACAAAGACAAATACGGGTAGTTAACAATACTACGCATCACAAAAGCAAATGAAAAGTGAACTTAAAACTAAAGTTGCAGGAAATGGAGGAGACATGCTAAATAGCTATGCTTGTATTTTGCAGTCTCCTCGTGGACAACAAGACTAAATAACATCAGAGAAGCAAGTTGCTAGATATAATATAAAAGGTGCACAACACATACAGACCTATACAAGCAAGCAAACAAACAAACAAACAAACAAACAGATGGACAAACAAACACAAGTAACCTCTCTTGTAAAGAGAAAGATAGATCAAATAGCAATTTAATATGGATAAAGGCTAAGAAAGAATCTCCTTGCCTCATTGTAATGGTTTGCCCTGTTAAATACAGTGTGCTAAGAGGGTTTCATAAATAGAGCTTGCACACCGTTTTTTTTTTACATGATTTACAATGATTTGATAGGATGGTCGCCTAGTGGAGAGAAAATTTTCCTCTTAAGGATAATAATCATTATAATAATTTTTACGTAGCAGATCAATATCACGATGTAAAAAATCTGTATAAAAACTCTCATCATCACTAACATTAAGCCATCAAGACGACATTCCTTCAGGATACCAACCCTTGAGCAGATGGGGCTGATTACAATTGACCTGTTGATTTCATTTTAAGACACACCAATTCAGCTTTTTCGAAAGTATTTTGACCTTTTGCAATGACATCAGTGTTGATTTTCAAGCTAGCATGACTGCACTTACTTCTTGGCATGCAATTACAGAGAATACATTGATACATCATTTTTACTTTATCTGAATGTTTGCTACCAATATACTCCGGTCGGATTCTCGAAGCATGTCATTTCAATATGTATGTCACATGCACTTTACACAGTGTGTGTGCACATTTTTTTGTCCTCCCAGGTTTAAAGTGCAAATAGATGTCTAATGAAATATATTATTTGTTTCCTATCAAAATCGTGCAGACCTGGTCCTTGCTGGTAATAATAATAATAATAATAATGATAATATATAATGATAATAATAAAAAAAAACAAACAACTATTAGTTACCTCTACACGTCGCGGGTTGACATGACGTCAGAACGTCGTCGCTTGGGACACCGGAGAGGGTAAATGCGGGATTCGCTGACTCGCCCCGGGACGCTGTCACGCAAATGTAAGGCACATCAGCGCAATTCACATCACCAGAAAGATCGATCTCGAAACCTAGGTTGTCAAAGCTGGCTGTTCCACCAGCAGCAATGCCGGTGCTGCCCTGCCCTGCGGTCAGAGGAACGTTGTATGTGTCTGTACTCACTGAGCTCCCGTCCGCGGTTTGACTTCCAAAGGCCGTAAACTGCCAGAGGTTGGTTCCGTTCAAACGGCTTCCCGCGTTGCCAGCAGTGAGAGTAAAATTAAAGGACACGGCTTGTCCTTCCACTCCTTCGCGTAGAGCTCCGGGAGAGGTGACAGCGAGTTCCGAGTTTGTAATCTCAACACCTGTTGGCAGATAGTCCATCGAATCACTATTACTTGCACCTCAGTTTTCACTGCATTGTGAAACTTAGACATCATGTTGAAGCAAATCTTCATAAGTTTCTGTCCAACATAAGTATCAAAGTTAAGTCTCATCCTCTTTCTTTCTTTTGATGGCGATGTTACGTTTCCACTTCTCACATCTTTCAGTGATTACGAATTGTAAGCAAGAAGGGCAACAGCGCCATCATAATTTTTGTTAAAAAAAAAGTAATTTCCGAAAGAAAAAGTCAACAAATATATACATAAATTGAAATTCATGTTTAAAATCAAACAATATAACAATTATTCAGATTGCATTAAAGCTAGATATTGTTCCTTCGCAAATTTTCAAGTAGAAAAACAATGCTAATAACGGTAATTGCAGCCATATTCCAAAATGGCTGTCATAGATGCCAATTTTCTCTTGTGAAGATGTAATTATGCCGGAAGAAGATAATAAACATTTTTTGCGCAAGCTGACAATTACATACAAAGAAATTTAGTCATTGAGCAATCATAAGCTGTTTTCTCAATGGCTATTTCAGTTATTTGTCAAAACGATTACAATAAAATCTTCTTTTTTTGTCTTAAAAATTTGCTTGACTTCAGAAATAGAAAACAGTAGAATATTCATAGAGACATTATATGATCTGAAATATGGTGTTAAAGAAATAATTTGAGGAACAACTAAATTAAACAAGGCAAATGCTTAGCGAGTATATCTCACCAATGATAAATGCATATTTTAGGTGGCAAACACGAAAAATTTCCGAAAAAGAGTAATATGAATATCTAGGGATAATGACGCCATTGACAGTAACACCATATCATCGAATATATGGGACTATATGACGTGTATCTATTCTAAAATGTAACTTCCTAAATAATTATTCTTAAGACAGATACCCAAAAATGGCCTTTCATTTTACGAAAAAAGTTAAAGGACAAGTTCACCTTCATAAACATAAGGATTGAGAGAATGCAACAATATTAGTAGAACACATCAGTGTAACTTTGAGGAAAATTGGACAATCGATGCAAAAGTTATGAATTTTTAAAATTTTTGTGTTGGAACCGCTGGATGAGGAGACTACTACAGTTGGTGAGTCATGTGCGTACAACGGTATAAAGAAAATGTAAAAGAAAATTCAACATATTTTCACTTTTTTCGCATAATAAAAGAGCTCTTGTCTTCCCTCTTTCTAAAGGCAGGGGGAATAATATTACCCATAACATTTGTCGGTAACGAGTCAGGGGAATGTGTACTTTTTTCAAAAGATGGAATTTTGTGAAATTTTCTTTAAATTTTCTTTATATTGTTGTACGCATGTAACATCTAAGTTATTCATACACTGCAGTAGTCTTCTCATCCAGCGGTTACTACACACAAACTTTAAAAATTCATAACTTTTGAACGGATTGTCTGATTTTCCTCAAACTTTCAATGATGTGTTCTACTAATATTGCTACATTCTCTCAATCCCTATGTTTATGAAGGTGAACTTGTCCTTTAATTTACTTGCTATGCTTACATATAAAAACACATACATTGTACCTTTGATATCCATACTGTTAGCCGTTACACGCGAAATACTGCGATTAGAACCTAACTGAAAACATGAATTTAGAACTATAAACCCATCAATGACACCTTTTTTCAATGTAAATTTCTTTGAACACCAGATTGCATTAGATATAATGGCTGTTTAGCAGTATTCTATTGCTTTCTCCTTCTGGAATAAGCAAATAAAACAAGGAGTGTGTGGAGGCCATTTTGACAAAGAGCTGGGGACGATGTTTATATGGTGGCTCAATATCTTCATTTAAAATCAAATTCAAATTCAAACTTGAATTTAGTTGATTGTCCTTTGTCAAGTTTCACAAGAAATTGTATTGTTTTCTTCTGTTATTGTCAAATTTTCAAGAAATATAGCATCTATAGTGGCCATTTGGAAAATGGCTGCCATGGGCGTTGATGGTAGCATTTGTAATTTTTTAAAAAAAGAAAGAAAGAAGCAGACATCCATGGCGGTCAGCATGGCCATTGAAGGCACCTACTAAGTAGACCTTACACTTAAATTTATTTTTGAGCATAATTTTCAATTTGTTTGCAAAGTCTTATTGACTTTTCCTTCAGACATCAGCAATTTTTTTTTTTTGCAAAAAAAAGGGGGGCATCCATGGCAGCTGTTTGAGAAACTTGGCTGCTATGGCTGTTGAGGGTGCACTTTTGGATGGCCTATTATCAAATTCAGTTTAAATGTAATTTTCCACCTTTGTAGATATTCTAATTGACGTCTGCAACACTTTACGAAGAAAAGGACATTCATGTTGGCCATTTTGAAAAAAATGGCTGGAATGGCCGTTGAGGGGGCAATTTGCAATGGCCCAGTAAGTTTACTTTTGAATGTAATTTCCCACCTGTTTACAAAATCTCATTGCCATTCCCTTCTAATTTTAGTAAATCTTTTCGAAAGTATAGCTTTAATATGGCGGCAATTTTGAAAAATGGTTGTCATGACCGTTGAGGGCGCAATTTCCGATGGTCCAATATCGAGATTTATTTTAAATGTCATTTCCCATTTATAACCAAAATTTCATTGACTTTTCCTTTTGAAATATTAACATTTTTTTAAATGAAAAAGTGGCACTTTAAGAATTATGGTGCCCATTTACCAAAAAAAAAAAAAAAAAAAAATGGCTGCCATAGCCATTGAGAGCGCAATTCTCAATTGCCCAATATCTGGATTCATTTTGGATGCAATTTCCCGCTTGTTTGCAAAAAAAAAAAAAATGAAAAATTGACTTTCCCTTCTGAAATTTGCATTTTTTTGCAAAAAAGGAAAAAAGGAAACCGGAGTGATCTCATTGGTCAGTTTGCTGCTTGCCGCTAACCGAAGCGTGAAGCTCGCACACTGCCAAGTCGACTGGTGCGTGCGGGCGGGGTGCGCTATGCCCAGCCGCTTCTCCTGGCATCCTGGTCGCTGATTGGTCGGTGAGGAGACCGCCGACGCTGTGCTTGAATGAGCATTTCGGGGGTTGCTAGGGTTTACCTTCTATTGTCCGGAGGTGAAAACTGACAGGCGTGTCCCTTGATCGCGATTGCGTCGCAAGGAAAACTTTTAGGGCGCTTTTCTCGAAACAGTGATTTCCCATACGTCTCGACATGCTCTCTTTTAAACATCGATATCTCCGCAGCCGGTTATTTCCATAAGATGTGTTATATATTAATTTAAAGCAGAAAGATTAGGGAATTTTGTCATGCAGTTTTCAAATAATCGACCTCACCCGACTTTAGGATCATTTTGTTGTAGCGGGTCACATATTTTGAAAAAATGACATTTATGGTGGCCATTTTGAAAAATGTGACCCGCTACAACAAAAAGGTCCTAAAGTCGCGCACGGTCGAAGCCGTGAAAATCGAGTTTGAAGTCAGAGCATTAAAATTGATCAAAACTTACGATTTTCTGATTTTGATACATTATTGGAGTCTAACATGTCTTCTATCATCTGTCGAAATTTTGAAGCAAAATGGTGAAAGGAAAGACCAAAAAATAGCGTTTTTCTGAGCCATATTTTTTGGCGTTTCAACGAAGCAGAAACTGGTTCGAAAATTTGAATTGAGCGCCACAGATAGGTTCCGCACCAAACGACGACCAGAGTGATCTCATTGGTCAGTTTGCTGCTTGCTGCTAACCGAGTCGTGAAGCTCGCACACTGCCCAGTCGACTGAAGCGTGCGAGCGGGGTGCGCTATGCTCAGCCCCTTCTCACATCCTGGTCACTGATTGGTTGGTGAGGAGACCGCCGACGCTGATGTGCTTGAATGAACTCGGGGGTTGCTAGGGCTTACCTTCTATTGTCCAGAGGTGAAAACTGACTTGCGTGTCCCTTGATCGCGATTGCGTCGAAAGGAAGACTTTAAGGGCGCTTTTCTCGAAACAGTGATTTTCCAGACGTCTCGACATGCTCTCTTTTAAACATCGATATCTCCGCAGCCGATTATTTTTATAAAATGTGTTATATATCAATTTAAAGCAGAAAGATTAGGGGATTATATCATGCAATTTTCAAATAATCGACCACGCCCGACTTTTGGATCATGTTGTTCTAGCGGGTCACAAATGGCTGCCATGGCCGTTGAGGGCGCTATTTCCGATGGCCCGATATCTAGATTTATTTTTAATCTACTTTTCCACTTCTAGCCAAAATCTTATCGACTTTTCTCTCCTAAAATTAGCAAATTTTACGAAAACATGGCATTTATGGCAGCCATTTTGAAAAATGGCTGCAATGGCCATTGAGGGCGCTATTGACAATGGCCAGATATCTAAATTAAATCTGAATGTGATTGTCAACCTGTGTACGAAATTTGGTGCTTTTATCACGAAATGCACGAAATTGTTTGGCTATGCCGCTCCACTACTTTATTTTTCCTGCAAAGAGGAATACTTCAAAACAACTCACGCTCTTATTGCGACTTGATTTGATTTTGATTTGATTTGCTTTATTGATTCCTGTATTATCATTGTACATGAACATATGTGACCCGCTACAACAAAATGATCCTAAAGTCGGGCGAGGTCGATTATTTGAAAATTGCATGATATAATCCCCTAATCTTTCTGCTTTAAATTGATATATAACACATTTTATAAAAATAATCGGCTGCGGAAATATCGATGTTTAAAAGAGAGCATGTCGAGACGTCTTGAAAATCACTGTTTCGAGAAAAGCGCCCTAAAAGTCTTCCTTTCGACGCAATTGCGATCAAGGGACATGCAAGTCAGTTTTCACCTCTGGACAATAGAAGGTAAGCCCTAGCAACCCCCGAAGAGTTAATTCAAGCACATCAGCGTCGGCGGTCTCCTCACCAACCAATCAGTGACCAGGATGTGATAAGCGGCTGAGCATAGCGCACCCCACCCGCACGCACCAGTCGACTGGGCAGTGTGCGAGCTTCACGCTTCGGTTAGCAGCAAGCAGCAAACTGACCAATGAGATCGCTCTGGTCGTTGTTAGGGGCGGAACCTATCTGTGGCGCTCAATCCAAATTTTCGAACCAGTTTCTGCTTCGTTGAAACACCCAAAAAACATGGCTCAGAAAAACACTATTTTTTGGTCTTTCCTTTCGCCATTTTGCTTCAAAATTTCGACAGATGATAGAAGACATGTTAGACTCCAATAATATATCAAAATCAGAAAATCATAAGTTTTGACCAATTTTAATGCTCTGACTTCAAACTCGATTTTCACGGCTTCGACCGTGCGCGACTTTAGGACCTTTTTGTTGTAGCGGGTCACATATACATACATTGTTGGAGCCATACATATACATGAATTGAATTGAATTGAATTGAATTTATTTATTTAACCACGGTAAAAAGCCTACTATCAGCTATAAGCTGTTTTTCAGCAATGCCGTGAAATGATAACAAAACATAGAAATCATACAATGAAGAGAATGCACATAAAAAACACAAAATAATCATTACAAATGAACGCCAGAAAAAAAAAGAAAAAAGTACAGAGTATACATTGTGTAAGTACAGACAAAAAAAAAGAAGAAGAAAAAAATGAAAATGAAACATGTGTCAAGTTATCAGGAGATAGTAATTACATAAGCATTGTGTACTTCAATAAATTTAATATAATCAGGTAGAATAATTAGCAAAGGAGATGTGCGAAATTTCTCTTGAGAATGCAGTGATTGAAGTTAAGGAGTGATTTCTGCTTCGTTGAAACACCCAAAAAACATGGCTCAGAAAAACACTATTTTTTGGTCTTTCCTTTCGCCATTTTGCTTCAAAATTTCGACAGATGATAGAAGACATGTTAGACTCCAATAATATATCAAAATCAGAAAATCATAAGTTTTGACCAATTTTAATGCTCTGACTTCAAACTCGATTTTCACGGCTTCGACCGTGCGCGACTTTAGGACCTTTTTGTTGTAGCGGGTCACATATACATACATTGTTGGAGCCATACATATACATGAATTGAATTGAATTGAATTGAATTTATTTATTTAACCACGGTAAAAAGCCTACTATCAGCTATAAGCTGTTTTTCAGCAATGCCGTGAAATGATAACAAAACATAGAAATCATACAATGAAGAGAATGCACATAAAAAACACAAAATAATCATTACAAATGAACGCCAGAAAAAAAAAGAAAAAAGTACAGAGTATACATTGTGTAAGTACAGACAAAAAAAAAGAAGAAGAAAAAAATGAAAATGAAACATGTGTCAAGTTATCAGGAGATAGTAATTACATAAGCATTGTGTACTTCAATAAATTTAATATAATCAGGTAGAATAATTAGCAAAGGAGATGTGCGAAATTTCTCTTGAGAATGCAGTGATTGAAGTTAAGGATCTTGTTTCTGTTTGTAATGTATTGAATAATCTCGATGCCGAATATTGAGTGCTATTTTTAAGAATAGTTGACTTGGGCTTAGGGAGGTTAAGAATATTTTCATGATTACGTAAATTGTAGTGGCTTACTCTTTTCTCGAGACGTTCACATAAACTTTCTGGTAGAAAATTATTCAGCAGTTTGAAGATGAAAATCAATGCTTGCTTTTTCAAACGATCGATTAAACAGTCAACTTTAAGTGTACTATATAATGTTTGGCGGTTAAAACGATTATCAACTTAACATAAACATCAGTTGTTAACAAAATATTTTTTTCTTCATTGCCTTTACACAATGTATACAGTAGAAACGTATAAGCAATACAACCGTACTATGAATAATACAGTAGGGCTACAGGAGCGTAAGCGTGGCTTGATTTCGTGGGGCTTCGTGGGGCCTTTATTCTTATTCTTATACTTAATTGAACCAAAGCTTCCATGTCAAGAAAAGTATGTCTTTTACATATTTAACGATTGTTATCAAGCAAAAGCCATTTGTCAGTTCCCTTATGTCACTCGAGGGAGGTTGCTTGTTTTTGTCACAAACGGAGTCTTTGATATCTGTTGCCCATGAAATCAAAGCCAAAAAAAAAAAAATTATGGATGATGGTCTGCACTAACTTTCTATTATTAAGTTACCAAAATATTCGTGGCACATTTTGAGTGGAAAGGGTCAATCGGTAGCATTAGATATAATTATATGATTATATAATTATATATATATATATATTATATATATATATATATATACTATATATATATATTATATATATATATATATGTGACCCTCCACCTCAAAACAAAGAAAAAGTCGTCAGATATGAATTTTTAGTTAAGACCACATTCTGAAAGAGCAGACTTTAAGCTTTAAAATGATGTATAACTCAAATCAAATGGACTCTCCTAACCTTTCTAAATATTTCAAAGAAAGCACAAACTCAGGAAAAGTGTGAACTGAGAAAAGAGGCTCTGAAGTACAGTGTCTATTCAAGCATTTAATCTTTACCAAACCGTGCTGGCTGTGCGATGAATGGGACAAAAAACAGGAAGGAAACCACCAGAGTATTTGACAACAATGAAGTAATTATCAGATTAAACTGAAATTGAGCATGCCTCATGAAAACATTCTGTCCATAATTAATGCCAACTTTCAAAGCAGTAGCATTATCCTTTCAATAGTTATTAGAGTTGAAAGTGAAGAGTGTGGACAAGGTTTTTCAGAAATGAAAAAGGGATTCTAAAGACACACCTAATCACACTATTCTACCAAAAATGTTTGAGATAAACTGATAAAAAACACACTTTCCTGCCCGTTTTATGATACTAAATTTTAGCATAATGTAAAAGAAGATCCGCTCTTTCAGAAAATATGAAAAAGTCGAGTTCGGCTAGGTTGACCCATTTCACTTATTTTCAGTCCTCACGCAAAATCAGTGTGTGCGACTGTATGTTCGTTTTGAGGTGCATGGTCACATATATGTCTGTGTGTCTGTGTATGACAATAATAACGATAATGATAATAATAATAATAAGAATAACAACTATTATCATTTCAAATGAAAATGCATATCGTTAATGCCCAAATATGTAGGCATTGTTACAGGGCTACACGAGAAAAGAAAATAGGTCAACATATGAAACCTTCTCAATATGAGTTCAGATTGAAAGATGGAAAAAAAAAAACTGTGCCTCTCTCAGTTATTAACTGGAAACTATATAGGGAAAAAATATAATCTTGGATGCGATCAGAACCTGATTAACGAAGACTATTCTGTACGGGACAATCCATTCGTATCATCTTTGACCAATGCACCTGTTGCCTTCCTACTTACCGATGTCAAGCACACTCAAACCGAGGTCTACATCCACTTGTTGAAATCTAAGACGGAAAATCGAAATCTGCCCCATCCTTTAAAATTCAATGAGCAAAAAAGATATCCATGAGATAAGTCCCATTAGTGAATCGTTGCTGGCAGCTTTATGATAGACCAACCAATAACGTATCACTATTTTGTTATATGTATTAGTTCCTCCTCCCCTTTTCCTATCAAGGTGAAACACCAAAGTGATATTTATGAGGGTATCTATCCCCCATCCACAACTGGTGTTACAAACTTCTTCATCTTTAAAGAACATCCGATGTTTCAGCTTGTAGACGTCATATCCAAAATAGAAACGCTTCACTTTAAGTACGAAGCCGGCTGAACTTTAAGCACAAACAAACAACAACAACAACATACAAACAAAACACTCAGCAGCTCTTGACCGTATCCTGACGTCAATGAGTTTAGATACGGTTCTGTTACAATGGTCCTGCCATTCGGAGGTAGAATTAGTTGTAATTGCAATTTTTCATTAATAGTTAGGAGCCACCGCATCAGTCTTCACGGAGACCATCGTGTGGAGCACACTTCCCCTTTTGCTCCTGCTAAATATTTCATAACGCATCGCCCAATTTGTCCTGCCCAAACCTAGCGCCCTGCCTTCTGACAACGATCTCCGAGAGCGACTGGGCCATGATCAGCCTTGTTCTCCTCGCCTTCCTGGCGGGCAGCGCCGCGGCCATGTCACCCCTAATGACATCGGCACCTGATGGTGAGTGTGAATATCTGTAATCACCGTGATATAATCAATTCGACTGGATTCAATAGTTTGCTTATTTCCATCATCATCATAAAAAAAGAGAGAACATGATTCAAAGCGGTACAAGTTGTCGATTTGTCTTTCATTCGTCTGAAAAGGGCTGTTTTCTTTTTCTTTCAAATACAATATCGAATTGCTTTTCAAGGTGTGTATGTCCAACTACAGGCATGACAGGTGCTTTGGAAAGCAGTGCAGCTGTCTGCCACTGGCATATGTGTCATTTTCGTTATCGTTGTTAATAGTCCTATGTAATTGACTGACTTTTTTGTTTGAAGGTGGTAAGTGAGAGTTAGAAATTTTTATTTGTAATAATTATGGAATTCGAATAAATAACCTCCTTTCTGTCCCCAAGTTGATTCAATCAAAACTAATTGTCGAATTTCCTTACATAGGAGTAGGTTTAAAGATGTAATGAATCTACAAAAAGAAGAAGACATGACTATTCAAAAGCAGGTATTACACGAGTGGGCTTCAGTCCATTTTTACATTGATCTACTGAAGGATATATATCTGCATGATATTTGGTTTTACAAGAAATCAAGATTAGATGGCGTAGAGATATATCAAGGGGTGTAAATACGAGCTGAGTTGATATTATAAGACATTTCAAATATCAATGAAAAGTCAAAACCAAAACATTACGATATTACGATCTGTGGCCTGTGACCAATGGAGGGATTTCAAGTGGTCTCTGGAGGTAATGTGAGTGTATTTCTCGGACAATGTATAAAGCGGACTATTAGATACATAAGACTTTGCAGGGCATTGAAAGAATATTTATAGGTAATTCTGAAGCACCAATAGGTCTACGATCAATAAAGACAACCGGATAGTTAAAAGAAACATCTGAAACAGGATAGATGTCAAATGGGATTTAAGTTCTGATATTATTTTCTTTACGTATATCTAATATTTTGCTTGTTTTTGTAATTCAGTTGTTCCAATGAATTATATGATATAATTCCCTATGGCTGTACGATGCACACTTTATATTAGTTACGATGTAAAGTCTTTGTAAGAGGCCACTATACGGTTTTCCCGTCCATTTTGCTTTTTTTTTTTCATTCAAATTCGTCCCGAGAAGCACACAATATACAAATTCTAACGATAATATAGTATGTTGTCATCGTAGTTCGATTTTCGTCTACCATTTTCAAAGATATATGAACATACATAAAAAGAATAACAGATACTATTTTTTTTTTGCCATTTTCCTTGTTGAGTAAAGTTTGTTTCTTACATAAGATGCAGTAACCTAAAATCAGGAAATAAAATAGCTTACTCTCACCATAAAAAAGAAAACATCTAACTAACTTGTTTGAAAAATTCATGAATTTGTGCAAAAAAGACGAATTCGGTCCTTACATTCTCCAGTCGATGGGTGACGGGCATGAATTTCAATGACAGTTGTCGATATGGAATTTCAACGAGAGTTGAATAAATTAAAGTTAGGATTTGCATGTTGTATGATTCTCCAGACGGATTTAAAAAAAAAAAATCTTTGAAAATTGATTGCTTGAATTTGCCTAAATGGACGGGAAACACTATAATCAACTTGATAAACAGTTGATGAAATTATAAAACATATGTCATTTTTCGCAATGAAAATATTGCATAATTTACTCCATGATCATGCACAAGTTAATTAAGATATTTGAAGGAAACAACACAGTGGTTGCAAATCGAAACTTTGGCCAGCTGCGTAAAACGTTTAATCTCAGAAAAAAACTCTTTTAAGAACTGAAAGTCAGGTAAGCATGATTCTCCCTTTGACTTCACACAGGAAAAAAATAGGAGGTAAACCAACCTGAGATTTTCTCCGGTAAAAGTTGTATGTAACAGGTCCTTCAATGTTTTGAGCAACCAGAATCAACATCGACATTTTCAAAAAAACTATGTAAGTCGTTCAAGCACTGCTATTTCCTAAACCCTGCTTTGCACCCAATAACCTCCGTATCAGACAAATTGTTCAAAGAAAAATAAAAACGCCAAGAAAACAGCACTTGATCCAGGCATATATATATATATACATATATATATATATATATATATATATATGGGTGAGAATTTTGAACGATGTACAACTGCCAATTTTCGCACCTTATGACATTCTTTTCCTTAGAACACGCCAGGATGATCTAAGAAACCAGATTTTTCATGTCATCTCAAAGATTTGTAAATCTCCTTTCAGGAAATGTATGGTTTGGTTGACGTTTGACTGATATTTTTCATTTGACAAGGACTTAAAGCGTAAAAATACAGTAAAACGCAATTTTCACAAAAATTTTTGTTTTTCAAACTACTGATGTGCCTTTTTATGGTACTTGGCATCTAATATCTGACCATGTTCTGGATCTGACATATCATGGGTATGTACCACGAAGTTATAAGTATGAGCACGTATAGAATTACAGAGAACAATTGAAATATCAAAGCCCTAAACAGACGAACGTCCGTGATGCTTTCATTTCTATCGCTGCTGCAAATTCTACTTTGTTGTCCCAACTGTAATGTATACGAAAATTAGGTGTTCCACATAATGAACATATCCTGCAAAAATTGTACGTCTGCTGGCTGTACAATGGACGTAACATTCTTTTATGCAAAATTATACTCATTTTTCCTCACTGACGTGCTTCCGCTATTTTGTAATGAAGATCGTAGCCCATTAAACGTTATTGGCGATATTGACGTGAGTCGTAATCAACTAAGATCTAGTAACACGATAATATGCTTGTTTTGAGTTTCTGTCCATCCTTTGTCAAATGGGAACCGAAATTATATTTTTAGACGAACCTCCGAGAAAAAAAAGAACGTCCGTGATGATTAAAACGTTTTCGAGTGGGACACCATCTTGCTTTGATGGCGAAGGTACATTTTACCTTTGGCTCTCTAGCCGAGGAGCTGCATGCCATTTTTGGAGCGGACTGAGGCTCGTCCGCAGTTTTTGGACCATGCAATTTACTAAGAACCAAGCAAATAATTAATATTTTCTCTGAAAATTCACCTCCTGATCCCCCTCTCAGCAATACATATGTTGTAAGGATGTCAAATTTCTCATAATTTGCATTGACAATACCTTTTCAAATTTTTGAAAGAGTTAGGAAGGCTAGGTACTCTCTACCGATTAGATATCCGTCCTGGAACATGACCCTAGTAGTAGAACGAACGTCCGTGACGTATGCAATCCCACCGATAGGGATAACTGTTCCCGAAAGTGTCCTGTATTCCTTAAAACTTTTGGCTCCAATAGCGACAAACAAAGTTTTACAAAGTAAACAATGAGTTTAGAGCAGTAGTTTCAGAATTTTTAAGGCGTTATGTGATCATGATGAACAAACAGTTGAAAATGTTCTTACAATTTTACGCTTGTTTTCCCTCTAATTATACAAAAACAGTTTAACACTAAAAACAAAGTTATAGGAAAATGGAATTTGCGTAATCTGTAATTTCTGTGCATTTAAATTTCTTTCTAATGAGGTTCTGGAGACAATTTGTACTGTTACAGGTTCTGAAAGTTTCGCTCACGGACGTTCTGTCCGAGAAAGGAAATTTCTGATAATTACAAATATATCACTGCACATTAAGTTAATGTTACTTGAAAATATTACCAAATCACCGAGTCGCTTATACCCAAAAGTGAATAACTTTCAGCACTCAATTTACCTGTAATAACAAACGGAAAACGTTTTGGTCACGGATGTTCGTTGGTAGAATAAGTAAATGGATTACATAGTAGGAGAAAGAAGAACAGTGCCACTTTTTAGTGACAGATGCTCCAAGTGTTTATCTTTTGAGTATGGTACCTGACGTCTCAAACAGAACACATCCAGTTTTGGTCTCCATAACGGACGTTCGCTGTACTTGTCATGATATTCAAGTTCAAGTTCAAGTTCAAAGTTTATTTCATTTTTCAACAAAAAACATATGTTTCACTTCATTTTGTAACAGAAAATAAGGTAAGTAGAACATAGTGAAATAAAAAGAGTATAACACTTGAGGACCTAAAGTAATCATACATTGTATTGCAAGAAAGAAACATAAGTGATCAAAGCGAAATACATGTATTCCGTTGTTTTACTAAATGCGAAAAATGGAGGGACCCACTAAAAAGACAGAGCTTGTAGTATGTGGGTCCCTCTAAAAATTAAATATTAAGTGCCTTAGTTCATATTTTTCTCTTCACAACGATTTTTCTCTCATTCCCTAAGTAACTTGAACATGCTGCGACCAAACAGAAAACAAAATCAAAACAAAGCAAAACAAAACAAATCCGAAAAGTGCTACTCAATCACATTCAGGATAATGACGGAAGAAGTCTGTAATGAGCATGTGTTGAAGAAGAAACGGAAAAGTTTCAAAAGGACGTGGAAGCAGTTGAATGAAAATGAGAAGAAACAGAGAAGGGATCGAGCTCCAACACACAGAGAAAAGAATTGCCAGTGCACTCCCGTTATACCAAATTCCTCTTGAGAATTTTTTTTTTTGGTTTATTTTTTTATTCATCGAAATGCCGTCACATGCGAACAAATATAATGCAGTACAATTATTGTCTGATGAAAACACGCAAATCCTCCGCTTATCGTGACATTGTGTTTTTTTATACTCATCAATGAAAGGCAATGTTAATTTGTAATTCTTTCCAAGATTTTTTTTTCATTTTACATTTAAGAGACAGAGAGATCGTCAATTTGTTTGTGCTTTTGTGCTTACTTTGAAAACACATGCTAAAAAAGTAATGATTAAGAATAGGTTTAAGGTTGAACTTTGATACGTTCACTCTTCCAAAGATTCGTTACTCCGAATGTCAAAAGGTTTGTTATTCCGAAAATGAGAGATAAATCTAATGTTCGTAGTTAATTCAGGAGGTTTCTTATTAAAATTGTCTTATTCCGAAAGTTTGTTAGTGCGAAAATTAAATATCAAGGTTCATTATTTTTAGATCCGTTCTTCTAAAAGTGGAATGGACATGATATTCGTCTAGGTGAAAACGGTTATCATGAGGTTTTGAAATTTGGAGGATTTGGTTGTTAACTTGTTTCTCCATATTTGGATAAGCGAACGTAATTTTTCATGTTCCAATTAATAAACCTTTCGATTAACTTTCGGAGATTCCTATCATTTACCGAATAAAAAAGCTTCATGATTATACGAACTCTATCAATTTTCGGATTGACAAATTGTATGAATAACGAGCCTCCGAAATGACGAGATACCAAATGTTTGTTATGACAAACCATATTGTATAATATCTAAGTCACACACATTCATCCAAGTTATATGGACTTATTGTGTCTTGTTATGACGAACCTTCGCAGTATCGAACCTAATATCATTTCTGACTAATATAATAACACAAACTATCCTCGGTAACAGTGTGTAACACAAGGAGCAAACGCAGAGGGATTTTTTCCTAACGCATTAGTTTGTCCTCCCCAGCTAAACTTCGTATTTCTTTAACGGAGAACATTTCTTTTGTTTTTCTATGTTAATTCTTTGTCATATTTAGCTGTGACCATGTTCGTTTTAAGCAAATTTTGCATTGTAGACTTTAGATAACAAGTTGAGGACCTGAATCTTTACTTCGTGATAACGAAATTTGGATGAATATATTCGTTCTCAAGGATGGACTACGCCACTGAGATTACACGTACGTTTGTACGTTCATTTATGAGAGATGGAAAATTGTTTTCTTTGATTCCTCAGTGTGAGAAGATAAACTCTTTTTTCTTCTGAAACAGCTGCATTTTTTTGTTTGTTGTCATTTCCGCAATCCAGCAGTTTGATAATAATGATAATTAGAAATGTATGTTTATATGATGTTCTGTACATGTATATTGACTATTTTTATTGGTTTTCTGAGGGTTTCGTGGGGAAAATGGGTTTAATTTAGAAATTTGGGTTAGCTAAGGATTGTGGTACGCCACTGGCTTCCTTGTACAGTTTTGTTGGCCTGCTTACCACCCGCTTCGAATTGTCATTAATGTTTGCAGAATGTTTTTGTTTTTTGTTTTTTGTTATGTTTTGTGTTAATGATTGTACAAAGGGGGGGGGGGGGGGGTGGGAGGTTGATAGGATTCTTCATTTTGGGAGTGTGTGAGGGGAGGGTTTGGAGAGTTGAAGGGATCTGTTTTGTAACTATGTCACTGTGATTATGAGTGTGTCAATTGTGATTTGATATTGTGAAATATATAATGATTTTTACATAGTTTGTATTTTCATGCAAGAAATTTTAAAAAGTACAGTTATTAATATTTCATTATGATAATCAGTGGCACAATGCAATAAATCTGTAACGTTGAATGCGTCTGAAAGGGATATAGGTTAGGGCGGTCCGCGGACTACAGTTACTTAGTTAACTTGCCCAATACCTGGCAGCCCTGTGAGGTGCATTCAGTGTTTGGGTATTTTTGTGTTATTGTATTGATTGATTGTTTTGAGTTTTGTAATTGATTATATATTGCATGTTTTCTGCCAAATAAAAAAATAATAATAATAATAAACAAGCTTTTATAATTGAGAATTGGTTATATCTATTCAGAATTTTGCAGAGGAGTTTGTTCTCGACATGAAATCGCTGTTTGTTGTGAATAGAATGCGTTTCCAACTCAAGAGAGCTGCATTGTTCAATATCTTGTTTGTTCCGAACGTCCGTGAGCTATATGCGAACCTCCGTGATGAAAACTATGCTATGTTTGTTGGGTTATAGAGCCTGCCTAGATCAGATACATCTTGAAAAGGTATGTTATTATTTGGGAGTGAGGATTAAAGTATGGGGTAGTGAAATAAGAGGTCAAAATATTGAGTTTCTGTAAAATGCGCGTAAAGTGGAGAAAGTGTTTAGCGAAAGAGCAATATTTCAACAGAAATGACGAATTTGGTTAAATCAACAGTTGTCTACCATTACGCACAGGTTAAGAGCATAAGCTTGATATTCTGCCAACACGTGCACATGTCCATTAAGATAATTCGTTACGATTTTGAACTGAATCAGATCTTTGCCAACTATGTTAAATGGTAGTCAAATGTATGTGCAGTACTATTCCTCACGGACGTTCGCTGCTCTGGACATGGTAATCTTCCGCGGTGAATAAAAACGTGTTCCTCTGGGAAAATCCTGATATAATTGGGTTCATATAAAAGCTTGAGTTATACTCTTTCAAGTAAGATAAACTATTTGGAGAATTTCCTACTTTTTAAATTTTGCGTTGTTTTGGCTGAACTGTACATCGTTCAAAATTCTGACCACCATATATATATATATATATATATATATATATATATATATATATTTCTTTTATTTCAGTAGTCCGACTTGTAGGTGGCAACGACGATTCCCAAGGGAGGGTGGAAGTTTACCACAATGGGGAATGGGGAACTGTCTGTGACGATTTCTTTGAACAAGCAGATGCCGACGTGGTGTGTCGAATGTTGGGTTTTGAGGGTGCTGTAAGGGCAAGGTGCTGCGCCCCCTACGGCCAGGGATCTGACCCAATTTGGCTGGACAACGTCGAATGCACAGGCACAGAGAGTGACTTGGCAGAATGCTCACACAACGCATACGGAGATCACAACTGCGGTCACAGTGAAGACGTTGGTGTGGAGTGCATACCAAGAGGTACATATCTTCGACTACCAAATGCCACTTTTAACATTTTTCAAAATTTAAATCATTTTGATTTGGTTAGGAATCAGTTCCGCTGCCTCCTGTTGGTGTATAATTATATGAGGCCGATGTTTCAAGGATTCGCCTCAAAGAAAGCTTTATACTTAATGAAGTTATACTAAGATGGGTAGCATACACCGTCTTTTGAAATTTTCACAAAAGAGATAAATTAGTTCCTATTTGACTATACTGTTGATTCAGATGGTTTTAATGGTCCAGTAGGTTTTGATAAGAAAAATCAACTTAATTTCATGTGCTGATACTTAATGGTGCAATACAATTTTTTTAACCGTTCCGATGCTTTCTTTTGGTCCAGGTTGTTTTCGTTGTGCTTATAGATTTTATTGAAATATGGTGGGCTTTATTTGGTTTATAGTGTATATTGGTCTTACAGGCTTTAATGGAATGTTTCAATGTCTGTTAACTAAGTGCTAGTTTATTGACAAGTATGCTAGACTAAAAAATCTACAAGACTGCATATCGCAGCAGATTATTTTGGAAAGAGAAGGATTAGTAAACAACAGGAGATTGAGCTGAAGCAGTAAGGTAAACTCATTTCTCTTACTGCAAGATAGGTTGTTTGAAAGTGAAAAGCACTATTTGAAAGTGTAGAAAGAGAGGATGCGTTAGAACGATCTCTTAAAGTGAACAAAAAAGAAAGACGTTTATCCAGTCGCACAAAACCCCCAAAACAAAACAAACTAAAGTATGCCATTTATAGAGAACAGGGAATAGTGTAAGCTTTCATTATCATGACCATGTAGCTTGAAGGCTCATTGGTGGAAGAAAAGAAAGCCAAGAAAACAGGAATTGTTCAAGGCAAATATTTTCATTTCAGAGCCAACATCTTCCGGGGTTCAAGTCCGACTTGTAGGTGGCAACGACGACTCCCAAGGGAGGGTGGAAGTTTACCACAATGGGGAATGGGGCACTGTCTGTGACGACTTCTTTGAACAAGCAGATGCCGACGTGGTGTGTCGAATGTTGGGTTTTGAGGGTGCTATCAGTGCAAGGTGTTGCGCCCCCTACGGCCAGGGGTCTGACCCAATTTGGCTGGACAACGTCGAATGCACAGGCACAGAGAGTGACTTGGCAGAATGCTCACACAACGCATACGGAGATCACAACTGCGGTCACAGTGAAGACGTTGGTGTGGAGTGCATACCAAGAGGTACATTTCTTCGACTACCAAATACCACTTCTAACATTTTTCAAAATGGAGATCATTTTAATTTTATGACTGGAAAATTGAGCTTGAGCAAAGAAAACGGGATTCCATCGGGATTCGAACATGAGATCTCCTGATTGCTAGCCCGGTGCTCTACCAACTGAGCTATAGAAAGCTCTAGTTCAGTGTTCGTCCCAGAAACTCTAAATTCTAAAAGCTCGAATGGTGACAAGCTATAGCAGTGTGTTTGTGTGTGACACACACGTACACCCTTGAACCTGGCATAAACCCGAAGGATAATTCACCTCCGGGATAAATGCGAGAATTCACCGAAGTGATGCAGCTCTTTGAGTATGTAACAAACGGAAAAATAATGACCAGAATTAATATCATTTATTGGTGGAAATCGTTAGGAATCAGTTCCGCTGCTTTTTCTTGGTGTATTTCTAAGGCCGATGTTTTAAGGATTCGCCTCAAATAACCCATTATAAATTCATACTAAAATTCTGCCTGACAATAGGATAGACCAACAAATACAGTCCAATTCTAGAGTAACATTTAAAATCCTGTGGTGATTTTTTTGTGTGTTGTTTTCCTGTAGGCCTATTTTCACCTTCACCACTACATACCATTAGACGGATTTTAGAGTGAAATTTCAGGGACTCTTAGGAATTCTCTAATGGATTCTAATTTTATAAGCTACTTCACTTATGACCAAATTTTAATGGATCGCTTTGGATCGTCTAATGGTCCTCGATAGTAGCGTTCGGATGATATGATATTCAATGGTTTTAACATAGACTTTTCAACTAGACTAAATTAGGCTCTGTCTCAACGTGACGCTAAGGACCTACAAATGGAATACAGACTGTAGGGACACTGTTAAAGAAAATGGGTAGCATACACCGTCTTTTGAAATTTTCTCCCAAAAAAAGTATATTTGTTCCTACTTGACTATACTGCTGATTCAGATGGTTGTGATTGTCCAGTAGGTTTTGATTAAAACAAAAAATTCTGAATATCATGTGCTGATACTTAATATGGTGCAATACAGTTGCTTTCTGCTGGTCCTGGTGCTTTTTATTGTGCTAATAGATTTTAATGAAATCTGGTGAGTTTTATTTAGCTTGTAGGTTTGAATAGAATCCTTCTGTTGGTCCTGATAGTGTTTATTGGGCTTATAGATTTTAATACAATTTTTCAATGTCTGTTAACTAAGTGCTAAGTCATGGACAAGTATATGCTAGACTTAAAAATCTATAAGACAGCATATCGGAGCAGACTATGTTGGGAAGAAAAGGATTAGCAAACAACAGGGGATTGAGATGAAGCAGTATAAAGGTAAACTCATTTCTCTTACTGCAAGATAGGTTGTTTGAAAGTGAAAAGCACTATTTGAAAGTGTAGAAAGGGAGGATGCGTTAGAGCGATCTCCTAAAGTGAAAAAAAAGAAAGAAAGTCGTTTATCCAATCGAACAAAAAGAAAAAGAAGAACCAAAAAACGGCAATATTCCAAAAATAGAGAACAGGCAATATTGTATTGTAAAGCTTTCTTTATCATTACCATGTACCTTGAAGGCTCATTGGTGGAAGAAAACAAAACCAAGAAAACAGGAATTGATCAAGGCAAATATTTTCTTTTCAGAGCCAACATCCGCAGGGGTTCAAGTCCGACTTGTAGGTGGCAACGACGACTCCCAAGGGAGGGTGGAAGTTTACCACAATGGGGAATGGGGCACTGTCTGTGACGACTTCTTTGAACAAGAGGACGCCGACGTGGTGTGTCGAATGTTGGGCTTTGTGGGTGCTATCAGTGCAAGGTGTTGCGCCCCCTACGGCCAGGGATCTGACCCAATTTGGCTGGATAACGTCGAATGCACAGGCACAGAGAGTGACTTGGCAGAATGCTCACACAACGCATACGGAGATCACAACTGCGGCCACAGTGAAGACGTTGGTGTGGAGTGCATACCAAGAGGTACATTTCTTCGACTACCAAATGCCACTTTTAACATTTTTCAAAATGGAAATCTTTTTGATTTTGTTAGGAAGCAATTTCGCTGCTTTCTGTTGGTGAATTTCTAAGGCCGATGTTTTAAGGATTCGCCTCAAAGAAACCATTATACCTAATGAAGATATACTAAAATTCTGCCTGACAATTGGATAGACCATGCAACAAATACAGTCCAATTCTAGTGTAACATTTAAAATCCTGTGATGATTTTTTGTTTTGATTTCCAGAAGGCCTATTTTCACCTTTATCATTAGGTGCCATTAGACGGATTTCAAAGTGAAATTTTAGGGACAGGAATTCTCTGATACATTCTAATTTTACAGGCTACTTCACTTTAATATAATATGACCAAATTTTAATGGATCGTTTTGGATCGTCTAATGCTTTTCGACAGTAGTGTCAGGATCATATGATATTTACTGGTTTTAACCTAGAACTTTTAATATCAGCTTGACCAAATTGAGCTCTGTCTCAACGTGACGCTAAGGACCTACAATACAGACTGTAGGGACACTGTCAAAGAAAATGGCTAGCATACACCGTCTTTTGAAATATTCACGAAAAAAGCATATTAGTTCCAACTTGACTACACTCTTGATTAAGATGATTTTAATGGTCTAGTAGGTTTTGATGAGAAAAAACCAAAACATCTATCCAATATCATGTACTAATAGTTAATGGAGCAATACAATTTCTTTTTAACCGTTCCGATACTTTCTGTTGGTCTTGGTGATTTACATTGTGCTTATAGATTTTAATGAAATTTGGTGGGCTTTATTTGGCTTATAGGTTTTAATTGAATCCTTTTCTTGGTCCTGATGGTGTTTATTGGGCTTATATGCTTTAATGGATTTCTTTTTCAATGTCTAAGTCCTAGGTTAGTTTGGAATAATATGGACAAATATAATATTTAGATGAAAGAAAGACATCATTCAGATGGGTGAAGGCTCAGGTTTGCGTTTCTTCAGTTTGTCTCCCTTACAGATCAGCAGTTGCGATCTGAACAAATTTTTATTTGTAGAGGGAGACAAACTGAAGAAACTCAAACCTGAAGTATAATATTATGCTAGAGTTAAAAGTCTGCATCACAGCATATTCGAGCAGACTATGTTGGAAAGAGAAGGGTTAGTGAACAACAGGGGATTGAGGTGAAGCAGTAAGGTAAACTCATTTCTCTTACTGCAAGACAGGTTGTTTGAAAGTGAAAAGCACTATTTGAAAGTGTGGAAAGAGAGGATGCGTCAGAGCGATCTCCTTAAGTGAACAAAAAAGAAAGTCGTTTATCCAATGGAACACACACACACACACACACACACAAAAAAAAAAACCGGCAATATCCCATCTATAGAGAACAGGGAATATTGTGAACTCTATTTATCATTACCATGTAGCTGAAGTCTCATTGGCGGAAAAAAAAAAGCCAAGAAAACAGAAATTGATCAAGGCAAATAAAGTATTTTCATTTCAGAGCCAACATCTGCCGGGGTTCAAGTCCGACTTGTAGGTGGCAACGACGGCTCCCAAGGGAGGGTGGAAGTTTACCACAATGGGGAATGGGGCACTGTCTGTGATGACTTCTTTGAACAAGAGGACGCCGACGTGGTGTGTCGAATGTTGGGCTTCGAGGGTGCTATCAGTGCAAGGTGTTGCGCCCCCTACGGCCAGGGATCTGACCCAATTTGGCTGGATAACGTCGAATGCACAGGAACAGAGAGTGACTTGGCAGAGTGCTCACACAACGCATACGGAGATCACAACTGCGGCCACAGTGAAGACGTTGGTGTGGAGTGCATACGTGAAGGTACATTCTGTTTAAAAACAACTCCCCAATGTGCTCCGAAAGCGTTCTAAAACCGTACCAGAACCAGCAACCAGTAGGGTCTACCAGTAAGACAATCCAGGTCATATTAAATACCAAAGAGTTTATCCCAATGTCTACTGTTCGAAACATCCCAGCTTTACATATAATATGTGGCGTAATACACCCCATGTGCATGTCCCTGTAGCTCCAAATATGACTTGGTATAATGATGGTACCCTACGCATTGTATCGGTTTGCTTTTGTATAGCTTCCTACACCTCGTGGTTGTAAGGACCACCTGTTTGGTAATATGAATTCGTCAACCTGATCAGATTGAATTGAATTCACGTTTAACGACACACGCTCATGAACTGCATTCTATTTAAAGCGAATAAAAAAGCCGAATACAAGGAAATACAAATAATTATATTCAATGTATAATCCGTGAAGTTCTGTTTCTAGCCAAATAGTGACATTTGAGGCCGCCTCAGCGGTTAAAAGCCTACACGGGATGATTGCTTTTCTTATGGCTCCTCGTTCAAATAAATGCATCATTTATGTTTGTCCCTTCTTTTGAAAATAACACTCCTTAGGAGTTACAGAAAATATACAATAAAGTCCGTTCTGCGCAATACGTCCTATTAGTCATAACTGTACTGCATGTGGTACGACCAAAATCAGGCTGAGAATGATCGCACAAAAGAACCAATCAACTAATGTTCAGGCAGTTTATTCACCAGTAATATTGCCGCTACAGACTCGTGATGATTTGTCATTACAGTACTATATCATATAATGATTGCTTACGTGATCAAACAACAACAGTGTAATCACTTACATGTGTAACAATCAAAGGCAAAATCACATGGTCTATGTAATCCCCTGAAAATGTCCAAAGATGATGTTCGACGGACCGATGAAGGATCCCTCCGACGTAAATCAATAGACACAGGTTACGGTAATCCAAGGTAAAATCCACAGTATAAATCCTCTGACACGTGAAGAATCCAGACGTTATGACAACGATGATAAATTATGATAATCCTGCAAATAATGTCCAGCTAGGAATGGCCAGCCCGTCATTGCGTCACAGTCATTGACACCTTCAATGTTGCAACTGTCCGCACCAATGTAGGCGAAATAATTCTCCGCCGGCAATATGTTTCCCAGGCAATATATGTGGCAGGCAATATGTACTCAAAGACCTTATCTCCACAAAATAGCAGGTCAACAGGTAACACAGGACTGATTATAACAAGTCGCATAAATGTTCTGTAAGTTGTTCCAACCTGGGGCTATGGGGCTACATACTTGTACAACTTGTACATGTGGGTTTCAGAGCCTTCCAACAATTCTAGCTGACTCACTGTCTAAAAATAATTGCCGATCACATTGGGCTACAAGGACAGTGTATGGATTGCATAACATCATTCCTAAAAATAAAATAATATTTCCTTGTATTAACCGAAAATAGGACATTCAATATTATCATTATCCTACAGAGGATTTTAGCAAAGAATGTTTTCACTTAGGCCTACCCTTTCTGTCTCCGAGTGCTGTATGGTCTCCTACTGTACTTGATCTGACATGGGGTATGGTACATGTACACTCTTCAGTGCAAGTTAATCCACTTCAGTCTCTGATAAAACAGTGATCTATGTACCCAAGGTAGGCGTCATGTACTGTTAGACCGAGACCTAGCTAATTTAGACCAGAATTAGATGTATTTGTATCCGAGATCTGAGAAACAATCACGTCACATCTACCGTAGATCGTGAAAGATCGACTACCACAACTACAAACTAGTATACTGTAGTCCTACTGTATGTACCGGTACAGTAATTGTAATATGCATATCGCGCATGCAAATGCAATTAAGCGGCGGCCGGCTACATGTATATTTGTATATCGCGCGCGGGCTATCTAGCAGTTGTAGCGCTGAGCATGCAGAGCTGATCAATCTGCATGCACACACACACACACACAAAATGCAACTTATTTTCATCAAACCTAAATTTAATTTCCTGTTATGAAAGTAATATTTTGAAAAATTGTATGAAAAAAAATTTCAACTAATTGATATATGAAATTTGTTTGCATAAACACAGCATTTTAGAAGAAACGATATTTTAGTTAATTCATGATTGACCAATCACAGACATTTTTACTTCATATTTCAGGTCATCGCGTATATATCTCAACTAATCACGGTGCAGTTTATAAAAACTTTGGGGAATCCCCCTCTTGCCGTCCAATATTTTAAATATTGGTCGCCTCGGCAAAAAATATTGGTCGAGTTCAACAAACTTTCTAAGTGGGTCGGAGGTTATGAGGTGCGTCGACAAAATAACACTTGTATTTGGGCTCTACAAATCCTCTGTATGGATAATGATACATAATATCTGCTAGAAGGTACATTCATGACACATGTTAAGCTTATGTTTGGACACCGCTGAAAGACGCAGTTCAAAGAAAATACATGTACTCATGAAGAGTTAGAAATAGGTCAGGGATTACTTTCTTTTTGTCAATCATTTGGTCAATATTAATCAGCCATTTATGATAGTAGGTTTGCCAAGGTATGTTCGTCAGTTGCTGATTACGTTTGGATATCAAAGAAAAAGATAACGCCGTGAAAACACACAGGGAAACTTTTATTCATTTTTTTCCCCTTCAAATTCCTTTATAAATCATTTCCTTTTTTGATTTACAAATAGGCTGTGGAGAAGCGACCATAGTCGACAATAAAGGCACAGTGTAAACTATACTTCATATTATATCGTGTACTCTTACGTATCTGCTTGACTTGTCTATTCATAAGCATTCACAAAGATTAGTAATGCTCTCCTTTCTCCACACTCATTTTTCTTCAAAAGGATCAGCTCTCGTCTGTCTTTATGGTGATATCAAAGAAAATCGTTCCCACAAGGGAACAACAAGCATAATTCACCAAGAAGACGATCGTGCCCTTCGGCACGCCACTTTCTGATGGTTACATAATCATTTTAACTGCTCATTTCCTCCCTGACATGATAAGGTATAACAAAGAAACAAAACAAAGCAAAGCAAAAAAAAAACACAAAAAAAACGTCTAGAGCTGAAGGGATTTCGTAATTGTCAATCAAAAGCTCGTTTGTTTTGTTTGTTTGTTTGTTTGTTTTATTTCAATTCGGTTTAAAAAACCCACTATCAGCCTCAGGGCTGTTTTTCAGTGAGTCCGTACATATCAATATACATGGTATAAAACAACAAAAGTAAAATACGAAACAAATGATAGCATTCACAAACACGTTATCATCGAGTATGTGTATGACATGGTGTGGGTGTCACAAAAATCACAATTACCTGCTTATGCCTTACTGTTTGGCCATGTACATAGTACAGGTTTACGTGGTTAACCATTTTTCTTTTAACTCTCCTGTATTTTCACTTTCAGGCAAATAGGTATCATGAGAGAATTATGTGTAATGTTATGAGCAACGGATACGGTTTTTGATCGAAGAATTATTGTTTTCATGGAATGCACAGCTAGTGACATAGAAGTGCGACTTGTGGGAGGAGAAGACAACACCGAAGGTCGAGTTGAAGTTTACGCCAACGGACAATGGGGAACTGTCTGTGACGACTTGTGGGGCATTGAAGACTCCAACGTGGTGTGTCAGATGCTGGGCTTTGAGGGCGCCCTAGGTTATTCTTGCTGCGCCGAGTATGGCGAGGGGCCAGACCCGATTCTGCTGGACAATGTCGTCTGCTCAGGCACCGAGAGTAACTTGGCAGAATGCCAGCACAATGGATACGGTGAACACAACTGTGTACATGCTGAAGACGTTGGAGTTCAATGCGTAAAACCAGGTAAAAGCTGGACTTTGGAGTCTCAAAAGAAATGTGCACGACGGACATTTTTGGTGGTCTTCTGTATTCTTACCTCTATCATTGAAGACCTATTTTCGGAAAGACACATTAGGAAATCAAATATGAAAAAAAAAAATAGAAAGATTAATGATAAGTCAACCAACAAACTGCCCTGCATGAATTTAGCACACTTTTGAATTTGGCCAGGCAATAAAGACGTGTCTTATTTACTAAAAAATACTAGTAAATAAAGTATCATGCATTGGAATAATCACGTTTGAATTTCTGATATGAATCTTGTAATTTTTTGTTAAGGGGTTTGAGTATTTTTAGGTGATCGGAATATCCTCTCGGATTACCTCTGTATCCGCACGGATTCTTAATTCTTCTTCTTCTTCTTATTCATTTATTTATTTATTTCTCCTCAAAAGTTGTGTAGAGGTTAGCTCAGAAAGTCCTCTGCCTATCAATTTCAAAATTATACCATATATGTATCGTGTCCCAAAGACGACAGATCTAATGAAAAAATCATTGTGATCAGTCGACCGTGACGTCACTATGACGTCATTATATGAAATTTTATTAATCTCATACCCCGTCACTGTACAGGCATGCTAACCTGGAAACATTAAACTGCACATTACCTGAATATGAGACCATTCTGATACAAATAATTTTCACACAACAATAGATACATAATGTACTCTTATATGAATCCCACAAGGATTGGAACAATCATCCCCCAGCATTCCCACTGATTCCCACTGATCAGTTACTAGCCATCCCCTTTAATGATCGATGCTCGACGCCGCCGTCTTGCTGAGCAATCTGAAGATTCATTTTGAACGTTAGCATAATGCTGGCTATAATTTGCTTATTAAACTCTTAAATGAAAAGGAATCTCACTTTATGATAAAGCATGAAACACAAAAGTCAATTCCGTTCAGAGTTTTGTGCAAAAGTGTATTAAAATTAGAGCTGTATCATGTGAAACTGTACCATCGTAGAAAGCCTGTTTTATCACTTTTCCACTTAATTTCCACAAATAAAACTAATATGGTATAATCTTCGTCTGTTGAGAATGAGAAGGGCTTTAAGTCTTCTCGAACACTATGGGTTTTGTGGTCACTTAACGCCCTTATGTTTCTCAACCGCCGTCTTCAAGTGTAATTCTTTATTTATAGATAAATCAGATTAGTGCCCGGATATGCCTGTCGAGTGATTTTCATTTTCATTTCATAATTTTTCACGCAAATTTGTATTCGCGCATCCTCGTGTCTGTACCACCTTCCTTTTAAAAGAAGGGATAGCGAAAAGTAATTACCATCACAAAGACATATCTTCTTTAGAGAGAGGCCGGTGATAATGCAGCGAGCTACTTCACGCACCGATCATGTGGGCGCCATTTGATTTTTTTAAAGGTTGCGTTTACTGTGAATCTAAAGCTACTTTCAACGTTCGATCTGCTCAGGATTTATCTGAAATATACCCAGGGTATGAAGTTCTTGTGTTTGATCAAAATATGTAAGTTGTCAAGCCGCAGACTGAATCGGCATTGCGAACATAATATGCCACTCATGACCTTAGAATGGGTGAGTTCGAGCGCTCTTTTACCGCCAATGGAGAAAAATTCAATCTTTCCCAAATTGTACCTTACTCTAAAAAAAAAAAAAAAAAAAAAAAGTCGAGTGAAAATATTCACTCGTAAAGGAGTGAATTTAGAGTTAAATTGGAGTGAACTGTGAGTGAAAATGTTCATTTTCACTCGTTTTAGAGAGACCTCAGGGATCACACCAAAATCTTCGAGGACAACTGCTGCTCTCTTTCGAAGTCATGCGCGGCACCGCCGAGAAGTTATGCGTTCAACTACAGGTGTTACCAATGTGCTTTGACAAAAGAGAGCATCAATAATCGGTACTAGCGCTCTCACATCAGGAAAGACTTGCCGCTACTGCAATTCGCTCTCTCTTTCAATGTGATGGCAACAATGAATTTGTGTACATTGAATTGAAGCAGCGAATCAAAATGCAGTGTAGAACTGACAATTTTAACAGCAAATAGTCTAAAAGCACGCTGGAACACGCTTTAGCAGGGTACTTAATTTGAAAGATCAAAATATCCCAGAATAAAAGATAGGAAACTATCATGCGGAAATTTGCGCATTATAGAAAAATATTAAGTTTTTAAGAGGGCCTAATTTTCATTTCATTTCGATTTGCGCATTACGAAGAAACTAGAAATACTTGTTTATGATATTGAATTCTTTCCTAAATTGTTATTAATCAATCTAAGTATTTCATTGGAAATTCTACGGTGAAATAAAAGCTTGTAATTCAACGAAAGATGAAATGCGTTCTTCGCCTCCGAACTTCGTCTTGCAACCTGCGGTGCCGAGCATGACTGAAAAGCGTAGTGGAATTCTAGACATCCCATTGTAACGCTTTGAACCCAAACATGTGTTTGCATGAATTACGAAGAGTTGCCACTCAAATCTCTATAACACCTCCCTGGTCTCACAGGACTATCGATTTTTTAACGTGTAGGATTTGAGTAGCCGTGATGCTCGGTTTAGTGTAGATAGGCATTCTTGGCATCCGTAGATTTTGCAGCTGATGTCATCAATCGGTGTTCCCCCGTCAGATATCCGCCTCCGAGGAGGATCCTCCAGCTCAGAAGGTCGGGTCGAGGTCTTCCGCAACGGTACCTGGGGAACTGTCTGCGACGACTTCTGGGGCAGCGATGATGCCACCGTGGCCTGCAGGTCTCTCGGGTTCGATCAGGCGGTGGACTGGCAGTGTTGCGCATACTTCGGCCCGGGTTCAGGTCCTATCTTCCTCGATGACGTCTCATGCAATGGCGATGAGGAAAGTCTGGCCGACTGCCCTCAAAATGACCTAGGCGATCACAACTGTGGACATCACGAAGACGCCGGTGTTGTGTGCGCTTGAGTTACCGAGTAAGCAGTGTTTAGATGCTAATTAAAATCCGACATTCATGGAAGCATCGTACCATGCTTTCAGTGTAGAAAAATATAATTATTAGGCCTACTGAGAAGGATTTCATTATAACTGTAAACAATAGAAAGAGTCTCTGTGTCAAAGTGTCGTGTTGGTATACAAATGATGCACAGGATAGAGTGCGTTAATGAAGGTGCGGCGCACTCGAGAGTATTGACAATGATGCAACATGCACGAGGCGCATCCGAGTGCATGTTGCACCATTGTCAAAACTCGAGAGTGCGCCGCACCATCATTAATGCCACGAAATAATCCTGTGCATCATTTGTTTTATAAAATGTGTCGAAAACTAAAAGCATTTTTCACGTACCTTTGAGGGTCAATACCAGTCAGCTACATGTAACACTCGTTCAAAAGTCAAGATGTCCGCAGATGTTCGTCCCAAACATTTACGCACGCCGCACTATGAAATCCCGCACATATAATGTAAGTACTGTACGTATAAGAGTATACGTACGCCACATGTTATGCACAAGAAAGGCCGGCTGGCAGCCCGAACTAGAAGTTGTTTACAGGATTGACAACGCGTATAGTAGCGCGTGACGCAATTGTAACAAACGATTGAGTGCGCACTGCTAGTGTAAACATAGTGACGTCAGGCCGTGCATGATCGTAAAAAATAATGCACAAGAAAGGCCGGGTGGCAGCCCGAACTAGAAGTTGTTTACAGGATTGACAGTGCGTATAGTAGCGCGTGACGCATTTGTAACAAACGATTGAGTGCGCACTGCCAGTGGAAACATAGTGACGTCAGGCCGTGCATGATCGTAAAAAATAATGCACGCGCACGTGACTCATTTAAGCCCTTCAAATTGGCTACATTCTTGAACCCATTTTATAAACGTATATAGCTAATAGCTGTTTGTATTTTTTCTTTTCTTGGGTAAGGGCGGAGGTAATGACTTCCGACTAAGATATTTGATTTTTTTTTTTGTAAGGGTGTAATTCAGCTTCACTGAGATATCTTATAACTTTAAAACAAACAAGAGTCATTTCTCGTAGAGCGTGACGTAGAGATACCTTCTATTCTATTCACAGTCAAGTGAATGAAGCACTTTTGTTTTACGCTATACCAAAATAGACCGTGCACCTCAAAACGAACATAAAGTCGCACACACTGATTTTGCGTGAGGACTGAAAATAAGTGAAATGGGTCAACCAAGCCGAACTTGACTTTTTCATATTTTCTGAAAGAGCGGGTCTTCTTTTACATTATGCTAAAATTTGGTATCATAAAACGGGTGGGAAAGTGTGTTTTTTTAGCAGTTTATCTCGAACATTTTTGGTAGAATAGTGTGATTAGGTGTGTCTTTGGAATCCCTTTTTCATTTCTGAAAAACCTTGTCCGCACTCTTCACTTTCAACTCTAATAACTTTTGAAATGATAGTGCTACTGCTTTGAAAGTTGGCATTGATTATGGACAGAATGTGTTAATGAGGCATGCTTAATTTCACTTCAGTCTGATAATCTCTTCATTGTTGTCACTCTGGTGGTTTACTTCCTGTTTTTTGTCCCATTCATCGCACAGCCAGCAGGGTTTGGTAAAGATTAAGCGCTTGAATAGACACTGTACTTCAGAGCCTCTTTTCTCAGTTCACACTTTTCCTGAGTTTGTGCTTTCTTTCCAATATTTAGATAGGTTAGGAGAGTCCATTTGATTTGAGTTATACATCATTTTAAAGCTTAAAGTCTGCTCTTTCAGAATATGGTCTTAACTAAAAACTCATGTCTGGCGACTTTTTGTTTGTTTTGAGGTGCAGTGTCACAAATATAAAGTTATGTCACAAACCAGTAAAACGTAACACATCAATCTTGAATTTGGGATGTTATTGAATTTTGTTGCCGCATAAATAATGAAATAATGTTTGAACAGGTATTATTCTAATGCGATATAGACTAGTAGTTACGATGTAAATATTGGTCTCCCTTATAGTAAATTACTCTCTTAGGAGTGTTGTAAGGAGGAATGAAAATAATCTCGCTGAATACTACAATAGACAGAATAAGAAGAAGCCTTGTGTAAAATACAAAATAATATCCAGCTTTGTATAATACTCCTCATTTGAAAGTTTCTATCATAACGATTCTCAATTTAGATGCTAAATTCCAGACAGCAGTGATAATCAGCGTTACGCTGACCTCAACACTATATTTTTTTTTATTTTGTATCCGTCTATTGATGAGGTTAAAATCAAAGTCAATCAAAAGTCAACGTATGACGCTCCATCTCTCTTCAAAACCATGTTTATCAGGATTTGCGACTAATCTGTTTTATCTTTTTTTTTTCAAACTAAACAGTTAGTCAATGATATTATAAGAAAAGACTTTACGAAGAGAAATGTAAGAGGGTGAAAGATATAATTAAGAACAATAACTGTTCTATTGTTATAGTACGTGACATTCCCAACATGAACGTGAAATTTACATTTTCTATATCAAAAGAGAGCCCCCTAGAAAGAGAGAGAGAGAGAGAGAGAGATGGAATGAGGGAAAGAGTAACACGATCGTATTTTATAGCCCCATGAATTGATATCATCTTCGTTAATTTAACTTTACTGTTAAAAAGAAAAATTGAAGCATTGAAGGACTTGAAGTACTATGAGCTTGTAATTATTTCTGAAAGATTTGACTTGTGATACAAGTATATTACTTGAGAGATTCCAAATTAAAACAGGAAACGTTTAGTTGAAGTTATCAGTGATTGCAATTTTACCCAACAACTTTTGAGGACAACTTTAAAGCATGCTCCTGGTTTATTCAGCATGAATGGTCATCTGTGTGAAAATTCGAGGTTTTAATTTCGATTGATGGACAAGCAGGTGTGACATCAGTAAGTACCAGTGTATTGGTCTTTATCTTGTCCTTTCTCTGTCTTTTTCCCCCTGTCCAGAGCAAGGCTGGGTTGCCTCGAGACGTGATTCTAGCGAGCCGGCTGTTGGTAGAAGAGTTGAATACCGAAAATCGCATGTCGTCAGGAACCCACAGTGAACCATAGAATAGTTTATAAAGTTTAAGCATTGCTGTGCAATATTTAGCTATGGAGACAAACACTTTGTTCGTCTCAGTTTCAGAATCTTATATAGCGTTTAGTCGTGAATGGTACCTGCACTATATTAACAGTTACGCACTCGTAGAATGTTTAAAAACTTATCAGTTCGAGTTATCTAGATTTAATGGTGTTATTGGATTTGATATTTAAGCTCATGCTTTTACAGTTCTCTGCAATATTGAATGTCACCATACTAGAAGAAGAAAACCAATATATTGACGTCCATATCTTTGAGTTGGGAGAGTAGAGAAAGCTATTGTCTCTGCCTTAAAAATTATGGAAACAATGTGGCAAAAACTGAAGGAAACGAATCTCTTTTGTGAAATTTCACAATCCATGAAGTTACGAATTTGGGGAAATTTAAAAAAATATATGTATGACAACATAATCACGAATTTGTGCAAGATGCGATGTTGTAAGTTTGTACTATAAGATACTGAGTGAGAATGACTTAATTTTCCAGATGGCTCAAAAAAAATAGGAGAAAGACAAAGACGATATTCATATCGCTGGAGAACTCATATAAAGTCCAATAATTCTTTGATAACATTGTAGAGTTGTTTATTTGATTAAAGATTTTTTTTTTTTTTTATCAGATACGTGAAAAGATCTCTTGATTTTGACTGTGTGCTCATTCAGGTTCATTGTGTGATAATGTTCTTAATGCTCTCATTTAAGTCTCACTCTTTTTGAGGTGCGCAAATGGTAGGCGGTGGTACACCCGTATTGAAGAAAAAAGTGTTAACAGGATGGACATGACATGAGCTATTAAATACTTCCAATTAAAAGTAATGATATCCATTCTATGATTTCAAAGACATACACATATGACACCGATACACTTACACAGGGGCGGCGCAGCCGTGGGGGCCGTGGGGGCTCGGGCCCCCACACTTTTTGTGCACCATACAAAGGAATACATAAGGTGTCATCACTTTGGGCCCCCACACTTTTTTCAACCCGGAAGTACGTAAGAGGCACTAAAATGGGATGTGAGAGAATGAGGTGAGGACCTTTTTTTTTTTTTTTTTGCTTGTCAGGTGAAGAAACCCGGAAGTGGACGGGGAGAGATGAGCTGAGGACCTTTTGTTGGACCTTTTTTTTTTTTTTTTTTTTTTTTTTTGCTTGTCAGCTGAAGAAGTGGACGGGGATGGGGAGAGATTAGCTGAGGGCCTTTTTTTTTTTTTTTTGGCTTGTTAGCTCAAGAGACCCGGAAGTGGGCCCCCACACTTTTGAAAACAGTGCGCCAGCCCTGATACACACACACACACACACACACACACACACACACACACACATGTCATGTTGAAGAGCGAGGAAGATAATAAAAAGCACATTGCGTTCTTCGTCTATAAACTTCGTACACTTGATAGCCAAGGAAAGATAAATTTCATAAGCTGACTCAAGGGCTGAAAAGAATGTTTGGATAATGCATCTCAGATTGACGGCCTTTTGGGTACTGCAACGTGATGGCCATGCTTTGCTGGTAATTTCAAAGGAGCCCGCCCCGTCATCAGAGTATACGATCTCGCGTGATTATACGTAATCCTGACTAATTCGTACGGCGCAGGTTTGACAATGGTGAAATCTCGTCAATCGCAATTCCGACAAAATGTTCAAAGATACTTCTTACATTGAACATCATTCGAGGATATTCAGAACTATCCTTTTTATTTGTAATTTTGTCTGTGATCTGGCTGACGATAATTTATTCTCTTCCCTCGGCACAAAACAAAGGAGACATGCAAAGGTATTACCTGTACCTGAGAAATTTTCAAGGTGTCATTGGATGTAAAACCCTCACGAAAATCCCAGCTTAACATTTTGTTTCAGGCAGAAAAAACAAACAAACCTAACCTCTATCATGTCTGGATGTAATTAGTATGATAAGTAGAAGAAAATGGAAGATGAAACAAGTCCTTAAAACAAAACAATTGATGATATTAAAATAGGAACAAAAGAACAAATATATAAATGAACAAAGGCTGACTATTAGAAGCATAGATCCCAAAGTAAGGGATATAAAAAGGTGAAAGGTGAAGGTTTTTTTCACGCAATTGCGCAACAAAGTGCAGATGGAAAGGGCAGACGTACAGGAGTCGAATTCATTCGTCTTGTCTTTTATTTATTAGGGAGCTTATTATTCTTTCTTTTTTTTGAGGGGGGGGGGTTCAGTGTGTATTCCTCCCTACTTCACGTTTGCAAAGAACAAAAGAAGGGTGATGATTAGGTACATGGCAATTTAGACGATTAACAGTGGTCGAAATAGAAAAAAAAAACAAAAAACAAAAAACAACCAAACAAGGCCACATCCCCACCATTCTCATTGGCAGCGAGGATCTCCCACCCCCATCCCAACCACCCCTTTGTAATATCTAGGCTTTCGGGTTGTGGATTTTTATTACGATTAGGGCTTATAAGAATCTAAAGCAGTCTACAGTCCATGAGAAGTCAACGTGAAGCCTCGTCTAATAGTTCTCACGTCTTCTGAGATTCTCCTTTTTTAAAATAATTGTTAATAGCATAAAGTTTATGCCATAAATGAAATATGGAAGAGTGAAGTTCCACATGAAATATAAGATTTCGGAGCTATAGGACTTTGTATCCTGAACGACACATTCTTTTTAGGTTACTTCCACGGAGTTATGCGTAACTGGCTCCCGTAAACATACATCTCCGCGCCTATAGACCGTTCTCACTTGACAGAATACTTGCTGATAATTGCGGTGTTAGAGTTTCGCACACATACGCTGAATGCATGATATAATAATGCTGCCGCAGCGGGGGCCATGCATTCTCATATGCACGCACGAATGTGACACCGCAGTAAAAGCGGATTTTGCTGCTGGGTCGGATCGGTCATTTCCTCTTACTTTTCCTAGACGTAGAATAACATCTTACGCTCTTACGCTTACGCTTACATTTAATTGTAACAACAGAAGAGACATCTGGGACATTACTGTTTGCATTCTCTATGAAGTGCATGTGCTTATTCCATCTTTATTCAACTTGGCAAGTAAAACACGGTTTTTAGTTAACAAGTAATTTCCATCTACATTGTAAGTATTTCTCATCATCTGTTAAAAGGTAATTATTTACATGTGGGTAGAGTGAGTACAGAAATATTAGTTGAACAAATCAGTGAAAGTTACAGGAAAATCGAAAATCAAAGTTATGTGTGTTTTTTTTTTAATTTTGTGAAGAGACAGATGGATTAAAAGACTATACTACAGATCATGACATCACATAATTTTATATACCTCAATGATAAGGAAAATAATAAGAAAATTCCACTAGATATCATTCCACATGAAAAGTGCATATTCACCAGATGTAAAACTGATATATACATGTCAAAGATGATTGTTGTTGTTTTTTTCCTGTTTGCCGAAAGAGACAAGTATAGAGCCCTTTCATTATGTTAAAAAAATTGAATAAAATAGGTTGATATTTTCTATAGTGCAAAACAATACCATGATCAATAGTAGTCTTCTGATCCAGGGATCTGATCACCAAAATTTCAAGCATTCATGATTCTTGAAAGGATTGTCTGATTTTTCTCTATCAATGTTAACTGACGTTAAATTCTACTAACTTTACTCCATTCAAACAATCCATATCTAGGGTTTCATTCTCCTTCAATTTTAAGTATAAAAAAAAGCCCGTTGGAAACTTGCCTATCCAATACCAGCGAGCCACTGGAGTAAGACGAGTAAGGTTTGTTCTAATTAAGTTTGCGTGATGGCTTTGCATTGCATAATGCAGTGCTTATCGTTAGGAATAATACATAAAGCGCAGCTAGAAGACCCCACAAATGCGCATATTCAATGAATTAAACCGTTTACTTGATATTTTTTGCTGACTAATGAAATCGTAAATAATGCCCGCTTTAATTTCCGGGATATAAACCAGGTGGAACATTTCCATTGTCCTACATAAATGTCTAAGAATGATACATGCAATAACCTTAGAACTTTCTTTTTTTTTGCCAAAAAGAATAATTTTTCATATACTGGTTACCAATTAACTCGTAAGACAATCCAGAATCATTAAATTCAAAGGAATAGCCAATTGAGCTGTTTAATTTCCTTGCTAAGAACAAAAACCGGCTAACAAGTGCCCCCATTTTGGAAAACAGTGTTTCCATTGTGATTTATTTTACAAAGGAAATGGGAAAGAGATATTTCCCTATAGACAGTACGGGACGGAAAGACATTAGAAACCAATGAAACCTGAACGAGCTATCCTTCTTCTACGATATTCTTAAGTTTGGAGTCATAACATGAATGGGGAAGTGTGTTTTTAGCGGGTTTTCTGCAACACAGTTTTGGGGGGAGTAGAAAGATCAGCTATGTCATAGATGCCCCTTTTCTTATCTTGAAATCCTTTAAACACTCTTCACTTTCAAGTCTTATAACTTTTGAAAGGACAACGCTACTGCTTTGAAAGTTGGCATTAATTATGGACAGAATGTGTCAATAGAGCATGCTTAATTTTTAGCTTAAAGGGGATGGCTAGTAACTGATCAGTGGGAATCAGTGGGAATGCTGGAGGGGGGGGGGGGTGATATATATATAATGTACTCTTAAAGGAATCCCACAAAGAATGGAACACTCATCCCCCAGCATTCCCACTGATCAGGTACTAGCCATCCCCTTAATTTTATCTTACATTGCGAATCCGTTACGTTTACTTATCACCTTCTTATATCTTAGATTGATAATCCCTTGCGTAATGGAGGAAAGCAAAAACAATTACTAATAGGAATTGCAACCTGAATCTCAAACAGTAACGAAACACCATCATTTTAGAAACACACTAAAGAAAATTAGGTAAGTGATATTTTGGTCGTTTAACGAATACATATTTCTTTTCATTTTTTTTTTAATACTTGTGTTAAGTATTCATTTAACGTTATGTTTAATTGATATCCATGACTCGTGAACAAAAAGTACAGGAACACAATGTGAGTTGATTTACAGAAAGCATGAAAATTGTGAGAATTAAATCAGTTCTTTCTGGCAACTATGTTTCATATATATTTTCTGATGCCATTGCAGCAGAAATGTATTCACTTGTTCCCCAAAATGTGACACTTTTAACATCCATATAAAATGTTTAAAAACACAGATCAATAAAGATTAATGCACCATGATTCATGCCATAAGGGATATATTCTATTTAACCCTGACTCATCAAGCTATCGATGTTTAATGGGAATTCCAATACAATGGGTTTCCTTATGTTATTCTCCTTTCTGTTCTATGTGTTGTTGTTTTTTTTTCCAAAATAAACGCATGGAATACATGCGTTTGTATGATTTCACCTTTGTCGTCAGCGAATTTCGGATCCTTCTGTTGTGTCTGCTCTCAAATATAAAATTACAAGTATGATTGCCTCAATTTGAAGAAAATTGTACCATGTAGTCAAAGAAGAGTTGACCCATTGCTAAACTCTCCTCTGAATGCATGACTCAACTCTGCTCAAGGTGACCACTTTAATAACTCTTACTCAAGTATCAAAATCACCGAAGAAAACATCCATTAAATTCATCAAAATGAAGTCTACATTGAAAACACATAAATCCCTGACTTACCAATTGCTTTTACGTCAGAAATATAAAGGGTAACACCTCAAACTAAAGAAAAAGCGAAAAAAGCAAACAAACACACACCGTTTAGTGTCTTCAGATGTCCTTTTGTGATCTTTGTTGTGATCCACGACTTCTGTTCGCTTGTGCTACGATTTCAGTGAGAATAATGATTGTTAAGTACTACCAACAGAGGGCACAAACGCTTGCACAAGTCAAGTTTACATCCACGTTTGAAGGGAGGCTGGTGACTCTTCATGTGGCTCGTATCTCCTTATGGCTCAACTCTCCTGTGTTCTAAACGGCTAAAACTCTACACAGTGTATCTTTAATGACACCAGCGAAAGTTGGCAGGAGAGAAAAAGGTCGACAATAACACAGCAGCAACGAAATACGATTGATTAAATCCAGACCGTCCTGCGCCACTCACTTGGATGATTGAGGGGGGACTGGTAGGATCATTGGGCATTGTAACATCATTTAGCCGTTGCCATGCTCTGCAAGTTAGGGACTCGTTCCGAAAAGTATGTGTTCCTCTGGTTTGAAATGAAATTTTTACGGATAAAGCAATGTCTATTACAATGGATTGGTAGATGCTATCTACCCTACATGACAGGAGAAGTTCTTGACCGTCCAGATCATATAAATCGATTTCTATGGAATCTTTCTCACTGGGTTCATTGTAATGATTAGAGAATGCATCACTATGGAGGGGGCTTGAAGAGAACCACGTGATGTTAGGTTCTGGTTGTGATATCACCGGACACGTAACAGAAACAATGAAACTGCCATTGGTATAGGCGCACACTCGCGAAGCCGTAACAAGTGGTGGACAAGAAAAAGATTCTTGAATAAGGTCTGACACACGGCGCCCTTCGTTTATCGCTGGGCCAGCACAGACACCGTTTTGAAAAGTCAAAGGGTCATCAAGGCTGAGGAGCCATTGATGGTTACAATCACAAATGAGTGGGTTATCTTCTGCATTCAGAGTGAGATCAAACAAAGGCATGTTCCAACGACTCCTAGGAACGATATCCTCATTCAGATATCGTAAATTGTTACTTGCTAAGTCCAAATAGGTAAGGTGCGGAAATATGCTGAGATGTGTACCTGTATTTCCATCCCTATCCCCTAATAATTCGATTTCATTCCCTTTTAGTATTAAGGATTGAAGTGGGTGTATTATGTCTATCCTGGAACACTTAGACAGAAAAGTAACACGATTGTAGGATAAGTCAAGGTAATTAAGCTGAGGGTATAAGTACAAGAGTCGGTCGCAGTCAAAGGCCTTCACCAAATTTTCCCCAAGTTTAAGAGAATAAGCGATCGGTGCAAAGATCGATGGGATATTCTTTAATTTGCTCAATGTGTACTCTAGTCTTCTTAGGCTAGGTGCGTGTAAATCATAACTCATGTCTGGAAATGAAAGTTTTGACTTCAAAGTAAGTTTTTCAAAGGTGATGATTTCACTACCGCTAACTAGAAGTTGAATTAAAAAGCTGTCGGCGACTGTAACTTTTCTCAATGAAAGACGGTTTAACACACGTATTACGCAGTGAGTCTCGTTAAATTCTCCTATAGTCCCTTTAGTGATGCCGACTGATTCCCTTGGTCTTGCGGCTAGGACAGCGAAATCTCTGCAGGTGAGCCACGGATGATTTTAGAAACAAATGTACAATTCCTGCCTGTTCGAGGAAATGAAAGGTTTTAGGCGAAATTAGGTTCCCTTCGCTGCTCCCAACACAGACATAGTCTAATGATAGTGCTTCTAGAGCAGCTAGATCAACAATTAAGTTCGCCGCTCCGCATAAATCAAAATAACGAAGTTTTGGATAAAGTTGAGCAAGATTTTGAGGGATATTTGGGAGCTTGGTCTCACTCAGATCCAATATCATCAAAACAGGAAGGCCAATTTCAAATACTGAAATACTTGTGTTCTTAAGAATCAGTTCAATTAACTTGGGGGTAGTCAAAAACGCCGAAGGGTCAATAAAGATAAGTGGGTTGCTGCTAAGGTCTATATACGCCAGTTTAGGTGATATTGGAAATCCATATACTACTGAAATGTGGTTGTATCTCAAAAACAGCGTCTCAAGACTATACACTGCACCAAAGGTATCCCAATCGACAAATGCCAGTTCATTTTCTGAAAGATAGAGTCCCCGAAGGTGTAGTGTATCGATTGCATATGGGAACCAACGCCATAACTTATTTCGGGAAAGATGGAGAAACTCCAACCTTTGAGGAAAATGTATTTCTGTGTCGGTGGACGATATGACGTTGTCATGAAAATTGATAATTTGCAAATTTGGCGTCTGAAATTGCCCACTGACAGATGATATTCTGTTTTCCTCCAGGCCTATATACTCGAGACAGGGGAGGTTGTCAAAAGTCGTTGCTTGAACTGATGTGATTTTGTTGCCTATCAGATCAATGATTCTGAGCATTTTTAGTCCAGCAACAGAGGGTACGCTACCCTAATGAGTGTCAGTGATGGTAGGCTTGTTACATTGTGCAGGCTTTCTACCTGGGATGAGAGCACAGAGAAAAACTTTAGTAAGGAATGGGTGGTAAACGTAATATGTTTTTCTGCACTACGCACAACAACAAAATTGAGCAGAGTGTCGACGTTTTCCAGAGTGGACGCAATTTTGAATTCTTCGTTTGTCCCTTCAACAGACAGATAATTCAGCCTTCCAAAGACATGAGAGAAGAATCGCACGCTTGGTACATATAATGATTGCAAGTTAAGAAACCCATGGACAGAGTAGAGTTCAGATAATCTATTTCCCACAAGTGATAGATATGTCATGCTGCTTGGGAAGGCATCAGATGCGACCCAGGATATGCGATTATCTTGTAAACGCACAATGTTCAAGAATGGTAGTGAAAACGTTCCAGAAATTATGCCTTGAAGTTTGTTTTTACCAAGTGCGATTGATTGCAGTTGAAACAGATCTTTGAAAGACGATTTGTCAATCTTTTCAATCAAATTCGTACTCAAGTCTATTGAACGAAGACTGATTGGAAACTGATCTGCCGTAAAGTGTTTGATCCGATTATAAGAAAGGTAAACATATTCAAGGCTTGGAATATCTTGTCTCAGGTGTTTTCCAACATCCGATATAGCGTTTCTCGACAATTCAAGTGTCTTAAGCGAGGTATTGTTGCTGAAAAAAGTAATCTCTGTAAACAGGTTCCGGGCAAGCGATAACGTATGGAGCTCCCTCATGGCAATGAACATATCCGTCGGAACATTTCTCAGAGAATTTCGACTGAGATCGAGAAATTGTGTCGATTCAAGCTCTTTATAGAAGTCGAGAGAAACGTGTATTTCAATATCGGCAAATGTGCGAGGAGTGTAATTACCTCCAAGACAAGACGGACATTCGGGGACATTGAATACACTTTCGCACGACACACTGTGCAAACCCGAATGACATGTACATATGTCACAGATGCTCCGCTGCGCAGGTACCGATAACAGCAGACAAGTGAGCAGCATCAGAATCAGAAGAAGCCGGCTACCATACCGCGTGGTCTCCATTATCTTCCCACGGTGATCGGCAGTCCAGTTCCTTGAAAAGGCAAGAAGACAAACTGAAGTTTGGTATCAGTGGAAAAGTAATGACCGTCAAAATAATAAAGGTAAAATACAGAGTTGTAGGTAAAATCGCTTGCAATAAATCAGTAGGCCTGTTATGGGGTGTCATCAAGTGTGTGCTAATTCGGTTGAATATAGTATAATCTGTCTGTGTCAGGTGCTTCTTGAAAAAGCAGAGAGCTTCTTTATTCACGTCCAATCGTCAAGGAAACATTTTACAAAATACTCATGTAAAGTGGCACCAACTCAGCAAATTGTAGCCATCCGTGCGCGACTGAGCACGCTGAGAGAACTAGAACCTCGTACACGCTTTCTCCGACATCCATCTTCCCAAGAAAAAAAGATATGTTGCAAACCGTTTGTGTGTTTCAGATTTAAGTTACCCACCATGCGACTCTGACAAGGATATATGATTGATTACTTGCACCTATTGGAGCTTATCACGAAAGCTGAAGAAAGTCCTAAATAAGGTCTGAAATAACAAGGGAAAAGGTTGAAAGGATGAGGATGTCATACGTCAATTCCTTGTTGCGCAATTTCGATAGAGTTTATCTTTAAGAAGTTCGCTGAGGGGAAAATGCATAAAAAAAGAAAGTTAACTTTTACTAGGTCGATCTAAGGAAATCCACAGTTGACAGCTAAGGAAGGATACGTTTGACCAGCTGATGGGCTAAGATGAATGATTGCATAATGCATCTGAAATTGAAGGGGTGTTGGGCACTCTAACGTAATGACCATGGTTGGCAAGTAATTTCAAAGCAACCTTCCGCGTCATTCTATAGTGCGGTTAATGTAATCCTGACTTATCCGTAATGCGCAGGTTTGGCAATGGTGAAATCCCATCAATCGGAATTCCGACAAATTTTCAAAGATGTTTCTAACATTTTTTTTAGGATATTCACCGATCCGTATTATCCTTTTACTTGTCATTTTGTCTGTGATTTGAGTGACGAAAATTATCCTCCTTCCTTGGCACAAAACAAAGGAGACATGCAATTATATTCCCTGTACCTAGAAAGAAATGAACCAGGTTTCATCGGATATAAAATCTCCCCTAAAATCCCGGTTATGTCCAACTCAAGGTAGGAAAAGGAAAAAAAAAATCTCTATCATGTTTGTGTGTGTGTGTGATTTAATGATAGGTAGAAGAAAATGGAAGATGGTACAAACGGAGTATTCTTGGGGCTTAATACATCGAGATAGTTAATTGTGACCTTTTTTTTCGTGATATCATTGTTATATCACAAGTTGTTGATTTTTTTTTCTCGAAATAATAGGTCCCTACCGGAAGAAGTGGTGAAAAAAGAACAACCATCACTTTGAATTTATTGAATTGTTATGCATAATTATTTTATAAAAGAAAAAAAAAAGAAACCTTTCTTTGGGTAATTTCAATCTTACTCTGTTAGATTGTCCCGCTCTCTTTTTTTTTTTTTTTTTTTCGTGAAGCCTACTCGAATTTTTAATGATTCGGCAAGTCTAATTGACAATATTTATTGTGCAATTTTTTTTTTCCAACATCACATTTGACGTAAAAGTATCTCATGTTTCTGATTATTTTTCCATTAATTGCTGGCATGTCCAATCTCAATCTGTGTAATAATTCCTGATGACTCATGCAATTCTGGCTTTCGAGATTATATCACCAACTATTACTAATAAACTTAAGCTGAAGTAATTTGGAGGTCTGTTTTCATGACGAACTAATGATATCGTGGTGTTATGCTGATGAGTATGTCCTGAAATTAGTGATTAATAATGATATGAATTATAAGCCAATGAAATGCTTGCCGATGCTTTGATATGCTAAAAGTGACAACTAAGACAAGAGTAATTAAAAGGACATACTTTGCTGATGTTATGTTATGCTATTCTGAAGGAAATCCGGACATCACCCCCCCCCCCCCCCCCCCCAGCAAAGTACCCCTTTGACAACTGCACCCCGGATTGAAGCACCATCTGGGTCTGGTACTCCCTACGACAATGGACCCTTAAGCTCCTTTTACTCTTTCACGGATCGCATCACGGATGACCACGGATCATCGATCCGGGATCATCCGTACTGTTTCCGGCATGATAGTGTTGACTCCGGGCAGTCATCCGGCATTATCCTGGATCATCCGGCATGTCCGAGGAAAAAAATAAGCTTGCTTATTTTTCATCCCGGACATCACGGACGAAAATCAATACGAAATCTTTCATTTCATTTCATTTCATTTCATTTTATTTCATTCTCCTTTTTCCAACAAAACACAACACAGTATGAATTAGGTTATTATCACAATCGTATACACACAACTTACAAATGATATCAAATGATTCAATAATAAAGTAACATTTTATGTATACGCAAAATAATATAAGTCTTTGTTTCAGTTGAAAAAAAGGAGAACTGAGAGGTCCACTAAAAAGCAAGCTTGTAGATTGTGAACCACTCAAGAAACACTAACTAAATACTTATTTGTATATGCTGGACACAAGTATGATTTACACAAGACGGAAAACGAGAGACACACAATAACATGACACGACTAGACAGAAAGGTGGAAAATGAAATGAAGGAAGGAAGAAAGAAGGAGAATGCCTACACGCTGATCAAAGAAACGAAATAGAGAATTGAAGAGGGAATTGAAGAAATTCTTTAAACAGCCGGTGGTAGCATACAGCTGTGTAGAAATTATAATGGCTATTTCATAAATTAATGAATTCAGAAATCAATTGATTGATGGTTGGATGATAAACTGTGGTTGTTGGAACATGATTAACAAAAACGAACATCAGAGAGGGTTTAACAGAAAGGATTTCAACTTACGCTTAAAGGAATACAAAGAAGGAGAATTTTTTATTTCGCTACTTAATGAATTCCAGAATCTAGGGCCTGTGTATATAAATGTATTCTGAGCCAATAATGTTCTCAGAAGAGGTAGATGAAACTCAGAAGTTTGTCTGGTGGGATAATTATGGAAAAATTGATTCCTTGCAAACATTGAATTGAATATACAGGGAAGTGCATTTGTGTTGAAATTAAACATAAACTGTCCAAGCTGAAAAAAATACAAATCTTTAATTTTTAAAATCTTATATTTAGTGAATAAAGGATCTGTATGGAAACGTGGCGAGACGCCACAAATAACACGAAGTGCCTTTTTTTTTTTGTAATACCAGTAATTTATCTAGTAAAGTTTGATGAGCGTTACCCCATGCTAAAAACCGTAGTTAAGATAAGGTAAAATTAAAGAGAAATATAACGTCAGCAAAGAAGACAATGGAATATGAAACTTAAGTCTATTAGTGATTCCAATATTACGTGATATTATTGTACTTATGTTAATAATATGCGGCCTCCATGAAAATTTATCGTCTACTGTAATCCCCAGGAATTTTATGTGAGATACGCGTTCTATTTGAATGTCATCAAAAATGTCATCTTCCTTGTTGGCACCGTCTACTCCGTGTTGCTTCCGTATTCCTCCTTGCAGGCACCGGCTATTCCGTGTTGCCTCCGTACTAATTCCGGATCAATCCGTGAAGACATCGGGACGTCCGTATTAGCATTGGCTCCATCCGGGATGAAAAATTCGTGTATTTTGTAAATACAAGCTCATGAAGTCCATTAAATTTGCTCACATCTTCCCCTATCAGTACAGCCAGCAACCCCTCATACTCTCTTCGTATAATGGTCGCACGAAAACCTTCAGTGACCCACATACATTTCCTTGACCTTTTTTTTTTTTAATGTATGTGCGTGTATTTTGATTTGTTTTGTTTTGTTTTGTTTTGCTTTGCTTTGTTTCTGTGATGATGTTCCCGCAAAATGAGAGTTTGTATTACAAAGAGATTTGCCCGACGTCGACAAGCCGAGGCATGGCTGCTGTAGATTTTCTGATGTGCTTGTTATTAGCGCTGGAGGCATGTTGCCAGAGCATGATAAAGTATCAAAAGCAAACGTAAATGTTATCTGTCAACATTTTTGGGATATCCGTGTAAAGACCGCGAAGGAACCAAGTTACATCCGTGCTCTTCCTTGATATGGCCGTGTTAGCCCCGTATCGTTTCCGCTGTGGTCCGCGTTCGTTCCTTGTCTGTCCGTGTAGGCACCGTACTTGTCCTTGTAGCCTCCGTTCTTGTCCGTGTAGACATCCAGCTGGCATCGTATTCACACCGGCATTGAGAGGAAAATCGATATTTTGCATGCCGGAACACCACGGATGACGATCCGTGGTCATCCGTGAAGCAATCCGTGAAAGTGTAAAAGGGGCTTTAGAGCGCGTACTTTTGACTAGAAATGCTGACTATTGATCAGAGCTGCCTAGATTTCGATAAAACGTCTGATACATTAATACTAAGCCGTGCTTGTTGTGCAATGAAAATGACAAAACACAGGATGTAATTCACTCGAGCAACTACAATAAAGGGATTATTAGATTAAGCTGAAATTCAGCTTGCTCTATTAACACATTCGGGCCATGATTAATGCCAACGTTGAAGCAGTAGCTTTATCCCTGCAAATGTTATTGGACTTGAAAGTGAATTAAGAGTGTAAATGATTTCAAGAAATGAAAAGGGGACTCTAAGACATACCTGATCTCTCCATTCTCCCCTGAAAAAAGGTTGTAGAAAAAACTGCCGAAACACACTTTCCCATTCGGGTTATGACCCGAAACTAAAGAATAATGTAGAAGAAGGATAGTTCTTTCAGAAAATATGAAAAACTCAAGATTGACTCAGTTGACTCGTTTCACCTTTTTTGAGTCCTCGTGTATAATCAAGAGGTGCGACTTTTTGTTCGTCTTGTGATGCACGGTCCCATATCTATAATGATAATCACAACATAATAGTCAAGGTCTTCGCACTTTCGTGAGAGCTGAATATCCATTGTGTAAAACTGAGGTTATGATGTTTGTGATAAGTCAGTTTTCCTCTCACTCTTTCACTGCTACTAAAACATGGATAAAATAACTGTGGACACTATGAAGACGTAAATGTTGAGATCATACCGTCAGGAAAATGCTAGTCTTTATCTAGACTCAAAAGTGGAAACACAGGCACAGTATTCACTATTAGCACCAGCATCCTTAGCGCATCAAGGCGAATATTTTTTTTTTTTTTTTTTCAGAACCCACAGCTTCCGGGGTTCAAGTCCGACTTGTAGATGGCGACGACGACTCCCAAGGGAGAGTGGAGGTTTACCACAATGGGGAATGGGGGACTGTCTGTGACGACTACTTTGACCAAACGGATGCCGACGTGGTGTGTCGGATGCTGGGCTTTGAGGGCGCTTCAGGTTATTCTTGCTGCGCCGGGTACGGCTAGGGAGCTGACCCGATCCTGCTGGATGACGTCCAGTGCACAGGCATGGAGAGTAATTTGGCCGATTGTCAGCACAATGGATATGGACAACACAACTGTGGACATAGTGAAGATGTCGGTGTGGAATGCATAGGACCAGGTAACGACTACACTAATAACCTTGAAGATATTATTAAAGAAAATAACAATAATTTAATACTCAAGGTCTTTGCAGTTTCGTGAGAGCTAAATATGCGTTGTTGTGCAATACTGAAGTTATGAGTTCTGTGATGAGTCAGATTTCCTATCACTCTTTCACTGTAAATAAACATAGAATATGGATGAAATAACTGTGAACACTATGAAGACGTAAATGTTGAGATCATACCGTCGACTCACAAGTGGAAACACAGTCACATTATTCACAAAGCATCACCAACCTTAGCTCATCAAGGCGATCAAGCGAATATTTTCCTTTTAGAACCCACAGCTTCCGGGCTTCAAGTCCGACTTGTAGATGGCGACGACAACACCCAAGGTAGAGTGGAAGTTTACCACGATGGAGAATGGGGGACTGTCTGTGACGACCTCTTTGGCCAAGAGGACGCCGACGTGGTGTGTCGGATGCTGGGCTTTGAGGGCGCTTCAGGTTATTCTTGCTGCGCCGCGTACGGCCAGGGATCTGACCCGATACTGCTGGATGACGTCCAGTGCACAGGCAATGAGAACAACTTGGCTGATTGTCAACACGGTGGATACGGAGAACACAACTGCTACCATGGTGAAGATGTTGGTGTGGAATGCATAGGACCAGGTAAATCCTATCCTGATAGCGTTGATGATGGTATTCAAGAAAATAACAATATAATGCTCAAGGTCTTAGCAGTTTCGTGATAGCTAAACATGTATTTAGTGCAAAATTGAGGTTATGATTTTTGTGATAAAATCAGTTCTCCTCTTAGTCTTTCACTGTTACTAAAATATGGATAAGATAACTGTGGACACTATGAAGACGTAAATGTTGAGTTCATACCATCAGCGAAATGCTAGTTCTCTCTATCTAGACTCAAAAGAGAAAACACAGGCACAGTTTTCACTATTACCACCACCATCGTTTGGGCATCACAAGGCGATTAAGACGAATATTTTCTTTCAGGACCCAGCTCCTCCCGGGGTTCAAGTCCGACTTGTTAATAAAAATGGCGACAACGACTCCCAAGGAAGGGTGGACGTTTACTACAATGGGGACTTTGGCGAGTCACTTTATGACAGTTGCACAATTCTTTGCAGGGAGCTTTGAACTACCCATTCCCTCCCTGACTTGATACAAAATGATAGAGAAACAGAACAGAACAAAACAAAACAAACAGAACACAGACAAATAATAATGTGGGCGACATGAACCAGGTGTGGATGTCACCAAAAAACAACAACAACAAAAGAAAAAGCAAACACGATTGTCTGTAAAGCATACGAATGGTTGGCCACGTATTAAATGTTTTCATGATGAACGATTTTTTTTTTCCAAACTCAGTTTTCACTTCCAGGCAGATAAATATAGTGAGAAAATAATATGTAATGTGATAAGCAACGAATACGGTTTTCGATCAGACAATTATTATTATTTTTTTCATGGAATGCACAGTAGGTGATATTGAGGTACGACTTGTGGGAGGAGAGGACAACACCGAAGGTCGAGTTGAAGTTTACGCCAGCGGACAATGGGGGACTGTCTGTGACGACTTGTGGGGCATTGAAGACTCCAACGTGGTGTGTCAGATGCTGGGTTTCGATGGCGCCCTAGATTATTCTTGCTGTGCCGAGTATGGCGAGGGATCGGACCCAATTCTGCTTGACAATGTCGCCTGCTCAGGCACCGAGAGTAACTTGGCACAATGCCAGCACAATGGATACGGTGAACACAACTGCGTACATGGTGAAGACGTTGGAGTTCAATGCATAAAACCAGGTAAAAGCTGAATTTTGGAGTATAAAAAGACAACTGCACTCACACTTTTGGTGGCGTCCTATATTCTTACCTCTATCATTGAACATCTATTTTCGGAAAGACACATTTTAAAGTTAAATATTAAAAAAAAGATGAAACGAATAATAATCAGTGACCCCCCCCCCCCCAAAAAAAAAAAAAAAATGCCCTCCATGATTGTAGCACGCTTCTTAATTTGGCCACACATGCTCTATTGATTTTTTGTTAAAATGTTTGAGTATTTTTGTTCATTTTGCTCATTTTTACTATATTTATACATATTAATTTTCATCTATTTATTTTTTACTTTATGTATGTATTTATTTATTTATTTATTTATTTTTTTTTTGGTGGGGGGTCAAAAAAGCCCGAGGAGCGCTCGAACACCAGGTAGTCCACAAGGCTAGCGTACTTACCGTAGCAAAAGTTGGTATGAGCAAAATGCGCGTAACACACTCTCGTCATAACACAAAGGGTAGCTTCTGTTTATTGTGGTTACCTATCAGTATAGCGTATAAGCGCGCACCATGAATGTTCTCAATGCTGCAGAAGCTTGGATCATTCTTACCTGAGTTCAAAACTAGAAAGGATTTGATCTGCTCAGGATTTATCGGAAATATTTCTAGGGTATGAAGTTTTTGGTTTGTTTGTTTCATCAAAAATTATTATGTAAGTTGACATGCCGCGCAGACTGAATCGGGCATTCAAACATGATACCCATGACCTTTATAGGGTGAGTTCGAGCGTTCTCCTGAAGCGTGTCGTATCTTACCGCAGGTGAATAATTAAAACTTTCCAAAATTGTCCCGTACCGTGCAGTAACGTGCCAAAAAGTGCCCGTTTCCCGAATGTAGGCCTACTATTCTGAGGTTGGTCACGTGACTTAACAGTTCACAAAAATCGCATACAATGATTATTCCTCAAACTATTTTTCGATTGTATTTTCCATTATAGTTTTAGAAAACTCTTGAAATTCGCTGGTGGAAAATTACCACACTTTTAAAAAGTCATTTATACAGGTAATAGATAGTCCCTACTCTTTGCCGCTGTGACGTTATAAACTGACGTTCCTTTTCCCTACTGTGCACTTTTCTTTGCAGAAGCCTTGCGTAATGAAGTACATATTCACTTTAAGAACACTATTCCTTACTGAAGCTTAAAATCCTACCAATGATACTTTTTTTTCTCTAATTGTGAAGCGTGTGTACAAAATCAAAATGATAAGTCTCAGAGGACTTCCGACTTTTTACGTGTAGGAATTGAGTAGCCGTGATGCTTGCAAGTTAATAGGCATGCCTGGCATCCATAGATTTGATGCATAATTGTCATCGATCGGTGTTCCCCCGTCAGATATCCGCCTCCGAGGAGGATCCTCGAGCTCAGAAGGTCGAGTCGAGGTCTTCCGCAACGGTACATGTGGGACGGTCTGCGACGATTTCTGGGGCAGCCAAGATGCCACCGTGGCCTGCAGGTCTCTCGGGTTCGAGCAGGCAGTGGACTGGCAGTGTGGCGCCTACTTCGGCCAGGGTTCAGGTCCTATCTTCCTCGACGACGTCTCATGCAGTGGCGATGAGGAAAGTCTGGCCGACTGCCCTCAAAATGACGTCGGCGATCACAACTGTGGACATCACGAAGACGCCGGTGTTGTGTGCGCTTGAGTTACCGAGTAAGCAGTGTTTAGACGATAATTAAAAAGCCCACATTCAAGAAAGCATCGTAACCTGCTTTCAATGTAGAAAAAATATAACTATTACCTAGAAGGGTTTCATTATAACTGTAAACAACTACAGAAAGAGGAGTCTCTGTGAAGTGTTGTGTTGGACGTAAAAAGCTGATAGCTGTTTTTATTTTTTCTTTTCTTGGGTAGGGGCGGAGGTGGTGACTTCCGACTAAAGATATACATATACATGTATATTTTTTTGTTTTGAAAGAGTGTAAATCAGCTTCATTAAGATACATTTTAACCTTACAACAAGAGTTGTTTTCTCGTAGAGCATGTAGAGACACCATCTATTTACAGTCAATGAAACACTTGTTTTACGCTATGCTAAATAATAAAGTTATATATTCTTTTTTTTCAATGGCTTTATCGGGTATATGTCACCAACCCGTAAAACGTAACAACACGTCAATCTTGAATTTTTGATGTCATTGAATTCTGTTGCCGCATGTATAGTGGTATAAATAAAATATAGGTATTATGCTAATGCCATATGAACTGGTAGTTACGGTGTAAATATTTGTCTCTCTAGAACATTACACTCTAAGGAGTGATGTGAGGAGGAATGAAATCTCACTGAATACTACAATAAACAGTATAAGAAGAAGGCTTGTGTAAAATAATGTACAAAAATATTCCACTTTATATAATATTCTTCATTTGAAAATTGTGCTTGTGACGCTTTTCAATTTAGATGTTAAATTCCAGACATCGATGATAATTAACATTTACGCTGACCTCAACACTATACTTTTACATTTGTATCCGTCTATTCATGAGGTCAAAATCAAAGTAAATCAACGTAGGAAGGTGCACCCCTCTACAAAACCAAGTTTATTGGGATCTGCGACTCCTCTGTTTTATCTTTTTTTAAACGAAACTGTTGGTCAATAATATTACAAAAAATGTACGAAGAGAAATGGTGGATGAATGATATAATTAAGAAAGATTAAAGGTTCTATCATTATAGTATATGACATACCGAACATGAACGTGAAAATTGCATTCTCTATATCAAAAGAGAGCTCCCCAACAAAGAGAGAGAGAGAGAACGTGTGTGTGTGTGTGTGTGTGTGTGTGTGTGAGGGAAAGAGAAAAGCTATTGTATTGTATACTCCCCCCCCCCCATAAATTGAAATCATTTTCGTTCAAATGTAACTTTACTGTTTTGAAAATTTTGAGGCATTGAAGCAATTAAAGTACTATGAGCTTGTAATATTTCAGAACGATTTGACTTTTGATATTACTTGAGAGATCCCAAATTCAAACAGGAAACGTTTAGTTGAACTTATCGGTGATTGCAATTTTACCCAACAACTTTTGCGGACAACTATAAAGCATGCTCCTGGTTTATTCAGCTTGAATGGTAAGCTGTGTCAAAATTCGAGGTGTTGATTTCGATTGATGGACAAGCAGGTGTGACGTCAGTAAGTACCAGTGTATTGATCTTTATCTTGTCCTTTCACTGTCTTTTTCCCCCTGTCCAGAGCAAGACTGGGTTGCCTCGAGACGTGACTCTAGCCAGCCGGTTGTCAGGTTGTTGGGAGAAGAGTTGAATGCCGAAAATCGCATGCCGTCAGGCACCCGCAGCCAGCCATAGAATAGTTTCTAAAGTTTAAGCATTGCTGTGCAATCTATAGCTATGGAGACACACACTTTGTTAGTCTCAGTTTCATAATCTTTTATAGCGTTTATTCGTGAGTGGTACCTGCACTATATCAATAGTTACGTACTCGTAGAATGTTCAAATACTTATCATTTCGAATTACCTAGATGCAATGGTGTTATTGAAGTAGATATTTAAGTTCATGCTCTTGCAATGCTCTGCATCATTGAATGTCACCATATTAGAAGAAGAAAACCAATATATTGACGTCCATATCTTTGGGTTGGGAGAGTAGAGAAAGTTATTGTCTCTGCCTTCAAAATTATTGAAACGTTGTGGCGAAAACTGAAGGAAACGAATCTCGAATGTGAAATTTCACAATCCACGAAGCTGCGAATTTGGGGAAATTGAAATAAAAAAAAAAAATGTATGGCAACATTATCACGAATTTGTGCAAGATGCGGTATTGAACATAATATTATGCATTATAAGAATCTGAGTGAGAATGACTTTATTTACCAGATGGCTAAAAGAAAAAACGAAGAAAAAACAGAAGAAGATATTCATATTCGCTGGGGAACTCATATTAAGGTCAATAATTATTTGATAACATTGTAGTGTTGTTTATTTGAATAAAGATTTCTTTTATCAGATACGTGAAAAGAACTCTTGATTTTGACTGTGTGCTTATTCAATAAGATTCACTGTGTCATAATTTTCTTAATGCTCTCATTGAAGTCCCACTCTTTTTGAGGTGCGCAGATGGTAGGCGGTGGTACAGCCCGCATTGAAGAGAAATCATTGAACATGACCTGGTTGAACATACTATGAAATGAGCGATTGAATATTTTCAAATAATATATTAGGAAGATTAAAGAATAAAAGTAATGATATGCGTTCCATGATTTCAAAGACATACACACATGATAATTTATGATACCCACACACACACACACACACACACACACACATGTCATGTTGAAGAGCGAGGAAGATTAATAAAAAGCACATTGCGTTCTTCGTCTATAAACTTCAAACGCTTGTTTCGATATCCTTTCGTCCTTGTCTAGTTTATCTATTCATCGTAAATTTAATCGTCGTTAGCGTAGTTACAATTCGTTATTTCAAATGTTCACTATTCTCAATTAATGAATAAATAAGTAAATACCATTATATATAAATAAATAAGAATAAAAAAGATAAATATATAAATAGAAAGAAATAAATTGATAAATTGATTAAATGAATAAAAGTGTGGCAGTTGTGGTCTGTGCGGGTCAGAGTTATATTTCACACCAACTCTGGCAAGGATATATGACTGATAGCCTGGCAGCTACTTGGGCTTTTCAGGAAAGCTGAATAAAGTCCTCATCAAGGTCTGCAATTAAAAGAAAACAAAGTTTAAAGGATACATCGTAAATCAAGTTCATTTAGGAGAAAATGCATGAAATCCACTTGGGTTGAGTTCAAGACGTATATGAAAACATTATGTATTTAGGTTGTTAAACAATCAAACTAACAAAATTGAGTGCTTGCTTCCCGAAGGCTTCCGTTCCCAGTGCAGGACGCAGAAAAATACACAGCTGACAGCCAAGGAAGGATTCATTTCACAAGCTGACTCACGGGCTGAGAAGAATGTTTGGATATTAAAAGCGTCTCAAGTTGACGGCCTTTCGGGTACTGCAACGTGATGACCATGTTTTGCTGGTAATTTCAAAGGAGCCCACCCCGTCATCAGGGTATGATCTAGGGCGATTATTCTTAATCCTGACTAATTCGTACGGCGCATGTTTGGTAATGGTGAAATCTCGTCAATCGGAATTCCGACAAAATTTCAAAGATGCTTCTTACATTGAACATCATTCGAGGATATTCAGAACTATCCTTTTTTATTTGTTACTTTGTCTGTGATCCGGCTGACGATAATTCATTCTCTTCCCTCGGCACAAAACAAAGGAGACATCAAAAGGTATTACCTGTACCTGAGAAATTTTCAAGGTGTCATTGTATGTAAAACCCTCACGAAAATCCCAACGTACCATTTGTCAAAGGCATAAAAAAACACACTAACCTCTATCAAGTCTGTGTGTCATTAGTATGATAAGTGTAAGAAAATGGGAGATTAAACAAGTCTTTAAAAATGATGACATAAAAAAGGAATAAAAACAGAAACATAAAGAAATTTAGAAACGAACAAAGACTGCCTAATATACCTGAAACGTCAATTCAAAAGCAGGGATGTGAACAGGGGAAAGGTGTAAGTCTTTTCACGCAATTGCGCAACGAAGTGCAAATGGAAACTATACAGACGTAGGCCCTATAGGAGACGAATAATCATGTTTGATAACTGTATATTCTTCACGATAGGGAGTTTATTATCATTTCTTTTTTTTTGGGGGGGGGGAGGGGGTGGGTGGGGGTTCAGGGTGTATTCCTCCCTACTTCCCGATTGCAAAGAACAAAAGAAGGATGATGATTACGTACATGGCAATTTAGATGATTAACAATGGTTTGAACGGATACGCCCGGCGTAATTTTAAGCTTACCATTATCTTCTGACCCTCTTAGCCCAAGATAAAAGAAAAAAAAAATAGAAAATGGACATAAAGCATTCAATATTTCATCAATGAATATCTAAGTATGAGGCTTTCAGTGTGTGGCTTCACGAGAAGCATGATTGCTAAAACCACACGAAATTACGACAGTTTATCATGTTTGTACATTGTGGAAAATAGGCGTGTTGCTACAGAGGAATCATATGTACACATAGTGGGTTTAGGGGCTGAACCGGCTGCCCCTACCTTTGGTCGAAAAAGAAAAAGAAAACAACAACAAACAAATAAGGCCACATGCACACCATTCCCATTGGCAGCGAGGGTCTCCCACCACCATCCCACCCCCTTTGTAATATCTAGGCTTTCGGGTTGTGGACTTTTATTACAAGGGCTTATAAGAATCTAAAGCAGTCTAAGAGTCCATGAGAAGTCAACTTGACGTCTCGTCTACTGGTTTTATACGTCTTCTGAGATTTCCTTTTTTTTTTTTAAATTACATGTATCTTTAATAGTATAAAGCTTATGCCATAATTGAAACATGGAAGAGTGAAGTTGCACATGAAATATAAGATTTCAGAACTTTTGTATCCTGAACGGCACATTCTTTTTAAGTTATTGAATGTATTTCTTAGTGTCAGCCACTTCCTCGCAGTTATGCGTAGCTGACTCCTGTAAACAGCCACCTTCGCGCCTATAGACCGTTCTCACTTGAAAAAAAAAAATACCTGTTAATAATTGCGGTGCTCCAGTTGCGCACACATACGCTGAATATATGATATCAATGCTGCCTCAGCGGGTGCCATGCATTTTCATATGCACGCGCGAATGGGACACCGCAGTAAAAGCGGGCTTTGCTGCTGGGTCGGATCGGCCATTACCTTTTACTTTTCCTAGGCGTAGAATAACATCATCACAAAAAAAAACCAAACCAATCTCTTACTCTTATGCTTACATTACCTCATAAGAATAATAACACGCGCGAATGGGACACCGCAGTAAAAGCGGGCTTTGCTGCTGGGTTGGATCGGCCATTACCTTTTACTTTTCCTAGGCGTAGAATAACATCATCACAAAAAAAGACCAAACGAATCTCTTACTCTTATGCTTACATTACCTTATAAGAACAGAAGAAACGTCAGAGAACATTACTGATCGCATGCTTTGTGAAGTGCATATGCTTATTCCATCTTTATTCAACTTTGAATGTAAAACACGGTTTTTAGTTAACATGTAATTTCCATCTAATTGTTTCTCATCATCTGTTAAAAGGTAATCCTTTCCATGTGGGTCGAATGAGTAAAGAAATATTAGTTGAACAAATAAGTGAAAGTTTCAGGAAAATCGAAAATCAATAGTTATGATTTTTTTTTTTTTCAATTTGGTGAAGAGACCTCAGGATCAGAAACTACTTCTGGTCATGACATCACATACTTTTTATATACCTCGATGATACGAAATATATTAGGAAAATTCCACTATGATATCATTTCATATGAAAAATATACATTCTCAGGACTGATTACTCACATTGCATGTCAAGGATAATTGCATTCCCTGTGCTTGCAGAAAGAGACAAGTCTAGAGCTCGCTCATTATGTTGAAAAAAGTATTAAAAAAATCTTCATGTTTTCTATAGTGCATGATATGTTATGTCATCATCCATAGTACTCGGGTTATGTTAAGTGATGTAAAATTCTTATAATAATTACTCCATTCACACAACCCACGTCTACTTGAGGGTTGGCATTCTCTTTCAACTTCATGTAGCAAAAAAAAAAAAAATATCGGAAACTGGATTATCCAATAGCAATGAGCCACCGGAGTAGGACGAAGTCAAGAGGCATTCAGCTGTCGATCCTACAGTTCTAGCAGAATCTCAGTCAGAGTGAAAATGACAATCATTTTGCCTCAGACCTCTCCTGTCTCCGTCTGTTAACTTCTGGACTGTAACAGGAGACATATATGTTGTACAGCTGTCCATGCATGCACGAATAAGGTTTGCTCTAATTAATTTTGTGACGATGGCTGTGCACTTCACTATACAGTGTTTATCAGATAGTCAGGAATAATGCATAGCGTCAACAAGAACACCCCACAAGTGCGACATATTCCAAGAAACTGACTAATAAAATCATAAACAAAGCACGCAAATTCATCTGAATTTAAACCAGGTGGAACAATTCCATTGTCCTTCATAAATGTCTATGAATAATACCTACATACAGAAAAAAATGCACGACTTTTCCTTTTTTTGTGCCAAGAAGAATATTTTTTTCATATACTAGTTACCGATTTGCTCATAAGACAATCAGGGATAACTTATAAAATCAAAGAAACAATCAATTGAGCGGTTTTATTTCCTTGCTAAGAACAAAAACAGACTAACAAGAGCCCCCACTTTTGAAAAACCTGTTTCCATCGCATTTATTGTACAAAGGAAATGGGAGAGAGATATTTTCGTATGGACAGTAGGGAGGAGTAGAAATTCTGCCCCCCCCCCCCCAAGAAAAACGCAGTATCTACATCCAGCTCCATTTCTAAACAACCGAGATATTCACCATTTTATATTTTTGCCAAAGCCCCTGGAAAATATACTCTTTTGAAAAATTCCTTCATTGTGGAATTTTAGTCTATCTAGCTACCAATTTTCCTGGAAAATATCATTTTGTGTTTTTGTTTCGTTTTTCAGTTATTGATGAAAATGTAGATACTTTGGGGAAACCCCACGCAATTGACTGATTTCCCCAAGGAAAAACGCAGTATCTACAATGGAACGAATTTCCCCAAGGAAAAACGCAGTATCTACAGCGGAATGACTAGGATTAATCATCTGCCATAATTATGTATGCATGTATACATCATTGTTCAAGCATTCTCTGGCCCTGGGGGATGCATCCTCCATCCCCCTCCCCCCATTTATGCCCTGATTACAGAGCAGGCTTCATAAGATTGTTAAATAACAGATCGTTCTTGGAACGTTTTGCTTAAAAGTGTATCCCAGACCAATCTTGCTGTAGGCCTAACGTTAAGTCCATACGTGTTTAATATGAAGCTTGCCAGGGCTGTAATGTGATGCTACAATACATGGCCTAGCCGCTAACTAGCATCTAGAATACTAGATCTAGATCTGTACAGTCTAGGTTACAGTCTGTCTAGACCAAAATAAATCTAAATCGGATGTCTGGACCTAGATCGATCTAGACTAGGTCTAGTTTTTATATCGTTTATTCTAGGCTGGCTACGTAGCAGGCTACACGAGTCTACCGCCTCAGGCTATACATGCACGATGCTCACAGAAAAAAACAAAAATAGCCTAACGTTAGAACTGTAGAAGGTTTAAGCCCTACACGAGCCAGGACTCTTTGATTAGAAAAAAAAAAAAATACATCTAGAACCGGTCTAGAATGAAGTGACATCCGCTCTCTAGGCCTATTCCTTCTGGATTGAACCTAAGTTTAACGTCATGTAAATTTGTAATGTAGGCCTAACTTTTTTTACTTGTAAGTTATGTAGCATGCAGCATGGGATCATGCATGCATTTTACGCAACCAAGTCTCACTAGGGTCTAGACACTGTCTAGATCCGATAAGAATTAAAATACAACTTATTCTTTAACTGTCTCTATTTTGTCCATTTAGGGCCTACCGTGGGTACCTATTTTTCACATGGACCCTAATCTATTGTCAACTATGTAGACAGTATGGTATAGAGTAGATAATTGAACATTGACACTTCACTAGACTTAGGATTCTAAAAAGTGGTTAAGTTTTAGACTTCTTACTACAGGCCTGCCCTAGAGTAGGCCTAGGCCTATTCAAGTCCAACACTAGATCTTTCTTTAGACTTTCGGAATACGGACCCTGAAAGTTCTGATTAACGTTAAGTCTAACATTACAATCTAGACTGAGATCTAAGGGAGGGTGTAACATGTTACATAACCTGACGTTTATCCGATACAACACAAATAGTCTAGGCCTAGATCTATTGCCTTTCGACGAAACTTTCGGATTCAGATCCTGAGGAATTTTGACAAGGGTCTAGGCATAACAAAGTTACTTCACAACAAGTTAATATTGAAATAGTACGGATAATGTTAATCATTGAGGTAGAATAGGAAAGAATAAAGCTGATCGTTTATCACACGAAGCGAAGTAAACACAAATGTATGCATTTGTGTTTACCTCGCTTCGTGTGACAAACATGCATTTGTGTTTACTTCGCTTCGTGTGACAAACAATCAGCTTTATTCTTCCAATATTGAAACAGTTTTGAATAACTTACTCATTATCTGCAGATGAATTTTTCTTGAGGGCTAGGCTCACGAGTAATTTTCCCCACGACAACATTTTGTTTTATTCCAAGTACACACTCCCACTCTATGCTGACGACTAGCCGGGCCCTGTGCTGACTGCTGCACAGCATCAGTGCAGCAGTGTTGTGTTGTATTGTTTAATGTGCACTCGGTTAGTCTTAATCACACACTGTGTTTTATATTAGGATCACGATCTCATCAAAATATTTACTAATCAGTATTGTTTCGGTTAGATATTTTGAACATTATGTCTTATTATTGAGCAAGTATATCTAAAGAAAGCAATTTACGTTCAAATTACAGAACAACCGGCAAAGTATTCACATATATAAATAACAGTGTCTGGTAATTAAGACTAGCTTTGTAGATACTGCGTTTTTCCTTGGGGAAATATTCATCATGTAGATACTGCGTTTTTCCTTGGGGAAAGTGCAAGTTAAGTGTAGATACTGCGTTTGGCAGTTACGGAAAAGTGGCTTTCTAAACATTTTTTCAAAAATCTGAATATGTCATATGAAGAAGGATTGCCCACTGACTATATTTATGCAAAAAAGTGAAAATCGCCAAAAATGTTAGATACTGCGTTTTTCCTTGGGGGGGGGGGGGGCAGAATTTAGAAACAGGTTTTCAGAACAGTTATCTTTGCCTAAATGTGTTTTGATAGCACAGTTATCAACATACTGAAGTACTTCTTTTATTAATTTGCAAAGCCATACAAAGCTTTGTCAGGAAGGTTCGACGTTCTTATCTTTTTCCTTCCATTGGTTTCCATTCAGGCTAATTTGAATGCAGCTACGAGAAAGGTAAATGATCACATTTTCCTCGGTCAAGAATATTTAAGGTGCAATGGACTGAAAGAAGTATCAAATATTTCATATTGTAAAAAGGGCAATTATAAAAATCAGCCTTATTACAATGACGTTGTACTCAATAATATCTTGCAATGTGAATTCGTTGCGTTTACTTATCACCTTCCTATATCTGAGATTGATAATCCCTTGCATAATGAATGAAAGTAAAAACAAGTTAGCCATTGGAACTGCAACCTGAATCTTAAAAAGTAACGATGCACCATTATTTTAGAAACATACTAAATCAATTAAGGTTAGTAATATTTTGGTAACTTTACGAATTTTACGAAATTTTCAGAATGATTGTGCTTCGTATTAATTTAACATGATTATGTCTAATTAATATGCATGACAAGTGAATAAAAACTACGGACATGTAATGTGAGGTAATTAAAAGAAATTATGAAAAGTGTGAGAATAAAATCAACTCTTTCTGGATAGTATAACTTACAGCAATTTTGTCTTTGGATGTCCTTTTGTGACTTCTGTCTGTGTTGTGATGTACCATCTCTGCTTGCTTGTGCCACAGTGAGAGTGATGTTAAGCACTACCAACAGAGGGCACAAAACGCTTGTTACTGTAAACGCTAAATGCACGTTTGAGGGGAGGCCCAACTTCCCTTATCGCTCAACTCTCCTGCATCTCCCCAACGTCTAAAACTCTACACAGTGTCTCTTTAATGGCATCAGCAAATGTTGGCAGCTATTAAATGAGACAAAAGGTCGACGCTAACAAAGACAGAGCAACAACGAAATAAGATTTCTTGAACTCGGACCGTCCTGCACCACTCACTTGGATGTTCGAGGGGGTACTTATAGCACCATTTAGCATTGTAACATCATTTAGCCGTTGCCACGCTTTACAAGTTAACGACTCGTTCAGAAAAGTATGTCTCCCTCTGGTTTCAGATGAAAATTTTACAGATAAAGCGATGTCTATTACCATGGATTGGTAGATGCTATCTACCCTACATGACAGGAGAATTTCTTGATTGTGCAGATTATATGCATCGATTTCTATGGAATCTTTCTCACTGGGTTTATTGTAATAATTAGAAAATGCATCACTATGGAGGGGGCTTAAAGAGAACCACGTGATGTTAGGTTCTGGTTGTGATATCACCGGACACGTAACAGACACAATGAAACTGTCATTGGTGTAGGCGCACACCCGCGAAGTCGTAACAAGTGGTGGACAAGGAAAAGATTCTTGAATAAGGTCTGTCACACGGCGCCCTTCGTTTGTCGCTGGGGCAGCACAGAAAGCATTTTTAAAAGTCAGAGGGTCATCAATGCTGAGGAGCCATCGATGGTTACAATCACAAATGAGTGGGTTATCTTCTGCATTCAGAGTGAGGTCAAACAAAGGCATGTTCCAACGACTTCTAGGAACGACATCCTCATTCAGATAACGTAAATTGTTATTTGTTAAGTCCAAAGATGTAAGGTGCGAAAATATGCTGAGATGTGCAACTGTATTTCCATCCTTATCTCCTAACAATTCGATTTCATTCCCTTTTAATATCAAGTATTGAAGTGGGTGTACTATGTCTATCTTAGAACAATTGGACAGAAAAGTAACGCGATTGTAGGATAAGTCAAGGTAATTAAGCTGAGGGTATAAGTGCAAGAGTCGGTCGCAGTCACAGGTCTTCACCGAATTTCCCCCAAGGTTAAGAGAAGAGGCGATCGGTGCAAAGATCGATGGTATATTCTCTAATTTGCTTAATGTATATTCTAGTCTTCTGAGGTTCGGTGCGCGTAAATCATGGGCCATGTCCGGAAATGAAAGTTTTGACTTCAACGAAAGTTTTTCAAACGTGATAAATTCACTTCCGCCTACTAGTATTTGGATTAAAAAGCTGTCGGCGACTGTAACTTTTCTCAATGAAAGACGATTTAACCGACGTATTTCACAGTGAGTCTCGTTAAATTCTCCTACAGTCCCTTTAGTGATGTCGACTGACTCCCTTGGTCTTGCGGCTAGGACAGCAAAATCACTGCAGGTGAGCTCCACAGATGATTTTAGAAACAAATGTACATTTGTTGCTTGTTCAAGGAAATGAAAAGTTTCAGGCGAGATTAGGTTCCCTTCGCTGCTCCCAACACAGACGTAACGTAATGCTAGTGCCTCTAGAGAAGCTAGATCAACACTCAAGTTCGCGGTACTGCATAAATCAAAATGAAGAAGTTTTGGATAAAGTTGGGCAAGATTTTGCGGGATATGTGGGAGCTTGGTGTCACTCAGATCCAATATCGTTAATACGGGAAGGCTAATTTCAAATACTGAAATACTAGTATTCTTAAGAATCAGTTCAGTTATTTTTGGGGTTGTCAAGAACGCCAAAGGATCGATGAAAATAAGTGGATTGCTGCTAAGATCTATAACTGCTAGTCGAGGTGATATGGGAAATCCGTATATTGCTGCAATGTGGTTATATCTCAGAAAGAGTGTCTCAAGACTATACACTGCACCAAAGGTGTTCCAATCGACAAATGTCAGCTCATTTTCAGAAACGTATAGTCCCTGGAGGTGTAGTGTATTAATAGCATATGGGAACCAACGCCATAACTTATTTCCCGAAAGATGAAGAAACTCCAACGTAAGAGGAAAAGCTATTTCTGTGTCGGTCGACGATATCATGTTTTGATTCAAAAGGAGAATTTGCAAATTTGGAGTCTGAAATTGCCCACTGATAGATGATATTTTGTTTTCCTCTAGGCCTATATACTCGAGACTGGGGAGATTGTCAAAACTTGTGGCTTGAACTGATGTGATTTCGTTGCCTATCAGGTCGATGATTCTGAGCATTTTTAGTCCGGCGACAACAGGTACAAATGTAAGTTTGCTGTCCGATACCCTAAAGACTGTCAGTAATGATAGGCTTGTAACATTGTGCAGGCTTTCTACCTGGGATGAGTGCACGGAGAAAAACTTTAGTAAGTACTGGTTGGTAAACGAAATATTTCTTTCTGCACTACCCAACAAAATAAATGTTTCAAGAGTGTCGATGTTTTCCAGAGTGGACGCAATTTTGAAATCTTTGTCTGTCCCTTCAACAGAAAGAAAATTGAGCCTCCCAAGGCCAGGTGAGATGGAGCTAATGCTTGGCAGATACAGTGATTGCAAGTTAGGAAATCCATGGACTGAGTAGAGTTCTGTTAATCTATTTCCAACAAGCGATAAATATGTCATGCTGCTTGGGAAGGCATCGGATGCGATCCAGGAGATGCGATTATCTTGCAAACGCACCATGCCCAAGAATGGTAGTGAAAACGTTTCAGAGATTATGCCTCTAAGTCTGTTCTTACCAAGTGCGATCGATTGCAGTTGAAACAGATTATTGAAAGACAATTTGTCAGCCTTTTCAATCAAATTCGCACTCAAGTCTATTGAACGAAGACTGATTGGAAACTGATCTGCCGTAAAGTGTTTGATCCGGTTATAAGAAAGTTGAAGATGCTCAAGTTTTGGAACATCATTTCTCAGGTGTTTTCCAACATTCGAAATAGCGTTTCTCGACAATTCAAGTGATCTTAGCGAGGTATTGTTGCTGAAGAAAGGAATCTCTGTAAACAGGTTCCAGGCAAGCGATAACGTGTGGAGCTCCCTCATACCAATGAACATATCAGTCGGAACATTTCTCAGAGAATTTCGCCTGAGCTCGAGCAAATTTGTCGACTCAAACTCTTTAAGGAAGTCAAGAGATACTTCGTGTACAGATTCGCGATAAGTGTAATTGCCTCCAAGACAGGACAGACATTTGGGGACATTGAATACACTTTCGCACGACACACTGTGCAAACCGGAATAACATGTACATATGTCACAGATGCTCCGCTGCGCAGGTACTGATAGCAGGAGGCAGAAGAGCAGCAGCAGAGTCAGAAGAAGCCTGGTACCGTATCGCGTGGTCTCCATTCTCTTCCCACGGTGTATCGGCAGTCCCGTTTCTTGAAATGTCAAGAAGATAATCTCAAGTTTGCTATTAGTGGAAAAGAAATGAAAGTCAGAATAATAAACGTAAGTAAACAAATTCTAAGAAAATGCTTCTGGTAAATTAGTAGGCTTGTCATGGCATCATCAAGCGTTCCCTATTCAAGTTGCATATTGTATAATTTGTACCTGTCAGGTGCTTGTTTAAGAAGCAGAGAGCTTCTAAATTTATGTCCAATCGCCACAGAAGCAATTACAAACTACTCAGGGAATTGACACTAACTCAACAAATTTTAGCCATCTGTGCACCACTGAGCACGCTCAGAGGACGAGAATCTTTTACACGCTTTCGCCGACACCCACCCCTCCCCCTCAAAAGAAAAAAAAAATCAAACCGTTTGTGTGCTTCAGTATTAAGTTGCCAACCATGCGACCCTGGCAAGGATAAAGGACTTATAGCTGGCACCTATTGGAGCTTGATAAAGCCCTCAACAAGGTGTGAAATAAAAATAGGGGGAAAAAGTTTAAAGGATGTCGTACATCAATTCATTGTTACGCAATCTCGAAAGAATTCAAGAAGTTCGTTGTGGGGAAAATGCATCAATGCATAAACCTCGACAGAAACGACGTGAGTTGGTTTCAAGACGATTTCTTTAGGTTGGTTAACAAACAACCAAAATTAATAACAAATTCAATGAGTGTTAACCTTAAGGAGGTCTCCGTTCTCACGGGATGACGCAGGGAGATCCACAGTTGACAGCCAACTTCCAAGGAATGATACATTTGACCAGCTGATAGGCTGAAAAGACTGTTTGCATAATGCATCTCAAATTGAAGGGGTTTGGGGCACTTAAATGTAACGACGGTGTCTCGCTGGTAATATCAAAGGAACCGTCCCCGTCATCATAGTGCGATTAATGTAATCCTGACTGATCCGTAATTGCGCAGATTTGGCAATGATGAAATCCCGTCAATCAGAATTCCGACAAATATTCAAACAAGTTTCTTACATAAGTCGAGGATATTCACCCATGAGTATAAGAATTTTCATTTGTTATTTTGTCTCTGATCACTGAGTGACGAAAATCCATTCTCTTCCCTTAGCACAAAACAAAGGAGACATGCAAATGTATATCCTGTATCTAAGGAATTTACAAGGTTACAATGGAATTGAAACCTTTAAGGACAGTCCCTGCTAATACTCAACTGAAGTCAGAAATAAAAAGAATAACCTCTGTCATGTCCGTGTGTGATTAGTATGATTAGTACATGAAGAAGTAAATAGAATATGAAACAAGTCCTTTACAAAAAATAGAAATAAGTGATGATATCAAGAAATGAATAAAAGTTGAAATATATATATATATATCATAAAATATATATTGGTAGTCAAAGACTTCGTTATTTCATAGTCGCCACTAGATGGCACTGGACTATATGTTCGTCACAATAGCGATCCTCCTTTTTCCAGCCAGGCGCAGCCGATCGCCGTAGTCAATAAATAGCCCACCCTAATCCTAAAATAATGGAAAAAATATATATACAGTAGATCTTATATACACTGTAGATAATCTATAATGAATTAAGACGTCAGTTCTACACAATACATGTATAACAAAGAGAGTATAGAAGCACATAAACTACGATGAACAAAAAAAAAAAAAAAAACCCGAAATTCACCTCAGACAGATTGCCAATCTCTCTTTCGCCGATATTGCCTTGCAATAATTTAATTTGATTTTGATTTGATTTGATTTTATTGGTTCGTGTTCATCTTTCTGATTTGGGGGCCACCATGACCAAAAGGTCATCGAACTGCTGGGGAGACATTCTAAAATATCCAAAGATATCCTCAAAACTGGGTAACTCTCTGATGAGATGGGAAAACTCACCAAGTTCCTCTGTCGTTTGATTTAATTCGTGTACCCACCATTTGCGTGGTTTCTGCATGATTACAAAGCATGCAGCGATCTGCATTCACTGTCGCATCATCGTTTTCAGCCATTTTCTGCTGAAATATCAGCGAAGGTGTTACTATGGTTACATACTTACTTCATTTTTGCCGTGATGGGCGCGCATCACGGCAAAAATGAACAGGATGGGCTACCGTCACGGAAACCGTACGGTTGACCCGTTCTAGTAGCCGGCCCGTTGCCCGTTCCGTGACCCGTACCGGATTTGGTGTGACAGGGCCTTAACACTGCACTCCTGCTGGCGCATGCGCACGGGTTTCAAATCTGTCGAACGAAGCAGTCATCGTGCTCACAGATTTTTTTTTTTTTGACTGAATCCTTTAAATTATAAATTTGGACAGAAAGGGGCAATAAGAGAAACCAAATGTTCCCAGGAAAGTGTTGTCAACAATTGCACTGCTTTGTAATGTATTCAAATTGAAGCAATTTCAGTACTTAAGTTAGAATTCAGGGCGATTCTACCCCGTACGAGACCCCGAATCCTACAATGTGCATCCCGAATGCGAAGCGTTCGGGCTGGTCGCAGTTAGTCTTGAATATGAAGAGAGAACATTGATAATGGTTTAGCGTTCATGGGAAGGACCAAGTTATCGACAACGTGGCCATGTTGAAGGTTATAAACCATAAGTGGTTAAACCCCCCCCCCCTAAACACGAACCTGCACTCGTGCATAATGGCTTCATGATTTGACTACTTTCATTGACAGATCTCATCCTTACCGTAAAACATGCATTGTTCCTTTACAATAACATCGGGGAAAAAGGCAATTTGTTATTGTTGTCTTTTTAAAGTTCATGTGCTCAGTCATACATGACAGTAATGTCAACATGATTACGTATGAATTGAAAGACGAAGAGTTCTTCTTTCCTCACAATCAAAATGGTGCTCCACACCTGACAATATTAAGATAGTACCGTTCCAAAATTGGATCACTTTCTTTCTTCTTTTTTTTTTTTTGTTGTTGATACGCACTGTATAACAAAGTAAAAAAGTAGATGAGCTCATTTCTGTGCATTTGACTGCAGGTTAAAAGGGAAGAGGGAATTGGTATTTATACACTGCAATATGGTGGGGGCGCTGTGTTAAAGTGGATAAGGCTTCCGAGGACCAGAGTCCGACCCCCCCCCCCCCCCCCCACCCCACGCCAATGCTCACTTACCTGGGCAAGGTGTTTTTACCCACCAAGTCCATCTTGACCCAAGTGTGTAAAAGAGTACCTGGCAACGCTAGGGTAATACAAATGACAGAGCAGTCGCAACTCTGGAGAGGTTGTCCTGGATAAAGAAGACCATACTATTGTTATTATTGTTCTTGTAATTATTTTCATACAATATCAAATCGGCCTTAATTCTGTCATTTTCCCCTTTTGAAACTTTTTAATATATTCAAGTGGGATATGGAAAACGATTATGCAGATTAGAATCAACAGTGATATTACAAAAAACAGTGCTTAAGGGACATCTCGTCAATTTCTGTGTAGAGCGGAACATAGTAACACTCTCCAGTAACGGTTTTCAGATTTTAGAGATAAAGTTAATAATTATATAAACTTCATGATGGTAAAAGTTTCTATTTTTCAGTAAATGTTTGATAAACAAGCTATTGATATTGCAGCTGTCACCTCGACTGGCACTTGAAAATGAAAGGTTCTGAGATGATTCTTGAAAAAAAAATGGGGAAGGATAAGGCAATTGTTTTGGCAGTGAACACTGATAAAAAAGGTTAGACCGTACAGGTTTTAAGTTTTTCTGGTCCTGGAGTAAAGTGGCAAAAGCCAGTTCGGAGTTCCACGGAGTCCTAAAAGAGGCCAGTTGTAACAACAAGGTATGTTGGTTTTTTGATCAACCGAGATAAACATTTAATATGTAGTGTAATCATTTCTGTAGTATATGTTACTAATTATTATAAAAGGTAGATGCAACATGGCCCATACACCTGACAGCAAAGTGATATTTGGAAATATCAGTAGAAAGAGATTGTCATGCATTCATTAAAAAAGTAGAAGGAAGAATTGGATGCTTGGTCCAGCGTCGATTCATGGACTATTCTTGTCACCTGTATTATGCACGCAAGTTCATTATATATAGTTTTATTTATTTTTTGTCTGATGGTGACAGATGAATGCCACAAATTATCACGTCGGCCAAGCTTATGTATTTTGTCGCTTTGCAAAGTGCCTAACCAAATTAGTAAAAAAAAAAAAAAAAAAAAGACCATATATCTACACATGTTGCACAACTCCAAACTGACTCATATATGGCAAAGAGCTGTAACGAATTGTTTTTCCATGTGTGATTTAAAAGCACATTCAACTAAGACAGCAGTTGTTGATTTTTTCATCTTCAAAGTGGCAGTGACTTTTTGAATGTAGCAATCGTGGTATATTTTCATTATGTTAAAGGAGACCTCCGGATGATTTTCAGATTTTTACATTTGAAGAACTATAAATCATTTATGCTGAGGACAGAGTTTCAAAATTTGTGATAACTGGGATGAAGAATAAGAATATTTCCAAAATTTAGAACAAATTGCACTGAACAAGGATGATGACATGGCAGAGTCACCATAAGAATGCATGAGTTGGGGCTCAAGGAAGCAGAACAAAAGAAGAAGGCATACATAGATTATACACAGGTGAACTCGCAAGCGAGCGGTATTGCAGTGGAATTACACTGCTACATTTCTGAGATATGTGAACCTCCTATGTCATCATCTTTGTTCAGTGTAATTTGTTTAAGGTTTTCAAGGTATTGTTTCTCTGCTCAAGAACCACAATAAATTCCACAAATCTATACATGGAGTTGTCGATTTATGTACTACATGATGTGAAATTATGAAAATCGTCTGGAATGTCCCTTTAATCAATCCTTTCTGTGCCAATGAGTCAAACATGCACGAAATTTACACATAAAGTAACATAAAATACACATTAACAAATATCACATATGTTACCCTGCACCTCAAAACAAACATATGATATCTGTTGTCCATGAAATCAAAGCCCCCCCCCCAAAAAAAAAAAAAAAAAATGAATGGATAAGGGTCTGCACTGTTTTCTATTATTAAGTTACCAAAATATTCGTGCCACATTTTGAGTGGAAAGGGTCAAACGGTATATGAAGGGTTTGTTTGCAAAAACCGATAAGTCCATTTTTGAAGATTTTGAAGTAAGATCTCTGTCATAAAGTACAAAATAATACCTTTTAAATGATATATTGGGCACTACATATAAAGATATATATTTGAAGTTATGGTCAAAAGAATCAAAACTTTTCTTATTATTCTCTTTATTTTTCTTGACCTTTAATCGCAAATATCTCCATTTGGCAAATATGGACTTACCGGTTTTTGCGAACAAACTCTTCATATATATATATATATATATATATATATATATATATATATGTGTGTGTGTGTGTGTGTGTGTGTCTGTGTGTGTCTGTGTATAAAATGATAATGATAATGATAACAATAAATAATAATAAGAATAACAACTATTATTATTACTATAATTACTATTATCATTCTAAGGAAAATGCATATCGTTAATAATGCCCAACTATTTAGGCAGTGTTACAGGGCTACAAGAGAAAAGAAAATAGGTCAACATATGAAACATTCTCAATATGAGTTCAGACTGAGTGATGGAAAAAAAAAGCAAACTGTTCCCCTCTCAGTTATTAACTGGAAATTATACAGGGGAAAAATATAATCTTGGATGCGATCAGGGACTGATTAACGAAGACTATTCTCTACGGAACAATCCATTCGTATCATCTTTGACCAATGCACTTTTTGCCTTCCTACTTTCCAATGTCAAACACACTCAAATCGCGGTCCATACCCACTTCATGAAATCTAAGACGGAAAATCGAAATCTGCCCCATCCTTTAAAATTCAATGAGTAAAAAAGACGTCCATGAGATAAGTCCCATCAGTGAATCGTTGCTGGCAGCTTTATGATAGAATAAGCAATAACGAATCACTATTTCATTATTTGTATTATTTCTACCTCCACTTTTCTTATCAACGTGAAACACCAAAGTGATATTTTTGAGGGTATTTATCCCCCATCCACAACTGGTGTTACAAACGTTTTCATCTTTTAAGAACATCCGATATTTCAGCTTGTAGACGTCATATAAAAAAAAACAAACAAACAAAAAAACGCTTCACTTCAAGTACGAAGCCGGTTGAACTTTAAGCACAAACAAACAACAACAACAAACATACAAACAAAACACTCAGGAGCTCTTGACCGTATCCTGACGTCAATGAGTTTAGATACGATTCTGTTACAATGGTCCTGCCATGTGGAGGTGGAGTTAGTTGTAATTCTAATTTTTCATTAATTGTTAGGAGCCACCACACCAGTCTTCATTCTCCACGGAGACCACCGTGTGGAGCACACGACCCCTTTTGCTCCTGCTAAATATTTTATAACGCATCGCCCAATTTGTCCTGCCCAAACCTAGCGCCCTGCCTTCTGACAACGATCTCCGAGAACGACTGAGCCATGATCAGCCTTGTTCTCCTCGTCTTCCTGGCGGGCAGCGCCACGGCCATGTCACCCCTGATGACATCGGCACCTGATGGTGAGTGTGAATATATGTAATCACCGTAATATAATCAATTCGATTGGATTCAATACTTTGTTTATTTCCATCATCAAAAAAAGAAAGAAAAAAAGAGAGAGAACATTATTCAAAGCGATGCAAGTTGTCGATTTGTCTTTCATTTGTCTAATAAGGGCAGTTTTCTTTTTCTTTCAAATACAATATCGAATTGCTTTTTTAAGGTCTGTATGTCCAACTACAAGTACTTTGGAAAGCAGTGTAGCTGTCTGCCACTTGCATATGTGTCATTTTCGTTATGGTTGTTAATAGTCCTACGTAATTGACTGTCTTTTTTGTTTGAAGGTGGTAAGTGAGAGTTAGCAGTTTTTATTGGTAATAATTATGGAATTCGAATAAATGACCTCCTATCTTTCCTCAAGTTGATTCAATCACAACAAATTGTCGAATTGCCTTACATAGGAGTAGGTTTAAAGATGTAATGAATCTACAAAAAAAGAAGAAGACATGACTATTCAAAAGCAGGTATTACACGAGTGGGCTTCAGTCCATTTTCACATTGATCTACTGAAGGATATATCTCCAAGATATTTGGTTTTACAAGAAATCAAGATTAGATTAGCGTAGAGATAATTTATACCAAGGGGTGTAAATACGAGCTGAGTTGATATTACATTTCAAATATCAATGAAAAGTCAAAACCAAAGCCTTAAAGATATTACGTTCTGTGACCTGTGACCAATGGAGGGATTTCTAATGGAGGTGATGTGAGTGTATTATTTTTTTCGGACAATGTATAAAGCGAACTATTAGATACGTAAGACTTTGCAGGGCATTGAAAGAAAATAGGTCATTCTGAAGCACAAATAGGTCTACGATCAATAAAGACAACCGGATAGTTAAAAAAAAAAAAAATCTATCTGAAACAGGTTAGATGTCAAATAGGATTAAAGTTCTGATATTAATTTCTTTACGTATATCTAGCACTTTGCTTGTTTTTATATTCCAGTTGTTCCAATAAATTATATAATTCCCTATGGCTGTACAATGCACACTTTGTATTAGTTATGTAAAATCTTTGTAAGAGGCCACTACACGGTTTTCCCGTCCATTTTGCTTTTTTTTTTCATTCAAATTCGTCCCGAGAAGCACACAGAATGCAAATTGTAACGATAATATAGTCTGTTGTCATCGTAATTCGTTTTTAGTCAACCATTTTCAAAGATATCGCATCCAAAAAATCGTCAATTATCCTGTACTGTCATTGTACATGAACATACATAAAAAATAAGAGATATTATTTTTTTTTTTGGCCATTTTCCTTGTTGAGTAAAGGCCTATTTTCACCTTCATCATCAGATACCTTTTGACGCATTTCAAAGTGAAATTCTATGGACCTTTAGGAATTCTCAAGTCGATTCTAATTTTACAGGCTACTTCACTTATGACCAAATTTTAATGGATCGTTTTGGATCGTCTAATACTCTTCGACAGTAGTGTCGGGATCATATGATATTTAATGGTTTTAACCTAGACTTTTCAACATCAGCATGACCAAATTGAGCTCTGTCTCAACGTGACGATAAGGACCTACGATACACATGGTAGGGACACTATTACAGAAAATGGCTAGCATACACCGTCTTTTGAAATTGTCACAAAAAAAGCAAATTGTGACCCGCTACAACAAAATGGTCCTAAAGTCGCGCACGGTCGAAGCCGTCAAAATCGAGTTTGAAGTCAGAGCATCAAAATTGGTCAAAACTTACAATTTTCTGAATTTGACATATTATTAGAGTCTGACATGTCTTCTATCATCTGTCGAAATTTTGAAGCAAAATGATGAAAGGAAAGACCAAAAAATAGCGTTTTTCTGGGCCATGTTTTTTTTTTGTTTTTTTTTTGGCGTTTCAACGAAGCAGAAACTGGTTCGAACATTTTGGAGTGAGCGCCACACATCGGCTCCGCCCCTAACAACGACCAGAGTGATCTCATTAGTCAGTTTGCTGCTTGCCGCTAACCGAAGCGTGAAGCTCGCACACTGCCCAGTCGACTGGTGCGTGCTGGCGGGGTGCACTATGCCCAGCCGCTTCTCCTGCCATCCTGGTCACTGATTGGTCGGTGAGGAGACCGCGGACGCTATGTTTGAATGAGCATTTCGGGGGTTGCTAAGGGCTTACCTTCTACTGTTCGGAGGTGAAAACTGACTTGCGTGTGCTTTGATCGTGATTGCGTCGCAAGGAGAACTTTTAGGGCGCTTTTCTCGAAACAGTGATTTCCCAGACGTATCGACATGCTCTCTTTTAAACATCGATATCTCCGCAGCCGATTATTTTTATACGATGTGTTATATATCAATTTAAAGCAGAAAGATTAGGGATTTGTGTCAAGCAATTTTTAAATAATCGACCTCGCCCGACTTTAGGATCATTTTGTTGTAGCGGGTCACAATTAGTTCCTACTTGACTATACTGTTGATTCAGATGGTTTCAATTGTCCAGTAGGTTTTGATTTAAAAAAAAAATCTACTTAATATCACGTGCTGATACTTAATGGTGCAATACAATTTCTTTTTAACCGTTCCAATGCTTTCTGTTGGTCCTGGTGGTTTTCATTGTGCTTATAGATTTTAATGAAATTTGGTGGGTTTTATTTGGTATATAGGATTTAATAGAATCCTTCTGTTGGTCCTGATAGTGTTTACTGGGCTTATAGGCTTTAATGCAATTTTTCAATGTCTGTTAACTAAGTGCTAAGTTATGGACAAGTATATGCTAGACTTAAAAGTCTACAAGACAGCGTAACGGAGCAGATTATGTTGGAAAGAGAAGGGTTAGTAAACAACAGGGGATTGAGCTGAAGCAGTATTAAGTATTCATTTCTCTTACTGCAAGATAGGTTGTTTGAAGGTGAAAAGCACTATTTGAAAGTGTAGAAAGGGAAAATGCGTTAGAGCGATCTCCTAAAGTGAACAAAAAAAAAAAAAGAAAGTCGTTTATTAAATCGAACCCAAAAAGAGCAAAAAACGGCAATATGCCAAATATAGAGAACAGGCAATATTGTAAGCTTTCTTTATCATAACCATGTAGCTTCAAGGCTCATTGGCGGAAGAAAAGAAAGCCAAGAAAACAGGAATTGATTAAGGCAAATATTGTCATTCCAGAGCCAACATCTGCAGGGGTTCAAGTCCGACTTGTAGGTGGCAACGACGATTCCCAAGGGAGAGTGGAAGTTTACCACAATGGGATGTGGGGAACTGTCTGTGACGACCTATTTGAACAAGAGGATGCCGACGTGGTGTGTCGAATGTTGGGCTTTGAGGGTGCTATCAGTGCAAGGTGTTGCGCCCCCTACGGCCAGGGATCCGACCCAATTTGGCTGGACAACGTCGAATGCACAGGTACAGAGAGTGACTTGGCAGAGTGCTCCCACAACGAGTACGGAGATAACAACTGCGGCCACAGTGAAGACGTTGGTGTGGAGTGCATACCAAGAGGTACATTTCCTCAACTACCAAATACCACTTTTAACAATTTTCAAAATTTGAATCATTTTGATTTTATTAGTGGAAAATTGAGCAAAGAAAATGGGATTCCATCGGGATTCGAACCGGAGATCTCCGAATTGCTGGCCCGGTGCTCTACTGACTGAGCTATAGAAAGCCCTAGTTCAGTGTTCGTCCCAGAAACCCTAAATTCTCAATGCTCGAATGGTCAGAAGCTATATAGCAGTGTATTTGTGTGTGACACATAAGAACACACTTGAACCTAGCATAAACCCGAAGGATAATTAACGTTCGGGATAAATGCGAGGGATCACCGAAGTGATGCAGCTTTTTGAGTATGTAACAAACAAAAACAGATAAAAAACCCCGACCAGAATGAATAATAATTATCATTTATCCGTGGAAAATTGTTAGGAATCAGTTCCACTCCTTTCTGTTGGTGTATTTCTAAGGCCGATGTTTTAAGGATTCGCCTCAAATAAACCATTATACTTAATAAAGTTTTACTCAAATTCTGCCTGACAATTGGATAGAACAACAAATACAGTCCAATTCTAGTGTAACATTTAAAAATCCTGTGGTGATTTTTTTGTTTTGTTTTCCAGTAGGCCTATATTCACCTTCACTATTAGATACCATAAGACGCATTTCAAAGTGAAATTTTATGGACCCTTAGGAATTCTCTAATGGATTCTAATTCTACAGGCTATTTCACTTATGACCAAATTTTATTGGGTCACTTTGGATCGTCTAATGCTCTTCGACAGTAGTGTCGGGATCATGTGATATCTAATGGTTTTAACCTAGACTTTTCAACATCAGCTTGACCAAATTAGGCTCTGTCTCAATGTGCAATTAAGGACCTAAGATACAGACTGTAGGGACACTATTAAAGAAAATCGCTAGCATACACCGTCTTTTGAAATTTTCACTATAAAAGGCAAATTAGTTCCTACTTGACTATACTGTCGATTCAGATGGTATTAATTGTCCAGTAGGTTTTGATTAAAAAAAAAAAAAAAAAAAACTTCTTAATATCATGTGCTAATACTTAATGGTGCAGTGCAATTTCTTTTTAACCGTTCCGATACTTTCTGTTGGTCCTGGTGGTTTTCATTGTGTTTATAGATTTTATTGAAATCTGCTGGGTTTTATTTGGTATAAAGGATTTAATAGAATCCTTCTGTTGGTCCTGATAGTGTTTATTGGGCTTATATGCTTTAATGCAATTTTTCAATATCTGTTAATTAAGTGCTCACTTATGGACAAGTATATGCTAGACTTAAAAATCTACAAGACAGCATATCGGAGCAGACTATGTTGGAAAAAGAAGAGTTGGTAAACAACAGGGGATTGAGCTGAAGCAAAAAGGTAAACTCATTTCTCTTACTGCAAGATAGGTTGTTTGAAAGTCAAAAGCACTATTTGAAAGTGTAGAAAGGGAGGATGCATTAGAGCGATCTCCTATAAGTGAACAAAAAAAAAGTCGTTTATCCATTCGAACCCAAAAAGAGCAAAAAACGGCAAAACCGTGGAGTTTTATCGTGTTTTTTGGAAGGAAATAAAATCTTTTTTGTTAAATTCCTTAAATTATGCTTATTTTTCAGGACAAATGTCGGCAGCACAAAAAATGGGAGTAATCACATTAATTCCAAAAGTAAATCAACCCCGACAGTTTCTAAAGAATTGGCGTCCAATTTCTTTATTGAATGTAATATATAAACTGGCATCTGGTTGTATAGCAAACAGATTTAAGAAATTTTTATCATATTTGATACATGGAAATCAAACCGGATTTTTGGAAGGTCGATACATTGGTGAAAATATTCGTTTACTGTATGATATACTTTTATATACAGAGTTACATGATATACCAGGTTTGTTACTTTTAATTGACTTCGAAAAGGCTTTTGATTCTGTGTCTCATAAGTTTCTTTTTAAAGTTCTAGATTTTTTTAACTTTGGCCAATCTATGAAAAAATGGGTTCAGTTGTTTTACAACAATGCTACTTCCAGTGTTTTAGTGAACGGTTATTTTACAGATAGATTCAAAATAGAACAGGGCTGTCGACAAGGAGATCCCTTGTCACCCTACCTTTTTCTGTTGGTCAGTGAAATTCTTGGAATTATGATTAGGCACACAAATTCTGTGGTTGGGTTGCAAATTAATGAAAAAAATTTTAAAGTATTACAATACGCAGATGATACACTTTTAACACGGATCAGATCAAGATCTAAAAGATGCTCTTGAGATTTTTTATACTTTTGCTAACATATCGAATTTAAGAATTAACCCCAGAAAGACTAAAATAATATGGATAGGAAAGAATCGGAATTGTAGAATTAAATTATTGGAAGATTGTAATTTTGACTGGATTTTTCAGGGTAGGTACTTTAGGTACCTGGGAATAGAATTTTCAGTTAAATTATATGAAATGGTTGAACAAAATTATTGTGAAAAAATGAAAGATATTACAAACACAATGACCTCCTGGTCTAAACGATCACTTACTGTTTTAGGAAGAATTACTGTAGTTAAATCATTATTGATGTCAAAATTAAATTATTTGTTGTTATCACTTCCTGAACCAAATTTTAAAACACTGACAGATATAAATCGTTGTTTTTATTCGTTTATATGGGAAAATAAACCCGATAAAATAAATAGAAATCAAATGTGCCAGCTATATTGTCATGGTGGTACTAAAATGATTGATATTTTCATGCATGCTAAATCTCTTAAAATATCCTGGATCAGAAGGTTTATTTGTGATCCGCAGACTGAAAATTATACGTTCCACATGTTCCGTTCTTTCTTGCCCCAACCAGTATCGTTTCATTTATTTATGGGGTCACTGTACTACAAAAAAACTTGCCAATGTAATGTCTAATGATTTTTGGAAAGAGGTACTTCTGGCTTTTTCAGAATTTCTACAAATCAATACAAATGATAATTGGGCAAGCCAGCCTCTTTGGAATAATCCTTTGATTAAAATGAATAATAACACTGTATATTTTAAGTCTTGGTGTGAAAAAGGTGTACGTTTTATAAATGACTTGTTAGATAATGATGGAAAATTTCTTTCATATTTTGAATTTCAGAGGAAGTTTGATATACAAACTAACTTTCTTCAGCACGGTGGACTGTGTAATTCTATCCAATCATTTGCAAAAAACCGCATGTCGAAAATAGCAGACCCTTTTATTCCTCATGGTTTAAATGTAATACTGAAACTTAAGAAAGGTTGTTCTGATATTTATCAAACGTTGTTAAGACACACGTCAAAACATTGTAACAGTTTTGTTAAGTGGAGTAGTATGTTGGATCTTGATGATGAAACATGGTCTTTATACTGTTTAATTCCTTTTGAATCAACTATTGATATTAATATGAGGTGGTTTCAATTTAAGATTCTCAATAGAATATTATATATGAAAGACGCTCTTTTAAAATTTGGTTTTGTAACAGATAAAAAGTGTACGTTTTGTAATGACAGTGAGGAAACCATAATGCATATATTCTGTTCATGTCCTTATTCAAATAATATATGGAATAAGTTTGAGCGATGGTTACTTTTGAAGATAGATAAACAAATTGTATTTACAAACCAACACAAGTTATTCGGATTTTATGGTCTCAACAACAGTGCATTAAACTGTATGATGATTGTTATAAGAAGAGAAATTTTTTCAGCGAAATTAAAAAAGACCGTTCCGTCATTCGAACATATAATATCTGAGATAAAATGTTATTTTGAGATGGAAAAATGTATAAGTCAAATGAATAGTAGAGAAAAAACTTTTGTGAAAAAATGGGCTTTATTTATTAAGTGCTTTTGAATATTAAAATTGCATGATATTCATAGTGTTTTCAGGGTTATTTCTGCCAATAAAAAAAAAAATGATATAAGTTATATGTTATATGTACAAGTGCAGTAGGCCACTCTCTGTCGATAACCAAATTATTATTCTGTTTTGTATTTAAAAAATTATTTGTAAATGTGACTTTCTGAATATGTGTATGAATAAAACACCCTGTGGAAGGCAAAAAAAAACAAAAAAAAACAAAAAAAAAACAACGGCAATATGCCAAATATAGAGAACAGGGAAGCTTTCTTCATCATTACCAAGTAGCTTGAAGGCTACAAAAAAAAAAATTCTTAATATCATGCGCTAATACTTAATGGTGCAATATAATTTCTTTTTAAACGTTCCGATGTTTTCTGTTGGTCCTGGTGGTTTTCATTGTGCTTATAGATTCTAGTGAAATCTTTTGGGTTTTATTTTGATATAAAGGACTTGATAGAATCCTTCTGTTGGTCCTGATAGTGTTTATTGGGCTTATATGCTTTAATGCAATTTTTCAATGTCTGTTAAATAAGTGCTAATTTATGTACAAGTATATGCTAGACATAAAAATCTACAAGACAGCATATCGGAGCAGACTATGTTGGAAAGAGAAGAGTTGGTAAACAACAGGGGATTGAACTGAAGCAATAAGGTAAACTCATTTCTCTTACTGCAAGATAGGTTGTTTGAAAGTGAAAAGCACTATTTGAAAGTGTAGAAAGGGAGGATGCGTTAGAGCGATCTCCTAAAGTGAACCAAAAAAAAAAAGAAAGTCGTTTATTCAATCGAACCTAAAAAGAGCAAAAAACGGCAATATGCGCAATATGCCAAATATAGAGAACAGGGAAGCTTTCTTCATCATTACCAAGTAGCTTGAAGGCTCACTGGCGGAAGGAAAGAAAGCCAAGAAAACAGGAATTGATTAAGGCAAATATTTTCATTTCAGAGCCAACATCTGCCGGGGTTCAAGTCCGACTTGTAGGTGGCAACGACGATTCCCAAGGGAGAGTGGAAGTTTACCACAATGGGGAATGGGGAACTGTCTGTGACGACCTATTTGAACAAGAGGACGCCGACGTGGTGTGTCGAATGCTGGGCTTTGAGGGTGCTATCAGTGCAAGGTGTTGCGCCCCCTACGGCCAGGGATCTGACCCAATTTGGCTGGACAACGTCGAATGCACAGGCACAGAGAGTGACTTGGCAGAGTGCTCACACAACGAGTACGGAGATAACAACTGCGGCCATAGTGAAGACGTTGGTGTGGAGTGCATACCAAGAGGTACATTTCCTCAACTACCAAATACCACTTTTAACAATTTTCAAAATTTGAATCATTTTGATTTTATTTCGTGGAAAATTGAGCCAAGAAAATGGGATTCCATCGGGATTCGAACCGGAGATCTCCGGATTGTTAGCCCGGTGCTCTACCGACTGAGCTATAGAAAGCCCTAGTTCAGTGTTCGTCTCAGAAACCCTAAATTCTCAAAGCCCGAATGGTCAGAAGCTATAGCAGTGTATTTGTGTGTGACACACAAGAACACACTTGAACCTAGCATAAACCCGAAGGATAATTAACCTTCGGGATAAATGCGAGGGATCACCGAAGTGATGCAGCTTTTTGAGTATGTAACAAACAAAAACGGAAAAAAAAACCTTACCAGAATGAATAATAATTATCATCTATCCGTGGAAAATTGATAGGAATCAGTTCCACTCCTTTCTGTTGGTGTATTTCTAAGGCCGATGTTTTAAGGATTTGCCTCAAATAAACCACTATACTTAATAAAGTTTTACTAAAATTCTGCCTGACAATTGGATAGAACAACAAATACAGTCCAATTCTAGTGTAACATTTAAAATCCTGTGGTGATTTTTTTGTTTTGTTTTCCAGTAGGCCTATATTCACCTTCACTATTAGATACCATAAGATACATTTCAAAGTGAAATTTTATGGACCCTTAGGAATTCTCTAATGGATTCTAATTCTACAGGCTATTTCACTTATGACCAAATTTTATTGGGTCACTTTGGATCGTCTAATGCTCTTCGACAGTAGTGTCGGGATCATGTGATATTTAATGGTTTTAACCTAGACTTTTCAACATCAGCTTGACCAAATTAGGCTCTGTCTCAATGTGACGATTAAGGACCTAAGATACAGACTGTAGGGACACTATTAAAGAAAATCGCTAGCATACACCGTCTTTTGAAATTTTCACAATAAAAGGCAAATTAGTTCCTACTTGACTCTACTGTCGATTCAGATGGTATTAATTGTCCAGTAGGTTTTGATTAAAAAAAAAAACTTCTTAATATCATGTGCTGATACTTAATGGTGCAATGCAATTTCTTTTTAACCGTTCCGATACTTTCTGTTGGTCCTGGTGGTTTTCATTGTGTTTATAGATTTTATTGAAATCTGCTGGGTTTTATTTGGTATAAAGGATTTAATAGAATCCTTCTGTTGGTCCTGATAGTGTTTATTGGGCTTATATGCTTTAATGCAATTTTTCAATATCTGTTAACTAAGTGCTTACTTATGGACAAGTATATGCTAGACTTAAAAATCTACAAGACAGCATATCGGAGCAGACTATGTTGAAAAAAGAAGAGTTGGTAAACAACAGGGGATTGAGCTGAAGCAAAAAGGTAAACTCATTTCTCTTACTGCAAGATAGGTTGTTTGAAAGTCAAAAGCACTATTTGAAAGTGTAGAAAGGGAGGATGCGTTAGAGCGATCTCCTATAAGTGAACAAAAAAAAAAAAAGAAAGTCGTTTATCCATTCGAACCCAAAAAGAGCAAAAAACGGCAATATGCCAAATATAGAGAACAGGGACGCTTTCTCCGTCATTACCAAGTAGCTTGAAGGCTCATTGGCGGAAGGAAAGAAAGCCAAGAAAACAGGAATTGATTAAGGCAAATATTTTCATTTCAGAGCCAACATCTGCCGGAGTTCAAGTCCGACTTGTAGGTGGCAACGACGATTCCCAAGGGAGAGTGGAAGTTTACCACAATGGGGAATGGGGAACTGTCTGTGACGACCTATTTGAACTAGAGGACGCCGACGTGGTGTGTCGAATGTTGGGCTTTGAGGGTGCTATCAGTGCAAGGTGTTGCGCCACCTACGGCCAGGGATCCGACCCAATTTGGCTGGACAACGTCGAATGCACAGGCACAGAGAGTGACTTGGCAGAGTGCTCACACAACGAGTACGGAGATAACAACTGCGGCCATAGTGAAGACGTTGGTGTGGAGTGCATACCAAGAGGTACATTTCCTTAACTACCAAATACCACTTTTAACATTTTACAAAATTGAAATCATTTTGATTTTATTAGTGGAAAATTGATCAAAGAAAATGGGATTCCATCGGGATTCGAACCGGAGATCTCCGGGTTGCTATCCCGGTGCTCTACCGACTGAGCTATAGAAACCCCTAGTTCAGTGTTCGTCCCAGAAACCCTAAATTCTCAATGCTCGAATGGTCAGAAGCTATAGCAGTGTATTTGTTTGTGACACACAAGTACACACTAAACCCGAAAGATAATTCACCTTCGGGATAAATGCGAGGGATCACCGAAGTGATGCAGCTTTTTGAGTATGTATAAAACAAAAACAGAAAAAACCCTGACCAGAATTAATAATAATTATCATTTATCCGTGGAAAATTGTTAGGAATCAGTTCCACTGCTTTCTGTTGGTGTATTTCTAAGGCCGATGTTTTAAGGATTCGCCTCAAATAAACCATTATACTTAATTAAGTTTTAATAAAATTCTGCCTGACAGTTGGATAGAACAACAAATACAGTCCAATTCTAGTGTAACATTTAAAATCCTGTGGTGATTTTTTTGTTTTGTTTTCCAGTAGGCCTATATTCACCTACACTATTAGATACCATAGGACGCATTTCAAAGTGAATTTTTATGGATCCTTAGGAATTCTCTAATGGATTCTAATTTTACAGGCTACTTCACTTATGACCAAATTTTATTGGGTCACTTTGGATCGTCTAATGCTCTTCAACAGTAGTGTCGGGATCATATGATATTTAATGGTTTTAACCTAGACATTTCAACATCAGCTTGACCAAATTAGGCTCTGTCTCAACATGACGGTTAAGGACCTACGATTCAGAATGTTGGGACACTATTAAAGAAAATGGCTAGCCTACAGCGTCTTTTCAAATTTCAACACTAAGATAAATTACTTCCTACTTGACTATACTGTTGATTCAGATGGTTTCAATTGTCCAGTAGGTTTTGGTAAAAAAAAAAAAAAAAAAAAATTCTTAATATCATGCGCTAATACTTAATGGTGCAATATAATTTCTTTTCAAACGTTCCGATGTTTTCTGTTGGCCCTGGTGGTTTTCATTGTGCTTATAGATTCTATTGAAATCTTTTGGGTTTTATTTTAATATAAAGGACTTAATAGAATCCTTCTGTTGGTCCTGATAGTGTTTATTGGGCTTATAATTATATATGCTTTAATGCAATTTTTCAATGTCTGTTAAATAAGTGCTAATTATGTACAAGTATATGCTAGACATAAAAATCTACAAGACAGCATATCGGAGCAGACAATGTTGGGAAGAGAAGAGTTGGTAAACAACAGGGGATTGAACTGAAGCAATAAGGTAAACTCATTTCTCTTACTGCAAGATAGGTTGTTTGAAAGTGAAAAGCACTATTTGAAAGTGTAGAAAGGGAGGATGCGTTTATAATAGAGCGATCTCCTAAAGTGAACAAAAAAAAAAAGAAAGTCGTTTATCCAATCGAACCTAAAAAGAGCAAAAAACGGCAATATGCGCAATATGCCAAATATAGAGAACAGGGAAGCTTTCTTCATCATTACCAAGTAGCTTGAAGGCTCACTGGCGGAAGGAAAGAAAGCCAAGAAAACAGGAATTGATTAAGGCAAATATTTTCATTTCAGAGCCAACATCTGCCGGGGTTCAAGTCCGACTTGTAGGTGGCAACGACGATTCCCAAGGGAGAGTGGAAGTTTACCACAATGGGGAATGGGGAACTGTCTGTGACGACCTATTTGAACAAGAGGACGCCGACGTGGTGTGTCGAATGCTGGGCTTTGAGGGTGCTATCAGTGCAAGGTGTTGCGCCCCCTACGGCCAGGGATCTGACCCAATTTGGCTGGACAACGTCGAATGCACAGGCACAGAGAGTGACTTGGCAGAGTGCTCACACAACGAGTACGGAGATAACAACTGCGGCCATAGTGAAGACGTTGGTGTGGAGTGCATACCAAGAGGTACATTTCCTCAACTACCAAATACCACTTTTAACAATTTTCAAAATTTGAATCATTTTGATTTTATTTCGTGGAAAATTGAGCCAAGAAAATGGGATTCCATCGGGATTCGAACCGGAGATCTCCGGATTGTTAGCCCGGTGCTCTACCGACTGAGCTATAGAAAGCCCTAGTTCAGTGTTCGTCTCAGAAACCCTAAATTCTCAATGCCCGAATGGTCAGAAGCTATAGCAGTGTATTTGTGTGTGACACACAAGAACACACTTGAACCTAGCATAAACCCGAAGGATAATTAACCTTCGCGATAAATGCGAGGGATCACCGAAGTGATGCAGCTTTTTGAGTACGTAACAAACAAAAACGGAAAAAAACCTTACCAGAATGAATAATAATTATCATCTATCCGTGGAAAATTGATAGGAATCAGTTCCACTCCTTTCTGTTGGTGTATTTCTAAGGCCGATGTTTTAAGGATTTGCCTCAAATAAACCACTACACTTAATAAAGTTTTACTAAAATTCTGCCTGACAATTGGATAGAACAACAAATACAGTTCAATTCTAGTGTAACATTTAAAATCCTGCGGTGATTTTTTTGTTTTGTTTTCCAGTTGGCCTATATTCACCTTCACTATTAGATACCATAAGACACATTTCAAAGTGAAATTTTATGGACCTTTAGGAATTCTCTGATGGATTCTAATTTTACAGGCTATTTCACTTATGACCAAATTTTATTGGGTCACTTTGGATCGTCTAATGCTCTTCGACAGTAGTGTCGGGATCATATGATATGTAATGGTTTTAACCTAGACTTTTCAACATCAGCTTGACCAAATTAGGCTCTGTCTCAACGTGACGGTTAAGGACCTACAATTCAGAATGTTGTGACACTATTAAAGAAAATGGCTAGCATACAGCGTCTTTTAAAATTTTCACAAAAAAGATAAATTAGTCCCTACTTGACTATACTGTTGATTCAGATGGTTTCAATTGTCCAGTAGGTTTTGATAAAAAAAAGACTTCTTAATACCATGTGCTAATACTTAATGGTGCAATATAATTTCTTTTTCAACGTTCCGATGTTTTCTGTTGGTCCTGGTGGTTTTCATTGTGCTTATATATTCTATTGAAATCTTCTGGGTTTTATTTTGATATATAGGATTTAATAGAATCCTTCTGTTGGTTATGATAGTGTTTATTGGGCTTATATGCTTTAATGCAATTTTTCAATGTCTGTTAAATAAGTGCTAAGTTATGGACAAGTATATGCTAGACATAAAAATCTACAAGACAGCATATCGGAGCAGACTATGTTGGAAAGAGAAGAGTTGGTAAACAACAGGGGATTGAGCTGAAGCAACAAGGTAAACTCATTTCTCTTACTGCAAGATAGGTTGTTTGAAAGTCAAAAGCACTATTTAAAAGTGTAGAAAGGGAGGATGCGTTAGAGCGATCTCCTAAAGTGAAAAAAAAAAGAAAGTCGTTTATCCATTCGAACCCAAAAAGAGCAAAAAACGGCAATATGCCAAATATAGAGAACAGGGAAGATTTCTTCATCATTACCAAGTAGCTTGAAGGCTCATTGGCGGAAGGAAAGAAAGCCAAGAAAACAGGAATTGATTAAGGCAAATATTTTCATTTCAGAGCCAACATCTGCCGGGGTTCAAGTCCGACTTGTAGGTGGCAACGACGATTCCCAAGGGAGAGTGGAAGTTTACCACAATGGGGAATGGGGAACTGTCTGTGACGACCTATTTGAACAAGAGGACGCCGACGTGGTGTGTCGAATGCTGGGCTTTGAGGGTGCTATCAGTGCAAGGTGTTGCGCCCCCTACGGCCAGGGATCTGACCCAATTTGGCTGGACAACGTCGAATGCACAGGCACAGAGAGTGACTTGGCAGAGTGCTCACACAACGAGTACGGAGATAACAACTGCGGCCATAGTGAAGACGTTGGTGTGGAGTGCATACCAAGAGGTACATTTCCTCAACTACCAAATACCACTTTTAACAATTTTCAAAATTTGAATCATTTTGATTTTATTTCGTGGAAAATTGAGCCAAGAAAATGGGATTCCATCGGGATTCGAACCGGAGATCTCCGGATTGTTAGCCCGGTGCTCTACCGACTGAGCTATAGAAAGCCCTAGTTCAGTGTTCGTCTCAGAAACCCTAAATTCTCAAAGCCCGAATGGTCAGAAGCTATAGCAGTGTATTTGTGTGTGACACACAAGAACACACTTGAACCTAGCATAAACCCGAAGGATAATTAACCTTCGGGATAAATGCGAGGGATCACCGAAGTGATGCAGCTTTTTGAGTATGTAACAAACAAAAACGGAAAAAAAAAACCTTACCAGAATGAATAATAATTATCATCTATCCGTGGAAAATTGATAGGAATCAGTTCCACTCCTTTCTGTTGGTGTATTTCTAAGGCCGATGTTTTAAGGATTTGCCTCAAATAAACCACTATACTTAATAAAGTTTTACTAAAATTCTGCCTGACAATTGGATAGAACAACAAATACAGTCCAATTCTAGTGTAACATTTAAAATCCTGTGGTGATTTTTTTGTTTTGTTTTCCAGTAGGCCTATATTCACCTTCACTATTAGATACCATAAGATACATTTCAAAGTGAAATTTTATGGACCCTTAGGAATTCTCTAATGGATTCTAATTCTACAGGCTATTTCACTTATGACCAAATTTTATTGGGTCACTTTGGATCGTCTAATGCTCTTCGACAGTAGTGTCGGGATCATGTGATATTTAATGGTTTTAACCTAGACTTTTCAACATCAGCTTGACCAAATTAGGCTCTGTCTCAATGTGACGATTAAGGACCTAAGATACAGACTGTAGGGACACTATTAAAGAAAATCGCTAGCATACACCGTCTTTTGAAATTTTCACAATAAAAGGCAAATTAGTTCCTACTTGACTCTACTGTCGATTCAGATGGTATTAATTGTCCAGTAGGTTTTGATTAAAAAAAAAAACTTCTTAATATCATGTGCTGATACTTAATGGTGCAATGCAATTTCTTTTTAACCGTTCCGATACTTTCTGTTGGTCCTGGTGGTTTTCATTGTGTTTATAGATTTTATTGAAATCTGCTGGGTTTTATTTGGTATAAAGGATTTAATAGAATCCTTCTGTTGGTCCTGATAGTGTTTATTGGGCTTATATGCTTTAATGCAATTTTTCAATATCTGTTAACTAAGTGCTTACTTATGGACAAGTATATGCTAGACTTAAAAATCTACAAGACAGCATATCGGAGCAGACTATGTTGAAAAAAGAAGAGTTGGTAAACAACAGGGGATTGAGCTGAAGCAAAAAGGTAAACTCATTTCTCTTACTGCAAGATAGGTTGTTTGAAAGTCAAAAGCACTATTTGAAAGTGTAGAAAGGGAGGATGCGTTAGAGCGATCTCCTATAAGTGAACAAAAAAAAAAAGAAAGTCGTTTATCCATTCGAACCCAAAAAGAGCAAAAAACGGCAATATGCCAAATATAGAGAACAGGGACGCTTTCTCCGTCATTACCAAGTAGCTTGAAGGCTCATTGGCGGAAGGAAAGAAAGCCAAGAAAACAGGAATTGATTAAGGCAAATATTTTCATTTCAGAGCCAACATCTGCCGGAGTTCAAGTCCGACTTGTAGGTGGCAACGACGATTCCCAAGGGAGAGTGGAAGTTTACCACAATGGGGAATGGGGAACTGTCTGTGACGACCTATTTGAACTAGAGGACGCCGACGTGGTGTGTCGAATGTTGGGCTTTGAGGGTGCTATCAGTGCAAGGTGTTGCGCCACCTACGGCCAGGGATCCGACCCAATTTGGCTGGACAACGTCGAATGCACAGGCACAGAGAGTGACTTGGCAGAGTGCTCACACAACGAGTACGGAGATAACAACTGCGGCCATAGTGAAGACGTTGGTGTGGAGTGCATACCAAGAGGTACATTTCCTTAACTACCAAATACCACTTTTAACATTTTACAAAATTGAAATCATTTTGATTTTATTAGTGGAAAATTGATCAAAGAAAATGGGATTCCATCGGGATTCGAACCGGAGATCTCCGGGTTGCTATCCCGGTGCTCTACCGACTGAGCTATAGAAACCCCTAGTTCAGTGTTCGTCCCAGAAACCCTAAATTCTCAATGCTCGAATGGTCAGAAGCTATAGCAGTGTATTTGTTTGTGACACACAAGTACACACTAAACCCGAAAGATAATTCACCTTCGGGATAAATGCGAGGGATCACCGAAGTGATGCAGCTTTTTGAGTATGTATAAAACAAAAACAGAAAAAACCCTGACCAGAATTAATAATAATTATCATTTATCCGTGGAAAATTGTTAGGAATCAGTTCCACTGCTTTCTGTTGGTGTATTTCTAAGGCCGATGTTTTAAGGATTCGCCTCAAATAAACCATTATACTTAATTAAGTTTTAATAAAATTCTGCCTGACAGTTGGATAGAACAACAAATACAGTCCAATTCTAGTGTAACATTTAAAATCCTGTGGTGATTTTTTTGTTTTGTTTTCCAGTAGGCCTATATTCACCTACACTATTAGATACCATAGGACGCATTTCAAAGTGAATTTTTATGGATCCTTAGGAATTCTCTAATGGATTCTAATTTTACAGGCTACTTCACTTATGACCAAATTTTATTGGGTCACTTTGGATCGTCTAATGCTCTTCAACAGTAGTGTCGGGATCATATGATATTTAATGGTTTTAACCTAGACATTTCAACATCAGCTTGACCAAATTAGGCTCTGTCTCAACATGACGGTTAAGGACCTACGATTCAGAATGTTGGGACACTATTAAAGAAAATGGCTAGCCTACAGCGTCTTTTCAAATTTCAACACTAAGATAAATTACTTCCTACTTGACTATACTGTTGATTCAGATGGTTTCAATTGTCCAGTAGGTTTTGGTAAAAAAAAAAAAAAAAAAAATTCTTAATATCATGCGCTAATACTTAATGGTGCAATATAATTTCTTTTCAAACGTTCCGATGTTTTCTGTTGGCCCTGGTGGTTTTCATTGTGCTTATAGATTCTATTGAAATCTTTTGGGTTTTATTTTAATATAAAGGACTTAATAGAATCCTTCTGTTGGTCCTGATAGTGTTTATTGGGCTTATAATTATATATGCTTTAATGCAATTTTTCAATGTCTGTTAAATAAGTGCTAATTATGTACAAGTATATGCTAGACATAAAAATCTACAAGACAGCATATCGGAGCAGACTATGTTGGAAAGAGAAGAGTTGGTAAACAACAGGGGATTGAACTGAAGCAATAAGGTAAACTCATTTCTCTTACTGCAAGATAGGTTGTTTGAAAGTGAAAAGCACTATTTGAAAGTGTAGAAAGGGAGGATGCGTTTATAATAGAGCGATCTCCTAAAGTGAACAAAAAAAAAAGAAAGTCGTTTATCCAATCGAACCTAAAAAGAGCAAAAAACGGCAATATGCGCAATATGCCAAATATAGAGAACAGGGAAGCTTTCTTCATCATTACCAAGTAGCTTGAAGGCTCACTGGCGGAAGGAAAGAAAGCCAAGAAAACAGGAATTGATTAAGGCAAATATTTTCATTTCAGAGCCAACATCTGCCGGGGTTCAAGTCCGACTTGTAGGTGGCAACGACGATTCCCAAGGGAGAGTGGAAGTTTACCACAATGGGGAATGGGGAACTGTCTGTGACGACCTATTTGAACAAGAGGACGCCGACGTGGTGTGTCGAATGCTGGGCTTTGAGGGTGCTATCAGTGCAAGGTGTTGCGCCCCCTACGGCCAGGGATCTGACCCAATTTGGCTGGACAACGTCGAATGCACAGGCACAGAGAGTGACTTGGCAGAGTGCTCACACAACGAGTACGGAGATAACAACTGCGGCCATAGTGAAGACGTTGGTGTGGAGTGCATACCAAGAGGTACATTTCCTCAACTACCAAATACCACTTTTAACAATTTTCAAAATTTGAATCATTTTGATTTTATTTCGTGGAAAATTGAGCCAAGAAAATGGGATTCCATCGGGATTCGAACCGGAGATCTCCGGATTGTTAGCCCGGTGCTCTACCGACTGAGCTATAGAAAGCCCTAGTTCAGTGTTCGTCTCAGAAACCCTAAATTCTCAATGCCCGAATGGTCAGAAGCTATAGCAGTGTATTTGTGTGTGACACACAAGAACACACTTGAACCTAGCATAAACCCGAAGGATAATTAACCTTCGCGATAAATGCGAGGGATCACCGAAGTGATGCAGCTTTTTGAGTACGTAACAAACAAAAACGGAAAAAAAACCTTACCAGAATGAATAATAATTATCATCTATCCGTGGAAAATTGATAGGAATCAGTTCCACTCCTTTCTGTTGGTGTATTTCTAAGGCCGATGTTTTAAGGATTTGCCTCAAATAAACCACTACACTTAATAAAGTTTTACTAAAATTCTGCCTGACAATTGGATAGAACAACAAATACAGTTCAATTCTAGTGTAACATTTAAAATCCTGCGGTGATTTTTTTGTTTTGTTTTCCAGTTGGCCTATATTCACCTTCACTATTAGATACCATAAGACACATTTCAAAGTGAAATTTTATGGACCTTTAGGAATTCTCTGATGGATTCTAATTTTACAGGCTATTTCACTTATGACCAAATTTTATTGGGTCACTTTGGATCGTCTAATGCTCTTCGACAGTAGTGTCGGGATCATATGATATGTAATGGTTTTAACCTAGACTTTTCAACATCAGCTTGACCAAATTAGGCTCTGTCTCAACGTGACGGTTAAGGACCTACAATTCAGAATGTTGTGACACTATTAAAGAAAATGGCTAGCATACAGCGTCTTTTAAAATTTTCACAAAATAGATAAATTAGTCCCTACTTGACTATACTGTTGATTCAGATGGTTTCAATTGTCCAGTAGGTTTTGATAAAAAAAAGACTTCTTAATACCATGTGCTAATACTTAATGGTGCAATATAATTTCTTTTTCAACGTTCCGATGTTTTCTGTTGGTCCTGGTGGTTTTCATTGTGCTTATATATTCTATTGAAATCTTCTGGGTTTTATTTTGATATATAGGATTTAATAGAATCCTTCTGTTGGTTATGATAGTGTTTATTGGGCTTATATGCTTTAATGCAATTTTTCAATGTCTGTTAAATAAGTGCTAAGTTATGGACAAGTATATGCTAGACATAAAAATCTACAAGACAGCATATCGGAGCAGACTATGTTGGAAAGAGAAGAGTTGGTAAACAACAGGGGATTGAGCTGAAGCAACAAGGTAAACTCATTTCTCTTACTGCAAGATAGGTTGTTTGAAAGTCAAAAGCACTATTTAAAAGTGTAGAAAGGGAGGATGCGTTAGAGCGATCTCCTAAAGTGAAAAAAAAAAGAAAGTCGTTTATCCATTCGAACCCAAAAAGAGCAAAAAACGGCAATATGCCAAATATAGAGAACAGGGAAGATTTCTTCATCATTACCAAGTAGCTTGAAGGCTCATTGGCGGATGGAAAGGAAGCCAAGAAAACAGGAATTGATTAAGGCAAATATTTTCATTTCAGAGCCAACATCTGCCGGGGTTCAAGTCCGACTTGTAGGTGGCAACGACGATTCCCAAGGGAGAGTGGAAGTTTACCACAATGGGGAATGGGGAACTGTCTGTGACGACCTATTTGAACAAGAGGACGCCGACGTGGTGTGTCGAATGTTGGGCTTTGAGGGTGCTATCAGTGCAAGGTGTTGCGCCACCTACGGCCAGGGATCTGATCCAATTTGGCTGGACAACGTCGAATGCACAGGCACAGAGAGTGACTTGGCAGAGTGCTCACACAACGAGTACGGAGATAACAACTGCGGCCATAGTGAAGACGTTGGTGTGGAGTGCATACCAAGAGGTACATTTCCTAAACTAATATACCACTTTTAACATTTTACAAAATTGAAATCATTTTGATTTTGTTAGGAATCAGTTCCGCTGCTTTCTGATGGTGTAATTCTAAGGCCGATGTTTTAAGGGTTTGCCTGAAAGAAACCATTATACGTAATGAAGTTAAACGAAAATTCTGCCTGACATTAAAAAGCCTGTGGTGTTTTTTTTTTTTGTTTTACAGTAGGCCTACTTTCACCTTCAACATTAGATACTATGAGACGCATTTCAAAGTGAAATTTTATGGACCCTTGGGAAATTTGTAATGGATTCTAATTTTACAGGCTTCTTCACTTATGACCAAATTCTAATGGATCGTTTTGGATCGTCTACTGCTTTTCTACAGTAGTGTCAGGATCATATAATATTTACTGGTTTTAACCTAGACTTTTCACCATCAGCTTGACTAAACTGGGATCTGTCTCAACGTGACGATAAGGACCTACGATAGGGATATTATTAAAGAAAATGGCTAGCATACACCGTCTTTTGAAATTTTCACAAACAAGATAGATTAGTTCGTACTTGACTGTACTGTTGATTCAGATGGTTTTAATGGTCCGGTAGGTTTTGATAAAAAAAAAAAATCTACTTATATCATGTGCTGATACTTAATGGTGCAATACACTTTGTTTTTAACCGTTCCGATACTTTCTGTTGGTCCTGGTGGTTTTCATTGTGTTTATAGATTTTATTGAAATCTGGTTGGTTTTATTTGGCTTGTAGGTTTTATTAGAATCCTTCTGTTGGTCATGATAGTGTTTATTGGGCTTATAGGCTTTAATGGAATTTTTCAATGTCTGTTCACTAAGTGCTAGGTTAGTTTAAAATACATATGGGGGCAAGTCCAAGATAACGCGCGCGTTCCGTATGTGACATTCAGAGACTTTTATGACCTGAAAAATAGTGTTAGTGGCCTTTGATCATATTGAACTTTATCATGGTGATTGATATCTAGGAGAAGATATCAATCAGATGACGTGACAATTATATTCTAGAAGAGAAAATATGTGCCGTTACGTATGGGAACGGAAATTTTTTTTTGAACATTTTTTCAACCTCAACACTCTCTAAAAGTATTTCATTCTACAACTTGTAACTCAGTGTGATGAAAGTCACAACACTCAAAAGTATCAGATGTAAGTTTCATGTCATGAGGCAAAAAGCTCTTATTACAGGTTCTAATTAAAGACAGACATGACGTGTTACATATGGGACAGGTACGTATGGGACACTGTCTCGCATTCGTTTAGTTAATGGAGAACCATGTTTATTGGTATTTTGCATCATTATTGAAGTAAAATCAGTTGAAATTACTCAAATACTGATCCAGATTGTCTAGGGAACAACACCCCCAAATATTTACCATCATAATCATATTTAATCATATTCTATATTTTTATGACCAACCTGAGTATGCATGCTCTTTGTCCCGCATTCGTTTAGTGTGTGAAGAACCATGTTTATGTGTATTTTGCATAATTATTGAAGTAAAATTAGTGGAAATTACTCAAATACTGATCCAGATTGTCAAGGGAACAATATTCCCCAAATATTTACCATCATAATCATATTTAATCTTATTTTATTTTTGTTTGACCAACCTGAGTATGCATGCCCTGTATTCTTATCAGGATAGTTACTACTAAAAAAATGAATGGTAAAGTGTTTAATTCCTCTGATGAAGGGCAGTTTGCCATTCAGTTTCAACAAAAAACAACTTGACACAAGAAATATTAATTTGAATAAATACGGTGTACAATACCTGCTGCGTGGAACCCTACTAATCGAGTAGATATATGATATCTGTATAGCAATCAGATCGTTGATACGAGTCACACCTCAATATGTATACCAATGATTTTTATCGTGGCCACTACTAAAACCTGAATAAGGACAATTTGCTTACCACTTGCAATAAAAAAAGATGATGCAAGAAACACTAATTTGAAGTAACACCTTCATTATCATCACATACATGTGTTAAGCTACAATGTAGCTAGAGCTCTACATTGTGTGGTGAACAGCACCCAATATTGTAATATAATATAATGATATAGTTTAACTGCAGTCCTTCAATCTGCTTGTATATTCGGTTTCAGTACCCTTTAAATCAGAGGTCTCCACTTAAAGGAACTGTATAGTTCTGGTTCAGATGGGGATTCTGACTTCAACTTTTAAAAGATAATTAGCACTAAAGTGTCTTCTTTTATGAATTATTAAAGAGCATACAATTCTAAGAGGAATTCAAAGTTAACATAACAAAAATCCATTTTTAAATTACTGAGATATCCAGAAACGTGGTGTCCTAATAAAAAATGTGTCCCATCTTTTATTAGGACTACTTCGTTTTACTTTGGGTTTTGTTGTTGTTGTTGATATCTCAGCCATTTCAACTTGGATTTTCATCAAATAAACTTTGAATTCCTCTTAAAATAGTATGCTCATTAATAATTCATATACATGGTTTCTAATCATCTCGTAAAATGTTAAAAACTGAATCCCCATTTCTACGAATACAATATCACCCATTTAATGATGATTTTCATTGTGTATTTTGCCATCTCCCACTCCCTCTTTCTAAAAAATTGTTCAGTCAAGTATATGTATTGTTTCAAGTGTCTATAACTCAAAAGTAGCTGCAAAGTTGGGATGCTTTCTGCAGGCTGATTGGCCATTTGTGTACTGAGAGACCTTCCCAGCAAGCTACATGCATTCAGGCAACATGCATGAGGATGCCCCATACGTAACGAATTTGTCCCATACGTAACATTATTTAACTGCCTAATAAAAGACATTTCTTTTACTATCTTTTCTTCTTGCTCTGGTATTTAACTTCTTTAAACAATAAATCAGAACTTCCCAGAAGGGAACTCGAATAACCTTAGAAATTTCATTAAAAAACCTTAAAAAAGTGACCTAAATTTGTTACGTATGGGACATCTCATGATAGCACACGAGCTAATTTGCATGATCATTTGCATAATACCTAAATTTTCATACCAAGTTAAACTATTTGATAAACTTCGTATGTCCATATATTAATAAAATATCATTTGCTTTCCTTTGAATATTATGAATTTTTATAAATGTCTCATACGTACCGCTGTATTTCACATTTATGCAAATGAAGCCCTTTGAATTTGCATAAATTCACATAACATCATTTTTCCCTCCAAGGAAATCAAAACTTCAACTCATAAGCTCGAAAATAATACCAAACATGTCAATATTGAGCAAAGATGAAATTTTGCCTTCTGAGGGGGACCTTATCTTGGACTTGCCCATGGACAAATCTATGCTAGACTTAAAAATCTACAACACAGCACATCGGAACAGTCTATTTTGGAAAGAGTAGTAAAGTAAACTCATTTCTCTTAGTGCAAGATAGGATGTTTGAAAGTGAAAAGCACTATTTGAAAGTGTAGAAAGGGAGGATGCGTTCGAGCCATCTCCTAAAGTAAACAAAAGAAAAAGAAAGTCGTTTATCCAAGCAAACAAAAACAAAAAAAAGGAACAAAAAACGGCAATATGCCATTTATAGAGAACAGGGAATATTGTAATCTTTCTTTATCATTACCATGTAGCTTAAAGGCTCATTGGCGAAAACATTGACAAAAAAAAAGCCAAGAAAACAGGAATTGATCAAGGAAAATATTTTCATTTCAGAGCCAACATCTGCCGGGGTTCAAGTCCGACTTGTAGGTGGCAACGACGATTCAGAAGGGAGGGTGGAAGTTTACCACAATGGGGAATGGGGGACTGTCTGTGACGACCTATTTGAACAAGAGGACGCCGACGTGGTGTGTCGAATGTTGGGCTTTGAGGGTGCTATCAGTGCAAGGTGTTGCGCCCCCTACGGCCAGGGATCTGACCCAATTTGGCTGGACAACGTCGAATGCACAGGCACAGAGAGTGACTTGGCAGAGTGCTCACACAACGAGTACGGAGATAACAACTGCGGCCATAGTGAAGACGTTGGTGTGGAGTGCATACCAAGAGGTACAATTCCTCAACTACCAAATACCACTTTTAACATTTTACAAAATTTAAATCTTTTTGATTTTATTTGTGGAAAATTGATCAAAGAAAATGGGATTCCATCGGGATTCGAAATCGGAGACCTCCGGATTGCTAGCCCGGTGCTCTACCGACTGAGCTATAGAAATCCCTAGTTCAGTGTTCGTCCCAGAAACTCTAAATTCTCAATGCTCGAATGACCAGAACCTATAGCAGTGTGTTTGTGTGTGACAAACACGTTCACACTTGAACCTGGCATAAACCCGAAGGATAATTCACCTTCGGGATAAATGCGAGGGATCACCGAAGTGATGCAGCTTTTTGAACATGTAACAAACGGAAACAGGAAAAAAAAAAAACTGACCAGAATAAATATAATTTATTGGTGGAAAATTGTTAGGAATCAGTTCCGCTGCTTTCTGTTAGTGTATTTCTAAGGCCGATGTTTTAAGGATTCGCCTCAAATAAACCATTATAAACTTATACTAAAATTCTGCCTGACAATTGGATAGACCAGAAAATACACTCCAATTCTAGTGTAACATTTAAAATCCTGTAATGATTTTTTTTTGTTTGTTTTCCAGTAGGCCTATTTTCACCTTTTCCACTATAGTTTCACCGCTACTACAAACCATTAGACTGATTTCAAATTGAAAGTTTATGGAACCTTAGGAATTCTCAAATGGATTCTAATTTTACAGGCTGCTTCACTTATGAACATAATTTTAATGGATCGCTTTGGATCGTCTAATGCTTTTCGACAGTAGTGTAGGGATCATTTGATATTTAATGGTTTCAACCTAGACTCTTTAACATCATCTAGACCAAATTAGGCTTTGTCTCAACGTGACGCTAATGACCTACAATACAGACTGTAGAGACTATTAAAAAACATGGCTAGCATACACCGTCTTTTGAAATTAGAAAAGAAAAGAAAATTAGTTCCTACTTGACTATACTGTTGATTCAAATGGTTTTAATTGTCCAGTAGGTTTTGATAAAAAAAAAAATATCTTCTTAATATCATGTGCTGATACTTAATATGGTGCAATACAATTGCTTTCTGTTGGTCCTGGTGATTTTTATTGTGCTTATAGATTTTATTGAAATCTGCTGGGTTTTATTTGGTATATAATATTTAATAGAATCCTTCTGTTGGTCCTGATAGTGTTTATTGGGCTTATATGCTATAATGCAATTTTTCAATGTCTGTTACCTAAGTGCTAAGTTATGGACAAGTATATACAGAGTTAAAATCTACAAGACAGCATATCGGAGCAGACTATGTTTGGAAAAGAAGGATTAGTAAACTAAAGGGAATTGAGCTGAAGCAGTAAGGTAAACTCATTTTTCTTATTGCAAGATAGGTTGTTTGAAAGTGAAAAGCACTATTTGAAAGTGTAGAAAGGTAGGATGCGTTAGAGCGATCTCCTGAAGTGAACAAAAGAAAGTCGTTTATGCAATCGAACCCCCCGAAAAGAAGCAAAAAACGGCAATACTCCAAAAATAGAGAACATGGAATATTGTAAGCTTTTTTTTATCATTACCATGTAGCTTGAAGTCTCATTGGTGGAAGAAAAGAGAGCCAAGAAAACAGGAATTGATCAAGGCAAATATTTTCATTTCAGAGCCAACATCTGCCGGGGTTCAAGTCCGACTTGTAGGTGGCAACGACGATTCCCAAGGGAGGGTGGAAGTTTACCACAATGGGGAATGGGGGACTGTCTGTGATGACCTATTTGAACAAGAGGATGCCGACGTGGTGTGTCGAATGTTGGGCTTTGAGGGTGCTATCAGTGCAAGGTGTTGCGCCCCCTACGGCCAGGGATCTGACCCAATTTGGCTGGACAACGTCGAATGCACAGGCACAGAGAGTGACTTGGCAGAGTGCTCACACAACGAGTACGGAGATAACAACTGCGGCCACAGTGAAGACGTTGGTGTGGAGTGCATACCAAGAGGTACATTTCCTCAACTACCAAATTCCACTTTTAACATTTTTCAAAATTTAAATTATTTTGATTTTGTTAGTGTGAAATTGAGCAAATAAAATGACATTCCATCGGGATTTGAACCCGAGACGTCCGGATTGCTAGCCCGGTGCTCTACCGACTGAGCTATAGAAAGCCCTAGTTCACTCTTCGTCCCAGAAACTAAATTCTCAATGCTCGAATGGCCAGGAGCCATACCAGTGTGTTTGTGTGTGAGACACACGTACACCTTTGAACCTGGCATAAACCCGAAGGATAATTTACCTTCGGAACAAATGCGAGGGATCAGAGAAGTGATGCAGCTTTTTGAGTATGTAACAAACGGAAACAGAAAAAAACTGACCAGAATGAATAACATTCATTGTTGGAAAATTGTTAGGAATCATTTCCACTGCTTTCTCTTGGTGTATTTCTAAGGCCGATGTTTTAAGGATTCGCCTCAAATAAACCATTATAAACTTATACTAAAATTCTGCCTTACAATTGGATAGACCAACATATTTAGTCCAATTTTAGTGTAACATTTAAAATCCTGTGGTGATTTTTTGTTTTGTTTTCCAGTAGGCCTATTTTTACCTTCACCATTAGATACCATTAGACTGATTTCAAAGTGAAATTTTATGGATCCTTAGGAATTCTGTAATGGATTCTAATTTTACAGGCTATTTCACTTTGTAATGACCAAATTTTAATGGATCGCTTTGGATCGTCTAATGCTTTCCTACAGTAGTGTCGGGATCATATGATGTTTAATGGTTTTAACCCAAACTTTTTAACATCAGCTTGGCCAAATTAGGCTCTATCTCAACGTGACGCTAAGGACCTACAATTGTACAATTGTACAATTGTACAGTACAGACTGTAGGGACACTCTACACTCTAGCATACACCGTCTTTTGAAATTTTCACAAAAAAGCAAATTAGTTCCTACTTGACTATACTGTTGATTCAGATGGTTTTAATTGTCCAGTAGGTTTTGCTAAAAAAGCCATCTTCTTAACATCATGTGCTGATACTTAATGGTGGAATATAATTTCTTTTTAACCGTTCCGATGCTTTCTGTTGGTCCTGGTGGTTTTCATTGCGCTTATAGATTTTAATGAAATCTGCTGGGCTTCATTGGGCTTATACAGTTGCAGGATTTAATAGAATCCTTCTGTTGGTCCTGATAATGTTTATTGGGCTTATAGGCTTTAACGCAATTTTTCAATGTCTGTTAACTAAGTGCTAAGTTATGGACAAGTAATGCTAGTCTTAAAAATCTACAAGACAGCATATCGGAGCAGACTATGTTGGAAAGAGAAGGGTCAGTAAACTACATGGTATTGAGCTGAAGCAGTAATGTAAACTCATTTCTCTTACTGCAAGATATGTTGTTTGAAAGTGAAAAGCACTATTTGAAAGTGTAGAAAGGGAGGATGCGTTAGAGCGATCTCCTAAAGTGAACAAAAAAGGAAAGTCGTTTATCCGATTGAACCAACAAAAAAGCAAAAAAAAAAACACGGCAATATGCCAATTATAGAGAACAGGGAATATTGTAAGCTTTCTTTATCATAACCACGTAGCTTGAAGGCTCATTGGCGGAAGAAAAAAAAAGCCAAGAAAACAGGAATTGATCAAGGCAAATATTTTCATTTCAGAGCCAACATCTGCCGGGATTCAAGTCCGACGTGTAGGTGGCAACGACGACTCCCAATGGAGTTGAAGTTTACCACAATGTAGAATTGGGGACTGTCTGTGATGACCTTTTTGAGCAAGAGGACGCAGACACATTCATTATTTGAATTATATCTATTTTTTTTTTACAATGGGTCTCAAAAACGTCCAGTAGTTACGGTACTCTCTAAAAGCCTGAGGAGCGCTCGAACACAAAGTGGTCGACAAGTTGTCAGATTGTCAGTTGTCAGATTTCTATTGATGTACAAAAGAATTTCACAGGTACATTTGTCCCTTTGATGATTGATCCCTAAATACGAAAAAGTCCTGTGGTACTCCTGAGGTAATTACCACAGGACAGTACCACAGGACAGTTCCACAGGACAGTACCACAGAACAGTACCACAGGGCAGCACCACAGGAATTGTCTTGTGGTAATTTGGGACGTACCACTGGACAGTACCACAGGACAGTACCGCACCACAGTACCACAGGACAGTACCGCACCACAGTACCACAGGACGTACAACAGGACAGTACCACAGGGTAGTACCACACATTACCACAGGAAAGTACAACACAGCATTACCACAGGGCAGTACCGCATGGCAGTACCACACGCCATTGTGTGGTAGTGCTGTGTGGTACTGCCCTGTGGTACTGTCCTGTGGTAATGTCCCAAAATACCACAGGACAGTACCACAGGGCAGTACCACACAGCATTACCGCAGGACAGTACCACAGGGCAGTACCACACAGCATTACCACAGGGCAGTACCACACAGCATTACCACATGAGAGTACCACAGGAGAGTACCACACAGCATTACCGCAGGGCAGTACCATACAGCATTACCACATGAGAGTACCACAGGGGAGTACCACACAGCATTACCGCAGGACAGTACCACACAGCATTACCACAGGGCAGTACCACACAGCATTGACCGAAATTGGCTAAAAACTCGCCGACTGGTCGCTGAGCAGGCTGATTTGGGGGGGGGGGGGGGCTTGTGACCGTAGGTGTGCGCTGCGCTATTGACCACTTTGAGATGTAGTTCCTCGTAAACCTCATTTCAAACGTCAGGGTATATTTCCGATGCCAGAGGAAAATATTGAATAATTTGTTAGATTTTCTGTGTTCAAAGTAATGTACTGGACCATCTTACTTGGAAATGATATACCCTGCCCAGTCCCACATGTACTCTTCATCTGGACATGAAACCCCAAGGTACGTGGGAAGTGAGAGTGATATGGACGTTGCATGATACTTCTCTCGATAAAATGAATAAGACGGTGTATACCGCAGTAAATCTGTTGTCGACATACTCTTCAGCGGACTTTTGCCACCACAATGTGAAGTTAATTCTTTAATTACTACTCTTCGCGGATTTTCAACAGCTATTACACTTCCAAAACCATGCTTCCATCCTAGAGAGTAAAGCTGCACAAACATATCTTTTCCGGATGGCGAACGTTTGCAATTTTTAACGAAATTCTGCCATGTGATTAATCTTCTGTCACTCTGAAACGAATTTTATCATCATCTGTCATATCCAGTCTGTGCATGACTCTGAAACATTGATACTTTGTACATTGTGAACACAACGCATAGCATAGTTGTACCTCTTCATCATATCATAAATTTATCTCTGAAGAGTGGGGATGTACCAGAAAAATGGAAAATTTCAGAAGTAACTCCCATATTTAAAAAAGGTAGCAGAGAAGTCATGGACAATTACAGACCAATTTCCCTAATGTCTGTATTAGCTTAAGTTATTGAGAAGATAGTGTTTGAACAAATGTGACCGTGCACCTCTAAAGGAACATAAAGTCGCACACACTGATTTTGCGTGAGGACTGAAAATAAGTGAAATGGGTCAACCTAGCCGAACTTGACTTTTTAATATTTTCTAAAAGAGCGGGTCTTCTTTTACATTATATGCTAAAATTTGGTATCATAAAACGGGCAGGAAAGTGTGTTTTTTAGCAGTTTATCTCGAACATTTTTGGTAGAATAGTATGATTAAGTGTGTCTTTAGAATCCCTTTTTCATTTCTGAAAAAAACCTTGTCCACACTCTTCACTTTCACCTCTAATAACTTTTGAAAGGATAGTGCTACTGCTTTGAAAGTTGGCATTACTTATGGACAGAATGTGTTAATGATGCATGCTTAATTTCAGTTTAATCTGATAATCCCTTCATTGTCGATACTCTGGTGGTTAACTTCCTGTTTTTTGTCCCATTCATCGCACAGCCAGCACGGTTTGGTAAAGATTAAGCGCTTGAATAGACATTGTACTTCAGAGCCTCTTTTCTCAGTTCACACTTTTCCTGAGTTTGTGCTTTCTTTCCAATATTTAGATATGTTAGTAGAGTCCATTTGATTTGAGTTATACATCATTTTTAAGCTTAAAGTCTGCTCTTTCAGAATATGGTCTTAACTAAAAATTCATGTCTGGCGACTTTTTGTTTGTTTTGAGGTGCAGAGTCACAAATATATAAATATGTCACGGACAAAAACATTTTAATCGAAAACCCATCGGATTTCCGACCACATCACTTTTCCACTTAATTTCCACAAGTAAAACCAATACGGAATAATCTTCAAGAATAATTCTTTATTTATAGATAAATCAGATTAGTGTCCGGATATGCCCAGTCGAGTAATTTTCATTTTCATTTGTATTCGCGCATCCTCGTGGCTGTACCACCTCCCTTTTAAAAGAAGGGATAGCGAAACGTAATTACCATCACAAAGACTCATCTTCCTTAGAGAGAGGCCGGTGATAATGCAAAGATACACGAACCAATTTTCTTCCTATCTGCGTCGCAGCTACTGTTTGGCACATGCTTCAAATATTTTTGAGCGGCGGCATCGAACATCTAGCAAAGGAAATAAGACGGTTGTGACTCCTTTCTCTTGAACATCCTTAGTATGAACAAAATGCGCGTAACACACTCTTGTCAAAAAGGACCTTCTGTTTATTTCAAACACCTGTCAATGGGGAGCTTGAGATTTTCGCGACGAGGACGTTCGGGGGGGGGGGGGGGGGTGGGGGAGAGGGAGGAAAGGAGGGGGACCCCTGTTCCGAGTATGCGCAAAATCGCTTATACATCAAAGTCGATATATTTAGCTCGCGTCGTATCCACTACGCGTTTTGAGCTATTCTTAAGTCCGCTCAATTCACGACGTAGCGAGCTACTTCACACACCGATCATTATAATGTGGGAGCCTTTTAATTTTCTAAAGGTTGCGTTTACTGTGAATCTAAAGCTACTTTCAACGTTCAATCTGCTCAGGATTTATCTGAAATATACCCAGGGTATGAAGTTCTTGTGTTTGATCAAAATATGTAAGTTGACAAGCCGCAGACTGAATCGGCATTGCGAACATAATATGACACTCATGACCTTAATGGGTGAGTTCGAGCGCTCTTTAAAGCGCACCGTCAAATTTTACCGCCAATGGAGAAAAATTCAAACTTTCCCAAATTGTACCGTACCGTGCAGTAACGTGCCAAAAAGTGCCCGCTTCCCGAATGCAGGCCTACTATTCTAAGGTTGGTAACGTGACATAACAGTTCACGAAAATCGCATACAATGTTTATTCCTCGAAATATAGTACAAATTATATTTTTCACTTAGAGTTTCAGAAAACACTTACAGTTCTCTGGTGGAAAATTACCACACGTACAAAAAGTCATTTATACAGGTGATAGGTAGTCCCTACTCATTATTTTTAAAAGTAAAAAAAAAAGAAAAAATCGAAAGCTGTGTAAATAGGACATTCAAATCTATACAAGAAAGTAGGTCATAATGGAGCAATTTAGCAGGAGGTTTATAGTTTTTTTTGTTTTGTTGTTGTTGTTGTTGTTGGTTTTTTTTTTACATAGAAGACAACCTCTAGGAGAAGTGGTTCACTTTGCCCCGTTTCGCATTCTACTTTGAGCCAATGGTCTAAGGCACAACGCAATTTCACAGTAATTAAGAAAACCGATAATTTGAAAACAAATTTTACTGCCATTTGTTCGCGGTAGTCCTAAATGTAATATTATACATACATACATATATATATATATATATATAATCTTGCTTTACTATGCTTTGAATTCCCTTTTTGGCTGGGCAAAAAATGTTGGTCCTCTTTGCCCCGGGTTCATACTTAACAAAGCGTACCGTGCTGTACCGCAAAGGTGCTGGAGAGAGCTAAATCGCACTCAAAGTGGTCCAAAAGCGTATATTATAATGTGTACCAGTCTGCTGTTGACTTGAGAAGTACTTTTTATGCCAGCATTAGAGAGTATTCGACTTTCTTCCCTTTCAGAAGACAAGGTTAATAAAATAATGTTACCCCATTTTTAATTATGTAAGTAATAAATTGGAGATATGATCTTTTATAACAAATGGCTGTTTGTGGAATGTGCTGTGCCACTGCGACGTTACAAACTGACGTTCTTTTTTCCCCATTGTGCTCTTTTCTTTGCAGAAGCCTTGCGTAAGTGCATATTCACTTCAAGAACACTATTCATTACTGAAGCTTAAGATCCTACCAATAATACATTTTTTTTTTCTCCTGTGAAGCGTATGTGCAAATGATAAGTCTCACCAGGGAGGTGCTAGAGAAGGAGAGACAACTACTGCTCTCCTTCGAAGTCATGCGCGGCACCGCCGAGAAGTTATGCGTTCAACTACAGGTATTACCAATGTGCTTTGACAAAAGAGAGCATCAATAATCGGTAATAGCGCTCTCACATCAGGAAAGACTTGCCCCTACTGCAATTCCCTCTCTATTTCAATGTGATGGCAACAATGAATTTGTGTACATTGAATTGAAGCAGCGAATCAAAATGCAGTGTAAAATTGACAATTCTAACAGCAAATAGTTTAAAAGCACGCTGGAACACGCTTTAGCGGAGTACTTTATTTAAAAGATTAAAATATCCCAGATTAAAAGATAGGAAACTAACATGCGGAAATGTGCGCATTATAGAAAAAAAAATATTAGGTTTTTAATAGGGCCTAACTTTCATTTCATTTCGATTTGCGCATTACAGAGAAAATAGAAATACTTGTTTATAATATTGAATTCTTTCCGAAACTGTTATTAATCAATCCGAGTATTTCATTTAAAATTCTACGGTGAAATAAAGCTTGTAATTCAACGAAAGGTGAAATGCGTTCTTCGTCTCCGAACTTCGTCTTGCAACTAGAGCTGTGCCGAGCATGACTTCAAAGCGTAGTGGAATGCTAGACATCCCATTGTAACGCTTTGAACCCACAAATGTGTTTGCATGAATTACTCCATCTCTGTAACACATCCCTGGTCTCACAGGACTATCGACTTTTTACGTGTAGGATTTGAGTAGCCGTGATGCTCGGTTTAGTGTAATTAGGCATGCTTGGCATCCGTAGATTTTGCAGCTGATACATATTGTCATCGATCGGTGTTCCCCCGTCAGATATCCGCCTCCGAGGAGGATCCTCCAGCTCAGAAGGTCGGGTTGAGGTCTTCCGCAACGGTACCTGGGGGACTGTCTGCGACGACTTCTGGGGCAGCGATGATGCCACCGTGGCCTGCAGGTCTCTCGGGTTCGAGCAGGCGGTGGACTGGCAGTGCTGTGCCTTCTTCGGCCAGGGTTCAGGCCCTATCTTCCTCGATGACGTCTCATGCAGTGGCGATGAGGAAAGTCTGGCTGACTGCCCCCAAAATGACCTCGGCGATCACAACTGTGGACATCACGAAGACGCTGGTGTTGTGTGCGCTTGAGTTACCGAGTAAGCAGTGTTTAGATGCTAATCAAAACCCCACATTCACGGATGCGTTGTAACATGCTTTCAATGTAGAAAAAAATATAACTATTACTGAGAAGAATTTCATTATAACTGTAAACAACAGAAAGAGTCTCTGTGAAGTGTCGTGTTGGACGTAATAGCTAATAGCTGTTTGTCTTTTCTTGGGTAGGGGCGGAGGTGGTGATTTCTGACTAAGATATTTGATTTTGTTTTGTAAGTGTGTAATTCAGCTTAACCGAGATATCTTTTAACTTTACAACAGACAAGAGTCATTTTCTCGTAGAGCATGACCTGAGATTGTAGAGATACCATCTATTCTATTCACAGTCAAGTGAATGAAGCACTTTTGTTTTACGCTATTCTACATATACAGTTATATATATATTTTTCTTTTTCAATGGCTTTATCGGGTATATGTCACAAACCAGTAAAACGTAACAACACGTCAATCGTGAAGTTTGGATGTTATTGAATTTTGTTGCCGCATCTTAATAATATAATGCTTAAACAGGTATCATTCTAATGCGATATGTACTGGTAGTTACGGGGTAAATACTTGTCTCCCTAGTAAATTACTCTCTAAGGAGTGTTGTAAGGAGGAATGAAATCTCACTGAATACTACAATAGACAGAACCAGAAGAAGGCTCTTGTCAAATACAAAATACAGTAATATCCAGCTTTGTATAATACTCCTCATTTGAAAGTTGTATCATAATGATTCTCAATTTAGATGTTAAATTCTTGACAGCAATGATAATCTGCGTTACGCTGACCTAAACATTATTTTTTTTTTTTATTGTATCCGTCTGTTGGTGAGGTTGAAATAAAAGTCATTCAAAAGTCACCGTATGATGTTGCATCTCTATGCAAAGCCATGTTTATCGGGATTTGCGACTATTTAAATCTGTTTTATATATTTTTTCAAACTAAACATTTAGTCAGTGATATTATAAGAAAAGACTTTACGAAGAGAAATGGAGGATGAAAGATATACTAGTAATTGTGTATCTGAATATAAGAACGACCCAACTCCATGGAAGACCATTTCGAGTAAACTTTAAAAAACTTCATATCTTTTTTAGTTGTCAAATAATATTCTATTTAACTGTGATGGGAAGGCAACATTGTATATACAAATTAGAACATATATTATTATGACAATCAACATCTACATTAATTTTGGAGAGGCCACTATGTGTGATGGACTTGGGTCGTTCTTTGAATCATATGGACTTGGGTCGTTCTTTGATTCATATACATGGTATTCTGCTATAGAGATGAGAGAAGGACGAGAGAGGGCTCTATATATGAATGTAAGAATGACCCAAGTCCTTCATTCTTACATTCATATAAGATCTAACTCATTTATTTCAGGCACTTCCAAGGGTAATTAGGATTTATCATTTACACACAAGATGAGTCCATGCATAAGCTACAATTTCCCATGTCAAACTGATGAATTTGGCCAAAAATTGGACTTGGGTCGTTCTTATATTCAGGTCTTCAATTAAGAACAATGATAGTTCTATTGTTATATAGTACGTGACATTCCCAACATGAACGTGGAATTTACATTTTCTATATTTATCAAAAGAGAGCCCCCTATAGAGAGAGAGAGAGAGAGAGAGAGAGAGAGAGAAGGGGGGGGGGGGAGAAACACATTCGTATTGTATACCCCCCATAAATTGAAATCATCTTCGTTAATGTAACTTTACTATTAAAAAAATTGAAGCATTGAAGGAAATGAAGGACGATGAACTTGTAATTATTTCAAAAAGATTTGACTTACAAGTGATATTACTTGAGAGATCCCAAATTCAAACAGGAAACGTTTAGTTGAACTTATCGGTAATTGCAGTTTTACCCAACAACTTTTGCGGATAACAATAAAGCATGCTCTTGGTTCATTCAGCTTGAATGGTCAGCTGTGTCAAAATTCGAGGTGTTGATTTCGATTGATGGACAAGCAGGTTTGACATCAATAAGTACACTGCCCTACTTTGGCAAAAGGAAGCAAGTGGCATTTAGTACAAATGCTACAAATGAAGAAAATATGTTTTTGGGTAGGCCCTTCAACATGGAAATTTGTGATGAGAAAAAATGTCGGTATTCGTACAAGCCATGTGGTGATGCATTTATGACAATTCGAAGAATTTTGATATTCCCATAGAAACTCATTATCATGTTACTTGCTTCCTTTTGCCAAAGTATTATATATTTACAGCAAACATAAAAAAATGGCAAAAGGAACCAAGTGACAATCATATCATATGAATGTCACTTGCTTCCTTTTGCCGAAGTATTTTAGATTGTGTGCAAATATAGATAATTTGGCAAAAGGAAACAAGTGACAATCATATAATGAGGTTGTAACATGTTTCCTTTTGCCAAAGTATTTCAAATTTTTAGCAAATCTGAAACATCTGGCAAAAGGAAGCAAGTGACGATCATATCATGACAATGTTATACTTGCTTCCTTTTGCCAAAGTACCATAGATTTGTAACAGACAAAAAAAAAAATGGCAAAAGGAAGCAAGTGACAATCATATAATAAGGATGTTACTTGCTCCCTTTTGCCAAAGTATTTTAGATTGTGTGTAAATTATAATTATTTGGCAAAGGGAAGCAAGTGACAATCATATCATGAGTTTGTAACTTGCTTCCTTTTGCCATTTTTTTTTCATGCAATTTTGTGCACTTGCTTCCTTTTGTCACCCGAATATCTTAGAAATGGGCCAAAATTGTAAATTTCGGATTTTTCAGTTAAATAGAGCATGCCTCAAATATGCCAAATCAACAACAACAACAACAACAACAACAACAACAACAACAACAACAACAACAACAACAAATCAATATCCACGAAAATATCACTTGCTTCCTTTTGCTAAAGTAGGGCAGTACAGTATATTGGTCTTTATCTTGTCCTATCTCTGTCTTTTTTTCCCCCTGTCCAGAGCAAGACTGGGTTGCCTCGAGACGTGACTCTAGCCAGTCGGTTGTTGGGAGAAGAGTTGAATGCCGAAAATCGCATGTTGTCAGGAACCCGCAGAGAGCAATAAAATAGTTTCTAAAGTTTAAGCATTGCTGTGCAATATATAGCTATGGAAACACACTTTGTTCGTCTCAGTTTCAGAATCTTTTATAGCGTTTAGTCGTGAGTGGTACCCGCACTATATTAACAGTTATGTACTCGTAGAAATATTTATCAGTTCGAATTACCTAGATCATGTAGATTTAATGGTGTTATTGTGTTATTGGATTTGATATTTAAGCTCATGCTTTTACAATGCTCTGCATCATTGAACGTCACCATATGAGAAGAAGAAAACAAATATATTGATGTTCATATCTTTGGGTTGGGAGAGTATACAAAGTTATTGTCTCTGCCTTCAAAATTATTGAAACGTTGTGGCAAAAACTGAAGGAAACGAATCTCGAATGTGAAATTTCACAATCCACGAAGCTAAGAATTTGGGGAGATTGAAATTAAAAAAAAGAAAAAAAATATATATATATGACAACATTATCACGAATTTGTGCAAGATGCGATATTACACGTGTGCACTATAAGATACTGAGTGTGAATGACTTTATTTGCCAGATGACTAAAAGAAAAAACGAATAAAAAACAAGAAGAAGAGGATATTCATATTCGCTTGGGAACTCATATTAAGGTCAATAATTATTTGCTAACATTGTATTGTTGCTGATTTGAATAAAGATTTCTTTTATCAGATATGTGAAAAGAACTCTTGATTTTGACTGTGTGCTTATTCAATAATATTCTCTGTGTCTTAATTTTCTTGAAGTCCCACTCTTTTTGAGGTGAGCAGATGTTGAACAGGACCTGGTCGAACATACTATGAAATGAGCGATTAAATATTTTCAAAAAATATATTATGAAGATTAAAGAATAAAAGTAATAATATCCGTTCCATGATTTCAAAGACATACACACATAATATGATACCCCCCACACACACGCACACACACACACACACACACACACATGTCATGTTGAAGAGCGAGGAAGATTAAAAAAAGCACATTCCGTTCTTCGTCTATAAACTTCGAACGCTTGTTTCAATATCCTTTCGTCCTTGTCTAGTTTATTCCCACCCCCCCCCATGAATGGGTCAGAGTCAAATTCATCGTAAATTTGATCTCCGTTAGCCTAGTTACAATTCGTTATTCCAAGTGTTCTCTATTCTCAATTAATAAATAATTATGTCAATACCTAAATGGAAGAATTAAACAAGAAAAATATCCTATACATAAATGTAAATAAATTAATAAATTCATTAAATGAATAAAAGTGTCGCAGTTGTGGTGTGTGCGGATCAGAGTTATATTTCACACCAACTCTGGCAAGGATAATTTTATGGTGTGCTGTTCGTTATTCCGAAGGTTCGATATTCTAAAGGTTCGTTATTCCGAAGGTTCGTTAATCCGAAACACACAAATTCCCTATACCTAGAGGTTCGTTAATCCGAAAATAATAAAGGGTTCGCGTTGACGTGAATCCGAACATTTGTGGCGTTATTCCGAAGGTTCGTTATTCCGAAGATTTGTTCATCTGAAAATGAAATTCGGAAAAACGAACCTTTGGAATAACGAATCTTCGGACTGAAGAGCCTTCGGAATAACGAACCTTCGGAATATCGAGCTGTATCCAATTTTATGACTGATAGCCTGGCAGCTACTTGGGCTTATCAGGAAAGCTGAATAAAGTCCTCAACAAGGTCTGCAATTAAAAGAAAACAAAGTTTAAAGGATATATCGCAAATCAAGTTCATTTAGGAAAAAATGCATGAATGCACAAACCTTAACAATACAGAAAATCCACTTGAGTTGAGTTCAAGACGTATATGAAAGCATTATTAACGTTGTTAAACAATCAAACTAACAAAACTGAGTGCTTACTTCCAGAAGGCTTCAGTTCCCAATGCAGGACGCAGGGAAATACACAGTTGACAGCCGAGGAAGAATAAATTCACAAGCTGATTCATGGGCTGAGAAGAATGTTTGGATCAAATTGACGGCCTTTCGGGTACTGCAACGTGATGGCTATGTTTTGCCGGTAATTTCAGAGGAGCCCGCCCCGTCATCAGAGTATGAGCTAGGGCGATTATACGTAATCCTGGCTAATTCTTACGGCGCAGGTTTGGCAATGGTGAAATCTCGTCAATCGGAATTCCGACAAAATTTCAAAGATGCTTCTTACATTGAACATCATTCGAGGATATTCAGAACTATCCTTTTTTATTTATCATATCGTCTGTGATCTGGCCAATGATAATTTATTCTATTCCCTCGGCACAAAACAAAGGAGACATGCAAAGGTATAACCTGTACCTGAGAAATTTTCAAGGTGTCACTGGATGTAAAACCCTCACAAAAAATCCCAGCTTAACATTTTGTCTCGGGCAGAAAAAAAAAAAAAAAAAAAACCACTAACCTCTATCATGTCTGTATGTGATTAGTATAAGAAGAATAAAATGGAAGATGAAACAAGTCCTTAAAAGGGAACAATTGATGACATTAAAACAGGAACAAAAGAAGAAATATATAAATGAACGAAGACTGACTAAAGCATAAATCCCAAAGCAAGGGATATAAAAATGTAAAAGGTGAAAGGTGAAGGCCTTTTCACGCAATTGCGCAACGAAGTAAGATGGAAAGTACAGACGTATAGGAGTCGAATTCATCATAGCTGTCTATTAATTATTAGGAGCTTATTGTTGTTTTTTCAGGGTATATTCTTCCCTACTTCACTTTTGTAAAGAACAAAACAAGGGTGATGATTAGGTACATGACAATTTAGATGATTAACAATAATTTGAACGGATACGACCGGCGTAAAAGCAAACGATTGCCTTTTGACCCTCTTAGCCCAAAATAAAAAAAAAATAGAAAAGCGGGTCTTCTCAAGCAATTGCGCAACGAAGTGCAGATGGAACGTGCAGACGTATAGGAGTCGAATTCATCCTTCTTGTCTATTATCTATTAGGGAGCTTATTATTCTTTTGTTTTGTTTTGTTTTGTTTTGGTTTGGTTTTTTTTTTTTGGGGGGGGGAGGGGTTCAGTGTGTATTCCTCCCTACTTCACATTTGCAATGAACAAAACAAGGATGGTGATTAGGTACATTGCAATTTAGATGATTAACAATGGTTTCAACGGACACGCCAGGTATAAAAGCAAACCATTATCTTCTGACACTCTTAGCCCAAAACAAAAGAGTGAAAAATACGAATATAGATATAAAACATTCGATATTTCACCAATGAAAATCGAAGAGGCTTTTAGTGTGCGGCTTCACCAGAAGCATGATTGGTAAAACCATACGAAATTACGACAGTTTATCATGTTTGTACATTGTGGAAAATTGGTGTGTTGCTACAGACGAATCATATATACACATAGTGGGTTTAGGGGCTGAACCGGCTGCGATAATCCCCCCTCCCCCCCCCCCCCCACACCACCCCATTTGTAATATCTACGCTTTCGGATTGTGGGTATTTATTACAATTAGGGCTTATAAGAATCTAAAGCAGTCTACAGTCCATGAGAAGTCAACTTGACGTCTTGTCTACTGGTTTTCAGGTCTTCGGAGATTTGCTTTTTTTTAAATCATTTTTAATGGTATAAAGTTTACGCCATAACTGAAATATGGAGGAGTGAAGTTGCACATGATATACAGGTCCTGTATAAGATTTCAGGACCTTGTATCCTGAATGACACATTCTTTTAGGTTATTGAATATATTTCTTAGTGTCAGCCACTTCCACGAAGTTATGCGTAGCTGACTCCTGTTAACAGCCATCTTCGTGCCTATGATATCGACCGTCCTCACTTGACAAAAAACAACAACAACAACAACAACAACAACAACAACAACAAAAACCTGCTAATAATTGCGGTGTTCCAGTTGCGCACACGTACGCTTAATGCATGATAATTGCTGCCGCAGCGAGTGCCATGCATTTTCATATGCACGCGCGAATGGGACACCGCAGTAAAAGCGGGCTTCGCTGCTGGGTCGGATCGGCCATTACCTTTTACTTTTCCTAGGCGTAGAATAACATCATCACAAAAAAAGACCAAACCAATCTCTTACTCTTATGATTACATTACCTTATAAGAATAATAACACGCGCGAATGGGACACCGCAGTAAAAGCGGGCTTTGCTGCTGGGTCGGATCGGCCATTACCTTTTACTTTTCCTAGGCGTAGAATAACATCATCACAAAAAAAAAAAGACCAAACGAATCTCTTACTCTTATGCTTGCATTACCTTATAAGAACAGAAGAAACATCAGAGAACATTACTGATTGCATGCTTTGTGAAGTCCATGTGCTTATTCCATCTTTATTCAACTTTTAATGTAAAATGCGGTTTTTAGTTAAACATAATTCCCATCTAATTGTTTGTCATCATCTGTTAAAAGGTAATTCCATACATGTGGGTCGAATGAGTACAAAAATAGTAGTTGAACAAATCAGTGAAAGTTCCAGGAAAATCGGAAATAAATAGTTATGATTTTTTTTTTCAATCTGGTGAAGAGACCTCAGGATCAGAAACTACATGACATCACATTATTTTTATATACCTTGATGATACGAAATATATTAGGAACATTCCACTATGATATCATTTCATATGAAAAGTGCACATTCTCAGGACTTATTACTCACATAACATGTCAAGGATAATTGTATTCCCCCTGTTTGCTGAAAGAGACAAGTTTAGAGCTATTTCATTATGTAAAAAAATAAAAATGAATAATATTTATATATATATATATATATATATATATATATATATATATATATATATATCTTCATGTTTTCTACAGTGCATAACATATATGTCATGATCCATAGTACTCGGGTTATGTTAACTGATGTAAAATTCTAATAATAATTACTCCATTCACACAATCCACGTCTACTTGAGGGTTTCATTCTCTTTTAACTTCATGTAGCAAAAAAAAAAAAAAAAGCTATCGGAAACTGGCTTATCCAATAGCAACGAGACACTGGAGTAAGACGAAGTCAAAGGGCACTCAGCTGGCGATCTTAGCAGAATCTCGGTCAGAGTGAAAATCATTTATTTATTCATTCAGTTTTCTTTACCCAGGGTAGCCCCATGAGTGGTTTGCACACTGTTATCCAAGGGGGCCCTGCAACAGAATGACAAAATATAACAGTTTAACATACACAAAATAACAAATCAAGGACATCCCTTTTTACATCGTAACATCAACACAATATCAATACTCTATATAAATGACAAACATTTTGCCTCTGGCCAAGGATCGAAAACTCAGACCTCTCCTGTCTCCGTTTGTTAACTTCTCGACTGCCATACGATACACATATGTTGTACAGCTGTCCATGCATGCACGAATAAGGTTTGCTCTAATTAATTTTGTGACGATGGCTGTGCGTGCACTTCACATTACAGTGCTTATAAGATAGTCAGGAATAATACCTAGCGTCAACTAAAACACCCCATACGTGCGACATATTCAAAGATTTTTTTTTTTTTTGCTTTAAAGCAGATGGAACAATTTCATTGTCCTTCATAAATGTCTAAGAATAATACCTACATACAGACAAAAAAAAATGCAAGAACGTTCCTTTTTTTGTGTGTGTGCCAAGAGGAATATTTTTTTTTTCATATACTAGTTACCGATTTGCTCATAAGACAATCAGGGATAATTTATACATTCAAAGAAACAATTAATTTCCTTCCTAAGAACAAAAACACATTAACAAGAGCTCCCACTTTGGAAAACCCTGTTACCATCGCATTTATTGTACAACGGAAATGGAAGAGAGGTATTTCCGTATAGACAGTAGGGGGAGAAGAAATTTAGAAACAAGTTATCAGAACAGTTATCTTTGCATAAATGTATTTTGATAACACATTTATCAACATACTGATGTACTTCTTTAATTAATTTGCAAAGCCATACAAAGCATCGTCAGAAGGGTTCGACGTTTTTATTTTTTCCCTTCTATTGATTTTCATTTAGGATAACGTGAATGCAGCTACGAGAAAGGTAAATGACCACATTTTCCTCGGTCAAGAATATTTAAGGTGCAATGGACTGAAAGAAGTGTCAAACATTTCATAATATTGTAAAGAGGGCAATTATAAAAATCAGCCTTATTACAATGACGTTGTACTCAATGATATCTTGCAATGGGAGTTCGTTACGTTTACTTATCACCTTCATATGTCTAAGATTGATAATCCCTTGCATAATGAAGAAAAGTAAAAACAATTTACCCATTGGAACTGCAACCTGAATCTTAAAAAGTAACGATGCACCATTATTTCAGAAACATATTTAATCAATTAAGGTTAGTCATATTTTGGTAACTTTATATTACTTTTTATTTTCAGAATGCTTTGTATTGATTTAACATAATTATTTCTAATTAATATGCATGACAAGTAAATAAAAACTACAGGCATGTAATGTGAGGTGATTAAAAAAAAGTAAAAAGTGTGAAAATAAAATCAGCTCTTTCTCAATAGCATAACTAAATCAATTTTCTGATGCCATTGAAGCAGAAAAGTATTCATGTATTCCTAAAGATGTGTGTACACGGTCCATCCATAATATGTGAAAAAACACATATGATCTAAATAGATACACAGTGATTCATGCCATCAGGAATTTGCTGATATTTCCTTCGGAGATGGAGTACAGTTGTAATTTACAGCATCTCAATGGACATATCCACAGTCGAAACGAATGTTAAAATCATGCAACTTAAACTCCTAGGTGTGGTGCAGCATGTATTTGTGGATCAAAATCAGTTTCCATAAAGTGATTTACTCTACTTTCTTTCAATATATATTGGATCTAATTTTTCAGCAGAGTATAATTCAATTATCCACAGTCACATGTGCTACTAGTATTGTTCGCTAAACTATTTATGTTTAATGGGAATTTCAATAAAATTCGTTTCGGTGATTTATTTTCTTGTCTATTTTCATGTCTTTTTTTTTCACTCCAAAGTAAACACATGAAATACATTCGTTAAGCTCCTGTCCATGTTATTTTTTCCTTCATAGTTTTGTGGCATGGTGCTCTGAAATGAAATGCGGCAGATGAGAGACGAAACATTAAACTACAACATAATGCCGTAATGACCAACTTTGATGATTCGACTTCAAACTCGATTTTTTTCATCTCTGTCGTCAGCGAAAGTCGGATCCTTCTGTTGTGGCTGGTCGCAAATTTAAAATTACAAGTATGATTACCTCAATTGGAAGAGAACTGTACCATGTAGTCAAAAGAGAGTTGACCAATCGTTAAACTCTCCTCTGACTGCATGGCTCAACTCTCCTCAAGGTGACCACTTAACTTTTCTACAAGTATCAAAATCACCATATTATGAAACATACATTAAATTCATCAAAACGAAAAACTACAATGGAAAAACACATAAATCACTGACTAACCAATCGCTTTTATGGGAGGAATGTAAGGGTTGATACCTCAAGCTAAAAAAGCAAAAACAAAGAACACCGTTTCCTGTCTTTGGATGTCTTTTTGTGACCTGTGTCTATGTTGTGATGTACCACCTCTGCTTCCTTGTGCCACAGTGAGGGTGGTGTTTACCACTACCAACACAGGGAACAAAAGGCTTGTACCTGTAAACTCTAAATGCACTTTTGAGGGGAGGCTCAACTCCCCTTTGGCTCAACTCTCCTCCATCTCCCCAACGTCTAAAACTCTACACAGCGTCTCTTTAAGGACACCAGCAAAATTTAATGTTGGCAGCTATTAAATGAGAGAAAAGTTCGACAATAACAAAGACACAGCAACAACAAAATAAGAACTCAGACCGTCCTGCACCTCTCACTTGAATGGTCGAGGGGTACTTATAGCATCATTGAGCATTGTAACGTCATTCAGCCGTTGCCATGCTTTGCAAGTTAACAACTCGTTCAGAAAAGTATGTCTTCCTCGAGTCTGGTTTCAGGTGAAAATTTTACAGATAAAGCGATGTCTATACCATGGATGGGTATATGCTATCTACTCTACATGACAGGAGAATTTCTTGATTGTCTAGTATATACATCGATTTCTATGGAATCTTTCTCACTGGGTTCATTGTAATAATTAGAAAATGCATCACGGTGGAGAGTGCTTGGAGAGAACCACGTGATGTTAGGTTCTGGTTGTGATATCACCGGACACGTAACAGGCACAATGAAACTGTCATTGGTATATGCGCACATCTGAGAAGCCGTAACAAGTGGTGGACAAGGAAAAGATTCTTGAAGAAGGTCTGTTACACGGCGCCCTTCTAATTTGCTTAATGTATAATGTATTCTTTGGAGTTTCGGTGCGTGTAAATCATGACTCATGTCTGGAAATGAAAGTTTTTACTTCAACGTAAGTTTTTCAAAGGTGATGATTTCACTTCCGCTGACTAGCAGTTGGATTAAAAAGCTGTCGGCGACTGTAACTTCTCTCAATGAAAGATTCTTTAACAAACGTATTACACAGTGAGTCCCATTAAATTCTCCCACAATCCCTCTAGTAATGCCGACTGATTCCCTTCGTCTTGCGGTAAGGACAGCGAAATCACTGCATGTGAGCTCCACAGATGATTTTAGAAACAGATGTACAATTGCTGTCTGTTCGAAGAAATGAAAACTTTTAGGCGAGATTAAGTTCCCCTCTCTGCTCCCAACACAGACGTAATGCAATGCTAGTGCCTCTAGAGCAGCAAGATCAACACTTAAGTTCGCAGTACCGCATAAATCAAAATGAAGAAGTTTTGGATAAAGTTGAGCAAAATTCTGCGGGATATCTGGGAGCTTGGTCTCACTCATATCCAGTGTCCTTAATATTGGAAGGCTGATTTCAAATACTGAAATACTAGTATTCTTAAGAATCAGTTCATTTATTTTGGGGGTAGTCAAAAATGCCGAAGGAAATAATAAGTGCGTTGCTGCTAAGATCTATAACTGCCAGTCGAGGTGATATGGGAAATCCGTATACGGCTGCAATGTGGTTGTATCTAAAACACAGTGTCTCAAGACTATACACTGCACCAAAGGTGTCCCAATCGACAAATGTCAGTTCATTTTCAGAACATACACCTTCGGGGAATATAATAGTCCCCGAAGGTGTATGTAAGGTGTAACATATTAGTTACATATGGGAACCAGTGCCATAGCTTATTTTGAGAAAGATAAAGAAAATCCAACCCATGGGGAAAATCTATTTCTGATTTGGTCGACGAAATCGTGTTGTGATGCAAATTGATAATTCAAATCGCATTTGATAGGTATTTCGGGAGCCTTCTGACTACAATTTGTACGTTCGAGATGAATTCGTACTGCATTCGAGGCGCCTTAGAACCAGAATTCGAGCGGCTACAACTGATTAGCACTCGTGTGGCATTCGAAGTGCTTTCTAAATATTCTGACTGCATTGTAACAACATTCTTAATATTCTGATTGCGTTCCAACTACGTTCAAACTGCATTTGAGAGCTTAATATAATTTAAAGTACCGGAATGTGCAAGAATCATTCAAGACGGGACCGAAGCTTATTCCGAGTATTCGGACAGAATTCTCAGCAAGCTTTAATATATGAATTTTGAAATTCTCTCCCGAATGTTAGAGAAATTTTGAAAATCTTCCCTTCCAGTCAGTTCTGCTTGATTCATGCTGATTCGGAATAAGTGTGATGGGGGTATAAAAGCATGAAAGTAGGGCAATGGTGGAAGTCATTCACCGAAAAGCACGTTATCTCTTAATGCTCTTTCTTCACTTTAGAAAATGTGCAAATCGAGATGAAATTGAACCTGATAAACCTCATCGAACTTTCCCTTTTCCTGCAGAATTTCACCTGCACAAAATGAACACATGAAAAATATAAAATCAATCGAGTTCCGGCAGTGAATACTTGCCGGTATGAACATGACACCGCAGCAAACATGTCAGCAGCAAACCACTTCTTTTTCCATAAACGTATCAAAGTGTTCCTGTTTTTGCACCAGCGTGAAGCATCAATGTTACATTATTAAATGTAGGGGCTGCTTTCAATACACAACAGGTGATGAACGCTATTTGACCTTTAAAGAATATAATGCGGTGCCAAACTATGGAATAATTTGTCAGATGATGTAAAAAAAAAGTATCTCTGTTTATATTTAAAAAAAAAGATCTATAAATTGTATAGCAATGTTTTTCATTAAACTGTAATATTGTATGTCAATCATGTTTGTTTTCACAGTAGCCGTCATAATTCCTACTTTTTTTCTTTTTGTAATAATTATGCATGATTTTGTATGTCTTACTTTTGTTCTTTCACAAGACAGTGAATTTTCTTCCATTTCTGTTCTTTATGTATTTTTTAGAAAAAGTGTGTTAATATGAACATTTGCCTTTTTTTCTCCCATTTTTGTTCTTAAAGTAGTAACATTTTCAAACTCGACAACTATGCAAAATAAGTCCTTCGGTCCAAAGTCTGTTGTAAGAATCAAATTCACCATGATCTGTGTAGTCCCTATGAATATATTTTTTTTAACTTTCATACTGCACAATGACATTGAAAAACAATGTTAAGACCGTTAGGTACATCAAGTGCTGTAGGAAAAAGTTCATAATGATTTGGATTTATTGTTGTTGTTTTTACGGCAATAACGTTTGAATTTATCGTTTACTTTTAGCCAGTAATTATTAGAGGCAAGAAAACAAATTGTCCTGACCTCGAATTTTCTTCTTTTTACACATGCAGTTTTAAAGCATTTGGGGGTCCCTTCGTTTTATTGTTATCCCATTGTTTGTTGCGTCTTTGGAAAGCTCAACCTTTCCAAAATCGATTTTCATCAAATGAACTTTTAATTCCTTTAGGATGTACATCCTCTTTAAAATGCCATATGCACGATATATGTGATTTTTTTTTATTATCTCACAAAAAGTTAAAATCTGAATCCCCATCTCAACCAAACCTATACCATCAACTATATCATTTTTTTTTTTTGCGCTGCTTTGAAAGACCTTGGTTTGGCTCGTTTATTCGAATCTAATTACTCATACTATGAAGAAGAGTTTGAAATAAAATGTTATTGTGACCGTGATGACTCAGGGCATTTACAGATTCGATACACCAGAGTCCACTTGAGTACCTTTGCTGGTTCTCTTATGACCCTAGAGAGTTAATGTAATTTCTTTATTAGCGACGACTGGGCGTCGAATCCGGCGTCCCATACTTAAGTATCGATGGAACGATTAGATTACCCAGCAGAAGAACTTTAAAGCACTATCCCACCACTGTCCCAGATCTGACGTCATTTTTGTCACTTCCTCTCAATATAGGCCTACTATATAGATCTGTAACTGAGAGCAAGCTCATCACAGGCCTAGAGTTACATGGTGAAATATCTCAGTGATATCAACAGGGTAAAGTTTTGATATTGCGTTTTCGTTTTGAGTTGCTTCTATATTCAAAGAAGGTAGAAGAATCTACGAAAGTACAGCAATGATTATCGTGATTGTCCAGGCGTTACTGGTAGGACAATTGTTCGCTCCTTCGGCATCACTTGGTAAGTCTCACATCGACGGCATAAGTGTTAACGATTTTTAAAGTCAGTTTCGCATTGTTTCTCCTTACTAGTTTGCGCTGATTCCTTTAGCCTCCACATTCCAAAATGATTTCCAGTTGTAAGTCTTATTATGACTTCAGATCTCAATGGTATTGCATACACCGCTGCATCTATTCTCATAATTATTATACTCTTTATTTGCTTCATAAAAAGTACATATTAAATACAAATAGATATTTCGTAAAAGCACGCAGATACAAAAGTGCAAACATAATAAATTTAATGCACAAACACACACACAAACACACACACACACACACACACAAAGGAAACCACAACGTCATACTTAAAATACCTTCAGGGAGCTCCAGCGAACATCCAAATTATTTTTGGTATTTGCAATTTTAAAATAAACAGAATTCAGTATCATGTATTCGGTATTTCAAAATGGATGATGGTGCAATATACTTGGGTTTCGTTTAATTCATCCATTTTTCTACTTGGATATCAAAATCTTCGAGTTTGAAGGTTGGGTACATGAAAATTGAATGGGATAGTACAGGGAAACATACTTGAGACAACATGCGTTGCCTTTTGGAATAATAATGTCAGTAATACTTTTGAAAACCGGGAGAATGTCATTGGTCTAGGTTGGCAATAGGTGTTATAACAAAATATTTCCCACTTTTGATCCTTAATAGTTCAAAAACTATATATCAGATAACACTGACAATGGTATGAACAACAGCTGAATAGTGTACAATTTTGTTGGAGGCAATTTTGAAATGACAGCATAATTCAGTTTCATTGAATTTAACATTAATTTCTCAGTTAGGTTTCAGATTTTGCTCTATTTTCAACCCTCTGTAAAAAAAAAAAAAAAAAAAAAACTTTTAATTTTGCACAGAAGTCAATTGGTGTGTATGGGAGTGTGTAGTTGACATCCAGACATTGATCCTGGACAATGACCAGGATTTGAATGCTTCATTATTTATTCATGAGGAATTCCACTGTCACAGCTAGTCTTTATTCATTCTCAAATGTGGTGTATGCAAGCACATGGAAACATGTGCTTACTTTTTTCATGTGCATGCATTTTCACCCTTTGCTAGGGATTCAGACTAGCACTGCCTTGGGCAATCCATCATGAATAATCAATAAAGCATTCATGTGCCTTGGAGCAGCGAGCTCTGAGCAGGTGGTATCCAGGACCATTGTTCAGGGTCATTGTAAGTACACACTCACATACACATCATTAGTTCCTGTGTAAAGTTCAGGTTTTGTACTGAAGGTTAAGATTCGACCAAAATCTGGGACCTAACTTTGAAATTAATCGTGAATTTCATGAAACTGATACAGGTTTTCACATTCAATTCATCTCCACCTATTGAATTGTACACTATTACTCATATTCATGACAGTTTTATCTGATATGATTATAGTTTTCGATATATTTAGCATTAAAAGTGGGAAATGTTTTTTGTAACACCTAGTGTTTTTATTGATGGAAATGAAGTCACAAATATAATGCATGCATTGGTCTTGCAATATCGGTATGGTAATGTCATAGGTTTGACTACTGTGAGGGAAAAATGCCCATATCCTGATATGACAATCTGATGACTGAATGTCTGTGAACATAGCATGAATACTGTATTTGATATCTAGCCGGTGGCGTAAAGAATCGAATTCTTTTAAACCTCTTATAATCCTTAAAAAAACATTGATTTTTGTCTTTAAAAATGCATGAATAACTTCTACAATATCTAAGTCAACAAATAAGTGACTTTCAAAGTTTCTTGAAAAGTCAAAGCATTTACGTCCTCCACCTTGCTTAAATCGCAAATTTATAGTCCAAAGAGAATTCCACATCGTTAACTGTAAGTCTTTCAAATATGTTCCTCTCTTTTTCGTGTTTTTTTTTTTCAGATAGCATACCTTCTACGCTTTATCAATTTGGCAGTTTGTAATGTTGAGGTTTAGCAAATCCCGTGGCTCGGGAGAGATTGAGGACGAATGGTACAGCATAATTAAAATTAAGCAAATAATTAACAGTATGTTGAGTCACTTTATCAATGGCTGTTTTGATAGACGATTCAGAAGAAAAAAAAAATGGCTTAGAAATTTCATTTGAGCATTCCACCACAATGAAAGGATTGAATGAATGAAAGAAATAGTGAATATTCTCTTTTTTTTAAAAGATTGCATTAAGTGCCAATTTATTTAGGTTGCTAGTAATACATTTAGATGTTATTACATTTAACGACTTTTTTTGTATCACATGATTGTGAACAGAAGGACCGAGTGATTCATCTAGTTCCCATATTAAAGGGATAGTATAGTTTTGTTTGAGACCTAATTTCAGGTTTCTAACATTTTTTTTTTTTTTTGGTGAGATAATGAGAAACCTCTTATGAATTATGATAGAGCATGCAATTCCATGAGGAATTCAACGTTTAATTGATGAAAATTGGTTTTGAAATGGCTGAGATATCGAAAACAGAGCGATTCTAATAAAGTGTGGAACCCACACTTTTATTACGATCGCTTTGTTTTACTTTGTTTTTGGATGTTTCTATTATTCCAAACACGTAAAATTTGAATTCCTCTTAAAATGGTATGCTCTGTACTATTTCAGAAGTGTTTTCTCAGTATCTCACAAAAAATAAAAGGCCCAATTCTCATCTCTACCAATACTGTGCCATCCCATTAAAATAAAAGTAAGACATGAAGAAATTAAACTGTTAAAATCAGATTCCTCGAGAGGATAGAACTGTAGTATTTCTGCAGCACCAAAGATTTGTATCCTCCAGCAGGCAATGTAACTAGTTAACACATTTCGGCTATACATGTCAATATTATCACGTGATAGTTGAACTAGGACCAAACCAATCACGATATTAAAACGAAATATTGTTCTTCAAAATCTGTCTACAAACCTTCGTGCAGTTTTCGCCGGAACAAGATAATTGCAGCTTAGACAAATGTTGTTATTGGTTTTTAATGCGGGGAATGCTGGTATTTTCTGTTTTATTCCTGTCTTTTCCACTAACGTAGGATGAAATATTTGTTGAATGCTTAGGAGTTATTTTAATGATAGCGTGTGTGCAGATGTGGATTACGGAGTGATGCATCGGGCTTTATGATGACACACCAAATTCACGTTACTAGCAAAGATGAGATAAATCATTTTGTACTGTGTGTGTGTGTGTGTGTGTGTGTGTGTGTGTGTGTGTATGTCTGTGTATATAATTCTCTTCTATTCTCTTTTCCGGAAACTTCTTAGGAGCATTGGAGCCATGTCCATTACCTACGGGATGGCAGGTGGACTGGCAGCAAGCCTACGACTGTCTACTGCCTCTGAGCACGCAGCAAATTAACTGGATAGTTCCTGGAGAGGTAAGCCCGCTTCTGACCGTTGCCAACATAATCGATGCTGCGGGGGCCAGCTGGACGGCCGAAACGCAGTTGGAAGGACTGGGGCACATCTGCATGAAGATTGCTCCTAGGCTGCCCGTCCTTTTCGGCGGCCCGGAAGTACTTCAGATGATCTGCGATCCCATTTTAACCTCCATGCGGACCGACGCACCTGTCGACGGCGAGGGCGTCTGCAGACTGATTTGGAACATGGTCATGGCGTCTGCCATGCCGGGGAGTTATTCCTTCTCAACATCGTCGCCCGGCTTTGCTTACCAGACGCCCGAGTCATGGGATATGCCAGAAATTGTATCTTACGCGCCCGAGACCCCTAACCCTTCCCCTTTTAACATACCAGGTCTTCAGGACTTTGACATCATGGCAGAAATCCAGAGAATCGAGAGAGAGCTGTACGGCATCGATTCGTATGACGTAGACTCGGTATGTCCGGCGATCGACAACATCCTGGGTCAGATGAGAAGCGAAGAAGACATGGTGATCCAATTTGCTACCGAACTGACCAAGGTACTCATACCTGTCGGTGCCGGTCTATGCTCTCATTTAGATAGCATAGCCAGTGCTCTCATGGAAGCGGGCCTACCCGCGTCATCTATCGGGGGGCTTCTCGAGGAGGTTCCTCGACTGGTGGCTGTAGCAGCAGGCTACGACACTTCAGAAGAACTCTGCGATCTCCTGGCGTCAGCGACTTCTCCAGACCTCATTACTTCTACTGCACAACGAATCGTCAGATACTTCTTCGGCCTGCTAACCAACGAGTTCCGCTGCACCGAGATTGTCGACGGAGCGCTGAACGTGACTCGCCTTATGGTGCCGAATCTCTCCCGGGTAGGACTTATCATGTCAATGAACTTAGCAACTGGTTTCTCCAGTCCCGAGGAAATCTGTCGGTACATCGACACTTCTTTCAGTCTTAGAGGTGCGTGTGAAGGATTGTTCCTTTTCATCATTGAAATATTATCAAACACACATTTGAGAAATGAAAATGAGACGAAATATTGATTACACGCAGTGAAGGCATAATTTCCCATTAGCAGATGAAATAAAAACCCAGCTTTAGTGCTTCAAAATAGTTCTAAAATGTAAATGAGGGATAGAAACAACCAATGTACGAATCTGAAGCAGTATAATCAATGTCATATATTGTTGAATACAAAATGTGAACAATAGTTGTAAGAGAAAACTTTTCCAGACTTCACCGTCTAGAGTTATGCCTCATTGAGAAAAGTACAGATATATCCTTATGTTTTAGGCTCTTGATATTGCTAAATTTTCATACAGTAGAATGTTTTGTGATACAACTGGCCTACTTATCTCAAACATTTAGATCACTACTCCCAACAATGTCTTTAACGGACTCTTTGGTAGCATACATCTGTCAAGAACAAAAGAAAAATAATACTGAGTTTATCTTCATAACTTTCTCTTTGCTTTTATGCAACAAAATAAAGTTGAGAGAGAGAGAGAGAGAGAGAGAGAGAGATAGAAAACATATTAGTCGGTCAAGAACATACGTTGTTATCATTATCACGATTATTTTTCCCTCTAACACATGTCATTGAAGTTATATTTGAAGAGTTTGTTCGCAAAAACCGATAAGTCCATTTTTGAAGATTTTGAAGTACGGTTTCTGTCATAGAGTACAAAATAATACCTTTTAAATGATATATCGGTCACTACATATAAAGGTACATTTTTAAAGTTATGGTCAAAAGAAGCAAAATTTTTCTTATTATTCCCTTTATTTTTCTTGACCTTAAATCGCAAATATCTCCATTCGGCAAATTTAATATGGACTTATCGGATTTTGCGAACAAACTCTTCATTTTTTCTTTATATATAATACTTGACAGGATAATATTTAAGTGGACTTATTTGTTTTTTTTTTAAGTTGTCATCAGACTGGATGTACCTCTGAAATTTTATCGTGATGATTAAACACGAAATAAATGCCGTGCTTAGATTGCAGCTACAAGCTTGTTTCTTCAGTCATGTCACAACTGAACTTCAAATGTTATGTATTATTGTACACTATACATAGGTCCACCTATACCACTTCGCCTGGAGCCGTCTAACGGCGAGGGAGAGGGGCGAGTGGAGGTCTATACTGACGGCCGATGGGGAGCAGTCTGTGGGGACTCTTTCACGAGCCCGGAGGCAAAGGTGGTGTGCTCAGCTCTGGGGTACCGCGGCGAATCCATCGCACTGGGCGTGGATCACTCTGACACCACCCCAGTGGTGATAGGCGATCTTACCTGCATCGGAGTCGAGTCGAACGTCGCCCAGTGCTCGCGTCTAACCGGCCCCTGTGGCTGGGGACAGGATGCCGCAGTGCAGTGTAACATGGCAGGCTCGTCGACTCTTGCCTCGACCATGGATAGTAAGTTCATTGACCTACGCACTTGTGGTTGAGTCACTGAATGACTCTTGCCTTTGTGTGTTGTTTTCTTCGCGTTATGGTTAACAACGGCTGGTAGCACAACTTCCTGATCTCGATCGTTCTTTATTTCCTCCTGAACAGTCACGATACAAGACTAAGATTCATGGAATATAACTTCAAACAATGATAGCACCATGAAAACAAGTCAATACATAAACTAATCAAAAGTCTCTCACTTTCTTTTGGAAATGAAATTGTTGAATAAAATATAAATGCTCCCTCGCACACATACACACACACACACAAATGAAAATGAGAGAGAAAGAGAGAGAGAGAAAAAAAAAAGCCAGACTTGATTAAATGGTGGGGAAAATGTACAAACAGTATACTTCGCTTTTACAATTTTACATTATACTTGATATAATTTTACATTGTACTTGATACAAAGCATTACTTTATAGAGATCAGAATTGTATCATAAAAAACAGCATTGCAACAGTGTAGCTGAAGAATGTTAGCATTTCGGAAATTTAGACTAGCCTGTGTGTACTGTGTCCATGATCAAACAATCAGAAGTATAATGATTCCATGCGTTTACCTCTTGATTTTTAGCTTTCCTCTTATTGGCGTTCTATTATAAAGCTTTTGTGTGTAGCCCATATGTAACCTGTTCCTACGGTGTACAATGTATAAAGGTCACAGTCTTGTGAGGCTCTTGCATGAGTCAAGTGAATATACGTAAGTGTACAACATTAAAAGGGGGTTAATTACCGTATAAAAATTTGACACGTTTGGCCCATCAGAAGCGTTTGCTTTTTCGATGAGATAGAGTGGTGGAAACTAGTTTAAGATTCATTGCATTGTCTTCATAGAGTATTAAGAACATGACTTCTTTATTGCAACTGATTGATGACTTCCTTACCATGCTATCAGTTGCGATATCTGACACTGGATGAGGCAGTCACAAAGATATTTTGTCAGCTCTTTGTCACTAACAATGTAGTCTACCAAACCCCTCGTTTCTGTCCAAAGGCATGTGGATAAGATCGATAGTACTGTCACGAAAACAAAGGACTCAACACATTGTCCTGTACCACTGTTTTTCATTAGCCGACTGGCGTTTATTTGAGACTACCCCGTCGATGCAAGGAAGTATGGAAGTTAGACTTGCAGACGGGACAAGTAGCCAGGAGGGGCGTGTTGAAGTGCGACTCGGAAACGGCGAGTGGGGGACGGTGTGTGATCGTGGCTGGGGTATGGAGGAGGCAGACGTGGTTTGTCGAATGTTGGGCTTTCCCGGCGCCAAGAAGTATCGCTGCTGCGGCGCGTTTGGAGAGGGCCCAGGTGAAGTCCTCCTGAGTAAAGTCGCCTGCATCGGCTACGAGATGAACCTGGAAGAGTGCGCATATTTGGGGAACGGGGTCAACACCTGCCAGCACACTAGCGATGCGGGCGTGGTTTGCTTGCCAGGTAAGATTTGATGCCTCTCCTTCTACTTCAACATACGTATCTTCCCCTTTACTTTTCTTCGGACAAATTTGCCGTTACTCCGATTTTTCTGTCTCTTATCTTTCGAAGTTCTATCTACCGGAAACTGAAAAATATCAAGATGTTTTGACTGACCTTATACTGGGGGCTTTGGATACTCGTTTTGATCAATGTATAATGCAATGGACAGTAAATTGAATTATGTACCTACACTATCAGGTGAAGAGCACAATATCATTCAGGATTGTCTTGATGTTGGTTATTGGGGTTTTTTTTTCCGTAGCGCCACCTACCTCTCTGGCGGTCCGACTTTCCGGCGGAAGTTACCCGTGGGAGGGCAGAGTGGAGGTAAATCACGGAGATGGTTGGGGCACGGTCTGCGATGACGACTGGGACCTGAACGATGCCGAGGTGGTGTGCAACATGCTTGGCTATCCCGGCGCCAGAAAGTGGCGTTGCTGCGCATTCTACGGGCCTGGCAGCGGTACCATCCTACTGGACGACGTCCGGTGCACGGGCGACGAACCCAGTCTTCTCGACTGTCAGCACCGGCCACTGGGCGAGCATAACTGCGCACCCAGCGAGGATGCTGGAGTCGTTTGTAATCCACCGGGTATAAAGATAAATTCACGGACACACTCACCCATGCATTCATTCATAGTGACGTAAACAAATAATGACGTCATTAACAAACTCTTAGTTTATCGTAGTATGTATATACGCGTCATTTTTTAAACATAACATTTATTTTACTTAACTCTTTTCAGTCACATTCGTACTAGTTACAAAGACATCTATATAAAAACGTCGTAAGAAAGGGACTTTGATGAAACATTGATTTCATTATCTCACAGTAGAAACAAAAGGAGATTGAAAAGCTGACTTATACAATGTCATTAGTGGGTGCTGTTCGTTATTCTGAAGGTTCGATATTCCGAAGGTTCGTTATTCCGAAGGTTCGTTAATCCGAAACACGCAAATTCCCTATACCTAGAGGTTCGTTAATCCGAAAATGAAAAAGGGTTCGTTAATCCGAACATTTGTGTCGTTATTCCGAAGGTTCGTTATTCCGAAGATTTGTTTATCCAAAAAGGAAATTCGGAAAAACGAACCTTCGGAATAAGGAATCTTCGGACTGAAGAGCCTTCGGAATAACGAACCTTCGGAATAACGAGCTGTAACCGTCATTAGTAATGATGTATGCAGTGATGTACACTAAGCGGACACATACAGCATTTCTAAAATTCATCACTCTATGGGCTCACAGGGGGCAGATTTGGTTAATGTGGTGATGGGTCGGCAGTACAGGCGTGATCCCATTCGATTACCAGGTACAGTAAATTTAAATGACCACCGGCACACCCACCTAGTTCAAGGCCGTTACTATTACAGCACATTGTCCCGAAAAAAAAAATACCCCAGATTACTTACTTACAGCAGTGTAAGCATTGCCAAGTCCAAGTACAAGCATACATTCATGGCATACCTCACGGGCTACAATGTGTATATTTTCATATTCATTTGTCCTATTTGCATTTCAAATATGTGTTTCCCTGAATTTAAAAACAAAAAAAATCTTGTTTTTCTTTCGAAGAATATGGGGTCTCATACACATCTTACGAAAATTAGTTAGAAAGCTATTTATGTTTCGGTCAACAGTCAGCGGCAGAAACAGAAAAACATACAAGCGAAATAGTGAGAGTTGGTCAGTAAATGGCGAAACCCAATAAGTTTGGAAGTTTTATGTAATTATCAAACAAAACCATACCCACTGAATACATCTGGATCTTCTTCCAAGGCACCATTTCGTTAAAGTAATTGCCCTGACCACTACAGTTAATCCTTGCTTTTGATTGACTAAGAAGCTAAAGTCAGTGACTGTTGCTGTGGCGATCGTCAAAGATTTTCAGGGCTTTAAACTTTCATGAAACGGTGAGCAGTTAATAACACCCTTGCTCCCAAGAGGACATAGTATGTATGGCTAAAGCATCCTGAATAGTGTCCAAAACATTCTGTCCAGGTATGATTCGAAAACAGGACCTTTTACTCTGACACCCAGTGGCTGACCTTAAATTAAAGTTTTACTGAAGAAATTGTAAAGAGGCGGTCTCAAGGGCTTGAATCTTGCTCGGGACGTTCATGCTTGGACAAAATACTTCGTCCACAATGTCCCGCTGAAACAGTAGTCAGGCAATGGTGGAGCATAATGAAAATATCGGTCTTCAGCTCTGGAATGAGGGTACCAAAACAATTAATATGAACATTATTATACTATAATAATCACTACGAATTGAAAAAAAAAAAAAAACAACAACAACAACTGAAATTGAAATTTGTCCACTCTTTCTTCTCCGCATCTACATCCTGTTTTTTTTTTCTTTCTTTCTCTGCCTAATCTTCTCTTCCTCCCTCAGAAACGGACACAGCCACGCCCATCCGACTTGTCGGTGGAAACGCCCCTGGATCTGGAAGAGTTGAGGTGTATCTCAATGGAGAGTGGGGAACCATTTGCGGCAACGGGTGGTCGATTTCCGATGGTGACGTGGTCTGTAGATCTCTTGGCTACGACCACGCCTCCAGCGTCAAGGCTTATGCATTCTATGGCAGTGGGACTGGGCCTATCCTCTTGACAGACGTGGGTTGCCTAGGCGACGAGGATGACATAGCCGACTGCGCCTCCAACGAGACTTGGTTGCAGGACTGCAATCATAGCCAAGACGCCGGCGTGCGTTGTGGTAAGCTGTTTTCCTTTAAAAACACAAAATTAGATTTATTTTTCTGTACACTTGTATACAAATTCTCACAAACAATGTTTTTTTCTCCAAAGTAATAACAATGGATTTAGCCCCTTTTGCAATTAAAACTCTTCATATATATATATATATATATATATATATATATATATATATATTGCACTGAACAGCAGGAAGTTTTACTCTCTATTGTATAAAATGATACAATGTTAGAGTTGGATTTCTTCTTTAAACTCAACTAAGGATCTTGTGTATATCATACCAGCCTGCACTTTTATGGTTAACACTCATTGCGAATAACGTCTTAACTGGTTATGCACCACAGGGAGAAAACGTCTGGGATAGAACACCAAGGGGTTATAATGTTGATGATAATAAAGGGTCTATAATAATTATCCTTACAGGTCCCTACTTATCTTCATAGTCGGGTAAATAAGGATAATTATAGTAATAACAATGACAGCACAAATGTACTAGAAATAAGAATAATTATGTAAAGCAATCATAATGAGCATTTTATCGGGTCGAGGCGCATCTTAAAGAAGGAGAAAAGGAAAAACAAATATGAAATGCTAAAAGCAATTATAATCTTTCGTCAGATATGTATTGTATATATGTTTTTCTGGAGGTGGATATTGATTCTTATATCGTTTGTGCAATGTTGTGTCCATTGAATTGGATTAGAACTCAGAGCTTATGTTTCAAAATGCATTGTCTTTATGACAACACAGGAAAACATACTATGTTGCTAAAGCCTTCAACATTGAAATGTGAAGAGAACAGCAATACAGAATCCTTGTTGTGCATACTCAAGTGATCAAAATGAACTAAACGATATGCGGTTGAAAAAAATATATGCAAAAAGATTATGAATTTACCGATGCCTCCACTGTCTAATCTGTCACTAGTGAGATTATCATGACCGTCTTTACCAATATTATTTTTGTTTACTTTTTTCTTTACAGTGTGAAGAACGCTTGTGGACTCCACCGAGCCAATTAGCACGTTGAACTGGCTCCCGCCTCCATTACTTTTCACACCCGCTGACAAACAGACAGTGAACTGTTTGCACAATGATCTCTCATTTCATTTCATTTTATATCAAGAGCTATACTTCAAACAGACATAGTGCATAATTATGACATTCAAGTTCCGAATAATTGTTTTCGAGGTATTACATTTCCATCCTTTCAAGTTGTATATAGGGGTCATGCATTACGTTTTTCGTTGAATAAACTCATATTAGCTTTAATTCTGTACAAGAAAGGAGGAACCCCATTTAGTCAAGTACAGCTTACGATATCAGTTATGAAAAGAGACTTGCGAAATTTAACAAAGTACGATTCCACTATCATTATTTTTGCCATGGGTGAGTGTGACTGTTTTCGTCAACTGAGGGCGGCACGCCATATTCTCAACAAATAGACATTGGATAGGTGCATTGAATGGCACAAATCTATTTACTGAATACTATCGAACGTGTTTTGGGGTTTTGTTTTTTTTCTAATTCAAATCACGTTAGATATCAAATAAAAATGATGCCTTCATGGCAGACACTGAGCTGTCGCCGAATCGATGTCGAGCATGAAACAAAAGACAGCAGGTTCAAAGAAATCAGATCATTCCCACGAAAACGGGGGCTTTATGTTGTCCCCCAAGTTATTCGGATTGGGATGTTCCATAGGGACCTCGAAGAGTTGTATTATTCAGACCAATCATGCATCTCAGGCTTATAACTTGGTTATAGTTTGTCTTATATCATGCTTCTACTCTTTTCTATATGTATATCAAAAATTGATTCTGTTTGGCCGTAGTTTCTCCTCAAGACACTTTAAGGAGACATTTTCCGGATTTATTTCTGGGGGGAAAAACAAACAAACAAACAAATATACAATCGAGTCACAATATCCCAAGACGGCTTTTCCTCCCTGAGTCACCACGATGGGACGTTGAAGAACTTTGTAGTCAATTCCTAAGTAATGAATAGCCTGTCCTGGTTATTTTGCGCCTTTGCGCTGTTTTCACTGGCCTTTGTGGAATGAAATGTGTCTCTTCTTGTCATTGCTGTCATAAGATTCTTGATGTCCCTTAGGTTTGGTTTGGGTTCGCGGGCTTTGAATAAAGTACTCTTCCACATCGTATACTTCACAGAATGTGTGGATGTGATAATTCATATACGGTGATTTATCCTCCTTTCTTGCCATGTCATGTCGATATGACATGTGTGTATGTGTGTGTGTGTGTGTTTGTTTGTGTTTGTGGGTTCGTGCTGATGTGTCTATATAGGTGTACAAAAATATGATAACACATATACAACCATAGTATTTCAATCATACAGTTTATTTCCCTTTCAGCAGTAGAGTTTTTGTTTGCTCTAACATGAAGTCAAATTGTCATTAAAACGAAAGATAAAGCGTGTATGGGTGACGGCAATGAATGAAACACGCACCATTGAAATTCTAATAAATGAAACACTTAGATTTATAGATATCTGTCAGAAAAAAAAAGGGTTTTCCCATCCATCCTCGCACTTCTACAAAAATACTGAACATTTTTTAAAACTTTGGGGTAAATTCTAATGACATCAAATAAAAAAAAAACAAAACAAAACAAACAAACAAACAAACAAACATCGTTGACATTTCAGTTAAATCAGAGGTAAAGCGTTTTTTTTTTTCTTTTCTTTCATTGGAAAGTGTAACAGTAATAGGAGGCTTTAAATCAAAACGAAATGAATACGGTTGGCCCTGGTTTCCAGGTTGAAGGCGTTCTCACATCGTAAAACGCCGAGAGGAATATGTGTTTTGTATTTTATAGGAATTTAATTTCATTTACACTAGGAAGTGCAAGTGCAGTGACTCAAACACTCCCAGATATGGTCCTGCCCAGATGCCTAGCACGCCAAAGAATATTGACAAATGAAGAGATAGTGATTATCAAAGAAAAGAAAAGTCTTTGACGACAAGATGCAAACGTAACTATTCGTCCAAATCCAAACCCATGATTACAACGAGAGTAGTGTACATTTTCGTTTGACGTTACCACTAAAACAAAGCTTTCAAATAATGTCATAATCATTGAGTTTGCAGAAGAGTGTTTAAATTGATTATGACTTGAAGGTAATGATTGATTGAATTTGAAAAAGAATTATCTCTGAAAATAGGATCTAAAACAGAACCAGTAAAGAAAACCAAGCCAAGAAGTGGAAAGAGAAGGGGGGGGGGGGAGCTTGTATCTTGGCAATGTTGCATGAAACCACTGGTAAGGACACAATTATTGCTTTTTTATGGCGCTATCTTGTCCTGACCCTATCCTATCCTGATTTGAAATTGGACAGTAGAATGTAAAACATGTCATCAAAGCGTGACTATGGTAAAAGATACACGAGTAAAACACATGACCACGACGGTAATTACAGATTGTATAGTGTTTGAAATATTGCAAGGAACACAAATATTTGTGTGCAATGAAATAACAATGGGGTTAAGAAGATTTTCGTGGTTTATAAGCGTACGATAAGGCTTGCGGTTGAAAATGCATTGCTATTTTGTCCATAGTTTATAATCTCCCCTGTAATACTGTAGCCATTAAATGACCAGGACATTCATTACAAAGTTTGCAGTTGGCACATTTTGCTTTCTGAACTGCACTTATCACACACACACACACACACACACACACACACACACACACACATACACACGCACACGCGTGCGCGCACACACACTCACACACACACACGCAAACACGCACACACAGATGCAGAGTTACAGAAATACAAAGATACAGAATTTATTTGTTGTCGTTGTTGTCAGAGGGAGACGCTGTCTTCAACTAGCTGAAACTTTTTACTTCCTTTCTGAAATAATAGCAAAATGTTTTCATCAGAATCGTGTTCATTCACAACTCTTTCCGAAATATGGTGACTGAAAAAATTAAATAAAATTAAACAAAACAAAACAAACAAAACAAAACAAAACAAAACTTGTCACCATTTCCATTCCGCTATTCCTTGCATAACCTTTCGCAGATTTTTAGGGTAAATCCGTGTGATAATTGAGTTGACGACCCAGAGCGCTGTTTTCTCCGAAGACCACGTTCGCAATTAGCCTGATGCACGGAGGGATTAGCGCAGAGCTTTTGCGATTATCACGACCGCGACAATAACCAGTCCGTGGCTCAGCCTCCGTGTGGGAAGTCGACATGATTTCGGAGCGGAAAATCGTCTCAAACTAAAAGTGCTTAGAAAAACATGACACTGTTTGGTGTTGGAAGAAATCTTATCCATTCCCGCAAAAATGAACGAATGACATGAATGAAATCACTCTTCTGCCCGACCTCATTTTTCATATATAGTTGTGCAGTCATTAATCAAAGTCTTCATATTTTTTATGATTTAGATATCAAAATGAATAAGGAAAGACAAAAGGAAAATGAAGTTAATCGACAATATACGACAATACTTTTACTATATCTTGGTTTCTATTTCGCACTAAACAAAAACATTGATATAGCGTTGTTTGTCTTCACCTTTGTATCAATGAGCAATCACATACCAGCTACACCCGAGTCTCTGAATTTCTGTTTGCTATAAACTCAAACTGTGTCCTTGCATGCCAAATAAATAAGATGAAATGATAAGATTTTTTTTTTTTTTTTTATAGAAAGTGCGTACAAATAACCCCTCGGAATTGTGACTCTTATTTCGTTTTCGGATTGATGAGCCTTTGGAATAATGATTTTTTTTTCCCATTTTGGGAAAAACGATTTGCCATGGTGGAAACCCCCTGTGTGCCACGTTATTCTGAGACATGTTGGTAGTCATGCTTTGAGAAAGAATTCTGTTTTTCTAATCTATATAACTTCTAAAGATTTCTGTTAAGCTGGGCATATAGTGAGCAAAGTTTAAGAGGAATGCTAAGCTTTGCTTTGATATAAATTGTATGACAAATCTATTCCTATTTATTTTTTAATGACCAGTTGCTACATTACTGTAAAGGCATAACTTTTGCACATGAAACCGTGAGAGAAACTTAGAATTGACCCGCAAATTTAGTTGGTAACACCGCTTGATAGTCAATCACCACATAGAATGCAAACTGTATGTTAAAGGAACAAAAGCGCGAGAAAAGCTTTCATTGTACCGCGGGATTAGGCGATTTATCGATAGGTTTAAGCGGATTGGTGCGTTTGAGCGGAATATGCGAAGTTGGCACGCCGTCGACTGAGTGGGAAGTGCGAACATGGCGCATAAAGAGTAAAAAAAAAGACTTTTTTTTTTTGGGGGGGGGGGGGCAGGGCAAGAAACCTGATTTCATTTTCGGTTTGACGAAGATTTGGACTAACTAACCTTTGCAACAGCATGATGTTAATAAATTTGAAAGCCCCAAAGTCGATTGCATCGGTGGTATACTTGATTTTCTTTAAAGTATTTTAAATATCCATTATGATATTAGCGATTTTGACTTCTGTTGTGAAGAATTAGATAAACAAATTCTAACGGGAGAGATTTGAATTGTTCTCGGACTTATAACCCCCTTTAATAATATTTCAAACCTGACAAATAGCTTACTTTGTTTAATTAGGCAAATTATTCCGGTCATCATCCATAAAGCAAACTCCTACGCATTCATACATGGGCGAAATCAGGGGAGGACTGGAAAAAAGAAATGAAAAGTGATTAAAAAATAAAATCAAACTGAAGTGAACTGACTCTGCGTGAAAGGTGCATGCGCATGATTGTGTGCGTAAGTATGCGTGTTTGATTATATAATGTGTGAGTGTGTGTGTGTGTGTGTGCGTGCGTGTGTGTGTGTTTGATAAAAAAAAAAGTGGGCGAGAAGTGATTCTCTTCCTTCTTTTTTTAGACCATGGAGGAAAACTTCTGTATCTTTCTGAATGATACTGCACCGAAATGTCCCTTCCTTTTTTTTTTTAATTATATTCGTAATCATATAATTCACCACTCCTAGCGGTATCATAAACACTACCTATTGTAAGAAATCCATCACATGGTGTGTTTATGCTACCACGAATTTCACTGAAATGCTCATTGAATTAAAATCTATTGGATGTCATTCAGAGAAGAGAGTGGACAAAAAAAAAAAGTTTGCTCTCTAATATCTGTTTCTTTGGTAACTTTCACTTTAGGTTATAGTATGTCTGCAAGTGATGCGTTTGAAAGTAATATATCCATATATATTTTCGTATAAAAGTTGTAGGAAAATAATGTCACTTACATGAACATACCGAATTATATGACATGAATCCAAGCAAAGTTACATAATGATTTCTTTGCAGCGAGGATATATTATTTTAGTATGAACTATCAAAAAAAAAAGAAAGAAAGAAAAGCCCTACATCGCACGAAAAAAAAACCTCAAGATATGATCTATAATAATCACTGTCTCTAAATGCTTGATTTATCCATTGTGGTTATTTTCACCCACCGTTCTGCCGCGCTGAGTTCCACGAACTGTAAGAAACAGCTGCAGCTTTGAAGATTTAAAGCGTACTACCATTCCACAGAGATTTTCTCTCATCGGTCACTCATCGGAAGCTGCGTTTATCGTTTCTGGTCACCCACTAGCCTTTAGCCAATGCTGTCTGGACGTATATCTCCTTTGAGTGTGAATTGACACCAATCGCGATACCACAACAAAGGCCATCTCAGGGGGCATGCTTTAAATTCTACATTCAAAGGAACGGGAGTCTTATCCAAAGGCACGCCACCCACCGAAATGTAGCGAATCGCAGTCCTAGGGCCGACCCGTGTTGGTCGACTATCAGGTCAGTGTGAGACATGTCGGGGTGATCCGATGAGGCAAGATCGTCCGATGAGGATCACGCGCCTTATACCTAATCGTGAATGGTCACGAGTGCGATGGTACAAGATTTCGCACGAGGTGAAAGATAGAGGCGCTCTATTCAACGAGGCGAAAATAGTGCGCCTCATCTTTCACCGAGTGCGAAATCTTGTGTCATTCCACGAGTAAAGATCATACACTATTTGTTTTATACATCACCTCGAAAGTCAACAGTTCTGTGGTTCACACAGATTTTTGATTTTTGTTTTGTTTTGTTTTCTTTTGTTTTTGTTTTGTTTTGTTTTGTTTTCTTTTGTTTTTTTGTTGCTTAAATAAAATTGCACGGCTGACAGCCACAGCGTGCAATGGAACTTTTAACTAAATTACACGTGATGGGCGATCGACCAATCGGAAAGCCACGTTCTTGTGTGTGTGTGTTTTTTGTGTGTGTTTTTTGTGTGTTTTTTGAGGAGGGGGGGGGGGGGTGTTGTTTAACACCTGATAGTCGACAAACCAGGTCTGATCCATCAGACTGCGATCCGATACTCTTCAGTCGGTGCTTGGAGGCAGCAGTCTTTTCTTCCGATGAGTGATCGATGAGAAATCTCTTCTGTGGAATTGAGGTACAATGTACACATTAGTGTTCTGTATTGCAATCTGATATTAGTATTAGCGAGGGTCTATGTGAATAACTACGTTGTCAGAATAACGCATGTTGTGCAAGCCAACATAATTATCATTTCGGGTCGTTAAATCGTAGTTGCGTACCCCCATCTCTCTCTCTCTCTCTCTCTCTCTCTTCCTTTTTTTTGTGAGGGCTTTAATTGAAAAGAGATTTTAGGAATGGTGTTACTTAGCTTTTACACAGTAAAAATATGTTTTGACACAAATCAATCATTTCATTATATTATGTTTTAAAAGAGTAGATTTTTGGAGAAAAAAAGGAGTTGAAGACACATTGCGTCTGTTTGTTTGTTTTTTGTTTGTTTGATGGATACTTTATTTTCTGCAAATCAATATATAAATAAAGTACATAATCATGAACATGGGAAACATACAAAGTATATTTGAAACAGAGTCGTTTGACTTGCATAAACAACGATATAAAAGGAAATTAATGATATAATATTACAGTATGCATGTCTATGCAGCAGGGATTACAATAACAATATTATATTTAAGAAGCGATAATGCAGAGGGCCGCCATTGTAAGCATTGCTTGAAAAGATGGCCGGCCCGAGGAAAAGATAGGGACGTATTAAATTCGTAACAATACAAATTCTGCTGCATTCAATCCAAAATGCACTGATGAATACTGTACCAAAACTTAAGCACACCCATTCCCACACCCACACACACATTAACATCCCCACACACACAGACGCTTACACGCATAAAAGTTTAATGCTGTTTTAAGTTGTTGTTGTTGTTTTTTTTTTTCCCAATTGGAATACATTTTACGTGGGAGAAATTTGACCGACAGATTAATGTAGATATCCATGTTTGTTCTAATATCGTTCATGCATAATCTTAGTCTAGCTGTTTACCCTCTGCTGGTGTATATAGGCCCTACCATCTTTCAAGTTGGAATGAAAGCCTCTTTCTTTCACCCACTCAATCCCCTCACACTCGTCACGCCTGACAACTCACTTCTTGTCAGGTGTCAAGAAATAGGAACGCCTGCAAGTTCCAGTTTCCAAGAAGAATTAAGGTATGTGTTGTCTTAAGTTGAAGAGATGCATCTTTTTCCAATCTGATTTCAAGAGTCAATCTATTATAAAAATCCAATGAGAACTTTTCCCAGTGTGTGTCATAGTTCTTCTCCGAACTCCTTTCTTTTTTATTGTGCAATATGTTCACTGGTAACCGTGACAAAACTAATAAACGTGTGTCATCGGAACTCTTCCACGTAACCTCATGAAGAAGAATGAAAAAAAAATAGAATCTCATTCTACCTAAGTAGTTAATTTCGAAGAATAACACAAAGCGAAACAATCACAACAGTTTTCATGCCTACCTGAAGTGGCATTAAAAAAGTTGTAGGAGTTCAAATTTGGTCATGCTTTTTGACGGGAATCAAATTCAGTTCTGTCACGACTAAAAAAAAAATGGAAATTCAAATGAGGAACAAATTTCATGTAGGTCGTCCATAAATCGCAACAATCAATATACGACATAATATTAAATTCATGAGGAATATTCCAAATTCTGCACAGTGAGTTCATTGATATACATGCATTTTTAAATTCTGCTTGATCAATTTTGCTCAATTTCCTCGAGACATTTCAAACACAGGGTGGCTTCTCATTGCATTGATCCTGCCCATCTTCGAGAAGCTATCGCTTCTTATCCCAGACATAATCTTCTATATTAGACCAGTGTCGTTAGTCGGTGTAAATACGCACCAAAATAGCTAAACGAGCTTATTTTCTCGCAAATTGACCGAAAAAAGAGAATCTAAAATGCACATATCTAAACAACGGCCCGGACTGAATTAACGACAAAGCAAACACTAAGTGAAATTGGTTTCGAATAATTTATTGCACTCCAAATGGAATCAGCACATCTTAGGTATAGTGGTGTTAGGTTGATTGCACTGAGATGAAGACGATAAGTAGAGGGTGTACAGTACTGATATTTACCTTTCAGCGTATACTTACCTTTTCGATTGATAAAAACACTTAAAGATTTTAAGAAGAAAACTGTAACAGATATTGCAATGTTTTAAATTAATGAAAATGTATACCGTATGTATTCTAATCATAATAAATACAAGTGTACATGAATCTTCTGCTAAAGATAAATGTATATAACATTAATGCATGTATGTAATACACACTATGTACTTCAATTTCGTAAAGTCCGTTTTGACACTTTATTCAATTTCAAATGATTAATGCATGAATTAATGTGTACATGTGTGTGTGTGTGTGTGAGTGTGTGTGTGTGTGTGTGCGTGTGTGTGTGTATATGTGTGTGTAACTAATGTTTGCTTCTCTTTTTTTTCTTCTTTCATTTTGGTCACTGAACATAAAATATTATGCAGATTCTTGTCAGCGTTTAGTCTGCTTATGACAGGCGTAAAATTATTATGAATGTGTATCTACAATGATTTGAATTTGTACCCCCCCCCTTTCAACTTGGGCACTCGCTGCAGCTGCATCTAACCTGATTGATGTTGTTATTGTCTATTATTCAATTTTCGTGTAGATGTGCATTCGTCGCATTGAACAAACACAGGTTCAATGAAACGTCCAGGCAAAGTAGGCGAATAAATGGCATTTGGCGATCATGCATTTGGTAAGGATTATCTGCGAGACGAGATAGGTTTAAACACACTGAGTGTAAAGTTGATATAGTGTATACAATTATTTTGCCTCGCTCGAAAGGTATACGTTATTATCAGTCTTACTCCTCATGCCGAAACAAAGCAAATTTTGGGATGATGATGTATAATTCCAAACCACCATCTAAGGACACTCTCCTTTAAAACTCTCTTTGCAAATATACATCCGATATACAGCGCTGTATCTATATATCTCTCTTTTTTACAGTATGCTTGATATTCCTTCCCAGTTGAAGGAAGAAAATATGATTTAGGTATTTCCCCTTTAAATTAGGATTTCAGCCGATTTCAGAGGATGTGGACTAAAAGCGATACTTGCAATTACTGACCAAGCTATTTCAATACACCGCCATCCCCCATCCATTCCCGGCACCCGTCCACAATAGATGGTCAAACTGAAGTATAACGTTCTCCGCTAATCTATTATCACCTGTGTAGACGATTTTAAGACAGTAACTAGAGCAAGCTAGTGTTCCATATGCTCTTGTCATCACTACTCTTGGGTAGACACGTATACAGAAAAAAAAAACAATAACAGATACACACACTCAAATTATCTGTAATGTATACAAATCCAAAAGTTCATAATATACAGTGTCGTGTATGCTCATAATGTGCATGTATACTTTTGGCTTCTTTGTAAACTCAAGCAAAAAAAACTATGAACATTCATTCAAATTAATGAATTCTAGCTTCGGGTTGTTGCTGTTGCTGCTGCTGCTGTAGTTGTTTTTATGTTGTTGTTTTTTTGTTGTTGTTGTTGTTTTTGCTTGTTTGGTTGCTTTTTTTTTTGGTCCATCGGTTTAATTACGTACATTTTAAACCTATTCAGTGATAGTACCGGCTTTATGAGAGAGCTCTGCACTCAAACATAGGCCACTCAACACTATACACTCAACACAGGGAGTAGCTTTAATAGCTATGACTCACAATGCACAAAAGGCCAAATAACAACAGCACGTATCACGTACTACATGAGAACTCAAAACAGGTGAAATGGTTTTGCATAGTCAATTTTTTTTTATATACCCCTAAAAGAGCATTTTCCTCCAACATTTTGTATAACTTTGGCATGACAAATCGAATAGGAAATTGTGGGGTTTTTTTCAGATTTTCTATGAAAAAGAACGCCTTTGAGTTTGCAGAAAATTGTCATTAGGTATTTCTTAAGAGTCCCCTTTTCATTTCTCAAAAACTCGTTACACAATCTCCGCTTTCAACTTTTGAAGAACTTTCAAGAACTTTTGAAGGGATGACCTTCCTGCTTTGAAAGTTGGTATCAGTCATGGGGATTGTTTTTGATAATAGAGTCTGCACAATTTGATCCCTTCATTGTGGTTTCTATGTGGAGTTTCACATTCTATTTTGTTTTCTTTTTGTTTGTTTATTTTTTTTGGTCTCATTCTTTTACTTTAATACACAGACCACAAGTTGGTGAGATTACGCACTTTACTAGACCCTAAAACTTCGAGGGCTCTTTTCTCGTCAATTAACACTTTTCCAAAGTATGAGCATTCTTTTCATTATTCAGAAGGGTTAGGAAAGTCGATTTGTATTGAGTAATACATAATTTTAAAGCTTAGAATATTAATCCTTTAGAATCTATCCTTAACTGAAAATGGTATGTCTGGCAACTTTTTGGTTGTATGTGATGCAAGGTCGCTATGGTACAGTGTACTTATGTCTTGTTTGGAGGGCTGGAAAGTCTATAATATGTACTCTTTGTTTAAGCTTGTCATTCTTTGGATCTATGGAAACAAAAATCATAGAGCATTTAGTGAGCTAAAGTTTATTTTGCAGAACCGATTTAAATGTCTAACAGTTGACGTTATTGAAGTCTTGCCGGGAGCTTACGTACAAGGAATCTGCGTCTATAGGACCACAAGTTCACCACCTACACACGTCAGCTATGCAGATAATGAGGGAAAAAGAGAATAACATAACCGAAAAAAAAAGACTACTTAAAAGATCACGTGCATCTGGTCTCCACTCCTCTTAGATTAAGTGTGGATTAGTCCAGAGTAATTATAGGATATTAGGAATCGCTCCACTTGTCTTGTACCGCACAGAGCGTACTCCAACTAAATGACCGTCTCCCAAATTCCCCTAACTCCACTATTTATAGACTGATGACGTCACAATTGCCGTTCATGATGGATTGCTGTGATCCTCAATCTGAGAGGCCGAAAGTAATTGTTGCCAATTCTTATGTTTCCTGGCTGGGTACGCATTTCCGTATGTTTTGACTGTTCACCGTGCCCGTAAAGTTACATCTTAAATGGATTAGAAACCATTGGACCTCCGGCATTTATTTAAAGAGCCTCGTACTTCCAAATATAGGGTCAAATGCCCACTATGAAAGTCGGCAGGATAAAATTCGGCAGGTTTTTGCTAAGTACAGTATATACATCCTTCAGATAAAGATTTTGCTCTTTTTTTTTGGCCTCTTCAAGACAAGGATTCTTTGTTGAGTTGTACCTCATCGCTGCTAACGTGCAGGACTTTCCAATCTCATTACAATAATTATCCACTTTTTCACGAGAAATGTCTTTTTTTTTTCAAGAAAACGGGAATAGTTTCTTTGGAAGTAAAAAGAAATGTTTAAAATATTTTAGTGAAAAGAGAAATGAAGAAACCGCCCTTAACAGGCTCTTAGTCATGTATTCATGTAAACGTAACAGTCTACACTGAGAGTGGCATTACAATAATGGGAGGTAACCTGATTCCGGCCTCCAAGTATCTGTCCAGATATACATTAGTCTGAAAAGGAGGCGTAAAGTACGACAAGCATAGCAATGAAAATTAGAGTAATTAAAGTCATGAAATTCCAAAGATTCGCACATTTTCTTTTTTGCGAAGCAGTTCTCAAACAGCTGATATGAATATTTAAATGAGTTATACCTGATGATGCCATTACCTCACAAGCTTCTCTTGGTCTTGTCCAAAAAAAAAAAATGTCAAAAGTTCAATTTTCTGCTATGAAAGTGTAAAATCCAATGCTTTTCCTGTTTCTATAACTTCAAAATAATGATCAGTCAAATTTCAAATCAGTCAAGGATTTCATTGTATTTCATTTCCGACAAAAGTATACAATAAAATAATTATTATGACATTTGCATGTTATATAAAAAATCGAGTACAATGTGACTTTTGAATATTGAAACGAAATCAATGCAGGTCACCTTTTTTACAATACAACAAAACATAGTTTAAGGAAATATATAGTCAGACTGTACTACTGAATCGTATCAATATATCGGAAATGGAGGGAACGGTTAAAAGCCTAGGATGAAGAATGCAGTCCCTTCGTGAGTAGTAAGTAGTAGTAATGGTCAAAAGAAACGATAAGACAAATTGCAGAGGGAACGTACAAAAATTCATACATACAGTGTAATCGCACACACACATAAAGAAACATGAAGAAACAAAGGATTTGAAACTAGAGCATAATTGCATTTGAAAAAAAAAAAGAAATATCAAAAATTTATGTACAAACTGTGTGGCAGGTTCTGAGAGGGTGCCATCATCAATTTACTGTATTTTCATATTCATATCGACTGTTCAAGAAATGCTCCGTGAAAATTAACGAAAATGCCCAATTTTATATCTTCCTTTTCTTCATCTGATTTAGATCAAATTTTTGTTGTTTTGGTAAGAAAAGCTTTTTCCTTTATCAAGACTAACATTTTACTAGTCTTGATTTCTTCTTTAAACCCGGATGTGAGGTGTGCACGCAGGTTCATTCGTACTGGTCTTGGTACTCTCCTCTTTCTCGTAATAGAGCTTCTTTTCTGAGAGGAGGGTATAAATACAGGAATGTATTTTGGGGTGAAGGGGGGGGGGGGGAGGTAAGTGGGGCTGATGGGTTGATGTCGATCATACCCCCATCCCGCCCAAGCTTAGACGTAAAGAGACAGAGAAACAGAGAAACATACATATTGTACCATCTCTTATGCCGAACTATATCATTCTCAAAGAACTAATACAGACACAATTCTTCTTTCCAAGCAGATTACGTAACAATGGCCGCTGCCCTTTGTCCGTGCAGGGCAAGAGTTTAAGTTTCTAAGTATGTCCTCGATTTTAGTCATGAAGGCAAAAAAAAAAAAATCTACGTGAGAAGCTACAAGAACAGAAACAAAATGATAGAAAACGCAAACGGTAACGGCAACAGAACTGTTGTCCTGTAGTAGCGTTCGATTTTCACTTTCCTTTTATTTTTCGCACTGATTGCTCACAGAAATATGGATTTCGCAGTGTCGTCACAGTATGTTAAAAGAGGAGCAAATCGATTAGGTGGTTGTTGCATTTCTTTTTGTTTTTGAAAATGTATTTCAGTTGAACGAGTGGAGTGAGCAACGAATACATCTCGACGGCTCTACGCGAAAGGAGGTGAAAATGGGGGAGGAGAAGAAAAATGAAGACGGAAATGGCGACAAAGTGTGGCGCAACAAGCAAAACGGAAGGAAGTGCGAGTTTTTGCGAGTGTAGAGCGCGCCCAGCGGGACTGAGAGCGTAATGGCTGGGTAAACACCGTGCTAGGCGACTGCTAATGTGTTCCCGAACGCTTCGCGGCTTTGTGATTCCTCAACCCTGTTGCTAAGCAGGGTTTTTCTATACCATCGTTTCGTGTTGTTGTTTCATATATGTCTTCAACTAGTAGTCCAAAGCCTTTTTCTCCACCTCCCCTGCCCCCTTTCTCTCTCTTTCTCCTTTAACCATCTGGTCACTTTAACAAATCACCCGGATACATCTCCTTAAGCTAATGAACCCGAATCAATCTCATTGGGTTCGCAAATTTGACGGTCGCAGAACTTTTGCTCGACTCCTAGGCTACATAACGCCATAGACATTCTTGTTGGAGGCACTGAAATTTAGTCTAGAATATTTACAGAATTCTTGTTTTTGCAGTCCATATTTCATTATAATTTAATATGTATATTGTTGAAGGGAGGAGTACCTGCATGCTTACTCCAAGAGTGATTATGTAAGGTTGTGATTAGATCGAAAATCTTATTGGTTTGCAGAGATAAAAAAAAAAGATGTCAAAAGGGAACCAAGGTTGGCTTTTGGTGACGCAATTGAACTATTTTTTTTTTATAACGGTGTTGTCTTTTTGTTTGACTACTTACATTTCATGAACCGTATTCTGCTTCCTTCAAAGGCAGAATTGCTTGTTTGTTTGTTTTTTTGTTAGTTTGTTTGTTATGCTTGTTGGTTATTTAATTGTTGGGCTGCCAGTCTATCACTGGAGGTTCCCCCTCCCTACCCCCCCCCCCCGACTCACATGAGAGAACTAAATTAACGTTTAAATAAACGAGTGATAACGATTGGTCAGTAAAAGGTATCAACCATACATATGCAACATGCCATTGACAAGGGAAAGGAACAGATCTTAAATTCGCCTATTAAACGAGCAATTTAATTATTGGTCGATGCGTGTTCATCTCATTTCACATCCGAAATGGCGAAGTGTATTGATTTATTCATAAATTATGTCTCAGTCTGAATGTGGTAGTGCTTTTGCAAAATAGTTGCATTTCTAATTGTTTATTTTATCGACTTGTATAGATCTGTGTGTGACTGACCACTTATAATCCATGCCATAAACATGTCCCATCAACTCACGCTTTGGTGTCATTTAAATTGGAGTTCAGACATTAAAAAGCAGCAGAATTCCCCTCACTTTTTAGGACAGAGTTTTTATCCAATTATTTGAATTGTTTTTGTCGATGTGTTTTTGATGAATGCAAACAAGTTTGAAAAAGGAGATAGAGAGAAAACAAAAATTACATCTATGAGGTAAGTGACAAAATTCGGTATATTCCTATGTTTGCCTGACTTCATCGACGCTTGCAAAACACTCCAAAATCACTTACCCACTCGTAAGAATACTTTTCTTCTCCTGGGCCCTGAATTCGTGAATTTTCGATGGATTTTAGTAATACATTCATTAGAGGAGCGCTCTCAAGATGGCGGCATAGGATGGAGGGAAGGGAATAATCAAAAAATAAAAACTAGGATGCAATACCTGCTGAGACAGCATCGTTTGGCTGAACTTAGGAGAGCCGTAATGGGGTTGCAGCTTCAAGGTATCATACAGATGACCTCTTTTACTTTGTTTACTTTTATAGCTACCATAATTTCCCTAAGAATTGACTAGAAAATGTTATTTTCCATAGTTGACATAATTTTCCTAAGAATTGACTTAAAAGTGTTATTTTCTACAGTTGACACTGATTGTTTTTGTTAAAGCATTCTTTGAGAAACATAATAATTGCACTAGGACGGTAATTGAAAGAGGAAAATCACCTAGACCGTCGACAGAAGAGATAATGTATTACACTGTACGTAACAAAAGAGAACAAAGTGTGGGAAAAGCCCAAATTTCAGAAGTATCCACCATGCACTATTAGCGATTATTAGGGAAAGATTGCATGTTGAATCTTTTGAAGCTTGTCAAGGGTTAATTTCAGGTGGTAATTTCTAACTTAATACAGAATTGGAGATAATTACACATAATTTTGTCAATGTTTGTGACTGATTTATCTAATTGGACCTGTTAATACATCGGTGCAATATTGTCGATTTCAAGATATTTTGCCGTGACCTCTGTGATAACGTCACCATTTCGTGTAATTGTGTTTTTCTTCTTTTACTTAGCAATCCGAATCCCCCCCCCAAAAAAAAAAAAAAAATGAAAAAGATGTTTTTTTTTTCCTATTATTTTTCTTACCACATTAAGGTATGTTATTCAACTGAATCACTATAATGTTTCTCTCCCAAAGTCATATCGGTTGTTCATGAGGGTATCATCAATAGCTGCTTGACAGGTGTTTGAATGGACACCCTTACCCCTCCCCCTCTCCATCATCATCCTCACCCCCAGATCTCTCCATCCCCCTTGTCTCGCCCTGGAAAGAGCCTAAAAGGTTAGAAAAAACACCTTTAAACACAGGAACAAAAGGGGTTGTTTGCCTGCCTATGAAATGAAAGTATGTAGACCTGAGCAGCGGTGTGGCGAGTTAAATATCTCCTTCTCATCGAGCGTTCGAGATGGAAACCGGGTCACATACGGTCAAATATCGTTGTCTTAATCGCCCTCGTTTACTCGAAAAGTCGGTAATTGATCAGGTGAATGCCATCGAATCCCAACCACTGCCGTGTCCACAATGGTGTCCACAACCCGCCGCGCGTGGCAGTGGGTGAGCTCGGTCCCTCCTAAAAGATAAAAACTTTATTACCTCAGGTCATAATGCAATCGGTCGCCACTTCTTACGGAGATACCGAAAGAGATATCGTTTCTTTTCAACGGGGGCAGGTCTAAAGACATTTTAAGATTAGTCTTATTCAATTCGTGGGAGGTATTTGGAATGCCTATTAACAGCTGCTGACTACTTAACTATCCTCATCTCGTCGACTAAGGCGACGACGGTCTATTTCGGTAACGAGGCACGGCGTCGCATAGGTGGGAATATCAAGGAGAAAAGAATTCTTATTCACGAAATTGGGCGTTGAGAGGTTATAACGTGTGCGTCTTTATCATGTATATATAATATGTATATAAGATACATATATATACATATACACATATATACATGTACATATATACATATATATACATACATATATATACATATACATATATATATATATATATATATATATATATATATATATATGTATATAAGTTATGTATATACATTATATATATATATGAAGAGTTTGTTTGCAAAAACCAATAAGTTCATTTTTGAAGATTTTAAGTACGGCCTCTGTCATAAAGTACAAAATAATACCTTTTAGATGATATATTGGTCACTACATATAAAAGTACATTTTACAAGTTACATTACAAGTTATGGTCAAAAGAAGCACAAATTTTCTTAGTATTCTCTTTATTTTTCTTGACCTTTAATCGCAAATATCTCCGTTTGGCAAATATGGACTTATCGGTTTTTGCAAACAAACTCTTCATATATAGATTATATATATATATATATATATATATATATATATATATATATATATATATATACAGAGAGAGAGAGAGAGATGATTATATATAAGACTTTGAGTTCAAAGTCAACTATGGTCAACGAGTTAACTCCATCATATACATTGTATTGATTACGAAACATTCAAAAGTTATACGCTCATCATGAATGCCATTATGACTTCTAACGTCACATGACAGCTCTTATGCATGGTTTCGCTTGTAAGAAACACCCGAAATGTGGTAATACGTATTTCATATGGAATTAATCTACACATTTATTTTTCTTCCTCGATTCATGTATATAGTAATCTTATTCTGATATTTTAAGTGATATTACTGAAAAAGAATTTTGATTTATGTATGAAAGTATAGAAGAAAAAGCAAGCAAGCAAGCAAACAAACAAGTTTATTAATAGAATATCTGCATCAGTCATTGTGTGTGTGGGTGCGTGTGTGTGTGTGTGTTTCTTTGAAAAACGAAGAAGGGAGACAGAAACAAATAAAGAGATAATTATTCAAGGGCAGTTAGTCCTTATTACAATCATTATCGACAGGATAATTAGCGTGTAAAATGCGCTTAGGGAAATAACTAAATAGCCGATCAAGAGGTCTCAGTTGGCTTTGTGGCTACAGAAGCAGTTTTGACAGTGCGATTATTTCAGTCAACCTATTTTTTATGGGAAAAATGATGGTATCGTTTGCGTGTGCAAAATACACGCAAACGGTTATATTGTTCCTCATTTTTCCCCGTTTTAAAGCCATTTTTTTTACAACTTTGAGCAGTGATAAAAAAAAAAATCGAGTTATCACATTCGCATATGTGTAGGTCAGTTGCATCACAAAACATCCTGCCATATAAATAATTCGCAATAAAGCCTAAAATATGGAGATATTACTATTTTTCTAACTAAACCAAAACTGAAGATGGTTTATTTTGGAGACAATTCTATTTGTATGACTATTGTTCACATATTTTTTTTTATTCAACAATACTTATTGGCATTGATTATACTGATAAACGTTTTTACATTGGTTGTTTCTATCCCTATACAACTTACACTTTAGAACTATTTTGAAGACCTAAAGCTGGGTTTTTGTTCCATTTGCAAATGGTAAATATTGCCTTTAACAAGCAGATTAGATATGGAATTGCAATTTTCTGAAGATATTGCAAATGGTTCACACGCAAGAGCTGAATTAAATCAGATTTCGCAGACGTGGTGAAGATTGTTTTTTTTTTTATCGCAAAAACTTCAATTAGCAAGACAGTACATCTAGATGAAGGTAGGATCAGGATGTAATTATTTGTTGGATCAATGAACAATGGTAAGAAAAGCATATCACCTTCTCCCAGAAGCTTACGAATAGGGGAAAAAAATCCAGGGTAACAATAAGAGGGAAAAATAAGCACTTGTCATTTGCGAGTACCTAAGGATTTGTTGCAGACACGAAAGAAAGATACTACTAAAGTTCGTAAAGATAAACGAATGCCATGCTCGGATGATCCACTTATTACTTCCCTCCCGTTATCAATGCAGCGAGTTTACTGTAAGCTGTGGGAAAACCTTGACAGTCTTTAAGATACGTGGGTCGCGATATGCTCCGGGGCAGTGCCTGATCAGGCGGTAATTTCCCAGTTGGCTTGCCAAGGAATTGTGGATATCGAGCACCGGCGTACTTCGCCAACACTTGAATTTCACGTGTACACGAACCTACAATAAAGTGAGGCCAACGACTTTTCCATGCAGAACCTCGGAGCGCATCAGCCGGCTTTCGCTCGGGCAGATAGCACGTGGGAAGGTCGGTCACAAGGAGTCAGCGTTCTGCATTCCCCCGTGGCTTTCTCAGCCTATGTTCATCCGCTTTATAGTCATGCCTAAGCTTTCGGTCGAAGTGGAGTATACGCAGTGCTTCTCTTTGTCTTTTTTTTTTTTTCACCTACTCATTATAAACCACTGAAATTATAAATGCTTGGGAATTGTGTTTGGGTATTGATTTTGTAATTACTAACGGCAGCTTATGTACACTAGCTCCTGCAAATCAGTATTAATGATTATGCGAACTATACAGTTAACAAAATTAAACCTGTACATAGCAACCACTATTACTTTCCAAGAGGAAACTTAGGACATGGCTATAGCTGCATGGCAGTGCTGGGCACTTTTTCACTATCTACGGAAGTCATAACCTACTGTATATAGTAAGATTACGTGGACATAACATCGGTTATCCCGTCAATTTCGGGAGTTATTTCATTTAATTCACTTTCAAGCGAATTTGGATGACTAACAACATCAAACTTTAAAATAAAACACACACACACACACACACACACACACACAGCCAAGCGATTTCAAGCGAAAGTGCAATTGAGTACGTTCATTAAAAAGAAGTCTGATACTTGGGTAATGAACGCACGTGCAAAGGTTCAACCAATCCCAAACATAATTATATAAAAATTAAAATTACTCCCAAGATGCCTAGTATACGCTAAGACTTTAACGGAAGAAGAGACTATGTAAGATAAGAAAAAAAAAAGATGTTAAACAAGATGAAAGAAACGATGTAGCAAACTCCACTCTATAATAACAAAATGATAAAGAAGTGAAATATGCATCTATGAAGACCACGCATGTAACTGTTTTTTTTTTTGAATTTTCATATGTCTATCACAATCAAAATGATTGATAAAAAACTTTAAATGATAAGAATGAGTGTGGTCTGTGAAAATGTTGATAAAGGTAAATGAGCAGATTTAGAAATAAAAGAACCTAAAAAGAAAAAGGCTATGTTACACAAAATTGTTTGCTGGAGATTAGAACTGGCAATTAAAAAACTCAAATGAAACCTCATTATATGACGTTATTATGCCCCAGACTAGACTGTTTCTGTTCAAGCATTTTTTTTTTTCTGGGTTAATACTGTTTATTGAAAATAAGAGAAGATACAATTTTGTTGTCCATTGCAATTGATTATTTCTCAGTGTTTAAGATAATTCCTATGAAATTTTCACTCATTTTAGTTTAGCAGATATTCTTTAAACATCAATAGTTCCATCTACTACCATTACCTTCATTTCATAATTGAAAAATAAGATAAAGACACCTGCCACCAAAAAGAGACAGAGTGGATCGGTGAGAATTGGATGCGCAAGTTTAACTTTGGAACTGTTTAAACCTACGAGCGCATGGCTCAGTGTGGATCAGTAAAAATCAATTCATGGCTATATTGACCAATCAGACTGCAGATATTTTAAAGCCCGTTTTATAAAAATATTTAAATCATGCCTATATTCATAAGTGAACTGTGGATTCAGCTCCGTGTATTTTTTTTTTCTATAAGTGACTTTATTGATATATTTCATCTGTATCTAAGTCAGAATCTCCAGTCATTATGTCTCGAAGCGTCTTAATCAGATACCATAGACATGTCAAAAATAATTTTCATGTATTTTAGAGAGGAATTTAGCAATGCACCAGATAATTACCTTCACTTCCCTTCCTTTATTCATACGACTCTCTTTCTCAGATGATAGCTGTCTCAAAATTTAAATGTCAATATAGGTTACATGTATAACTATACTATAAACATCGTAAACAATCAAAATTGTGGCACTTTGAATAAAAAAATGCGACATAGGGAAATCTTTGGTCATATGGTTAATGAGAGAGAGTAACTCTGTCCCTCACATGAAATTTCCTGCGTTAATCTCACCCCGCATTCATCAGATAATGGCTTTTCACAAAATAGGAGCTAGGCCTATAAAACTCCTTAAAGTTTATCGCAGGATGTTTGCAAGTCTTCTCTCAAGCGTGATTGTTCACGAGGTAGACGCCGTTATACTTGCATAACAATTATGACTAATCATGGCTAATAATGGGCACAGCTTTATGAAGTGGTGCGCTATCAAAGTAACAATCAAACAAGTTTCTTTTATGTTAAAGCACTAACAATTTGAATACACACACACACACACACACACACACACAAAATCAAAATCTTTGTTTAGACACAAAGCCACAAATGGAAGAAAATACTCTTAATATCCTGCATAACCATCAGATTTAAAAAAAAAAAAATATTACACAAGATATTCGTAGCACAAGATATTCATATTTTCCACCCCCTTTTAACTTCGATCTATTCAAATATGACGTGTGTATCCGATCAGAGATGTAGCTGTTAAAAAGATGGGAATCCAAGGAATACCGAGAGACACGTCACGTCCGCTGGCAGCAGTGTTCGTCTCTGTATTTTCCCGTTGAGCTAGGATATCTGCAAATTATATTACCCTCACCCCTCCCCTCCCCCTCCCTTAAGTGTATCTGTAAATATCTATAAATTATATTTACACAGGTATTAACTTGTTAACTGTTTGCTATGAGCCATTACAGTTGTACGCAATTTCACGTACGTGATGAACAATACTTCGCTGCCTGTCAGAACGGAATAGAGACCGAACGAAAAGTACATTATAATTACGAGTGCTACCCGTCAAAACGTTTGCGTCATCTGCACATTGTCATTTGATGCAGTGAAAACAATTTACAGGAAAAAAAACTGTGTGGCAATCGGAGACAATTGAGTAAATAGGGGAGATACAGAAGCCAAGGTGTTCCGCTGCAATCACCAACGTAGTAACAACACGTCGGAAATCACTGGAAACACATAGAGTAGCTGTGATTACGACGAAATACCCATTAAAACGGTACAGAATAAAACTCGCACAAAAGTGATTTGTCAACGGAATAAGAATACATGTGTTGTCTAGAAATCCACCGGCGTCATGAAGGTATTAGATCATTGAGTCAAAATTAAAAACACGAGTCTTTCGCAGAAAGCGATTCCGTAAGCTCAGCGGATGCCGCGTATTGCGTCCCCTCAGGATAATTGATAACATTCATGACATTGAAAGATTCAACCACAAAGGAAGTGGAGGGGGATGGACGATGAACTCCCTTGATTGAGAAATGGTGAAGACCAAAAACTTTCACCTCATGGTCGTGAGCTGTCTCCTTCCTCCCCGTTCACTGTGTAAATTCCGTGTTAAACTGAAGAGGGTGCGTATAGTGCGCATGCCCGAACACACGCGTCACGTGACACTAATATGATTCCTTTAAAAGGTTCTCTTACTGGCGCCAATCGTCCATTTTCAACTGAGAGGCGAATGTAACGCGGGGTTCCCGACGTAGGCACAGAGAGTCGGAAAGAAGACTGGACAAAAGAATTGGCAAAAGGAGGAACAAGCAAAAGTTACTAATAAATTGGCTGCCTACCCGGGCTTTCCGCGGCTTCCAAACATCTTAACTGCGAGCAACACTCCTGGTGGCTCGATTCTTGTTTTTTTCTTACTTCCCCCGCCGGCAAAGTTGGAGTCCACGTCGGGTGAGTCCGTGTGGGAATTCATTTCCTACTCTTCATCTCTGTTTTATGTACTCCATATACGTCGTGAGTAAGATGAGCGCAGACAATGCACGTTGCGTTCATCTCGCTCTTGTGTTAACCGGATTCCTCGACTTGTTCTTGCAGGACAATCGGAAGAATTGCCTTTACTTTCTTTGGATCATTTTTGTTTGTACCTCCCAATTTGAAGGTGATTTCGATGTTAGTACACTATAGTAAGATTGTTCATGTTCGTACGTGTATATATCTGCGTGTTTTTGCGTTTGTGTGGATTGATAGTGATGTATGAAATAATATTCATCGGACAAGACAAAGACTTACGTTCACTCTCTTTATCTTTTGGTACCTTCCAAACTGAAGGTGATTTTAATTTGAGCTCAATAATATGCTCAGATCATATACATATACGACTTTATGATTACATAATACGTATATGTGTTTTGTTTGTAGGTTGATAGTAATGAGTTAATATTCCATCTGTATACTTTAATAAAAGGGTAATAGTTACAGGGAAACGGCATTTCACTGCATGGTGCTTTATGCATGACGAGTGATAGATTATTGATTAGGTCATTTTGAGCGTAGATTTTTTTTTTTTTGGGGGGGGGGGTGGGGGATAGAGTTTCCCCACTTCTAAGTATCTTCTTTTCCACATTGATTAACTCACAACAAGTGATTATTTTGCAATATTCAAGTTCATACTGCAATTAATATTCTTCTAATCCTTCAGTTAACCAGGAGTGACGTAATTGCCCTCCCAAACACCTTCATTCCTAAATGCATAAAACATCAAAAGAAAGTAATCACACATAAAGCAGGCTCCACAATAGACAAGAGTGTACATTACAGAACATGAATTATTCTACCTCAGGTGAACGCTGCTATTTAGATCTCGTGTAGTTGCCCCGGTCTCACAGTGTGTGCACAATGGGTACACATCGTTGACTATGTGAAAACACTCTTATTTAACAGTTGTGAAGATGATGTCACACTGTGGTGTGGTTTTCACAAAGAGTTCACATAGTGATGTTCTGCTTCACGCCGTGACTGGATGATTTATAATGTATTCACATTGTTAAAACGATTGAATGTAAGAGTGTGAAGAATTCACACTGTGTTCACAATGTGATCACAGTGTGTTTCACGCTGTGTTAATAATATTCTTTCCAGCAGGGAAAGTTCACACAGTAAAGGAAGCCAAATGATTCGGAGGTCGTCGAATGACTTACAAAATGTAAAAGGGTGTCATCCTTTACGTGACAGTAGTAATTACTCTTTTTTTTTTGGGGGGGGGGGTGACAATGTCTGGGTTATTTTGAATCTGCACAGTCCACAAAAGATTACTGTGTTATTTGTCCTTGCAAGCTGTAGACTAGCTGTGAATTGCAGGCTTACAGGGTATGCTTTAAATCAAAATGGGTTAAAAAAAAATGTTTTCAGTGGCTACATGCAACCTGCTCCCAAAACCTTCAGCCATCCTGACCACACCCCCAGAAAAACCAAGTTTGTTAGTTGTTGTTTTGTTTTCTTCCTTTTTCAATAGAATAGAACACAGGTTATTCAACGAGTCCATTTTGCAGGATAATGATAAACGATGGACATGTTGCTGTGTCGTATTTTTTTTTTGTCTGTGACTTTGATGATGTCATTAAGCAAGAAATCTCTCTCAAGACCGTATTGAATAGAATGATTTTTTTTTCTCTCTGTTAAGTTTGTCCAGGTTTCAATCATCCCAATCCCTTCCCCGAACCTGATGTAGAGACATTTCAAAGCAAACCAATCATTCAATTTTCGTCGTTTCCGACTTTGTTCGTTTTGTTTTGTTTAGTTCTGTTTTGCGGGGGAAGATCGTAGTTATATTATGATTTTGTTCGTTCATTCCTTCTTACACTTCATTTTATTCAATTTTATATCGTTTGTGATAGAAGTGTTGGGATTTTTATATGGGCACATTCCGATGCAATTATTGTTCTTCGTATACTCTATCGTTTTTCTATATTTACAAATTGTTATAAAGAACTACAGTGGTATTTAGCGAATCCTGCCTCCTCTGAACTGAACCCCTATTGATCACTGTCTAGTGTGGGTTGAAAGTAAATTGAAAGAGGAACCCCCATAGCTTTCTGAACACTGTTCAAAGTTCTGGGCACAGAAAAGATTAGACATGCCGTGAGACTCAAGAAGACAATTATTTTTTTTTAATGCTCTTGCAAGATGTCGACTCTGTTCGTCTAGCTTATTTCAGCAATGTTAGCTGCCATAGGTACTATACCTGTTCGCAACATCAGTGTAAGATCTCTTCTTTTCCTTCATCAAGGACAGTCTGCGAAGTCTTATTTCTAGTTATGTCGCGATCGTTTAATGAGCATGCGACCATCAAGCCTTCTGCGATTACAATGATCATTATGGGGTTGAGCGCAAATGACATGCAAGGAGAAGAGGAATGAGATCCAGAGATCCAGACAGTGAAATGAGGGAAACAAAGGAGTACGAAAAAGAATTGACAGAAGTGGTAGCATGTCAATGGTGACGAACAATCGATGTGGCAGCCATACCATAGCAGAAGTCATTAAATCGGGGTGTCAGTATAAAGAAAAATATAAGCGAAGACAGAAAAGAAAAGGAAGAAGTTCATCATTTTTTCTAATACATTTCTTAGTCGCAAACAAAATTATAGTCCCTACTTCATAGAATATGAAGCTATAAACGATGCTGAACTGTTTCCTCTGCAGGTGAAGGCCTTTTCACCGGGCAATAAACGTCCCATGATAGTCTGCTCACTCGTATAATACACGGATCTTACACTGGGCATCGTAACTTCCCTGCGTACAAATTTGCACCTTACCGCGAGATAATTAGTCCACTTCTCGAAAGATTCATCTAAATTTTGATTATCAGAACTGACGGCCCTTAATATACGTCGGGATCCATTAAAATCTTCTCAATTGGGACGGGGTGGAGGTGGGGGTGATGGCTTTAAAAGAGATCGCTTTAGCTTCGTATGAAATGGCCTTTAACAGCCATCCTCTTTATTTCAAAAATATCTGATCATTTATCTCAATTCGGAGACATGTTTTAATTGAGACTGACGAATAACTTCGCTAATTTGAATTCACAACGGTTCGTGAGAATGAATTTATCTCATTTGCTATCTTCCAACTTATGCAGACGCCCACTGTTCTCCTTCCGTTCCATTTCCTCCAATTCCTTTCAATAAAAGACAGGAAAACAGCATCTGTTTCTTAGAACATTGTAGAAAAGAAGGAGGAACATTCTGTCGATTTCAGTGATATCGGTCATAATCCTTTTTTTTTTCCTGTGGGAGAATAAGGCGTCGCAGAAATCTATGCCTCTAAAACTCACTGTAGGGCACACTTTTTTTTTTCTTTTAATGACGAATGACATTACTGGAGGCAGAGAAGGACAGGTTTCTAATTCATATTCTTAGAGCAATAATTACTTCGTGATGGCATGTCTAATGCTGGTATCTGAATGATTACTCTACTGGCCCACTTAATACAGATTTTCTTCGCCTTTCTATGATGAATGTTAATGCAGAGCCAGACGTTTTCAATATTTAAGTAAGGTCATCATCAAAAAGGGAAAAATAAAGTCTTGTCATAGATACTGCGCTCGCTACATAACAAAATGGTGTGTCTGAAGATGTCCTTAGAATTATTAAATAACACATCAATTATTTTTCATCAGATTATCTATGTGAATGCATTCAAGTCATTTTATTTCCACATAAGATAATGCAAAACAATATACGTAACACTTACATGAGTACATAATATTTTAATGAACTTTGAATCACATACCTTTCAACAAAACATGGGTACTTTTATAGTAATATCAACTTAGACATATCTCAGATATTCCAAATTCGGATTGATACATTATGGAAATAAGAGTTTTTAATTGTTAGGACTCCTTATGTAGTATATGAAGAGCTTGCTTCCAAAATGTGCTAAATCCATCACTTTTCAATGGATTTATCGCCTTTTGGTTGCAGGCTCTTCATATTTATATATATATATATATATATATATATATATATATATATATATATACTGAAAGAAATTAGACTGAAGAGGACGTTGCTCTCGATCTCGTTCTCCCTTTTAATCAGTCGAGAACAAGATCAAGAGCAACGTCGGCCTTAAGTCTAATTTCTTTCAGTCTATGCACTATATATAATGTATTATATATACATATTATTATATATGCAGAGGGAGAGAGAGACAGAGAAAGAGAGAGAGATGAATATTTCACATGTATTATGAGTTGTATTTGCATTCCCATATCATGTGAACATATTTTAACAATATCTCGTGCATCAAAAGCTCATAGTGGCATGAGCATAACCAGAACTGTGGCCGGAAAATTTTGTCAATCACTCACATGTCCGGTTTTATCTAACTTTATGAGAGAAAAAAAAATGGATATATGCAACAATTATTGCACAAATATTAAGAATCAAGCAAGCAGATATCATATGTTTATTTTTGAAATGATATACAAAGAACTTTGGAGATATAATAATGAATATCAAGGTAATAAATAGTCAACAGTGACGTTTAAACAAAAAAAAAAAAAAAATCTAAACCCCCGAATGGAAGATCACGATCAGGGGACAGTAAAACGGACAAACTTATCTTATTTTTTAAAATCCAGTTTGTAATTTCGATTTTGAATAGGTTTCTTAACCCTACCTGAAGCAGAACAAGGAAAACATTCCAAAAATATGTGGGGCCAAACTCACCCTATTTTGTAGTATGTGTACTTCACTCTTCTTCTTCTTCTTCTTTCTCCTTTTTCTTTATTTTTCCCCTTCTTCTTCTTCTTCTTTTTCTCAATCGCCTGCGCACACGGCAGTGTATAATAGAGTAAAACTAATTGCTTCAATATTGAAAGAAACCAATTTCAGAGGGCAATGGAATTGGGTCTACTGCTGCTCTCGTTTCACCCCACTTCCACCCAAATAGGCGGCGTGTTTACCGCAATCGATCTGCTCAGTTCAGAGAAATGCACAGGCGGGACATGAGGCGGGCTGCAGTATTACTGACATAATGCGGCCCCAGGTCCACGCAGGTGAAAGACTTTCTAGCATAAAGTGCTTTACATTTGCACTCTAGATTCAGACAAAAATAAACCGTTGAGCAAACGTTCAAACGCAACAAGTTCTATTGACTTCACCCAATTTACTTGAAATCAACAGCACAAGTCATCTTCTTACTTTCCAAATATTTATATTCGAATAGTTTGAAAGCAAAAAACACAACGAAACCCCCCAAACAGATAAACTTGCCTTTTCTTTTTATATTAAAGTAGCATAGTCTACAAGACTAGAGATGTATGCAGTCTTTGACTCATTAAATGGCAAGAATATTTCATAAAGATAATCATTGACAATATTAAAAACTTGTTTGGAAAACAGGTTATTTGGATAATGCTATTCATTGCATTTATTCGTTTTCATATCAACAAAGAATATAAATATGTAAATCACATTATGCAAAAAAGCAATATAGATATCATACATATATCGAAATATGATATAAACAAAATAAGTTGAGAAGCCTATATGCATTATATTTACTTTTGAAAAAAAAAATGTTAAAAAACATGAATGCCAAGTCTAAGTTCAAGACCTCTCCTTTTAATCGTCTTGAAGTAAGTCCATCATGAGATGGAACAAAGTATAACCTTCCATCGATATCTCACTATTAAGTTAGCTTACAAATAAAGTCAATTAATTTAAGATTAAAATATCTCATATTATTTTTAATTATTGTCTGTCTATTCCAGCACATAGTTGCAAACATCTCTAATGAGCAAAATTAATATTAACTTGTTTTGGGCTCAAATCCATTCTAGGTTTTGATTATTTTCCTTGTTTTTGAGCAGCGTCAATAATATCTGAAGATGATGAAAATTAATATATCATTTTTTCTTTACAAACTCTTCAATTTCTTTCTTTTTCCCAATTACGTATCTATTAAAGGGATCGTATAGTTGTGGATGAGACCTCTTCAGGTTTCTAACATTTTTTTTTTGTGAGATAATGAGAAACCTCTTATGAAATATGAAAGAGTATGTTATTCCATGAGGAATTCAACGTTTATTTGATGAAAATTGGTTTTGAAATGGCTGAGATATCCAAAACAGAGCGATTCTAATAAAGTGTGGAATCCACCTTTTATGACGATCGCTTTGTTTTACTTCGTTTTTGGATAATTCAGTCATTCCAAACCTGATTTTCATCAAATAAACTTTGAATTCCTCTTAAAATGGTATGCTCTGTACTATTGTTTCATAAGTGCTTTCTTAGTATCTGGTATATTTGTAAAAAGTAAAAAGCCCAATTCTCATCCCAATACTGTACCATCCCTTTAGAAGGGCGAGGGGTTTCACAGATTGGACTATGCAAAAGGTTTGTTTTTGTAATGTTTGAGTATCTTTGTTTGCTGCATATTTCATCTAAAAGATGAAATGTATGTGATAGACCATATCAAAGTAGTCGTGGAGACAAAAAGAAAATGAATTTAAAATGTAACGATCTTTTCGGTAACATGTACATACAATTTTCTGCACTTTTTCATGTCTCGAGTCTGTTACGCATGAGAGCCTACCATAAATATGCGAGTATACTCTTTTGTTCTCCATAATATAGGATAAAAACATGGAGAAGAAGAAGAAGAAGAAGAAACAAGCAGATAACTTCACTGCAAAGTAGACATTGGCAAGAAATGCTGAAAACAAAAAACAAAAAAGTGCCTATGTCTTTCAACAATTCAGTGACACAAATCCTAATATCTTGAGTGCCCCTCCCTCGAAATTTAGGGTTTAAGAGCGTGTTCTAAAACCTCGAATTTTTGGTATGTTTGTCTTCTTGTTCCATTGTCGTGTGCATGGAAATTAAATTCTGCGTGACGTTCGATCTAGCGTCCTCTATCTATCTTCAAGGCGGTGACAGACCCATGATGAAACCACGATAAAATACAGCGAAACTACAGCGAAGTGCAAAAGCCGTTGTGATTTTCCAGCGCCTTTGTCGCGCCGAAGCAGTAAAGCGTGTGATTGCAACCCGCTCACGAAATGTGGTTTGCCGAAATGGTGCTCGAGCCTGTATTATGTGAACGCAGCCTCTCTCTCTCTCTCTCTCTCTCTCTCTCTCTCTATCTATCTATCTATCTATCTATCTTTCTGTCTGTCTCTCTTTTTCTCTAACTGAAGTTTCGCAGACATAATGGGCCGGATGCATAAACGCTAGCAATTGCTTGTGCTAGCCTTTTACTCGAATCCGTATGCACAAAAACAAGCAATTGCTTGCGAGCAGAAGCTCTTGCTAGCAAGTACAAGCAATTGCTTGCTGTCCGCAAGCAATTGCTTAGAGACCAAGCATTTGCTTAAAAACGTATGCATAAAACATACCTTTTGCTAGTTCTTGCTAGCAATTGCTTACGATTTTCCAAGCTCTGTAAAATGAGCTTGAGCTTTTGCTTATCTGGGACGTTCCCTTTTAAGTATCATTTTCATATTCATGGAAGAAAGACAACAGTTGTGAAGGAGTGGTATAAATCTACAAGAAATTACTCTTAAGTAGAGTAAGAAATTTTTCATTTCAACAACGGGAATGTCCAGTGGTTAGCACGCAAAATTTGATGAAAAACAGGTAGGATGTCTCACTTCGGTGGAGAGCAAGGAGACGTCTCTCCACATGCGATCTGGCAGATGCGGGCTATTGTAAGCAGTGGTGGGAATCAGCCAGTAATACGAGTGTGTGTATAGTTGTGTGTGTGTGCGCCTGTGTGTGCATTTATGAGTGTCATTTCATAGCTCTTCTGCTATGTCAGGAAATGTTTCCACACACACATGCCCTTTCAAATGCATGTTGCCACACTCGCCTTTGTTCTTGTGTTCGCACAGGCGTGACGCTATTGTTCGAACCCTAAGCAATTGCTTGCTGAATGCAAGCAAAAGGTATGTGCACAAGCAAAAGATTATGCATATGTATTTAAGCAATTGCTTGAGCTACACCTTTTACTAGACGAGCTTGTGCTTTTACTTGAAGCAATTGCTTACAAGCAATTGCTTGTTTTATGCATTCGGCCCAATCCTTGCATGCATGGTTATTCTTCATTTTAATTCTAGCGATGGAAAAGAGAAAAAAAAACTATTGTGTAATGAATTGTTGCTGTGTTGTTATATGTTTTGATATTGCACAAACACAAACTCCTTTACAATTAAAGTTCATTCAAGTTGATGGTAACGAAAAGAGTTCTGTATAAAATGTGTTCAGATTCTACGTGCATCTGTCGCCAGCGCAATTACAACCCGAACTTATCTACATTGATTTTGTGCGACCTGTACCGACACTTTCACACTCCGATACCACCTCCCACCCCGTGTAGTGTACCCTGCCTTATTTGTGACAGGTAAAGGCCGTTGGTGGTGTGGTTCTTGAGGTGTGATATTGCACCTCGACTATACCTTCAAAACCAAGTCACACATAATTTGATCATCTTTCGGACTCCCATATTTTAGCGCAAACACACTGAACTCTTCTTTAGCCGTCTTGTTTTCTTCTATTTTGCTTAGGTTGTAAAGGTACACGATTGAAAATAAACTAGAGAATGAAATCCCAATCACTAGAGGCAAACAAACAATCAAACAGACAGACAAGAAAAAAAAAATCAAAACGAGGCATTCCCCCATTTACTATCATTCCAGCTTCTCAATTTTGCACATTTGAAGTTTTCACGCGTCGAGCCATTTTATACCATTACTACGCGGTCCAACTGTTGACAAATTGATACGTAAAAAAAAAAATGTCAACACTGTATAATGAGCCACACGGTATGCAATTCCATCTTCTGAATCAAACGTTTTCCGGCTTTATAGGTCGATCGAAATAGCTTACGTACGAGACTTGCGCATTAACTCCGTCATTCGAGTTTATATTATCAACGAAGCTTCTTAAGTGTCTGTCAGGAGATTGTAGTAATTAAAACATGAGTAATGGTGTAATAAACCCAAATCCACGCGTAAATTGTCCATGAAATACTGACGTCATGGAAGGACACTCAGAAATGTATAAGCCAATTACTCTGGCAGAGCCGCGCCCAATTCTGCCTCGTTCAGGAACGAGGCGTTGATGAGCCAGCAAGAAGGCAACATGTCGATTAAAACCAATCTATTTGGACAATTTACATGTCGAAGAGTATACATGTATGTGCATTTCAAACCAGAAGGAAAACAAAGAGGAATTAAAACCTGCATCAGGTCAACTGCACGATGATTGTGCTTTCTATATTTGGATTTACACGCGTTTAAAAAGTTAACAAGAGACAAGTGAGCTTATTATACGCAGTGGTAAAGCTGTAAGCCTCTTTTTCCCGTCTGGTGTATCTTCAACGGAGTATATAAGAGGAAACTTTCATAATAAATCAATTATGTCACGTGTATGCTTTAAAAGCACACATGTCTTCATCCTGTAATCAACTTGTTAGACGACAACTCATTAGAAGCAAACAAACTAGCACTATAATTATCAATAACAACGAAAACCTATGCCGCAGCTGTTCATGTATTCATCTGTTCGAAGTTGTAGTTGTTTTTCGTTCTCTGACAGAAAAAAAAGGGAATTTGCGATATAACGATGTATAAGATATTATTAAGGGACCTGTATCACACTGAGTGTAATTTTCTTCACCTTCCCACAGTCCGAAGCCATTTCAAAGACTCATTTTTACCAAGGATGCTGCAGAGCAAAGATCAGAGATAAGAACCGATGCTCGCAGTGCGATTTGTCCGCGTAAAGTGTTAGTGCAGGACATCACCCGTAACATTAAAATCTCGTTAAGAAGACTTCAGCGTGGCCATCTTTTGCGCTCGGCTAGAAGAGGATGGCCGTGTTCCTTCTTCAGATACGCATGATTGAAGACAACCGAGATCGTTACTTTCGGGTGGCTTCGAACTCGGGTAATTAACGATACTCAAAAAGTTTTTTTTTTCCGTCATCAGTAAAGTGTCCAATGTTCCTTAAACCGTTTCTCGAGTTCCGCCGGGGGCAAGCATAGCCACGTTAAAAAACAAAAACAAAACAAAGCAAAAACATCCAGGAACAACAACAACAGCAACAACAACAACAACAACATCATCATTAACAACCAAAACAAAACGTATGTGCTGTGAGTGCCGAATGGCACTGGAAACCCCATAATAGCGTTGTACACATCGTCAAAAGTTCATGACACAGAAAATGTTTAAATACCGAGAACAAAGCCTGGCGACCATTACTTTTTATGAGACATTACTGAAGTCAACAGTCAGTGGCGATCAATCTCTTGAAGCTCTTCATTTCTTCGCAAATCATGGTTGTTAACATCGAAGTGACTGGAAAGAAAAATACAACTTACGTAAACCCCCGGAGGCACAAAAAGGAGGGGGGGGGGGGGGGGAGTGATACAATTGCAAGGTGTGTTCTGCCGTAAGTATAAGCGGATGTAAGAAACTGGTTATTTCCCCCCGATCTCATTTGCTGCAGTTTATAGATACGATACGCTTTTTTTTCCCCGCTTTTGATCTAGTGTCAGAAGAGTGAGAGGGTGGAATTACATCGATGTATTTTCACCATGTTTGGCTTGTTTGGCATTGAGCAGCTGCAAGTAATACACCCAGGCTTTGTCTATTTTTGATGTATCGCACGTAATGTCGTACTAGATGCACAATGATCAATCGTGGTCGGATGCCTCCTTCAGGTTTGCCAAACTTTCTGCTATAGAAAAACTTCCGCACTGTAATCCAAGGCCTTAAAATGCGAGATATTATAAGATGACTTACATTACGCAAGTTACTGAGAGAGACAAATCCTCATTATGTGAGCCTTTATTTCCGAAATTGAGTCTGTATAGCAGACCAGCATACCGTTACATGCAGACTAGGAGCTGGTGATCAATGCATATGAAATCTGGTAGCATTAGCTGCTAACCACGAAGAATCAGGTCGGGCAGAAATAGATCAAGGAGTGAGTCTACCCTGTATCTGGTCGCGAAGTTTGTAAGGCTACAAATATCATTTCATGCAAATAGGTTTACCAACCTGCAGTTGAATTCCAAAAGACTTACGTACTCTACTTACAGTCGGTGGATTCTGTTCAAACATGCTTGAGTTTCGCACGGTGGTTCAAAGGTAATAAGAAAGAGCCTGTGCTACGCGCTTTATATGGAGGTAGATATTCGATGCATTTTCTGGACCCAAAATAACTTCTCCTAGGGGACAGCAAAGGGCTTGTCTAGCAGCTGGATCAAGACAGGCGTTACCTCGTAACATCTGATACAAGTTTCGGATTGTGTCACCCACTCTGTTTATGAATTGATACTTTGACTGGAAAAAAAGGAAATAATTGTTTAACAATTTTGTCTAGGGAAAAAGAAGAGTTGTGGCATAAAACCTGTCGGATGAAATTAAATATTTCATTTTATCCACCAAGATTTGCATTTAGAGTGCTCGCCGGGTCTGTCCGGAATCCCGTAGTGCATGTTTCTTCACGGCCTGAATTTTCTTTGATTTAACCATGGAGGTCATGTTTTATAGATTTTTGAAAAATGAAAGCTCTCAAACTGTAATATTTGAAAGTCTGCACCCGTTCATTTCGAGCTTTAAATAGAATCCAGCATATCTCCACATTATATCCTGCAACATTAGCCAGGTCATCACATCACTGTATAGCAGTATATGAGTATTGCAGTAAACTACATAATAGGGTTAAGTGGTAACAGGAAGATTCAACGTGAAGAATATACGCTGTCTTAATCGAAAGTATTCTTCTTATTTTTACCTTCTCTTTTGTTCTTCTGCAGCCGATTCCACCAGATGAATGGATGCGAAACAGCATGAATAATTATTTTCAGAACATATCCAGAGGCTGTTTTAATGGAAAAAAAAAAAGACTCAAAAAGTCTCTGTATTCTTATTAACCAAGTTAGTTATGCTGAGAACTCATTTAGGTGTAGTTACATTCCATACTCAAATTTACGTTGAAGAAGAAAAAGAAATGTATGAAAACCAAACGGTAAAGGGCTCATTAAAGTCGAACCGAAATCTAACTATTATTCTTTATAATCAATACAAGTCAACACACATTTGCATTGTATAGCTCTCTTTATCATATCATATAAATCATATCTTATTTCCACAGTTATAGTTCTAGAATGTGTTAGAATTCTTGCAATTCACAATGCGTTAATCACAGTGAACGCCTTCTAGACATAATGCGGTTGATTAGACTGTTATGCCAGGATATGTTAATAAACATGGCTATCTGGATTTACCCGAGTGTGCAATTTGTTTGACAGGTTTGTTACTAAGAAATGCCTTCCGACATAACATTGCTGTGTATGTAATATGCGGGGAAATACGTCGTGTTGACGGTATTTCTTATGTTGCACACAAGAGGAGACAAGGATTAACTCTAAGTCCAGCTCTCGTCAAAATAATTTATAACACCACAATACTGATATAAATGAAATAAGAGAGAAATACATAATAGATAGATAGACAGATAGATAGATAGATAGATAGGTAGATAGATAGATAGGTAGATAGATAGTAAATACATACATACATACATACATACATATATACATACATAAATAAATAAATATATAAATACACAGATAGATAGATATGATAGATGGCAGGTATGATATAATTGCAAATAAATTAGCACTCTCAATTTCTCGAATTTCTCGTTATTTTGTTTTGGAGCACTTGCCCAAGTTACCTCGTCAAAGATATATATATATATATATATATATATATATATACATATATATATATATATATATATATATATATATGTATATATATATTTTATTTAATTTGAATTGATTTCAAAAGAATTGTCAATATTAATTAACAACTATGAAAATGAAGAAGATTATATAATAGACTCATGATTAACATGAATCTTTCCATTCACTGCATATCCCAAGAAAATTTTAGTACGTTAGTACCACAATATTAGATGTATTACGACAAACACTGTTGTATGTGCATTTTTTTTTCGCAAATATTGATCACTATATTTTCGTTCCATCACCAACGTAGGAAAGTTAGATATGCATGATCACGAATGTTTTATTTTATTTCACAATGTTGCTTTTTTTCTTCTGTTAAAAGGATCTGTAATGACATCACTGTTTCACTTTTGTCATGTAGGCGTAGCAAGTAGGTTCATATGTCGCTGTTTTTGTCGACTGTAAACACGATGAACAATTATGCGATTCCTGCATTTTCCTCTCTTCGCTATATGTCTATCTAATATTCACAGACGAGGAAAAAGAAAAGTTGAATCACCCCTAGAGTTTTGAAAATGTGGATTATGATCGACAACAAACACACCACTGCATGCCCTAAGCCCTCCCGAGAGAATCGCGCCGTTTACATATTGGTTAACTTAATAACAAGAGAGCTGTGATAGGAGAGTGGGTTTAGGAGACGAAAATAGTTTTGTGATGTACTCTTCTTCACAAATGTCATTTCAAGTCTTCATTGCTATTTCACCTGCTAATAATTTATTTTTGCCTTATTGGCTGTTAGGTCTGCAATATCGAATCTATCATGAGATATAAACGTCAACGCCGACATATCCCGTCTCTCTCTCTCTCTCTCTCTCTCTCTTTTTTTTTTTGGGGGGGGGGGTTAAGAGTAATTCATAGTCTTGCCTCTATGCTCATGTTTCGACTTGTACAATTTGACGGTGTGTTTTCAGGAGAGAATGATCGTTAGTATCTTTTTTTTTGCACTGTTTCTATTTGTTGTTTGAGATTGAAAGTGGCCTGTTATTATTACACGCACGAAACGTGCGTCGAATCAAGTCGAATTACATATATCTTGTTGATTATACGGTACATGCATGCGTTGTGCCGCTCGCACACACTAGATTGATTATTATTATTGGTAGAACTTTGCATATTATTATATATTTTGTTCCAGTATACTTGCTATTTCTCAGTTGTTTTATTGTGAATATTATTTGGAATGATTATACTTGTCCAACCCCCCAAAAACACACACACACACACACACGCACACATGTTTTCAGTCTACTGCATTTGAGACGAATATGGTAGCAAACAAAATCAACAAAAGAATGATCTTGATAATACTATCAAACGTAATTATCATTCACATTGATAGCCAGTGTGGTAACAGAGTTTAACATCGATGCAAGTCATTTTTTTTTGTCAGACATTTTATCGGTTATCGGAAAGCAAGCTCTCTGTCTGTCTGTTTGTCTGTCTGTCTGTCTCTCTGTCTGTCTGTCTCTCTGTCTATTTATCTATTGATCTATTGATCTATCCATCTATCGCTCTATCTCTCATCTTTCTTTTATTACTGCCTCTCCCGCAGAGAGATCCCCTATGAGTGGAATAGTGCCTCCACCCGTTGATTTCGTGTATTCTAGTCACATCATGCATGCCAAGCAGAAAATTGGTAGTAGTGAATGCACGCTCCCGCACAACGTTATAGATGCTTTTGGCCTTCCGATTCGACTATAAAACCAGTCACGTAGAGTTGTAATCTCTAAAATTGTGGTGTGGATTGAGACCAACCACCTAGAAATCCTGAACAATTTCAAGAGAACATGGCATATCAGAAATCAAACATTGCTTCAAAGCGGAGGCGGCCGACACTTATTGGTATTGTATACGCAGTTTCTCTTTTTTTTTTTTTTTTGATTTTACAACAGCGACTCTATGGGTCATGGCAAGTAAAAGAAGAAAAATAAAGAATAAAATCCTAAATCTTGAAGAAGCAAAGGCCATTTCTGTAAAGCTCGATTTAAAGAAGAAGAAGAAGAAGAATTACATTTTTGCCTAGACTCTTGCTTTATTCAATTTATTCAAAGAAAGAAAAAAAAAATCTGTCTACCCTCCCCGATAGAAATAAAAATGGGCCAATGTATTCATATGCTATAAAGGCTAGCACAAACTGGTGAATACAAAGATGGGACAAATGCTTTAAAAAGCATTCATTCGTCCAGCACTTGTCTTCTGCTATTAAATTTTCTGACATAATATTTAGAATGATACATTAATAAATCTGTATTAATTGTTCAGAAAATTATTGTTTTAACATCTTTAGCTGTACATTTCGCTGCAAATTCAGAGTAGATTTTTAATTAAAATGCCAGCAGAACGCGAGGATCATAAAGGATTTCCCCGTGGATTCATCATCCCCAACGGTGCCCCCCCCCCCCCCCGCCCCTCCGCGCCGCGCCGCCCCTCGTATGTTGCAGAGGCAGCCAGGTTAATGCATCGACTAGTTTCCATATTGCATCCTTTCCTTTGACAACATGAAAGGACTATAGTCGCCTGAAATCCAAAGAGGGATCTTGCGGGTTTGTTGCTGAAATGTCGTTGTATATCTTGATATAATCGTCACCGGAGCCCCCCCCCCCCCCCCCTCTCCCCCTTCCTCACCCCGCCCCTCCCCCTCCTCCTCCACACACAAACGTACACTCATTCGCACTACAAACGGGACTAATAGTGAGTAAATAGTCAGCAAGTGGTACCAAAACAAATATTGGGTGCACATGAGGATACAATGCTTTATATTTCCCTTCCTCTCAAAAAGCCCTCAATTCTACTCCCTCCTTCCGCAAGTTTTCCTCATATATTGTATATCGTCACATGGTGTGTCTGTGTTTTGTAAGTACCTTTCATTATTATAAATTCCACTAATTAAATCAGAAAACACCCGGATGCAAAAAGGAACATGTCCATGAGATCGATATCTACAGTGTAAGAAGAAAAAGAATGAACATTATCATCCCCGTGGACATCCGGGAAAAGGACCTGCGCAGACCTGAGTATGTTTATGAGATCATGCGATGCTCTATAGCTTTGTAAAAATCCGTAGCAGAAGACATGACGACTTTTGCAGGGACGTCAAACATAAGAAACACACACAAAAAAAAGGAAACCAACTTGATCTTAACCACCAACACTTGGTTTGGTTTTATTTCCCGTCATAAAAAAGGCATACAAATGAAATGACTTTACAAATATACAGAGTTTACAGAAATGCAATATTATACAAACATATACAAATAAAAGAAAATCAACATCATTGAAAAAGTAAGAGTATGAGTTTACAGACAGAGAACCTAAACAATAATATCAAAGACAGGGTAATAGATGCGATACAGAAAACGGCTGGAAAACCCATATTCAGCGACACTATTATAGAGTCACTGGTCTTCCATGGGGCCCAGAAGAAAAGAAAAAAAAAGGGGGGGGGGAAACATCGTCTTGTAATAACAATGATAATTTTCAACATTGCCTTCTTATTCAAATTAATGGTCCTTATACAAATAAAAATAATCATCAATAACATCATACATCAAAATCTTTGAATGATTCATGAAAAAAAAACACCATGGTAAGAAGAAACATCACTTAAACTCTCATACAAATGTTCGCTCACACACACTACATGATATCTATAGTTTTACTTATATAATTTTGCTTTGTATTTAAAAAAAGAAGAAAAAAAAAAGAAGCACCGTAGTCCCATTCATAGTTCTAGGTGCATGCATGAAAAAAGTGAGTTCAGCGACAAGAATAATTGGTTGAAAACACGGCTTGAGGCAAACGAATAAAATTAAATTACATTTGATTCTTGCAGTATAATAAGAATCATTAGGCAAACACAAGGGAAGGGGAAAATAAAAGGTGAAAGACAATATGAGATATGAATTTAATAGCAAAAAGGGAGCACTCATGCGGTAAACCAAGTCACAACCGCCAGTACCTTGACGCTTCTTCTCTCTCTGTCTTTTATATTGTCAACCATATATTCATCTAGTTGTATGTGTATGTGTATGTTTGTGTCTCTCTGTGTATCTCTGCGCGTCTGTGCTTGTATATGTGTGCCGATAAAGCATGCAGATTTGATTGAAAGCGGCTGTGCGCTTGGACGATCTTCTTTATTTTCATTATTTTCTAGAGTGTGTCATGCTGCGTATTAAATACATTGTATTTGGGCAGTCACCCAACAGACATGGAATCATCTATTAAATTAGTGTACTTTCCAGGAATATACTCTGACAGACGAAACTTTCTATATGACTTCAGAGTAGAGGACGTGCGAGTTCGTCTTCTAGGGTCCGTTGAAGTCTCGTTTTTTGCCGTCATTGTTCTGTATTCCAATCAGGTTCGATGGTCGGCAAACGATGAGGATATCCAATGCAAATTTTAATTCCTGAGAGATCAAAATGGCTGTTTTCTGTCCCTTGCTATGGTGGAGGATTTTGTTCAGAGGCCTAAAAACGTCAAAAAAGGTAGCAAGGGGAAAAAACAGGTTAGCCACCACTATCCTCTTCCCCACCCCCACCATCAGCGTGTTTATAAAACTCATCTGGTCTGTAAGAATAAGTCATACTTTGCCTAGAGCACATTTTGATACATTTTCTTTAAATGCATTAAAGAGAGGAAATAGAGATGTGGAAAGTGGTTGGGATAAAAGAAGCAATTTGTAACAGTTAGGCATGAATATCTATGTTTTAAAGGAGTAAGAAGCTATAACTTATAGCTCATATTTTGTGAGAAACAAATTACAGAGTTTGTCTTCTATAAAAGGTTTATGATATTTCTTGTCAATATTGACTGTGGAAATGAGTGCAAATTATAGTAGTACTGAAAACCAATGTAAGAATACAATAGATAAAAAAAAAAGAGAAAAAGCACCTGATAGTAAATAAAACCATCCAATAATCATCCGTATTGAATTATTAACCATAATTTTACCTTGACGTTGTTTTCCTTTTGTGGAGGGTGGGGGGGGGGGGCTTCTTATTATTGATATGAATCCATATGTTGCAAAAATTCTCATGACTCAATTCTCAGTTCTCAGTGTTACCTACCCTTTGGGAAGATAAAAGCTTTAATTTGTATACAGATAATAGTCTCGAAGAGCTAATGTACATATATAGTGTTAGGATTCTGTTTCTGTCATGGCGCTGAGAAGGATAAATCTTATGATGGTGTTTTGGATGAAAAGATGCATTGCCTCAAATTGCTGCGGAGAAGACGAATTCTTGGGATTATGCGACTGCGTTGAAGTAGCACATCTAGGGATATGTGGTTAACTATTGCTATTGGCAAGAGCATAATAACGCTTTTGCCTAAACCTTACCTAACCCATGAAACCCGGGGCTCCTTTTCTTGCAGAAACCGTCACTATTTCCACGTTGTATTGACAATTTTAAATTATTTTTGTCCAAATCGCATTATAATAAAGATGAAAGAAATGAAATAAAATGAAATGAAATGAAAGACTTAATAACATGATTTACATTCATTAAACATTCACAAAATCAAGAAACGGCGCAACATTATGGGCTTATGTATCAGTTCGGGAAAGGCATTTTTTAATCACTTTATGAAATGGGTTGCCAATTTCAGGATTTATAGTGAATTTAGTGATGATCTATGGTAAATATAGAGTGCTCATTGGAAAGAATGTTTCTTTCTTTCTTATTCTATATGATTGGATAACAGTGCACAATGAAGAATTAAGATATAAAGAGAAACCGTGCCAGATCAAAAGAATAATGGTGTGGTACTTGACTGGCAGAACAATGCATTGCCTCATTGTAATTTACAAGTTTCATTTTTTCCCTATTTTATCCACCCCCATTTCTCTCCTGTTTCGGTTAGTCAACTCTGAAATATTGTTAACTACAGTGCCTGTTGCAGTAGTATACGCAGCTTTATTACTCGCGCTAATTATTTTCGGCGGCATTGTCACAATCATATTAGAGTTTTTCATGTGGCTGAGCAGCACGCCATTAAGCATTCCGAGAAACAATGGGCTTGTATACTGTCTCTCTTGGAACATTAATTTCTCACTCGTGATCCTAGGTGTAAAGTAAACTAAACGCACACACACACACACACACACACACATACCTACAAACACACAGACACATACACACAAAAGAGGTGCCAACACGAAAGTATAGCAAAACCAGTTGAGATGACAATCAGATTATACAATGTCGAAGTAAGAGTTGTTAGTAACGAGGAGTTGTATATTTTGAGATATTTTAAGATTCTGGCAGAGTCCATCATTCGAATTCAAATTCAAATTCAAACTTTATTTTCACTTTCCTTTTTTCAACAGAATGTACAAGAAATAATATTATGAATTTGACATGCGAATCGTTGAAAATATACATAAGCAGACAGGATTAACAACATGTTGATGTCTACATGATCAGTACAATAAAGATACATACACTCTATATACACTCTGAGAAAAAAAAAAAGTGGAGGTACCCACTCAAAAGACTAAGCTTGTAACAATGTGGGTACCTCTGAGGGAAAGGGGGAAAAATGGGGTGAAACTACAACTACAAAGAGTGCGGGAAACTGGGGAAGTGGGGAATAGAGAAAAAAAGAAAGAAAGCAAAAGTGTGGAAAAAAAGGAACAAAAAACAGGGAAAAGAGGAAGAGAGAGAGAAAGAAGCCAAAAGTTTTTGATGCATACACCAAGGGCGAAAGCCCACAGAGACAATTAGCCAAGCGTCTTCGAAAGTGACACATTGTCGAGCTGCTTTCCAGCGGAAGAGATTCTAACTGTGAGGACGAGAGGACGAGAGCACGTATAGAATACTACCAGGCAGTAAAAATGATTGATGCCTCAAGAGAACGCGGCATTTAGTGAAAGAAGAGAAGATGATATCGTGCTCACAAAATATATTACAATATTAAATACATTCGGTTACATTATAAGACTTCAAAAGAAACATGTTCAATCTCTTTTTAAACGAATTCAATGAAGGTGCATTTTTTCATATCCATAGGAATAAGGGAGTTCCAGAACCTTGGACCTACATAAATAAATGTATGTTGAGCTAGCAAGGTTCTTAACAGAAGTAAATGAAATTCATTAGACTGTCTAGTTGGGTATCTATGGTATGTCCTGCTACGCATAAACATGGAGTTAAATATAAATGGGAGGCAATTATTATCATAAGTATACACAAATTGCCCTAATTGTAATAAAAACAAATCTTTAATTTGCAGAATCTTATTATCAAAAAAAAAATATATATATATACATACTTCCCACCCATATTGTTTTCCCCTGTCACAACCATCCCACCATGAGACACAAACACAAAAACACACACTCACGCACGAACGCACACGTACACACACAAGCACACACATAAACACACACACACACACGCACATCCACGGATTACTGTGTCATAACACTGGCACGCAAATTTTCTTCTTTTTTTTTCTTTTACTTTTTAATGTCAGCTAATCGAAGTCGTTAGCATGTTCGGTTGCCGACGCGTAACTGACGACGACGTGTCTTTAATATGCTTTCCAGTGCAATCGGTGTCCTTGCTATTTCTGCCCAAATGACTTCGGACGTGTTTATCTTGCAATTGAGAAATTAATTCCTCCTTAACTGCAGTCCTATCTCCAGTCTTCGTTGAGCTATTACATGCAATACCTTATAGAGGGACCTTCATCGAATCTCAATTTGCTAATTACTTTCTAATTTCCAAGATAACCTGAAATCGTTTGTCACCTGGCACTGCCTGATAATTTGTGTTTGTTTGTTTGTTTTTTAATTGTTATTAAGCCAAAAACTTGTTTTCGCGTTGATGTTTTCTTGATACACGCGCAAAATTTCCGGTTTCTAGTTTGGTTTTTGTGTTTGTTTTCACTTTTCCAAAAGTTCGACACGACCATTTTATGGAAGTACGAAATTATGTTTTCTCACGGGGGTGGCTGACGTAGGTGTATAGAAGTGTCGCAGAAACTACACTTATCAGTGTCAAGTCTCTTGCTTACGACAACAATGACGTCATTATCCCTCCGAACTAATGGTCCAGGAGTCAAACGATTCCTGTGGATCAGTCTCAGTAAGAACCCCCCGTGCATGGATTACTTGTTTTTGACATTTCAAAGACATAGAAAGCTACATTGCTCTGCGTGGACGAGACAAACAACAACAACAACAACAACAACAACAACAGCAACAGCAAACATCAACAACAGCCCTTTCCTTATCCCACGCAAATTGGGATGCGCAAGCACCCTCCCCCACCTTTTTTTTTTTTTTGGGGGGGGGGGAGGGGGGACTTTGAATACTGAGAACTCAAATGACTACGTCGCTGATTTACAAACGCCAATATGAGTATGAAGGTCGACCAAAAATTTATCATTGCCTCTTTTTTTAGCGAATAAAGGTATTCAAATGAAAAAGAAACAAATGAACAAAAATTATATATCTCTAAGATATTGGCTTGTTTTGAAAAGATTATTTTGGTATAATCTGCCCGAAGATCCATGCTTTTAGATGCTTCAAATCGCAATTAGAATAATCAAATTCTTTGTGTGTTTGCTTGTTTAAGTATTCCCCTACCTACCTCGTTTCCTAAATCCAGCTGCAATCTGAAATCTGAAATTTTCCATCCCTCGGTAAATTCTAATTGTGAATTCCGAAATACTCCTCCAGCTCGAAATTCTCATCGTGATTCCACTTCTGAATTCAACAGGACACGAAATTTATTTTATTATTTCCCCTTGCATTTACTTATCTACGTACGCGGCCAATACCTCACATGTCACTGTACGTACACGCAGGAAATGCCGGAGGACAGATTAAGGGAAAATTAAATTTCGATGCTGTGATTTATGTGATACATTGAAACGTCAAAAGCAATCACAATCTGTGTAAACTGTCTAAATTTCAACAAACACTCAAGAAACTGTACGCTTCTTATATTCAAAAACCTTGAAGACTTCCTTTTTTTCACAAAATTTAAAGCGAATCTTTTTCATAAATCTTATCTATCCAGGGAAGATAATAATTTAGATTCCATGCTCCTGAATTATTTTCAGGTCTGTTCTTCTTATGTAATCTAAAAAATATGTTGAAATATATATAAATTTTCATCACAAAACATGCCAAACATGTTGAATGCTGTTGTATTTTTTAATAAGAATATACAATATTTGACCCGCTTGAACGTTTACAGTTTTGTGCACAATTCAATTCATATTATTGGGGTCATGAAATACGTTGAATTCAAGAGCAAACAGGAACATACTGCTAGAGTAAGGACGTGATTGAAACAATTGTCACCTCAACATAATTTCACCATATTACAAATGATATAGATAAAGGAATGCGTTTTAGATGAACTCATGACCTCTGAAGCAACACTACAAGGCATGTACCAACACTACCTTCAAGTAGATTGAAGATGATAAGGTCATTTGTTTCTTGTACTGAATATTATGTAAGTTGTTTTCGGGGAAAAAAAACACCATTGTTTTCAATATTCAGTGCCAAAATATTTATTACCACCTACACATACTTAATTGTTATTTTCTGTTCTTCCTTAATAATTGATATCATACTTTTGCTGCATCAGTTGCTGGGTCTGTTCTTTGAGTCAAGTGTGAAGAAGATCATGGTATCTATTATTTTGAATAAATCTGAAATTTCATTTCATTTTTCTGAAATCCATCAAGTATGACTGATCAAAACTACAGGGGGCGAGATGATCTCGTCTCTAGCTGAAAGTCTTTGCAATGCAACATAACAACAAATGTGATAATTATATTTCGAAGTGCATCATGACGTCCCAATTTACGAAGTGCTTAGCTTTCGGACTAGTAAGGTTTTCTTCGTACTGCACAAAACCTTGCGTTTTGCAGAGTTGTCCTGAACAAGACGTTAGAGAAGATTGAAGGGCGTGGTATATCCACGTCAGTTTTTGTCACCGTTTAGTTTGTTGGTACTGATTTTGATGACTATATTATCGGACAAAAAAAAAAAAATACAGAGAAAAAAAAACACCTCGTAAATGACCTATTGGGAAATAAATGCAGTCAATGTGAGCAGTTCGATATCACCAGTCTGTTCAAAAGCATTCACAAATGCGCATGGCCACACACAAGCGCACACACATAATACAAACTTGCTAAGAGGTCGGCTTCAATCTACACTCCAATAATGGTCAAACTGACTATAGTGGTATGAGCAGATGAGTGCACATTTTTCGCTTCCTACCAGGGAGGTGGAAGCATCTCCCTGCTTCCTACTGTCCAAATCCACAAATACACACAACGTGCTTGGTATCTCTACTTTGGTTGGAAAAGGGGTGCTTTCGGAGATCAAATTACGTATGTCACATGTATGCGATAACGCTTTGGAAAGATGCACGATGGCGAGCGAAAGATTGGCGTCCATGACTTCGCATGATGAATTACTGGGTAAAGCCACGATTTTAAGGGTGCCATTCAAACGGTCTATTAAGCTGGTGATGGGAAGAATATATGAGAGAGAGAAGTGGAGAAATATTGTCGTTGTTGGGTGCGTGTTGGGGCGTGAAATGAGCACAAGAGCCCATCTCTTTACAGGACTTTGGTGCGTGATGACGCTTTTGGACAGAACGACCCCCTGGAAATTGGACAAAATGTTTGGGAAATGAGGAATGCAAACAATAAGGGGATGGAAATGGAGGTTCATGACATTCTTATCTGCAACGGAGTTTTTAGTTGGAACATGACCGGAGTCTAATGGTTAGACAAAACTAAAAAAAAAAAAAACAAAATTAAGCAGGAAATATAAAACCCAGTAGGGGTAAAGCTTTCTAAACATTGCTTTGAAAACTTTCAGACACCAAGACCTCCATCATCACACAAGCAGATTATCGTTAGATAATATCATTATACACGTAACGCGCAGTCGATGTCAATTACGTGTGCCGCGTATGTGTACTTCAACCAAAAGTATGTGTCTCTGTTATATTCGTTAAAAACAGTGTCAGTACCCTAGTCACAACTCTTTTTATTGTACATGTATTTATCCTCCTTAATTCTGCGAGATCTCTGTCACTGAATTCTCTTCGACAGGTGGAGATTAAAGGAAGACAGATACACGCTTGTTTGGATAATAACAATTCAATTTTCCCCTTGAACCTTGCAGGTTGGCACCAAACGTTCGCGTTATACCCCCATGTGAATCCCACTGTCACCTCAATTAAAACAAGAAAAACAGAACAAACACTAAGTAAGAAAGAAATCAGACACCAAGTCAAGATGATGATGTCATTTTGAGAAAAAAAAAGCGTGGGCTTTGATATACCATGTGAATCCCATTGTAACCTCAATTAATATATATATATATATATATATATATATATATATATATATATATATATAATATATGAAGAGTTTGTTCGCAAAAACCGATAAGTCCATTTTTGAAGATTTTGAAGTACGGTCTCTGTCATAAAGTACAAAATAATACCTTTTAAATGACATATTGGTCACTATTATAAAGGTACATTTTTGAAGTTATGGTCAATAGAAGCTAAATTTTCTTATTATTTCCTTATTTTTCTTGACCTTTAATCTCAAATATCTCCATTTGGCAAATATGGACTTATCGGTTTTTGCAAACAAACTCTTCATGTATTATTAATAATGATAACTAAAAAAAGAAAAATCAGACGCCCAGTCCAGCATGTCATTTTGAGAAAGATCTTTTAATCTTTCCGCTCACTTTCAAGGCGCCATAATGAGTAATAGTCACGACTTGAAATCTTGACAATCTAGTCACGTACGTCTTTCTCTCTGTTTGACTTTGTTGTTTTCTACGCAATTATGACAACTTGCACTGTCTTATCACATAAAGTCGTTACTGACAGACTTACGGAGAGATTAAAGGATGTTTTGCACGAGTAATCCGGTACGTCTTTGGCATATCAGAAAGCATTTTTCTTTCTTAACTTGTCTTGCTTTTTGTCGTTAGCTCATGATGAGTGTGTGTGTGTGTGTGTGGGGGGGGGGGGTGCTGCAGAACAAGAGACAATTCGCCTCCCCCACTCCCCGCCCCACCTCCCCCATACAAACTCGCTCGCACAAACACACACACACACACCAAATATCAACAGTTCCATAGCAACCGCCACGAACAGACAAACAGATTATCCGGCCATTACTTTTGATATGGTGCGTACGTCTTCACCAAATTTAATAATCGTCTTAACAACGGTAGTCTGTGCTTTTAGGGTTTTTTCTTCAGCCGGGCAGAGAACGAAGGAAAAAGGTTTGATTATCATACAAAATGGCATACAAAATCTGTTTGAAACACTTTCTATCCTGATAGTAAAGTAAAACACTCCAGAATCAGATAGCTTTGGTTTCATCCTTTAAAAGAATTACAAGTCAGTCCAAATTGGTGGCAAATATTTAATGATTTCAGGCGGACTGAAATAAGATACCTGAGAACTTAATTAATGGTTTTAAGATATGAATAAAACCAGCAAAGAAATTCTTTATGACGTTACTATGTTTATTTGTTTGTTTGTTTGTTTGTTAGGTGTTTTTTTTTTGGGGGGGGGGGTTGGGGAGGGGGTCCTGATTGCATCTTGCGCATTCTGACCCACTGAAACGCATTTTTTTTTTTTTTTGCCTAGCCTAAATGGGTTTTGTTTATATGGATGAGTACAAAATTAAGTCAGGTATACTTAAGAAACATTTGAGTTGCATGTAATCCTAAAAGATTGGTCGTGTTTCACATTGGATCCCCAGATCCAAGCTTTAGAAAATTATCCTCCCAATGCGGAAGCTTAAAAACTATAGTGTTACATCAAAGTTGACTTGTTTTTCAGTTTACCAAAAAAGAATCATTATAATGACCCCCCAAAAAATGTATAAAGGAAAAAGAAATAGCAAAATGAACATTTCAACCTATATAATTCCTAATAAAAATAGAATACGAAAAAACACGTTGAACTCGTTTACAACGAACGAATATCTCTTCCTGCTCTTACTGCAACAGCTAATATCTCTGAGTTTTGAAGGTGTATTTTACAATTTTTACGAAGTAGAGCAATATTTATAGAAAACATATTGTTGCATTGATATAAATTTTAAATGATTGGAGATACTCGGTGTAGGTTACATCTGTTGTGATTTGATGGTATTAATCGGAGATAACTCATTATAGCTTCTGAATGATTAATCAGTCCGAATGTCCGTACATGCAATCCTTAAATTGAAATGAACATTTGCCCTTAGTTCCAATATAGTTATGTGTCTGTGCTGTTGAAGATGAAGTTGGTAATTGCCAAAATGAAGAAATTAGAAAAATCTCACCCCGCGATTTGAATAAATTCAAATTGAATGATTAATTTGAATAAATTCATATCAAAAACATTTCATTCCTTGATTTGAATAAATTCAAATTGATTCGAATAAATCCAAATCAATTTATCAAACAATTCCTCACAAACACACACAAGAAAGTTTGAGTTTGTTTGAGTTAGAGTTTATTTATAACAACAACATATGTACAGGAAAGTTTGAATACATGTTTATACATCAATATTAATGCATAGCACATGTAACTGTCTAACCGATCTAAACAAAACATATTGAATATAATCTATAATATATAATTGATAAATGATTATGTAATCTAATAACTATTAATCTAAAAAGAGCTACAATATGGCAATGTTGTACACAATGAGGTTGCTAAAAGAACCAAGAGGTAGCACAGGTGCTAGTAGGTGTTGGTCCTTTTAAACACGTATTACATAATGAACTATTGAAATACATTAAAAAAAATACTGTTATAACATTATTGATTTGTAGTACAGTTGTACCATTATCTATACAGATTTAATGTGTTTTGCTAAATTGCTTCGGAAATTTTTCCTGGTATTAAAACTCCTTTTTTTTTCTTTTTTTTTTGGCAAAGCATTTCACAATTTCACTCCTAAGTCTTGAGAGTCTTTTGCTTATCTTGCTATAGGCCTCATTCGAGTTTGCATATAGGGTAGGGCTAACTAAACTAAGTTCGGGTTCACCATACAGACTGACATTATTGAAATATATAGTGTGAACGATGCATAATTCATATCTCCATGTGATCTGAGACAATACAAGCACGTCAAGACTGCGCGACAAGGAGGTGTATCACTTTATATAAACTTCCAAAATTAAAGCATTTAGTCTTCTTTCCTGCCTTGAACGACAGACACTCATCTTAAATCTCGCGGATTTAGCTTTCCGCTGAGAAGATACCTCCCTCTATATACGCGTCTTGGCAGCCTGAGGGGAGGATATACAATGAAGGACGTGAAATGTTTCATCTGTGCGGGTGATTAATCGTTTTTCCTTTTCTCTCTCCCTCACTTCCTCTCTCTGCCTTTGTTTAACTTTATCTTTCCTGCCTCTTCTTTCTCAATCGGTTGTGTTCTCTTTCCTTCACCATCCTCTTATTGTTACTCCTTCTTGACCATCTGTAAGTATTACATTTTCTTATCCTTCACCAAATCTTCCACTCTCCTTTACTACTTCCTTTTTTTATCTTTGTACTTCCCTCGTTTTAGTTCTTTTGTATGTGTGTGTGTGTGTGTGTGTGTGTGTGTGCGTATGTGTGTGTGGTTTTTTTCTTCTTTTTTTTTTCGTTTTAGTTCACGGTTGTTATTATCTCTTTCCTGCGCAGGAGGCGACAATTTAAAAGACGACAACATGTTTGTGCTGATTTGATCATCAATTTTAGTTTGGATTCCAGTAGTAGATTATATTTACCTCAGGGGGAGGAACAAACACGTCATTTGTATCAAATTTATATCATAGGCTAGCTACGCAGTAATCTTACAAGATTTCAGGAGACTGCTTGTTAATGACGTTGACTCTTCCATTCACCCTGTGTTTGTTCGGAAACGTAAACTATTTTCTTTTTCAGTCGACCAGGAAAGAATTGAAGCTTTTTGAGTTCAGTGTGTTAAAGATAGAAACCTCTCCTAATATTCAAACCAGAGTTGGAGGTATAGCTCTGCTATTGAACCCGTTAAGAGCAGATGAGGCGAGGTGATAATACTGGTTCCGCCTTTAACAACTACTCTTAATCTACTAAATTAAAATGTTCTACCTTTCCTTTTGAATCCAACGTCTTGCCTTGATTGTATCCCATATGATTGTTCCGACAGTGTGTCACACCTCGTGAGTGTAATCAGGCGTCCCGCAAAATCCTATCACCATGTCAAAACAGTTTACATATGTTATCATATACACTGTACTTTGAACAGTTTGTGAATATAATGTTGCAATACGATATGTTCTATATATATATATATATATATATATATATATATATATCATAGATAATAAATACAATATAATATAATATACCATATTATAGTATGTTTATATGTGTGTATGTAAAGTCATAGGCTTCTTTTAGAAACCAATAAATTAAAGTTTCATAAAACTAATCATATATCATAAAGTATAATTGTTGAGCAGATTCGGCCACTCAATCCTTTTTCATGAAGTACCATGCAAGAAATATTTAAAAATGCTGATGTATTAATGATTGTGATTTCTCCCATCCTCTCTTTCCTTCTCTTCAAACAAAAGGCTAAAACACACACACAGAGAGAGACACACACACACATTCACCACCATGCAATCAACGGTCATCGTCTTTTCTGTGGCTTTTGCCGCTCTTCTGGGATTCGCTGCTGCAACAGATCTTCCGTAAGTTTAGAGATTCGTTTATCGTCGATTAGTTGAGTATGTTGTTTGTTGATGTTTATAACATCATTACTATATTTATGATGTCATTCCTTCATACTTCGTTGTGCTACGTTTGTGCCACCATATCAATTTATCTGTATTTATTGCATTTTTTAATCTTGGGAATGTTATAAACAAAATGACATGGAGTAGAGTAGAATTATCATTTTTAATTTCATATTCCCTCATGTGCGTCATCTTTGTCTTTGAGTTCTGTCTAATATTTTATTTGCAGATGGCAAAATAAAACAGCTTTAGTGCTTCAAAATAATTCCAAAGTGTTGGTGACGGATAAACATAACCAACATAAAAAAAATGTTAATCAGTATAATTAATGGTTACCGTTGTTAATTATAAAAGATCGTCATGACCACCATGTGCCACACCCTATACCAGGATAATCAGCCATCAAAAACCATATTGACCCGTCCCGGTTACATATTGTATATGATCTATATCAAGCTTTTATAATTATAATTTCATTTCATTTCATTCTAATTAACAGAAGTACAAAGTACAGTTTATTAAATTTGCCTTCCATACAAAATGAATGCGCCTCGTTCTCATCATGATATCGATAAGGAAAACATCGGTTTACATAATAGAATCGTAGTAGGCTAAACTGTCTGGCTTTAATGTCAATAACGTTCGGCTTTAATATCAATTGTATTGATAACGCATGGGTTAGTTTTGACGTAAACGTGTAACCTGAACAGCCTACCCTAAAGTCATGTGAGTGTTGATTGGCACTGAAAACTCCACAGCTTCACGACACAAAAGAATATGGGTGGATAATATCACTATCTTAGGTGTAAATGCTTGCCTTGATTCGCCTTTACCTGATTTTACAAAAGGTGAGCATTAATTTTGTTTTCATCGATCTTCCTCTCCCTCTTCTTCTCTCGAATGAGGCCACTTGAAATCCCCAAAATTTCATGATTTCAAAATGTCAAAGTGTCATAATTTTGAAATTTCATCTGCAATACACGGGCTGAAAACCCAGGGAAATTCAATTGAGGCTTTAGTATACAGTTTGATGTATTACTTAAGCTAACACACAAGATTATTGTCTCTAGCAATTACATAAGAATATGTTGGTAAATCAAAAAACATCCACCAACTGATTGACAGTGTTGTCCCCATACACGGCGTCTGTCGCTTTACAATTTAGTTGAATATCTCCTAAAGAATTCGAGAGGCTTTTGTCTTTCAAGATTGCATGGCATGTATCGAAGGAGACTGAACTAAAATGAATGTAATCATAATGGGGGAAAACAAATACCCCTTAATCACAGCATGTACAATTGGCTTGGCTGTGGTTTGTTTGACTTTCGCTGAATTTCTCTCTCTTTTTTCTCTCTCTGTCTCATAATATAAGTAGTGACATTTGTTACTTGAAAGCAAATGCCCTCTTATGATTGCAAATAAATTCAAAAAACAAAAATCATTTTTTTCTTGCTATTTCTTGTTTACTGTTGAATTGATTGTGAACAGACAAAACCGAGAGAGAAGGGCGCCCTCGGAAGGTTTTGAGCCAGCCACATGGGACAACGGAGAAGAAGCAGGAATGGGAAATGGATTCAGAGCGGACGGCATGTGAGTTCAAAGGTCAACCAGTAGCAGCTGATTAGTTTATACTTTTTTAGTTTCATCGGTCATCAGGGTCTGAGGGGTGTATTATATAGTAAGGTATTTTTGGATAAAAACGTGTTTTGTGGGTTAAATTTTGTTATATATGGAAGTCGAGATTAAAATCACGTTCTTCATCGTTTAGTGGAGGTGCGATTCAAAACAGTGTTTCACTGGAAACAAATTGAAATAGGGTTTCTGGTTGCGCGCGTCCTTCTTGACCAATGTGATTACCAAGGGACAAGCTGAGCGTAATAACATGCACAATAGTGAGCTTTAGATCTGCGACGCGAACGCCCAGACGACGCAGCATCCCGGGTTGGACAATGGAAATAGCTGTCTCGTGCACGAGTAGAACACCACTTTTTCCCCCTTTTTTTTTTTTTTTTTTGCCTTACTAGCGTCGTCTTTAATAGCACTCTCGTCGCAGATCTAAAGCTTGTTATTAGCACAGTCCGCGCGAGCCTGATAACGCTCGGGCTAAAGTCTTATACGCGCTCCTCTATCTTTACAGTGTTTCAAAAACCATGTTTCAAAACCGTGTTTCTTGGTACACGTTTTATAAGCAGTGGAAAAAAAATAAAGTCCGCTATGCAAACTCAGGTGTGCTCTTTAGTCTGACTAAGTCTAATGATACTACCCTTTTACTCTTTACGATTAGTCATCCTGTAATGTTTTGTGTCATGTTTGAATGTTGTTTCCCGGTAAGAACATCTGCTGCCAAGTGGTAACGAGCGAATGAATGATATAAAGAGGCACTGTTAAATAAGACCAAACAGTATTACACGAGCGCTTACAAATAAAGGTTACGTATAACGAGGTAAATATAAAACACTGGCAACAAAGCTACCACTCTGAAACGCACTTTACACAAGCCAGACAGCTTCATTTCATTTCATTTTATGTCACTTGTGATTTTATTTCAAAACGGTTATAAAAGGAACTTCAAGTCCGTGCATAAAATATCACGTTTGAAACAGAGCACAGTAGATTTAGACTATATAAGTTGAAACAAAAAAATAATTGCAGTAAACCTAATATACTGAAAATGAAGATAATACAAATAGCTTTATTTTATTTATATATTTTTTTTTTTGGGGGGGGGGCGGGATTCCTTTTTTTACGAAGTGGAAGAGTCTAAATCCCGTCGTTATCCACACTTTCTAGGCAGCAAGTAAGTTTTATAACCCAACTCTGTAAACAAGGCTTGTAAGATAAGAAAACTGTATTTCAATTTCAATTTCAATTCTGATAATGTTAGAATTAGTAATATATGATATTACTGCAACGTTTTTTTGTTTTTTTTTTCCGGGAATACAATGTACAAACAAAAATACAACGATAATAGAAATATTGCCAAAATTGGATCCCACCCACATCAAAACGGACATGAAGTTTTCAACAGGGCGGTGACTGTTGGCTCAGTCGCTAGCGCGTGTTACGACCAAAATCACTCTGAGAATGATCGCACAAAAGAAACAATCAACTAATGTTCAGGCGGTTTATTAACAGTGATATTTAGGTACAGACTCGGTTTTCACATCAGTACAATAATGATCAATAGAAACAATTACAAATCGGTAATGGAATCACTTACATATTTTGTTAAATCGCATAGTCCGTGTAATTCCTTTGAAGTGTCCAGATACGATGTCCGATGTAGATGAATGATCCGCGATGCACCGATGAATGATACCTCCGACGTAAATCCAGCTCTAGGCACTGGTTGCAATAATCCACGTTATAAATCCGGGGTAAAGTCCACGATATATGTCCACGGCAAAACGTGCAGAATCCAAACGTTATGACGACCACGTCCAGTTGATGCGTTGAATGATGATTCACTTTATAATGTCCAGCAAGGAATCCAGCCCGTCACAGCTTTGCCGTAACAATGTCCGTTGACACTAAAATATCTCCAATGTAGGCAAATAAATTCTCTGCAGGCAAAATGTCTCCCAGGCCTTATTTCCACAAACATAACAGGTCAGCAGGTGACACAGGACTGACTATAACAAGTCGCTTCAGAGCCTGACGTGACGTAACTCTCAGAGCAGAGGTGTTGGATACTCTGCCTACTGCAGAATTTCTCGGCTTATATACTATCCATTCACCCCTTTCTAGTACATTCTGTAATTTTCTCCAACCTGGGGCTATACACACTTGAATATTCTAGCAAGTCCAAGTTCCAGGAATCCTGGATGACTCACTGCCTAACTATGTGCATAACATCATTGCCAAAAATAACTACCAATCACATTGGGCTACAGGGACAGTGCCTCACTCAGCCAAATATGTAAGCACTTCCCAGAACATTCTGGGATGGGTGAAATCATTCTAGATTGAGTGAGCTATAATGTATTCCCTGTCACATGCATGTACTGTAGTTACATTGTATATCACCTTGAAAATTCTCCACTGACCTGGTCAGCCTGTATGTACTATATCTATATCATATAGAATGTTCTCCATTAATCTGGTCCACCTGTGTACATACACATTAAAACAACCACGCATGCAGTACATCATACATGTACATAACTAACTAGAACCAAATGTGTACATTTGTGACACGCGTCTGCCTCACAATCACGCGGCCCGGGTTCGAACCCGAGTCTGGACTGAGCAATGTTGTGTGTAAACATACCGCCCCCTCTAGCAAGAGGCAAAACACTCTGTCCCTTGGATAGGACATAAAATGGAGGTCCCGTGTATGAGAGAGTCACAGCTCATGCACATAAAAGATCCCGCTTTATTCATTCATCGCAAAGAGCAGGGTGTTTAACCCGGTGAAGTGGTCCCACCTCACATCCAACTGGACCCCATGGAAGACCAGCTTAGTGTAGCTGAATATGGGCTATCCAGCCATCTTCACAGATGGAAAATGAACAACAACAACAAGGAAAAACAAATCAATTAAATTAAATTTGTAAACACAAACGATTTCAATTAGGATCTATACTTACAAATTTTCATTTTCTCCTTAATGAAATGTTCCATGTTGCAAGGGCCGTCTCAAAAAACAAAGAAGAAAACAGACATAGCATTATGCTTGACAAAATGTGACCGGCGACAACGGTTTCAGGCAAAAGTCGGGAATTTTGAAAATCCATTTTTTCACTGAATCACATTGCCCATTTCCTAAGCTTTGCGTTGATATAAAACACTTGTATTCTTCTGCACCATAAGTGGGCATAAAAAGAAAAATAAAATGCACTTTTTAAGTTGTTAGCCTGACAGAATTGCGAGAAAACAGGCTTTGAAGATTCACCTCTTTCTCAAAGACAATGTCCGAGCGGCGATGCGAGGGGAGAATCACCCATCCGTACGATGGTGCCAATCGATGTTAAGCTCCGCCTCTAGCAACCACATCGCCTTCTGATTGGCTCACTGAGAGAGTCAAATTTCCCGGGCACCTTCCTCGGAGCTCAGCGTATGGAGCCGAAAAGGAATGCCTTTCACTCGGGTTTGTTTACCAGTACGTCTTTCAAGATGGCGAATACGATAATTGCACGTATGGTGTCACAGAACTCTGAGTTCTGTGTATGGTGTACATGTTCATGTGTATGGTGCACGCATTACGCAATGGCATCCACACGCCATGACCGTGTGCATGTAACAGGAGCGGCAGCGAATCCACACATTTACAAATCGCGTTTTCATTGTGGTTGATTTGATCATTGGCGACCCTTTTGAAGGCAGAAAATTGCTAGTGCTGGCAATGGTCACGCTTCCTGTTTGTTTTGCTTTTACAAGACATGCATATGTTGCTTTTTTTCGGTGGTGCTAATTAAATTCAAACAAACAAACAAACACGACTCGTTAGTTTGGTGCGATCTTGACGTGTAGTATTTGACTATAATTGGTCACAATGTGACCGCTCCTTTCCTCTCATACACCTTCCATTGAGTCAGTCTGCTGTCATAATTTTACTGCATGTAGAAGTAGACAGATTTGAGAATATTTAGTTTTCTTTTCACACGATTATGTCATGCTACATGATTTTTTTTTTTTTTTGCACTTCCGTTGTCGAACATTGCGGTAGAATAGTTTGGATAGAAAGCCAAACGAAGAGCACGCACTACAAGAGCGAGCGTATAAACCGCAGATAGCAAGAACAATGGAGCGTGTGTAATCGTGCACGCGTGGACAAAGCATTCCCCAAACGCTGCGACTGGTGCCTCCGAAAGCCGAATTATGTAAATGTATGCGACGCACCAGCCAATCGCATGCGAGACCCTGCGCCGTAGCAACGCTGGGGATATTGGCGCGGCGTTCGAAAGAAGCTCGAAATTGACGAGTGCGATCCAACATAGGGTGCTTAAAATTCCATTTTCGATAGGAAAAACTTAGTCTTATTCTATGAAATTTAGTATAGATGTAGAAAACATATCAAAGATTCGATTTCTGCAAAAAACCTAAATCGACAAAAATAATGGTCAAAATCTTTGTACCCCGCCTAGGAGGGAATTTGCTCTTGCGACTTTTGCCTGAAACCGTTGTCGCGGGTCACAAATGTTATCACGGCCCTTTGCTCTTGACAAAACGACTGAAATTACATTGATATTGATAGCTCAACTGAGGAAATTATAATAACATTGTATTTCAAGCGCTAACTCGTAGCCTTATGAAACTGAATAAATTTTTGAGAACTTTAGATCATAGGGAGTAAAAGAATCCTTCGAACAAACGCACACAGACACAGTTTGTAACTGTTCCATGACAAAACAAAAAGGTAATAATTCGCTTCACAATTATTCCAAGGTAAGCCCACTGGCTGCTTGGTAACGAGGAAAGCTCGAGATGTGAAAGTAGGGTGGCAAATGTGGGCTGGAATTATTGAAGACAAGGGCTTTTCTCAAAATCTTGTTTGCAGAAAATGGAAATGCAATTAAGTACGACGATTCATTGAAAAGCAGTTTGAAAATTATGTAGGATATTATCACCCCCCGTGGATTAAACAACCTTTTTTTCCCCTTGTTTAGCGTGTTCTTCTTGCCTGTTTTTCAATATTAGCATGTGTCTCTAACACCGTGTGCAAGGAATATATTCTTCAGATGAGAGTTATGTTGAAATCAATGCAAAAGTCTGAGAAACCTCATCTACTGAACTTTATTTTATCAATACAGGGAAGAGTTAGAATACGTTGGCAAAGCAAATTTCTTCTATACCTCTCCTTCAATTCAACTGCGTATCACGCATCGAACAGTGACGTGCGTTGCTGTGCTCGAATGTTCAAACCTCTCATCTGATGTCTAAAGCTTTAGAAAATGAAGTCTTATCCTCTACAATTGAATCTTAACATTCTAATCCTACTTGAATACTTTGTGTCCTCAATGAAAGTGACACCGGGAGGCAGTTTTCCATACATAATTTACCACACGGACGGCAAAATTCACTATGAGAAAAGTGTATTCTTCTGAGCTTTGTGGAAAGCATATTATGGTTCTGATCACAGAAATATAAATAGAGATAAGTTTGAGATTGTTGTATTGCTGTATGACAGGGAGGTATGGGGAATTATTAACCATTCAAGAGCCTTTTGAAATAAATGGTAACAGTAGTATAAGAATTACTATTAGTTTTTGTTTCACCTTCTTTCACATATGTGACCGTGCATCACAAAATGAACAAAAAGTCGCACCCATTGATTTTACGTCAAGACTAAAAAAAAGTTCATCTGGAGTTTTTCATATCTTCTGAAAGAACTTTCCTTCTTCTACACTATTCTGTAGTTTGGGATCATAACATGAATGGGAAAGTGTACTTTCAACAGTTTTTTTCTAAAACCATTGGGGGGGGGGGGTAGAATGATCAGGTATGTCTCTATAGAGGCCCTTTTTCATTTCTTGAAGTAGTTTGCACACAACTTTCAAGTCTAATAATTGTTGTAAGGATAACGCTACAGCTTTAAAAGTTGGCATTAATCATGGACAGAATGTGTTAACAGAACATGGTAATAGAAAATGCTCAATTTCAGCTTAATCTGATAATCCCTTCATTGTAGTTGCTCCGGTGGTTTACATCCTGTGTTTTGTCCCTTTCATTGCACAGCTAGACGGCTTAAAGGATTAAACGCTTGAATAGGCGCTGTACTTCAGAGCCTTTTTTTTTCTCAGTTCACACTTTTCCAGAGTATGTGCTTTCTTTCCAGTATTTGTTAGGGGAGTCCACTTTAAAGGCATAATTTACCATTTGCAGATGAAACAAAAACCTAGCAATAGTGCTTTAAATTGTTCTAAAATGTGAGTTAGGGATAGAAACAACCACTGTAAAAATTTGAATCCGTATAATCGATGTCAAGTGTTGTTAAATACACAAAATATAAACAATAATTATAATAAAAATGTTTCCAGACTAAAGCGTATACAGTTACGGTTTATTGAGAAAAACACTGATATGTCCTTATATTTTAGGCTTTATTGCAAAACTTTTATATGGTAGGATGTTTTATGACACAACAGACCTACACATATGCATCAAATGTGATATCTTGAACATTTTTGAAATCACTGCTCCCAAAGGTAAACTGGACCTTTAATTGAGTTATATATAATTTTAAAGCTTACAGTCTGCTCTTAGCCATGTTTGGCGACTTTTTGTTGGTTTTGTGGTGCAAGGTCACATAATATGATACAGTAAGTGTAAGACAACATTCCACCTTGTGCACAATAGCTCTGCAAAACAACAGTCAAAATCGTACTGATATTGTCTTCCACACAGTTATACTGCCCTACTTTGGCAAAAGGAAGCAAGCGACAAAAGTGACATTTCTCGTGAAAGAGCAAAATGTGTCTATCATTTACACTGACGTCAATGGACTATCATGATGTCTTATCTAATATATCTCTTAGTAGGATGGGTGTTTCTGCATAAAATTTGGCCTGGAAGAAGAGCTCATTATGTGAATTATGAAAACATCAATAACTCAAATTCGGATGGTATGTCACTTCCTTCCTTTTGCCAAAGTAGGGCAATATACCTGGGTGCTGTTTCCGCATGATATATATATATATAAAACACCTATTTAGAATGTAGCTATCAGATTGGTCGATTGCCCATCACGTGACATTTAGTGAAAAGTTCCATTGCACGCTCTCTGGCTGTCAGCAGTGCAATTTTGTTTGACCAAAACGTTCCATTGCACGCGATCTGATGTCACAATAAACAAACATGTGCCGCGCGCACTCAACAATTACAAGCGTGCTTACAAGCGCATACTTTTGTCACTCATTTTTGTGAACAACTTCGTTTATCATACGTACATGTACATACACGGTGACTGCGACTGTGAGGCTACTCATTCGTCTTTCACGGAAAATGGTTGCCATTTCTGTCAGCTAAATTCAAGAATCTGTGAGTACCAAATCTGTTGACGTTCGAGGTGTTGTATAAAACAAATAGTGTATGGTCTTTACTCGTGCAATGGTACCAGATTACCACGGTATCAGGGGGAAAAATCTGAGATGGATTTAAAGCTTTCTCAGTGGAAGAAGTCAGAGGGTCGTTTTAGATGGTATTAAATCTTCTCCAATAGCGGTGGGATCTGGAGTGGCTCAAGGGTCGGTTCTTGGGCCTTGCCTCTTTCTTTACATTAATGACCTGCCTGATGGTCTAGCGTCAAAGGTTCGCCTTTTTGCAGATGATGCAATTTCCTACATGACCATTGACAATCAACATCATACGCAAAATCTTCAAGAGGACTTAAACAAAATTGGTGACTTGGCGAAAAAATGGATGATGGTTTTGAACACAGATAAGTGTAAGGTTTTGACAATATCCAGGAAAAGAAGAAAGGTGCAACACGTGTATCATCTAAATAACGCCCCTCTTGAATCTGTTGAATCCGTGAAGTACTTGGGTGTAACCATCACTTCTGATTTGAAGTGGACCCAACACATCAACAATACTGTCAATAAAGCCAATAACGTCCTTGCATTTCTAAGACGCAATCTTCGCATAATATCTTCTGATGTTAAAGCCAGAGCTTACAAAACTTTGGTTCGACCAATGATTGTTGAGTATGCTTCCACAGTTTGGGACCCATCTTCCAAGATCCTAATCCACCAAGTGGAAATGGTCCTGCGCGATTCACTTTAAATCGCTACCATAACACCTCAAGTGTCACCAAAATGCTACAAGAACTTGATTGGACCACTCTGGAACAACGCAGAAAAAATGACAGGCTAATTATATGATGTACAAAATACACAATAATCTCACTCCTCTTTCAGCACAGGACTACAGTATATTATTAAACAGGCTAATCAGTTGACGAGAGCCTCGCAACCACACTCATATCAGGTACCATACTCGAGAACTGAATCGCATCGCCATTCGTTCTTTCCAAGAACTGTAAGGAACTGCAATTCCCTGTCGTCAGAAAATGTTTCACCGCCATCTGTGGGATCATTTCGAAACCGTCTAACGGTTGATCACAGTGGCTAGTTATTTTCGTCAAATTTTATATGAGCTTGTAAATATCTGTAAATAAATTGTATTATAATGTAAATAGCACAGTCTGCAAGAATCTTCAGTCTATTGAAGGAGGCAGACTTAATCGGAAGAAAAAGAAGAAGAAGATTTCGCACTCGGTGAAAGATGGGGCGCACTATTCAACTCGGCTTCGCCTCGTTGAATAGAGCGCCTCTATCTTTCACCTCGTGCGAAATCTTGTACCATTGCACTCGTGACCATTCACTATTTGTATGATATATATATATATATATATATATATATATATATATATATATACATATGGATTATTTGCCGCATTTGTTTTTATCTTTTATTTTCTTTCTCTTCCCTCTGTATGCAACCAATAAAGTAAGATTGGAAGTAGCCAACGAAAAAGGAAGTAAAACATTTTAATATCAATCCAACCTCGTTCAGATTTTATCTTTCCTATGAAATACCCCCACCTCCAATTATATAAAAAAAGTGTACCTTATCTTGGAAAAAGAAAAGTTTTTAAACTTGCGAAGTGTAGTAGCTTATCTTTTTATCCCGGCTTTTTCGTATTTTGTCCCCACTAAAGATGTCACGAATTCAAGCATCCATATGACTAATTCAAAATTTGACGATGACTGAATATCATCAATAAGGAGGGTAGTCGATTGCCTCCCACGCAAACGTTAAGCATACTATAGAGAAACAGAAGAGGAGCAATGTGCACCGCTATTCAAATATTCGCAAAACAGTTTGAATCTCTCGGTTCAACGGCCGTGCACGTTCTATGCGAGGGTTGATTCTTTTTCGTCAATTCCCTGTCATCAATGATTCAATTCCAATCTCAGCCCGGCGAATGACGCCTAATATCCCCCATTCGATGACACTTTTATACGGCACCTAATTCCAGTTGTCGAGAGTCATTTGTCGTTCCCTTTCATGCAGTTTCGGTTTGGAAATCGTCCCATTTTCTTGATTTTTTACTTTGATACGACGATATGAGTGTCCGTTTATCATCTACGCTCAGCAAGCCCCGGTTTGATGCATCTTCATTTATAGTGACACTTCACTTAAGGCAGCATTAATCGCTCAGGTTTTTTTTATTTTTTCAATGCAATTTAGTTGCAAACAGTTTCTTTAATCAAAGAAATACTTCTCTTTAAGACAATGACCATTAATAATGACTTAAGTGGAAAGAAAACTTTTCAAAATAAAAAAAAAACGACAGAAAGAAGCTGGAATGTTTAAGTTGAATCCAAGATCTGCATAACCACTGGCTTGGACTCGATAATCTCCCACCATCTTTATTTTCTTTTAACGCAGGGATTAATAAGAATATCCGAATATCTGTACGAGTTTGTATAATTTCTTTTGAAGTGAAGTGTGAAAGGAAAACATGTAAATATAAATGATCATTGAACTAGAGCATTAAATCAGTAGTAGCTTTCATAATACGGCATAGCCATTAATGCTTATGTTTGTATCAATGAACCGAATTTTTAATGATTCAATTATACTCTCAGAGAAATGTCTGAAATCTCAAAATAGAATTGTCTCACAACCGTATAATAAAAGTATTAATGATAATGATGATAATAATAGTAATAATGATAATCATCATAATCATAATAATAATAATAATAATTATAATAATAATAATAATAATAATAATAATAATAATAATAACAACAATAATGACTACTTGTATGGCTCTTACAGGCCCAAATTTTGGTGATCATGGCGCTTCAAAAAAGAAAGGAATCCTTGAAATAATATGAATATGTAATTTAATGCGCTCTAAATTTAGTGATGGTCATACAAGATTGCTTCTACGTTTCAACCGCGATGATCTATTTTGGTAGGGAAATTCAAATTATGCCGAGTTATAGACAGGGCTTGGATTCGCGTCTCCTTCCAGAATTTGACCTTCACTCAAAAGTCTAATCTACCGACATGTAGCTGTTTAAGCTTCATACAAGATCAAACTGATATAAGTGCACCTCTTCCTTCCTCTCCCCCCCCCCCCCCCTCGCTCTCTCTCTTCCTCTCCCCACAACCTCTCTTTAGTGAACGCATATTCTTTTTTGTCTTTTTGTTTCCCTTTTCCTTTGTATGTTACTAGTAGACAAAGGGATTTTTCAACCACAGAAAATGAATTGCGACTGATACAAAATATGAAATATGAATAGGGCGAAATTTCTCATTAATGGAAACTGAGCGGTTGATTACAATGTCTGTCATTAAGTGACCGTGCATCACAAAACGAACAAAAAGTCGCATTCCTTGATTTTGTGTGAGAACCTTAAAAAGGTGAAACAGGTCAACCGAGTCAATCTTGAGTTTTTCATACTTTCTGAGAGAGCTATTCTTCGTCTACATTATTCTTAAGTTTGGGGTCATAAAACGAAGTGGAAAGTGTGTTTTCAGCAGTTTTTCCATAACCCCTTTTTTTTTTGTAGAATAGTGCGATTAGGTAACGTCTTTAGAGACCCCTTTTCGTTTCTTGAAAATCCTTTGCTCATCCTTCACTTTCAACTCCAGTAACTTTGAAAAGTTTGAAAAGTTATCATTAATCATTTACAGAATGTGTTAATAAAGCATGCTCAATTTCAGCTTATTCTGCTAATCCCTTCATTATTTTTGCTCTGGTGGTTAACATCCTGTTTTGTGTTCCATTCATCGCGCAGCTAGCGCCGCGGCTTGGTGAAGATTAAGTGCTTAAATAGACCCTGTACTTCAAAGGCTCTTTTCTCAGTTCACGCTTTCCAGAGTGTGGTATGCTTTCTTTCCAATATTAGGATAGGTTAGGAGAGTCCATCTGAATTGAGTTGTACATCATTTAAAAGCTTAGAATCTGCTCTTTCAATATCTGCCCTTCACTAAAATGCACGTCTGGCGACTTTTTATTGGTTTTGTGATGCAGGTCACAAATAGTTTGAATTCTGAATAGTTGTATTATAGCATACAACACCACTCTATACCCTCTAAAGTGGGGGTAAATATTATTAGCAGAGAAAATTAGGCTCTGGCCCTTCCTACCAGCGAAAAATAGAACAAATTTATGAGAAATAAGCTGGAGACGTTTATTTCTTTTCATGTATATTGTGTAGGTAAATATTCCATAGGGAGGCTCATGTTCATAAAGTTTCCACCCCCCCCCCCCATTTGTTCTAATCAAAAAAAGTTATAAAAGCGTTTGTCCTAACTTACGGGCGCAGCAGATATCGACATGGATTTCATTTGGTACTCAACCCAATCTCATGAATAAGCTTGAGTAGGAGCCATGAATAATTGATGCATCTAGGCACCGACTTTCTTCTCAACTTTATCGAAAGGGTTCACTGCTGAGAGCTTAAAGGGATGGTATAGTTTTTGCTGAGATGGAGATTCAGGTTTAAATTTTGTTGCGAGATAATTAGAAACTAATGATATAAACTATTAAAGAGCATACTATTCAAAGTTAATTTGATAAAAATCGGTTTTGAAATGACAGAAATATCCAAAAAATAAATAAATAAAGAGGTCCTAATAAAAGGTGGGTCCCAGCACCTTTTATTATAGGACCACTCTGTTTTGTTTTGTTTTGTTTTGTTTCGTTTTGTGTTGGATATCTCAGCCATTTCAAACCCGATTTTCAGTCAAATAAACTTGTAATTCCTCTCAGAGTTGTATGCTCTTTGATATTTCCTGATGTGGTTTCTAACTATCTCACACAAAGTTAAAACCAGAATCCCCATCTCAACCAAAACTATACTATCCCTTTAACTCTTCTCGTCCTGTGGTGATTCTGCTATCATGGCTATTGATGTTATCAACTTGCATTCACTGGCTTGGCAACAGTGAAATAGTGCTTACGCAGTGCTGGAGAAAGATTGGACGGAATTCATTAAATAAATTTGAATGTATATCTACTCAACTTCAGAGGAAAAAGAATTGCCAACCTTATACACATAAGCATAAAAGCTAATATTCTAAAGGTGCTAACATTGATTTCTTCAATAGTATCTATTTATTTTGTATGCTTTTCGTATCAACTATAGGCCCTACTAAAAATTAACGGGAAATTTCATGAGGAGAAAAAGATGCAAATTCGAATCACATAATTGTGTTTTCGAAGATTTGGTCGGCTGTTAACATGGTGTTTTATAGCCGAAAGTATAGCATACAATCTGGATGAACACAGATAAAGACAAGCGGACTGATAGTGTTAAGTCCTTTATCACGTTTCGTTTAGTTGATGTAGTCATTAAACTTATTCCATTGTTCATGTTAATAAACGACAGGACGTTTTTTACGGAGGTCACTTTTTTTAGTGTTGTGAGCAAATAATGAGACAGGAGCCCCATCATTATTCATGTATAATACACAGTTGATTGGGCTTTCTCTTGATTTATTGAGAAGGGCCGACTATAAGACATTGTCTTCATAACAGTGTCGATAACATGTTTACTTAGATTTACGTAAGAGATAGTTTGATATTAGATTCGTAGTCATCGTTAGCTTAATTGTCACCCCTGCTATGCGTAACTGTGACGTTACTACCCTTATTTCCCTCCTTCGCTCCGCCATTAGTATCTATCACTTGGATTATTTTATCAAGCGAAACCTTGATCTATTATCAGTTTCACCGGTAATGAGTCATAACCACTTAAATGTAAGAACAGACTCGACTTTCTAGGAATAATGCTGGGAAAAACCAACGTTACTCATTAAGACCTCCACGAAATAATTGGATGTTAGTGTACAGTATAATAAATGAACAGAAACGAGGGGGGAACCGTATACTCGCGCCACTCCGCTGTTTTGTTCGGGTCGAAAAGGGTATCGTTTTACTTTGAGCGCCAACCTTTGGGCGGTCAATAAGACGTTACATGCAACCATCCGTTATTCTTCTTGCACCATTACTCTGGCGCAATAACACTGATTACTCAACTTACACCCAGACACCTGTATTACTAATTGGACTCATTAGCAGTCGTTAATGTCACACATATCATTCACGTTTAGCTTTTATGGACCACAATTTAACAATTTATTGGCGAAAACATTTTCCTGGGTATCATTATTTCTTGGAAGCAGCCCTCTGATCTGTAATTAATCGTGACAAGGTCTGCGCTCAGCCGCGCCTCCACCGCGTGTCTTGTTACTGTTAATGAAGGTCAGTGTTCATGGTCAGACTTTACAAATTGGCGCACTCTATACCCGGAGTCTGTAACTTAATAATGTCATTACGCTAGATGGACGGTTGTGATTTGAAATGTGTGCGATCTTTTTTTTTTTCCCCCCTTTTATTCATTAATCACTCATTTAGTTTGCACGATGCCCCTCAGCGAAAGAATTTTCAGTACAATTGGCATTCACAAGGGGTCGGCATAAATGCGTGTTAAAGGTTTATTTTCGTTCTCCGGCTTTTCTTTTTAATCTCTTATCACTGAAATATCACTACAATTCTACGAAATCGCTTTGTTCGTTGTGTTTGGTAATCTTGTTTGTGTGCTGAAATACTGACTACATGGACTTTGAGGGGAATCACGTTGGTTTTAATAAAAAGCGATATAAAAAAGAAAAACCTAAAAGCGAAATTATGAGAGAGTGCAAATAATAAAGACAACAGTAAATATTAAGGTAATCAGTATGGTCCCAATTTTTTTTTTAATTTCTGAAATCACATTATCATAATATTTATATCATAATGATGATGAAAATCATGCTGTTTTCAATAGAAACATCGAAGTTATCACAGTTGTTACTTTTTATTTCGTCATCATTGTCATTGTCCTTTAAAACGAAAATGGATATTGCAATATAGTTGGCTAATTTTATGTTGAATCTCTGGTCTGCTATTATAACTAGTGATAAGTCAGTTCGGAGTTTATTGTGCACTATTTAAATTATCATTACATCACAGATGTTTATCTCAATAATTAAAAAAAAAAACATCCCCAGTTGCTACAAAAGACATTTTCTGCTCATGCGCAAAGTAGAACCCCGATCTGGCTTATTCCACTTTTTTTTTTCTTTCTTATTTATGACCAGCGCCAAGAGAATAGCAGACAACGATTTTGCCGCCCTCAGACATCAGGAGAGGGAAGACAGTCTCCGACGTAGTCTCCTCCTCCAGGCTATGAACGACATGATGGCCAGGGCGGGAAAACGATCATCGTACGTATAATATGACTACTGATACTCCCAGGCTTCATTTCATACAAGATGTTGTAGGATAGCAAGTCTTGCTGGAATGGCAACTTCGCTTTATCGCAAAAGCCAATCAGGATGTTGGATTCTTGTCCTTACAAATTATGGGTTGCTATCATAATTATTATCATTTTTTATGGAGTGGGGCCACGCAGATGACAAAGAGGAGAGAGAGAAAAAAAGAGAGATACTTACAGACAAATAGAGGTGTATAGATGGAGGGGAGATTTAAATATGATAGTCCAAGGATTTAGAGAGCAAGTGGAAGATAAGAAGGGGGTTTGTGGGTGTGCCCTTTTCATCAGGAAAGAGAGTGTAGAAAATATTAATTGTACACATAAAATCCAGCAAATACACAGAAGTATATGCAAACACAGTTCATGAATATATAAATACATGTACATTTGTATTCAGATCTATGTTTGTATTCATAATTTTTTGTTTGTATTCCTAATAGGCGTCTGTGGGTGTGCCCATTTCAGATAGAGAGAAAGAGAGAAAAAAAAATGCATTTATGTACTCATAAAATCCGGCAGATGCGCAAAGCAGATTATGTGATCCTTACAAATACATGACTGTCAATTTTTGCAATAATATTATATTCGTATATATTATTATTTTCATATTTGTGTTCATAAAAATAAAACTAAATGGTGCCCACATATCATACTTTTGTGAAAATCGGTTATGCTAGATAATACCACACAAGAACGTGATCAATCACTTAGGCCTGTTAAAGTATATTGGATATTGTAATACGGCTAAAACAGGATATGACTATTGTGGCATTACATAAATTTATAAACGTTTCTCCCCTTTTCACTTAAATCCCCATGATTCTTAAAGCTTTGATTGTACTCTAGTAATAAAATACATTTGATAATGGAGTGAAGTTGTAGAAAGTACATCTAGAAAACCCATCTTCATCATACGAAAAATAATGAAAAAAACAAATAAACAAACAAATACCTACAAAATAATATATTGTACTTACAGTCTACGAATTTCTGAGAAATATCATTTAAAATGTTTTTCAGCCTGTAAAGATGATGTAATATATAGTAGTATACTCTCTAAAAAAAATGAGTGAAAACTTTCAACTTGAAGGAGGGAATAACAGAAAATAGTGACTTTAGAGTGAAATTTGAGTGAATTTTGAGTGAAAATGTTCATTTCCACTCACTTTACAGTGACCTCGGGGATCACTCGAAGATTTTGGAGTCACCCCTGAGGTCACTCCAAAATTAGTGGAAATGAACATTTTCACTCAAAATTCACTTCAGTTTCACTCTAAATCCACTCTTTTCTGTTATTCACTCCTTCAATTTTTTTAGAGTATATATCATTAATAATCTTATTTTGCTTGGGTTTGTTGATTTCTGTCTTTATAGCCCGGCGCAAAAACGATCTTTCACACACCACGACTACGCAGCATTGAGACAGGAGCTTGAAAGTGGTCGCCTGTACAGGGCCCTCCTAGACCAGCTGCTAGGTGGAGAGAGCACGCGCTAATCGCATGAGAACTGGGAACCCCGTACCCAATGCCAGCAGCAGTATCAGCAGCAACACAGCGACAGCAGCAGGGGAAATGACAGCAAAAAATAGTCATAATAATAATCATAATTTCAATTACCACAACAACAACAACAGCAGCAACAAAACATTTATGCGCCTTTCAATACGTCCCTCCAATTAAGAAAAAAAAAACAGACGGAGAAAGAGGGAACACACATACACTCATCACACACACACACATACACACGCACACACACACACACACACACCCTCACACACACAAAGTTCTTAAAACAACAGACTTTCCTGAAACCCTTTGCTCAAAGAGAAAAATGTTATTTCATACCAGTCTAGCTGATTTTAGAATAGTCGTCGATATTTTGCATAATTATGGATCTTCGTAGTTAATGAATATTCAAAGCAAGATTTTCAAAATCTAGATTGTTAAATTTCTCTTTTTCCAACCTCAGTGTGCTGTCTGCCTGATTTCTTTTTTAGCTTTCTGGTGTTTTTGTTTGTTGTTTCCTTTTAAACCGTATAGGGTGGACTCAAACATGCATTACTTTCGTCGTGGTTTTCTTTTTGTAAAGAAAAAAATATATCATATCTTCATGATATTTCTGTGAATAAAGTGTGTCATACTCAAGCGAATATGCTACCTTTGGGGTCACAATCAATTATACTACAGAAACAGAAGCAGGACACTCCAGGGAGGGACGTAGCTTCTTCCATGATAATGCTAAAGTTCTCAGTTAAAGAGCGCTCTGAAATTATTCTTTAAACTAGGTCATATTTCTGTCGACAAAATCGTAATGTAGAAGACACTCTCTATTTTTGTTATTCGGATACAAACAATGTCTTTTTCTGGCCACAGCTGAAGTTATATTTTTCAATACATTTTGAACCTTGAAGTGAAAACCTTACCACAGCAAATGAAATATATCCACGTATGTATATCAAGAAATCACCAAAGATTGGTGTCGTTATTATGTCACGGTCTGATTCAAGATTGCCTATTTTCAATGGGAGAATTTGAAATATGAATCGCAGCGCTGTGAAAACAATCATATATCTGTGTATTTATAATACTATGTCAAAAGTATCTGAGAACGAAAGAGGGCCTATGTTTAGGAATGCGAGACAAGTGTAGTTAGCAAGCACGGAACAGATTTTTGATTTTGGGGTTCACCATGACTGACCATAACCCCAAATGTTTGCCTGTTGTCGCCCAATTTCAGCATAAGTACGAACTATTGTTTTCACACAAAAAAAGAAGAAAAAGCAGAAAACAACAAATCAGAAATAGAGTATAGAAGCGTACTCTCTTAGCAAGGGCGGGGTCCAGGGTCCATCATAGTTTATAAAAGCTCATGGAGTAAACGTTCTTGCTGCTGCTATTGCACTTCCACATTAAAAACATCTGGCACAAAGGTTATGGCCAATATTTCTCGACCAAAAAGATGGTCTAACTATTCCATCTCAGTTGTTTCCTGTTAGAAAAAAAAATGGAAAAAAATACTGTAGGAATTTTCGAAAAAGGCAATATCCACTCAACCCTTCGCCCCCCCCCCCCCCCGACCTACGCCCCATCATGCCTCTGGCTACGGCTTCTAGACGTGAGTGAGTTCCGCTGAGGTTCTTGTATTAGCTTGGTTATGATTTTCACAGACGGCCCAAAATGAAGCGAATCGCGGAACCGTATAGGTTATTCGTTTGCTTCTACATAATGTATATCTCTAGTTTATTATGACAAAATACTTGAGTTTGGATGGTGACTCTCCATAGGTTAGGGTACATACGATTGCATTGTTTTCCCTGTTGTCTTATTTAGTTATATTTTTCTTCTTTCTTCTCCCTTTCCTTTCATCCAACGTTCGCTGCATTTGATATACCGTCCTTCTTAATTAAATAATCATCATCTTTATCTGTTAGTTGCTCAGTGTTGGCAATATGAGTTGAGGTAGTAAGCAATAGTTACTTTCATAGTAGTTGAGATTTCTCTTTTACTTGTATAAACATGCCATGATAATTATATTTTCATCTAACCTGCTTGGAGTTAATTAGTTTATATCTAATTAATTATCCATTAATTTTGTGTTACCAGGCCCTCAAATATATGTATCGTTGTAAAAGCCCTGCTGTTAGTCCTTCAAGACTTAGTATTCCAAAATTTGAAGATATATCTAACTTGTATCATTTTCCAATACTCTCAAAATGGCATCATAGCATTTCAGTAAGGTCCACTTTGAAATATTTTATGCATGTTCCGGCAGAAATGTTTGAGAGCAGTCGTAAGCATAATCACGTCCCTTCTTTGTGAAAATCGACGCAGAATACCGAAGACGTTTCTATGTTATTTATTGATAATCAGGCAATTAGGCAGAAGATCAGTAGATTTTTCGCGAATACTAATAGATAAGCCCTATTTTTATGACAGGCGTCATAGACTCCAATGTAGAAGTCGACATATGTTTTTAGCGTGTGTTTTTTTTTCTACATTTCTTCTATTGCTAGTCTTTTCTTTTCATTCATCATTTAGAATCTTTTCTCGCTGTTTGCTTCCTTGGACCTTTTTTATGCTATTATGATTCATAATAAAAAACAAAAAACTCTATCAAACTCGATGTTTTCAATATATCAATTCTATTCATAAAAACACATGTAATTGCTGCGAATAATATTTGGATCGGATCAAAGGTATCAAAGGTTTTCGAGGTCGTATTTGTTCTTACGTTTTAATTTGTAAAATCTAATGTGTCTCTGTTTACTTGATTGTGTTAAATCTATTGAATAAAGACAACTTAATCCTTCGAAAACAATGTTTTGAAAATATTTTGTAATTACTGGAAAAAAATCGATTGAGCAGACAAAGATTTTCTCTGTTGGTTGTCATTTATCTCCTGTTTATACATGTGTTTCTGAAATACATTCATCAGCCTCGCATATTGATACGTGTGTGTAAATGATAATACATGTCTATGATATAGCAACCGCTTTATGAAAAACACCTAGACGGTAGAATGCTAGAAGAAAAAAAAAAGAGCTACCTTCATATGCGGCCTATTAAAGTCAATCTAGTTTGAAAAAAACAAAACAAAGAAACAAACGTGAGGGCCATCAGAGTGTGTAGCAGAATTATACTAAGAGGGTCATTTGCAATCTGTGTGTTGTGTAGTGTGTGGATGTGAGTGTGCGTGCTGTTCTGCCTGTCTGACTTTTCCTTGCGTGTGTGTGTGTGTGTGTGTGTGTGTGTATGTGCGTGTAAGAGTTTGTGTGTTTGATTGCAGTTGATGGCATTTTTTTTTTTTTACTTCAAGGGCTCATCCATACATTGTATGTCGTTATTAAGGTACCACGTCGAACTAATTACATCATAATTAATATTAATGCTGGACCATACACATAATATTCGGCACAAGGACATCGACTCGAAGATTTCATACCTACACACTACCACACACAAACATGCACACAAGGCAAAAAAAAATATATATATATATATATATATATATAAATTTGTTGTTGCAACACGATTGAATTTTCATATGTCGAGATGTCTAGCACTGCAATGATAACATTTTTTTTTCTATCTCTCTCCATAATACCTGCAGATTGTACGTGAAAATACGAATTGATTTGCCTTTGCGTACTCACAAATAAAATAAATTATACGCAATATGTATATATATATATATATATATATATATATACATATATATTATATATATATATATTTATATATATATCATATATGTATATGTATATGAAATGAATATAAACACATTCTATGTATAAATAATAAAGAATACTTATTTTTTTTTTTTACAGATATATAAATGATGAAAAGAGATGTCGCATGATGCCAGGTTGGTAGAAGCTTTCGAGTTTGAATGTCTGTAGGATGATGAAGAACAGCATCCATTTAGCGCCATTTGTCTGTAAAAAAACATCCCAAGGTGCTCGGCTGGCACATAATGAAACTCACTATTCACAAAGTTGCTGGAAAAGATAAGTCTTTAGTTTAGGTTTGAAGGTATGAAACATGCAGTGATAAAGAAATAAATGTACATTGACGTGCACACATGGGACTGGTAATGAACATGAGAAGAAATGAACTATTTGAATTTTGATTTGATTTGATTTGATTTGATTTGATTTGATTTATTCCCTGTATGGCGTCATTTACAATTCTTTTTTAGCAATGTAATCAAACATAAAGATATACATAATTATATCGTACTCACTATTGCTGGTTTCTACAATTTCAACAATTTTCATTACACGTACACCTGTGACATAATTACAGTACAATATATATATATATATATATATATATATATATATATATATATATATATATTGGATTGGACGTGATTTTAACATGTCTTTAAACAAAATTGGAGATTTCAAAACATAAAACGACGGAGGATATAGTTTCTGTTGGCATGAATATTATGGTTGGCATATATGCCCTATGTCGAACATAACACTATGTGGACGAAGTGAATCAATACAAGCAGAAATATAAACATGTAATAGTGGAGTGTAATCACTTGCTCGACAGACGTGTGTATTGCTTTGGTTGTGTTGTTTGTGTTGTTGCTGTTCATGGGGGGGGGGGGGGGGATGAAGAGGGATCATTATAATCACAATGGCGAATCCAGGGGGCGTACCGAACGCGCCCCCTCTTTACCTTTCGTTAAAACAAGAGAAATAAAAAAGAAAAAAAACAATGTAAAGGCGCCACCCTTTTACTGAATTCCTGGATCCGCCCCTGTAATCATTCTTTGTTATATATTTGTTCATTTATTCACTATTCTTTACACAGGGTAGCCCCGTCATTTTTTATACACTAGGGAGTTTTCGCTGCACGACGGGAAGACCGTCCGAGAATACGCGGAAGCAATCAGCTGAGACAGTCCCCGTACTCGGACTCCCGTCCCCATATCTAAGCAGTTTCGCTTTCCTGTTATATGGTGGAGGCGTGGGTACAAGATCGCTGATTGGCTAGCTGGCTGGCTTGCTGACTCCTGCCCAGCATCGAGATCGAACGCTATTTTGACCGAATACCGTACTCGTTTTCCCCAGGACGGGACGTTTCTCGAATTTGATCATGCGCAAAAGGAAATTTTGCACACGGCAAGCTCAACTACCGGCTGCGTCGTGCTTGCGAAAACTCCCTACTGTTATTATTGTGGGCCCTGCAACAGAATAACAAAGTACAATAATAAATCAAACATACACTAAGTAACAAATCAAGGACATCCCGTTATACATCGCTATATCAAAACAATGTCAATGTTGTGTGTTAAGTGCGAAATAAGTCTTTTATGATATACACACAAATTCACATTATTTGAAAAAAAAAAAAGATGATACCCTTTACATAATACAGCGATATCAAAATGATCGAATTATACCCTAAGATGTGAGAGATGTATCCTCTTACGAATGTTTGAAGGGAAGAGGGGAAGTGGCGTTTCAGACTTATGACTTTGTATATCATTAATACACAGAGAGAGAGAGAGAGAGAGAGAGAGAGAAAGCCAGAAAAAAAGCGATAGAGATGTATGTTTTTGATATCATAAAATTGTGATATGGATCACACTCGAATGATTGGCTGAGAATGACCACATGACCAGTCTTTTATTTTGCCTATAGAAAGGACGATGAAAGACAATATTCACTTTTCACCAGGCGTTAGTATACTGGTGTCCGATACTACATACTATGCACATCTACTCGTCTGCAGCCAGCTATATTGCTTGTGTATATTACATCCATTGCAATTTATTACTTGCTTGTGTGGTTTTAGTTATCTTTCAAAATGCCTTCAGCGAAATTTAAATCAAGTCACCACCGTTGACTTTCTACTACGCGTAATGCACAGTATTTGGTCAGATGTTGAAATTGTCGATTTTCCAATGACTTTTGAACAGTCTAAATGTGATTCTTACACTATCGAATAACGAGCATTTTGTATACCGTGTGATATGTTGGAAGTGGTGTATGTCTTTAAATAACTCATTTTGTCAACGTAAAAAATTCCCAAACGTCTCATATAAACGAATATACATGTAGAAAGCAAACCAGCAGTATATGCGTAATGTGTAGATTAATGATGTTTATGTGATTTGTGAGTATAATCATGTGTTGATGAACACTTGTAGTGAAATGGAAACAGTGAAATGGAATTGCAAACAGATTTCCAAATGAAGAGTTTGTTTGCAAAAACCGATAAGTCCATATTTGCCAAATGGAGATATTTGCGATTAAAGGACAAGAAAAATAAAGAGAATAATAAGAAAATTTGTGCTTCTTTTGACCATAACTTCAAAAATATACCTTTATATGTAGTGACCAATAAGGTATTATTTTGTACATTATGATAAAAATCTTACTTCAAAATCTTCAAAAATGGACTTATCGGTTTTTGCAAACAAACCCTTCAAATAATCATTTTCTTTTTCTAGCGTAATCAAAGTCACTTATAATAAAAATCATGTGCTTTTAAAAGCTTGACAGGGTGATAAGATTAAATGTCAAAAGGAAGATTACTTCTGATCACAACATGACATTATGGAAATTCGGTAAAATTTCAAATAAAAATTCAATTCAATTCTATTCTATTCTATTTCAGTTAGCAAAAGTAATACATAATAATCATCTTAAGAATATTTTGCTAACATTAGTTCTCTCTCTCTCTCTCTGTGCACGTTTAGAATCATATGAATTGCTTACCGGACACATCAGATTTGAGCTGTTGACAACGGCGTAACCACCTGGACTGTCCTCAGCGCACATGACGAGGTTAACAAATAACGGGATTTGGTGTCGTCTGCGCAGGGAAGTACACTTATCGTTCGAACCCAATAAAAGACCACTTCATCGTTTCCGAGGGCGATCACACGTTCGTGTATCTGACCACCATGATGTTGTGTTTGATTTCATTATAATGATCATAATATATGTTGTGTAGCCAAAGTCATCTTGGCCCCGTTGCATTGAAAAAAAAAAAAAAAAATATGCGCTCAAATATGACTGAAATAAAAAAGAATCAAATTTAAATCAGGTATCAGGCGATCAGAAGTATGCAATCAGCGACTTAGGTCTGATTTCAAATTGTGAAATTTTTTAAGTTTGAACTCAAATTTTATGCAGTAAGGCATTGCTCACGCTCACTGATCTCTCTCTCTATTGAGATAGATCAGTATGGTCACACTTCCATTCTCCCGACGCACGCATGACATTAGCGCCCTCTCTGGCGACATTTTGAAACTTTACTTTATAGAGAATTTCTGGCTGGGTTTATGCCTAACAATTTTCTTTCTATGCGTGCATGTGTGTGTGGGGGGGGGGGGGGAAGATCTCTGTCAGTGTTTTATTGATTTTAAACACATGGAGGGATCTGCACTTAATTCATTTACATACAAGGCGGTACAGAATGTCAAACCCTGAATATAATTCCATTTTATTTATTCATTTATTCTGTTTTCTTTATACAGGGTAGCCCTGTATTACATAAAAATATCAAAATACAATTTACATCGAAACAAATTTTAAACAGTACAATGTTACAATCTATAACACTATATTACATAAAATGCAAAACAAAATACGACAAGTTAAAACGGCAATCAAAGTATAAAACTGATTATGATATAAGTTGAATAAAATGTATAACAATGCAAATTTAAAGTACGTCAAATATTCAGTATATACATTTAATATAACCAGTAAAACATCACCCATGATTGAAAAAAAAACAAACAATGCTATCTATCCATTATCCCCTATCCCCACCCACCCCTCCCCCCTTTTTTCGGATAGTTGCTGCGGCAAGATGCTTTTGTGTAAAAAGAATAAATGAAAAGAATAAATGAAAAGGAAAAAAATACCAAATTGATAACATCCCAATATTTCCGATTTCTCTGTTATCGGAAGGTTATATGAACAAACTGAAATGCAAAGACGTAATTTCAATGATTATCTATATTTCGAAAAATCAATGACCTATCTGGGCTATTCTTGCATTTAAACATTCAATTACACATGAAAAACACATGAAGAGTGCCTCTCCATATGAAAGAAAAGACAATACAACTGTAGCAATATGCAAAGAGACATTATAAGCCTACTATGTCATTCGTACTGTCTTTTTTCTTCAGAATCTATCGGCACATACTTTTTCTTTCTTTTTGTGTCCAAGTGCAATAAGTTGTCATTGAATGTAGACAAGACCTGTTTTATGCACTTTAAGAGCCCTCAATCCCATATCAATCACAAACTAGGTTATTACTTTTATTGACAGTGTACTTATTAGTGAAAAGAAATCCACCAAGTTCTTAGGTGTTATTCTGGATTCAACTTTGACTTGGATTGAACATATTAAAAAGATATGTACTTCGATTTCGAAAGCAATTGGTATACTTTATAGGTTGAAACCAATTTTGACAAAGAACGTTCTTTTAATTTTGTGCAATTCATTTGTTTTACCGTATATCAATATTGTAATATTGTATGGGGCAACTGTAATAAATCCAAAATTACTTTATTTCATTTGCAGAAAGAAAAGGCCGTCCGAATTTGTACACATTCACCTTATTTAGTCCATACCTATCTTCTATTTAAACGACTGAAAATATCAAAAGTAAATGATTTATCAATCTGCTAATTTTAAGTTCAAATACATCACAATTTACTACTGTTCTTCCATAATACTTTCATCTCAAATAGCAAAGTACACTACTATCCCACTCGTCATTGCAATGACATTCATCTCAGTAACCCAAAGCTACTTGTCGCTCTTAGTAGATCTATTCGACACCACGAACCGGATGTATGGAATTCTCTGCCTAAACAAATTAAAGCATCCACATCACTTTTTTTCTTTTAGAGCAAACATGAAAAAGCACATTATATCAAATTGTGGGAATTAGCTGATATCTGACCATTGTAACCAAAAACAAAATAGATTAAATTTTAATGTTTTGATACCTCCCATCCCCAGTCTTCTGACATCAAACTATTCAATAAACATATTTAAGTTTTCTTATCTTAAAAGACCCTTAATACCGCGCGCCTGCTGGGCTTTTTCACTTGCACCAGCACTCACCTCACCTCACCTCATTTTCTGTACATAATGTCTGTACAATTTTGGTTGTCGCAATGTGATAACAGAATGTCTATTTTTTCTCTTTTCTTTTCTTTTCGATAAGTATACATGATGTATGTTTTGCCCATTTTCTTTTTTTCCTTCTCTTTCAAGGTGTCGTATCTTCAAGCTATATGCTTATCAGACGACAGTCTTCTGCATTCACGCTCCCAATACATGTGCCATAATTCAATCAGCTCATTTTGATTCAATTTATCCCGAGTGGTTCCAAATTGATGTGTTCTCTTATTCTTGTCTTTAATCTGCACACGTACATAATGATCTCAGTTATGTGCGGATGTACACACTGTATGTTTTATTGTCTTGAAAACAATAAGAAATGACTGTATTTCATTTGTAATATATGAAGAGTTTGTTTGCAAAAACCGATAAGTCCATGTACTATGCCAAATGGAGATATTTGCGATTAAAGGTCAAGAAAAATAAAAAGAATAATAAGAAAATTTTTGCTTCTTTTGACCATAACTTAAAAAATATACCTTTGTATGTAGTGACCAATATATCATTTAAAAGGTATTATTTTGCACTTTATGACAGAGATCGTACTTTAAAATCTTCAAAAATGGACTTATCGGTTTTTGCAAACAAACCCTTCATATATTCAAAGCAGAAAACTCCCCCCCCCCCAAAAAAAAAAAAAAAATTAAAAAAGAGTGTTTACGTTATTTGTCCAGGTCATTTCCATAATAGTACAGTCCAACTAATCAAAGCATAAGTTGTGCTTCATATGCATGATGATAAAAACACTTGTAGGCTATAGATGGACATGCAAGTTGTGTGCATCTGTGGACGATAAATTACGTTGTGTGTGCATGCGTGCGTGTGTGTGAGTGTGTGCGTGTGTGTATGTGTGAGTGTGTCGGTGTAATGTGTAAGCGTTTGTTTGCTGACGCAGACATCTATGGAATGTCAACATCGGGAGAGCAGAGAAATTTAAGACTTGTTGACCGATGACATGTTTACGTCATCAGATCAGTATAAACAATACAACAACAATGTGTGTATGAGTGTGTTGTCGTTGTCATATTTTCCCGGTACACGCGGTTCAATGAACAGTGTCTAGGCATTAGCATTGATACTTTATTTTTATTTATTTTTTTTTTCCGACCTGCGTATGTCAAAATAACTACATATCTCTACAAATGACTTAAATAATCTATATTAAATACGGTTACAGCTCGTTATTCCGAAGGTTCGTTATTCCGAAGGCTCTTCAGTCCGAAGATTCCTTATTCCGAGGGTTCGTTTTTCCGAATTTCATTTTCGGATGAACAAATCTTCGGAATAACGAACCTTCGGAATAACGCCACAATGTTCGGATTAACGAACCCTTTTTCATTTTCGGATTAACGAACCTCTAGGTATAGGGAATTTGCGTGTTTCGGATTAACGAACCTTCGGAATAACGAACCTTCGGAATATCGAACCTTCGGAATAACGAACATCACCCTTAAATACATTAGCTATAAAAAAATTGAATAATATATTGTTTACTCATACTCATTGTTTATCTAGTGATCCACGTCCCACAAGCTTTGCTTTTTAGTGGATCACTATTTTCCATAATCGAATTTTCTTTCCGCACGCCCACAAAGTATGTATGCATTGTTCCTCCTAGTTATTGTTTTTGTTATTTATCTCGTATACCACATAAATCTTTTACAAATGTTTGAACAATATCATTTCATGACATACATAATATATACTTCTAAAATTCCAATATTCATGATAACAAGAGATTACTAAAGAAAGGGATGTAGATGTACTCTGAAAAGATTTTAATCAGTAGTTGTCTCCCAAATGTATTTGTAAGATCGCAACTGCTGATCTATATCTTAACAAACATATCAAAAAAGGAACAAGTAGGAATCAAACCTGTCAACCCTGAAAGTGAATGACAGGGTCGACTCCAACTTGTTTTTATGTGTTTTTTTTCCGACATGTCTTTTAGAAAATAATATAGATCAGCAGTTGAGATCTCATAAATGCATTTGTGTAGAGGGAAAAGACTGATTGAAATCTTTCTTAGCCCATGCAATATTCATGGCCACGATTGCCATAACAAGAGCTGAAAAGCAGAAGACCAGAAATTCTATGTGTAACCTTTACGCTAAAAGGTGAATCTACAGTCATGGGTTCAACAAAATTTTATGGAATTGACTACATACTAGTAGATAATGTCTTGTCGGTATGATTTTCGACATGAATCAACGGTTACTCTGCTTCCAAGTATCCATTTAGTATCCCTACTCCGCCCTCTAGCGGTACCAGTGGTCACATTTCAGTTGGTCACAAATCCTTCAAGCTTCACTTTAGCTGCCCTACCCCACCCTCTTGTAACAACATTTAGGCAATGTTTTATATCAAAGCTCCCCCCCCCCCCCAAAAAAAAAACAACAACAACAACAAACAAAAACAAAAACAAAAACAAAACGAACAAAACAAAAACAAAAACAAAACAAAAACAAAAAAAAAAACAAAGAATAGGAAGAAAGACAAACAAACAAGTAAACAAACGAACAAAACAAAAACAAAAACAAAGAATAGAAAGACAAACAAACAAGTAAACAAACGAATAAACAAACAAGCAAGCTTAAATACCTCATGCATTCACTTTAAGGGGGCAAAAATAGAGAAAGTGTGTCTGTGTCTAGGAGAGGTATGATTACATCCATTGTATATTTAAGTAGTTACAATGTACCATACATATATTATGTTAGACCATGTATCATACATACGTATATACGCGCTCATACATACATAATAAAATATATATATATATATATATATATATATATGAAGAGTTTATTTGCAAAAACCGATAAGTCCATATTTGCCAAATGGAGATATTTGCGATTAAAGGTCAAGAAAAATAAAGAGAATAATAAGAAAATTTTTGCTTCTTTTGACCATAACTTCGAAAATATACCTTTATATGTAGTGACCAATATATCATTTAAAAGGTATTATTTTGTACTTTATGACAGAGATCGTACTTCAAAATCTTCAAAAATGGACTTATCGGTTTTTGCAAACAAACCCTTCATATATATATATACATACATACATACATTCTTACACCCATAAATAAAACATACATGTCTATAACATGATGATATTAACATTTTTCTTTTTGGGGCTACTAAAATGGGCGGATGTGAAATACTGGTGGCTCGAAATAAAGGAAACATAGAAGTCAATTATTTTGAATCTTATAGTGGGATTTTTTTTTCTTTGTTTTGTGGAAGTTTGGTGATTCGACATCATTAAACATAAAGGTCCCGAGGAATCATGCCAGCGGCAATGTCGAGCCTTGCAAGAACACATAGATAATACTATTTATATAAACTAAAACGTCGGCTTAATTACCATGAAAAGCAGCATTGCAACACGTACCGAACGAATTACCCATCACAGACACCCATATCCACACATCCAAGAGATACGCTGATATTCATAAAAGTGGAGTCAGTTTTCCATGAGAGGTTTTTGCAACAGCGACATCTCTCGAAAGACATCCGAATGACGTCATATCCCTCTCCGTCTCCCGTCTTTACAATGGTTGATCAACTTTCCCTGGCATGTCAATTTTTTGTCAAATATTATATATATACTGTAAATATAATATTTATATAATATTTATATTATAGTAAGGCTGTAAAACATTGGCTATCCGATATTTTGGAAGTGAAAATTAGATTAACAGTGGTCTTGCGAAGTTTCATGGATTTTATACTAGGTCATACTTTTCCATACCCCTTTTTCTTTCTTTCTGCGAACGAGGATTTTGTCAAACAAATAAAAAAAGGTGACTCTAGTGTGAATTACACGGAACAAAACATAAAAAGAGGTTGTAAGTAAGATAATGGGGAACGGGCAAAACTTTGATAAAACATTGATAAAGTGTTTTTCACATGATAATGTTCTTCCGACAGATATTTGAGAGAGCGCTTTATATGCGCGTATGAGTGTCGCTCTGGTGGATATGACTGTTGATGCGATTTTGTTTTCGAACCAATCAAATCCTTTCCCATCTTAGATGAAGTAAATTCCCATTGATGTTACGCATAAATTACCATGCGCTTTCCATAACTTTGTAATGCTTCAGTCCGGGGTTCAGTTAATGTAATAGGATTGTCTAAACTCTCTGTCGCCGGGACTGTTGTCGCTTGCTTGAAACAATTTTCGCTATCTTCAGGGATGGAAACAACAATCATTACTTTCTTTTCTGTTATCCATCACGGCCAGGCAGTAGCATGGTAACTCCGCTTCATCACCCTCAAAAATAGATATGAAAAAAAAAAACACCGACGGTCAAACTTCATTTTGATTTCATTAGCACATCGCTGGCTCTCCGAAATTTGCAATAAAGATCAGAGGAGGGTGTCATCACTGTTTAAACTCCGCATCTATTTACACCGCCAGCTACTGGTCAATTACACGCTGGCGACAATAACACCATGTGCGCGGCGTCCTGTCCTGTCCTGTATGAGGTGAATTATCCGTGACAGGTTCATTGGTGATTTTGGATCTTAATTTAGGGATAGTGTTTTAGTGGGTGCAATAATGGGCCGGATGCATAAACGCTAGCAATTGCTTGTGCTAGCCTTTTACTCGAATCCGTATGCATAAAAACAAGCAATTGCTTGCGAGCAGAAGCTCTTGCTAGCAAGTACAAGCAATTGCTTGCTGTCCGCAAGCAATTGCTTAGAAACCAAGCATTTGCTTAAAAACGTATGCATAAAACATACCTTTTGCTAGTTCTTGCTAGCAATTGCTTACGATTTTCCAAGCTCTGCAAAATGAGCTTGAGCTTTTGCTTATCTGGGACGTTCCCTTTTAAGTATCATTTTCATATTCATGGAAGAAAGACAACAATTGTGAAGGAGTGGTATAAATCTACAAGAAATTACTCTTAAGTAGAGTAAGAAATTTTTCATTTCAACAACGGGAATGTCCAGTGGTTAGCACGCAAAATTTGATGAAAAACAGGTAGGATGTCTCACTTCGGTGGAGAGCAAGGAGACGTCTCTCCACGTGCGATCTGGCAGATGCGGGCTATTGTAAGCAGTGGTGGGAATCAGCCAGTAATACGAATGTGTGTATAGTTGTGTGTGTGTGCGTCTGTGTGTGCGGCTGTGTGTGCATTTATGAGTGTCATTTCATAGCTCTTCTGCTATGTCAGGAAATGTTTCCGCACACACATGCCCTTTCAAATGCATGCTGCCACACTCGCCTTTGTTCTTGTGTTCGCACAAGCGTGACGCTATTGTTCGAACCCTAAGCAATTGCTTGCTGAATGCAAGCAAAAGGTATGTGCACAAGCAAAAGATTATGCATATGTATTTAAGCAATTGCTTGAGCTACACCTTTTACTAGACGAGCTTGTGCTTTTGCTTGAAGCAATTGCTTACAAGCAATTGCTTGTTTTATGCATTCGGCCCAATGAGAGGGAGTTGGAAAAAAAATAACGCGGGCGCGCGGACACACGCACACGAAAACGCTCACACACAAGACAAATACACAACACACACACAACACGACGCGAAGACCATCGGTCATGCCTAAGGATGATTAAAAGGGGAGGGGTAGTGGCGATCTTGGACGTGAAGTAGAATAACAAGAATGAATAAAAATGAAGTAGGAGCTTAAAACACCCCCTGAACCACTGATGCAAGAATAAGTGAAAAATAGAACGTCTCTTTATGACTAAGACATGATATCTCATTTTACTTTACTATCTCGACGTGTCAATTTTCGACTCCCTTCTTCATACATGTTATTAATATTCGATCATGATATTTGTCAACCTAAGTAACCTAACAGAACAAAGTCCATTCTTTAACTTTATTCGGTAAAGTCCGTTCTGGATACACGAAATTTTCCCCTTGTTGTTACTGTTGTTTGCTTTGTAGCTGCGTGTTAAGAATGCAATATATTAAATATTTAATGAATTAATTAATTAGACAATTATTTATCACAATTACCCAGGCCTATCAAGGTGCATACCGATGATGGGCAATGGCAGTATTTCCGAATTTCGTTTTTCAACTGCAGTTCACGAGAACATAATGTAGAAAGAAAAAGTTTTCCAAATTCATGAAATTCTTCCGTCGGAAGAATTTCATGAATTTGAATAACCAAGCAGTACCCGCTGCACGCTATAAGGATTAGAACCAACACTTGCTGTCGGCGAAAGCTCGGTGGTCTAGTGGAGATGACGCCTGTCCGGTGATCAGGAGGTCGTAGGTTCGAATCCTGCTCGAGTATGTACGCCCATGATTTTTTATCATGGCTGCTACTAAAACACTGATCAATTCAGTGGTTATTTACGTCGATGTAGGGCAATTTGTCAATCAGTTGCAAAGAAAAAGTTTACTAACCTTGATCACGTTCCATATACCACTTCGCTGAATTGCAACTATAAATCACAGGATTTTCACATTGTTTTTATTTATACCACAAGCAGAGAACGTAAAAATTGCTCTCTGCGTTTATGTCGTTTCTGAGCTTGTAGAAGTCATTTGAACTCAGAAAAGATGCCAGACCCTTCGCAAAATGATTCACAGGAAATTATAACAGTTTTGTTTTTCTCAGTCTTCGTCAGCGTCAGACAATCTGCTCTATATCATATTGATCGAGTGATTAACAACAATTTACGATGTGTTTACTTCTGTTTCTTCTTCACTAACCGTGTTATGGCATCACATCAATGATGAGCAGATTTTGTTGCAAAGAAACCCAGCCACATCATACCGCCCTCACATGGCCGTGTCTATAACGGAAAATTACCATTTTGGACAGAACTGCAGTCTGTCATAGGAGTGTCAGATTTAATGACAATTACAAATCACGTAAGTTGTTTGCTCACATCGCTTCTTTATAACAATTTCGCTTCTCTAAAATAAATTATATCTACTGTAAATTATATTTTTCACCTTGTTTACGTGGATTCTAAGCATTATTCTAAGAAAAATAGTTGGTTTGAACAAAAGGATTCAAGATTCAACTTTATTTTCACTTCCATCAAATAAACAAAGAAATTATATACATTGCATTTGTACATGATATTTGTAATACTTGCAGGATGAAACATCTCTCTATGAAGGTCCTGGACTCGCGGGAACCACTGTCCATTAACTTATAAATACATTGCATAGACGGCTCTAGGCATTTTATGGGCAAATATGGTTTCGAAGCGTTGACACTGGAAAATAAAGCTCTTTTTAACACAATAGCAATGGAATATGCATGCGCGAGTATCAAATAATTAGGAAGGATATTCAGGAACCTCCATGCGATCCAAGCTAGGTAGCCATATGCCATTACTCCATTTTTCTCGTGGTGAACTGCTTACATTTTTGCTTCCGTTTTTGTTTGTTTGTTTGTCTGCTTTGGTTCTTAGTGAGACTGTAATTTACACGCTAAGCTTTTGTGCATTCCCATCCATTTTCGACAGCTTACTTTAAATAGTTACTTATTATTTGTTACAACATAAATCAATTCTGCATAACTTTGTTTTAATTATGACTGCATCGGTATGTTTTAACATGATCTTCTTATAAAAATGATCAACGACTCACGTGCATGCTGACGTAGATATTTGCAATATTGCTGCCCCCCCCCCCCAAGGAAAAACGCAGTATCTACATCCAGCTCCATTTCTAAACAACCGAGATATTCACCATTTTATATTTTTGCCAAAGCCCCTGGAAAATATACTCTTTTGAAAACTTCCTTCATTGTGGAATTTTAGTCTATCTAGCTACCAATTTTCCTGGAAAATATCATTTTGTGTTTTTGTTTTGTTTTTCAGTTATTGATGAAAATGTAGATATATACTTTGGGGAAACCCCACGCAATTGACTGATTTCCCCAAGGAAAAACGCAGTATCTACAATGGAACGAATTTCCCCAAGGAAAAACGCAGTATCTACAGCGGAATGACTAGGATTAATCTTCTGCCATAATTATGTATGCATGTATACATCATTGTTCAAGTATTCTCTGGCCCTGGGGGATGCATCCTCCACCCCCCCCCCCCCATTTATGCCCTGATTACAGAGCAGCCTTCATAAGATTATTAAATAACAGATCGTTCTTGGAACGTTTTGCTTAAAAGTGTATCCCAGACCGATCTTGCTGTAGGCCTAACGTTACGTCGATACGTGTTTAATGAAGCTTGCCAGGGCTGTAATGTGATGCTACATGGCCTAGCTGCGAACTAGCATCTAGAATACCAGGTACTAGATTTAGATCTGTACAGTCTAGGTTACAGTCTGTCTAGACCAAAATAAATCTAAATCGGATGTCTGGACCTAGATCGATCTAGACTAGGTCTAGTTTTTATATCGTTTATTCTAGGCTGGCTACGTAGCAGGCTACACGAGTCTACCGCCTTGGGCTATACATGCACGATGCTCACAGAAAAAAAAAAATAGCCTAACGTTAGAACTGCAGAAGGTTTAATACCGGTTACACGAGCCAGGACTCTTTGATTAGAAAAAAAAATACATCTAGAACCGGTCTAGAATGAAGTGACATCCGCTCTCTAGGCCTATTCCTTCTTGATTTAACCTAAGTTTAACGTCATGAAAATTTGTAATTTAACTTTTTTTACTTGTAAGTTATGTAGCATGCAGTATGGCCATGCATGCATTTTACGCAACCCAGTCTCACTAGGGTCTAGACACTGTCTAGATCCGATAAGAATTAAAATACAACTGTCTCTATTTTGTCCATTTACCGTGGGTACCTATTTTTCACATGGACCCTAATCTATTGTCAACTATGTAATTTTAAGACAGTATGGTATGGAGTAGATAATTGAACATTGACACTTCACTAGACTTAGGATTCTATTTTTCTAGAAAGTGGTTAAGTTTTAGACTTAGGCTACTACAGGCCTGCCCTAGAGTAGGCCTAGTCAAGTCCTACACTAGATCTTTCTTTAGACTTTCGGAATACGGACCCTGAAAGTTCTGATTAATGTTAAGTCTAACATTAGAAAAGAGACGCAAGACTCAAACGTTACTGTCTAGACAAGTCTAAAAGACTTAGACTTAGATCTCTAGGGAGGGTGTAACATGTATTGTTAACAATTTGTTACATAACCTGACGTTTATTAGATAGGCCTACAACACAAATAGATCTAGGGCCTATTGCCTTTCGACGAAACTTTCGGATTCGGAGCCTGAGGAATTTTGACAAGGGTCTAGGCCTAACAAAGTTACTTCACAACAAGTTAATATTGAAATAGTACGGATAATGTTCATAATTGAGGTAGAATATGAAAGAATAAAGCTGATCGTTTATCACACGAAGCGAAGTAAACACAAATGTATGCATTTGTGTTTACCTCGCTTCGTGTGACAAACATGCATTTGTGTTTACTTCGCTTCGTGTGACAAACAATCAGCTTTATTCTTTCAATATTGAAATAGTTTTGAATAACTTACTCATTATCTGCAGATAAATTTTTCTTGAGGGCTAGGCTCACAAGTAATTTTCCCCACGACAACATCTTGTTTTATTCCAAGTACACACTCCCACTGTAGGGCCTATGCTGACTAGCCGGGCCCTGTGCTGACTGCTGCACAGCTGCATCTCAGTGCAGCTAGCTGCAAGCTGTCAGTGTTGTGTTGCATTGTTTAATGTGCACTCGGTTAGTCTTAATCACACACTGTGTTTTATATTAGGATCACGATCTCATCAAAATATTTACTAATCAGTATTGTTTCGGTTAGACATTATGCCTTATTATTGAGCAAGTATATCAAAAGAAAGTAATTTACGTTCAAATTACAAAACAACCGGCAAAGTATTCACATATATAAATAACAGTGTCTGGTAATTAAGACTAGCTTTGTAGATACTGCGTTTTTCCTTGGGGAAATATTCATCATGTAGATACTGCGTTTTTCCTTGGGGAAAGTGCAAGTTAAGTGTAGATACTGCGTTTGGCAGTTACGGAAAAGTGGCTTTCTAAACATTTTTACAAAAATCTGAATATGTCATATGAAGAAGGATTGCCCACTGACTATATTTATGCAAAAAAGTGAAAATCGCCAAAAATGTTAGATACTGCGTTTTTCCTTGGGGGGGGGGGGGGGGCAGAGTTTGTGTTTAAACAATGACGTTGTGTTTGTGATTGTGCTTTATTTATTTATCTATTTTTTGGGAAATGTAAAATGAATATATGAAATGAAATGAAATGAAATGAAATGGATCATTCTCGTGCGGAACGTCTCAAAGGCCACTGAAGGGCCTCACATGCTATCTGAGTGTTTGACTTCTAATCAAGTTTCAAGTGACCGATGTGAGATGTTGATTCTTGTCGGAGGCAATCACGTGGTCTAACGCTATGATTCTGTTACACTGAATTTATTTGAAAGCACGAAGACCCTACTATGCTACAAATTAAAGCTGTTTTCTTTTTTTGTTTGTTTAAATAGTTTTCGTTAAAAATCGGTGTATTGTCCGCCATTTCTCTCCAAAAGAATGTATTTGAATTTATCTATGTTTGACATGTTTGATCAGAATGTATCTGAGGCACGAGGATGCTTAAACTTTGAATAATGTTTTGGAAAATACAGTACAGGCCAAAAGTTTGGGGTCACCCTCAGATTTAAATGAAAATCATACAGAAATGCTGTGTTCTGCATTTTATTCACATGTAATGATACTGAATGGGCATCACACAAGCATGTTTCCAACATGAATTAAAGTTTAATTACCCATTTTGCGGAGATTTTTTTTTTTTTTTTTGCTCACACTTTGGATTTATCAAAATGCCCTCCATGTGCCCTGATCACTGCTTGACAGATTCTTGGAATGCAATCTAAGAGTTTTTTGTTTTGTTTTGTTTTGTTTTGTTTTTTTGAAGTATGATGCAGACAATAATTCCCATGCCGACTTTAAGCATTCAAATTGTCAAACATCTAGTTTTCATCGCTGGGGGAGGAGCAGCGGACCTGCCTATCAAGTTCATCCCATGCCAGTTCTATAGGAGAAAGGTCTGGAGACTGGGGTGGCCAAATCATGATCCTCAAGGCATTCTTCTCTTCTTTTGAACGGATGTAGTTCTGACAAAGCTTAGATGAATGTTTCGGATCGTTGTCTTGTTGAAGGATGAAGTTTTGACCAATGACTCTTAAGCCAGATGGAATTGCACGCCTCTGAAGTATTGAGTGGTAATGTTCTTTGTTCATGTTTCCTTTGACCTGAACCAAGCCTCCGGCTCTTTCTCCTCCAAAACATCCCCAGACCATCACTGATCCTCCACTATGCTTCACAGTAGATACAGCACAGCTGTCAATCACACATAATCTGTCTCCTGTTGCCTCACATTATTATACTCTTCTGTTAGTTCCAAATAACTGAAACTTGCTCTCATCAGTCCAAAAGGACCTTCTTCCAATCACCAACAGTCCAATTTTCTTGGCCCACTACAGTCTTTTACTCTTGTTGACTGGGCAAAGGAGTGTCACTTAGGCCTCGAAAAAGGGACTGGAATAGACCATTTTCCTAATGATTCAAATTTATGGATGTTTCATTCCCGGGAACATTATAGAGATGAGCTATTCCTTTAACGTGCTCTTTTGAAATGAAATTCAATTGCTAGAATCCAGTTTGCATATATTATTCTTTGCTATGTCAGACAAACCTCGGACAAGCTTTCAGGTCGTCAAAATAAACTTTACTTAAAAGGTATGCATAAAATTTGAACACATTACGAAAACCGACTGGGGTTCACAAAAGTGCACTCAAAACCGATTGGAAACATTCTTGTGTGATGTAATGGAACTGCCATAGCCCATTCAGTATCAATACATTTAAATAAATGCAGAATGCAGTGTTCTGTATGATTTTCTTTTAAATCTGAGGGTGTCCCCAAGCGTTTGGCCTGTACTGTAGATTCGCCTGGTTTTGTCTGTATTTTTCAATCTTTTTTTTCTGTCTTCGCGGAGAAAGAGTTCATTCGCACAGTAACTGTATCACATTCCCGCGTTCCTTGCATAATAGTCTGCGGACAACGAGAATTCGATTTGATTTGACATGACTCAATCTGGATTTCCTTAACTCTTCATGTGCCACGTTTGCACGTCCGAATTAGTCGACGGCGAGCCAACTTCGCATATTCTGCTCAAACGCACAAACCCGCCCAAACCGATCGATAAATCGCCAAAATGCGGCAGTACAGTGAAAGCGTTTATCGCGCTTCCGTTCCTCTCACATATAGCTTGCATTTAATGTTGTGATTGACTAGCAAGCGGTGTTCCCTACTGGACTTGCGTCTAAATTCTAAGTTTATGTCACTGTTTTGCGTGAAATGGTCATGATTTAGAGTAATTTAGCTACAAGTCAATTGAAAGAAAAACAAACATAGATCTGCCATAAAATTTACGTCAAAGCAAAGCTTGCTCTTTTCTGTACAACTGTGCTCACCACATTTCCAGCTCAACAGAAATCTATTAGAAGCTGCATCGATTTGAAAAACATAATATTTTCACCAAGCATGACAACGTTGGTGTCTCAGAATGATGTGGCACACACGGGGGTTTCCACCATGGTACATAAAGAGTTAATGAAACACCAATACCAAATTACAGATATTATAATCACTCTGCATGACGGAAATTGAATGGAAACGATGACAGATAATCAACACGTCTCATTTTACCCAATTAACTCATCGTCATGATGTATTGACTGGCGCATTATCTGACTCAGATAACGTCTCCCAGAGGATATAAGTTCAACCGAGAACACTTGTAGGGTGATATCTGCGAATTGGTTGTAAAGAAGTCAGTGGCCTTTGATGCTCACCTTGGGAATAAGATCATTCCAAAAGTCTAAGAAAGCACTTTCTTCTCAGAGCTGCATTGCGTCATAAGTATGCGTTTAATTTGGCTAAATATACATGCATGTTTATTTGGGTGTGGTCGTTTGAAGTTGAGGTTTTTTCCCTCGTAAAATCTACGCATTCTGTATTACGCCGTGGTCCCTTTTCTGAATTTGAGATATCAATGAAGCATCAGGAATGTTTTCTGAACGTGATCAGATCTTGAATCTTATAAAATGAACCTGTTCCTCTTCAGCAAATTCACAAGATGTTATCCTACTCTAACTTTCCAACTCTGTTTCTGCCCAAAGCTCTTCGCCCTTTGTCACTCGGACAGGGTGTAAAGTTATCCTTCAAAATACCTTTATCGGAAAAGCACATTTAAAATAGCATGTCCTTTAATGACTGTCATTGTGAAAGGTTAATGCGTCATGCGAGTGCCCCGTGATTTTAACCCCGACGATGTAATGCATATATAATGACGCCCAAAGAGGGATAAATTATTCCATATCCTCAAATTGTCTACGTCAAAGAAATTCGATATTCCGTTCCTATGTTTTGCAGTGGTGTTGCTTCTGGGTTAGGATTTACCTTGACTATAAACATGCGGACACACACACACTCACACCCAAGAACACATCCACACACATACACCTACATATATGCATGAATATATGTATATGTAGGTATTTATATGCATATATATATATATATATAATATATATACATATATATATATATATATATATAATATATATACATATATATATATATATATATATATATATATATATATTATATATATATATATATATATATGTATATATATCAAATATTCATATGAATGATAATATTGTCCGAATTTTTTTCGTGTTTTACGTTGAGATGCAGACATCAATTTCATACAATAATTAAGCAAAGAGTGTTACCTGTGAGTGTTATCTTTTCAACGTAAGGACAGCTGGGCAACCAACGGTCAACATTGAGTAGGCATTATGAAAATTGTATGAAACCTTTTTTTTTTTTGATGCATTCATTTTCCAGTAAATATCTTCTTTTGTCATTAGCAGACTGAAATTGAAGTATGGTAGTCTGGTTTCCAAACCCTTTGCCCTATAATAGTCCCTTTCAAAAAATGCGCCCGCGACGAAGTCGCCGCCTTGTTGCCGAAAGGTCAGGACAAATTCACCTTAATCTGCTCCAGTTTTTGACGTTGAGGGCGTCAATATTCTCTACAGCAAAATAGTACAAGTAGAGGGTCTTTGAAGCCAGACTAAGGCACCGAGGGAGATAGGACAAAGACATATTTGCCAAATGGAGATATTTGCGATTAAAGGTCAAGAAAAATAAAGAGAATAATAAGAAAATTTTAGATTCTTTTTACCGTAACTTCAAAAATATACCTTTATATGTAATGACCATTATATCATTTAAAAGGTATTATTTTGAACTTTGTGACAGAGATCGTACTTCAAAATCTTCAAAAATGGACTTATCGGTTTTTGCAAACAAACCCTTCAATATATCATGTATATATATATATATATATATATATATATATGAAGAGTTTGTTTGCAAAAACCGATAAGTCCATTTTTGAAGATTTTGAAGTACGGTCACTGTCATAAAGTACAAAATAATACCTTTTAAATGATATATTGGTCACTACATAAAAAGGTATTTTATGAAGTTATGGTCAAAAGAAGCAAAAATTTTCTTATTATTCCCTTTATTTTTCTTGACCTTTAATCGCAAATATCTCCATTTGACAATTATGGACTTATCGGTTTTTGCAAACAAACTCTTCATTTATATATATATACATATATATATATATATATATATATATATATATATATACATATATATATATATATCATATATATATATATCATTTTAACATAGGTTATACACTTGGCACAATACATCTCTCTCTCTCTCGCCCTCTCTTTCTCTATTTTATATATATATATATATATATATATATATATATATACACTGTATATATATATATATATATATATATATATATATGTGTGTGTGTGTGTGTGTGTGAGTGTGAGATTACATAAACTCAGCAAAACAAGAAACCAAACACTCTTCCATTATATATTTTTCATAGAAGATTGTCGTAAATATCTTTGTGTTATATACCACATTAAAGGATATCTAACTGGCTATCAACCCAGTAGGTTAATGAGTGAACACCTTTTTTTTTTTTTTTTTTTTTTTTGTCTTCCAAGGTACAAACGTATAAAATGCAGAATTTGGTAGTTTGGCATTCATTTGCTAATGCCCTTCACGATAGCACTGATAACAAAAGACCAATTTAGATGAATGAGAGACATGAATGAATAGCAAAAATAAGTTTTGTTTCCTTGTATCTCCTTATAACCTCATGCAAAAAGAAAGAGGGGTTTTTTTATTAGCTTAAATTAAAATGGCATAGGGAGTAACCCACAAAGTTAATAAGAATAATGGAAATAATTTTTGCATTTCATTCTTTTAATTTAGGAGACAAATTCAAGAACTAAATATCATTTTTATTTTCCTACTTTGAATAACATTCCAAAATTCTACTTTTTTAGTATTGCCACTTCTCTATGTCAGCTTAATTTGGATTTGACAGAAGATTCTTCATTTGCTCCATTATTTTTGTGTTTTCTTTTATTTTGGGGGGCTACAAAGACATTGTAGAGATCAGTGGGTGATTTTGCAAATCAATTTGTGTTTCTTATTGCTTTAAAATTGTCTTTTGTTCTCGAAGAGCACATACCCATAAATGAGAAATCGTCCATTTTTCAATTTTTACTTTCGTGCCTTGGAAGAGAAAAAAAAACGTCTGTGTAAGGTGTAAAGCGTAAAGTTTCAATTTTTAATGACCTATCAGGTTGAGAACCAATCAAATTAACTTCAACATGGTATATACAACATCAATATTTAGTCAAATATTCTACGAGAAATGTGAACTTGAAAAGTGTTTACTTTCTTTTTTGTTGTTGTTGAGTGTATCACCAAAAAGAACAAATTATATATGACAAGAAGCGAAGGACATTTTCACTCCTGTTTCAGTTCTTTTAATCGAATTTAATGTATTCATTTCGATTGAATCTATGCCGAACCGAACATTTCAGTAGAAACAGAGATTAAACCCACGAGAGCATCTAAACTAAAGCTCAACTGCGTAAATTTTACACATTCTTTAAAACCAAATTGTCAAAAATCAGTGCTCGTTTCATGCATTTCCTTAGCATTTAAAAAACAAAAGAAAAATTATATGAAGAAGCTGAGCCGTGTATAGAGGTGAAAGAGAATGTTCTTCAAAATTACATTTACTGAAATCAAGGCATAACAGTATCTCTTAAAGGTTGACGAATCGTAATCTCGACTAAACACAAACATTGCTACAAAAATAGCCTGTCTAGAGAAATTTACAAATTTCACAGGAATTCACAAAATATGTTTTTATATTTTCTCACTCCCATCGGGGTGTTGCTCTTTTCCTACATAATTATGTAAAACTTTGGGATACAAATCCGTCTAAAATAGTTTCTTGTTTCTTCCGTCTGGGTGAAAGAGTCCATGTGGTAAAGGAAAGAAGTAATCGGTACCCGCAGGTGTTTTATCAGAGTTATAATGTTACCATTTTGTATATCATATACGTTGATATTTACTCATGATAGTAAAAGAAAAGAAAAACACCATAAAAAAACATTGATCCCAATACAATGAGTTTAACGTAGAAATACCTTTGAAAAAGTGGGAAGGTAATTTTGCTGCGCATGATTTGATGAAAAAGTGAAATTGTATATTTTGTCCTGATGACAAATTTCGAATCAATACTTGTAATAAAGTGCAATACAGAACCTGTTTAAGTTTGTTCAAGCAAACTAGAATCCCGGTGCTGCTAGCACTGCTGACGCGACAGAATTTTGTGTAAACTGAGTATTACTATAAATCTGAAAATAACTCAAGAGACGAGGGCTTCATAAGGAACACTCTTGGAGTTCTGTATGTGATCTGTCACATTACCTTTCTTTTTTTTTTCTAGAACAATACTCAGCAAGGAATGATGACAAAGAATATTCGGAGGCTAGATGACATTTATTTCATGCGGACACAAAGCGTTTGGCATTCATTGTTTGAAAATTTTCAGTCTTGACCTAACTAGTATTCATTAAAAATAGTAAACCATGATATATATCCAAGGAGCAGATAACATAACACGAAAAAGAAAGAGAGAGAGGAAGAAGTACAAAAGAAGCATTAGCCCCCCCCCCCCCCCCCCCCTCCACGAATAGACGAGTTATTCTCCTGGCTGTGCTGAATTCTGATTCATGTCTCAATTAGCGAATCACGTTTGGATGATAGGTTGCGCAATTTACAGCGAGTGTAGAGAGAGAGAGGGGGGAGAGAGAGAGAGAGAGGGAAACAAGATATGAAAGGGAAGGATAACGCGGTGGGGTAAGAGACAGGCGGGAGAATTTATGAGATAAAGCGAGGCAGAATTGAAGCGTAAGTCCAATTTCTGGTGCCGATGAAAGAGGGTTGATTGTAAATCCAAGATGGCAGTCTGATCAGATGCTGGCCTTTCAGCGTGCAGTCATGACGATATCTTTAGTTGTTGTTGTTGTTGTTGTTGTTGTTTTGCACGACATTCCAAAAAAAAAGTTGGATGGAGAAAAAGAACTTGTGTACTTCTCGGGAGACAGCGCCCTCTTTGGCCGATAGTCTACAGGCGAAATTACCTTCTTGATTGTTGATCTGTGAGAGAGCGGAGACAAGAGAAAAGAAAAAATAAATGTTTAACATTCCAATGACACGACGACCATTGATTTGGAAACATCGGATAACATTCTGATTTTACTTAAAGCTGCATATCATTTTACATTAAATCTTTGTGTTCAAGCAATATCATAATAAAACGCTTCTTACAGGAGTACTATTTTGTTAGGGAGTTTTGTTTTGTTTTGTTTTGTTTTTGTTTTTGTTTTGTTTTTTTTCAGTGAACATTCTCTTCCGACATATTATAGAACATGAGTTTATGCAGAGTTGCATAAAACGTATACATTGTTATATGCTACAAAAACGGACTCAGCACTATAATCTCTTTTCATGACTCGAGAATTATGAATTGTAAATTTGAAATTACCTTTAAAAAATGTGTGCTTCTTTTGCTTATTGTTTGCATAACCAATTACGATGACGAATGTGGCAAATCCGACATGGTTTCAATTATCATTTCACATGTACGCGAGATTTCCATGAATTATGACATAATTCCATTTCTTCCAAACGCGAGTCAGAAGATACTAAACCCTGTAGATTGACCCTTGACACGAGAGCGCGCGTGCGCACACATACACACACACACACACTCTCTCTCTCTCTCTCTCTCTCTCTCTCTCTCATTCACTCACTCACCACCCCCCCCCCTGCTCATACACACACACAGACACACTCTAGTTATGTCTTTTTTTTTTCACTTCCATTCAAATATGATACGACAATAAGCCCAACCGGTATCTCTGTAAAGCACAGCAAACTATTCGCGTTATTTGGACACAATGAACAAAATATGCCCTTTTTGTGCACTTTCTTTCACATACTAGCAGTAGAAATTAGTGGTTAACTTTAAAAAAAAAAACCCGAGCATGTCATCTGCTTCATTAATAACAACTGAAATGAACATGCAATTTATTGTACAACGCACACACAAACGCACACATACTTCCAACATCTGCCTATAACATCTGTAACATGGGCCCAAAGATGGGTCTGTGGTTAGGAACATTGGTGTCATTCTTCTTCCCAATTTCACCACCAAAGCATTGCAGCGGATGATCAAGAGGGGGATTGAAGGAGAGGGGAAAAAAGAGAAGAGGATATTGAAATATTGCACTAGTATATCGTAGATAGGAGATGCAGCAAGATCCCGGCTGCTTACGCTGTCATTTTCGCCGGCGATGCATCGACCCCTTAATTGTTTTGGCACCCGTCACAACGCATTTGCAGCATTATGAGGACAACAGTAGAGGTATTACAAGGCGTTGGTGTGGTTGGCAGGGGGGCTCGACTGCGTAATAAAACGATGATGCTGGTCTTATACCCCCCTCCCCTGTAAATTATTTGTTCTTGATGATTGGCTTACCCCGCCGGAGTAACCCCACCTCGCCTCGATGCCAATTACGATAAATGCTCTTAAATAACCCGTACGAGGAGGAGGTGGAGAAATCGCAAATATCAGGTGCGTGTGACGTCATCAAACAGAGCTTAGAAGATGCACCTGAAAACGGGTCACAACAAGAGCGTGTATCAATTTTGTGCACCTTGGTGGAAGTGATGTTTAACGACTTCTCTGGGTGTACTATATCCCACCAGTGAGGGATGGTACGACAAACTATTTCAGAATGTAAATCATAAAGCAAAACAATAAGTATCAAAATGGCCAGAAAGATATTTGATAAAAATATAATAACAGTAATTATGAAATAATATTAAAAAGAAGAGAAGAGAAGAAAAAGAAAAAAAAAGAACAAGAAGAATGTGAAGAAGAAGAAAAACAGGTGTAATAATCACGATAGTAACAATAATTATCAATGCTTACACTGTTCCTCTAGAAGGGCTCTAGTGAAATTATTGTTTCTCAATACCCCGGCATTTCCAGGACCCATTTTTGATGGATAAAAACGTCTTGTCAAAGGATGCACGCAATCGGTTGGACTCGATCTTTGGGCATTCGATTTAAAGTCAAGAGTCTTATCCACTCTACCACCGCAGGTTTCTTTTGTTTATTCCAAACGTTTGAAGTCCCGAAATAATGACATAAGTTTTGTTTTATCGGAATTTTCGTTAAACTGAAAATGGGAAAAAAGGAAAGTTGTTATATTCAGAATGTTCGTTCGCTTTTTTTTTTTTATTTCAGGAAGAGTGAACCTTATTTCATTTTTTGGAAAAACGAAATTTCGAAATAACAAACATTACCCCACCGTGCCCCACAAGTGTACTTCTTGGTTCAGACCTGCTCCCTTTATGCGTGGATGCACGAGTAGTCCCGATGCCATAATGTAATCGTCCTTATACGACACATATGGACAGGTACACACAAACTGTAACATTATAATTCGTGTACTCCTTCCTTCCCTAACTTAACTAAAATGCTTAGCGCGTATCCTCCTGCCTTTCCTCCCCGCAATTCGGCATAGTCATTCATCAAGTGACCGTGGATAAATAAAAATTCACATAATCTTCTCTGAACATACGGTATCTCGATACCAGTGAGGTATAGCATGACAGAGTTAAATTTGCTACAGGTGTGTACGTCATTAAAGAAACAAGGAGGTGAAAATAAGGGGAAAAGGATGGAAACATGAAGATTAAGCATGTAAAGCGGCAACTAAACATACGTTGAATGTTAATTGAAGAGGTAAATCAAATTAATAGAGATATCAATGTGGTATCTGTATTTATCTACTCGCGTGTGTATCCTAACAAAACTGATCTCTGTTTTTATGGCATCATCATTACGCAAATACAACATGCTGGGTCCTCTCTCTCTATCTCTCTCTTTGTGATTTATGCTTGTGAAATCAGAGTGTTCCTGCATTTTTTTCTTTCTTTTATATTTTTCTCATGAGCGTCGCTGAAGGGCAACGGGTTCCCTAATAAAGAGGTGTAAATGACACCAGCATAGGATGAGTGCATTACGCAAGACACCGCCGTATGTTGTTTGAAAACACGGACTCATGGTATAGGGCTGCTACCCTAGCCCCTGTCACGCAAGGCGGGCTCTGCTTCGCTTGGCCGGGCAAAAACGCGAGGAGGAGCAGCGAACCGTACCGCGCTGAGCCGCAGTACTTTCGTCACAAGTCTCTATTCTGTTTTTATAAAGCACCTTCTCGCCACCGCCGAGGCTAGATTCATGTCGGATAGGCTTACTATCTCGCATGAGGAAGTACTGCAAGCTTGGTATTTATGTGAAGGCGAAGCCTTGGGAACTTGTGTGTAACATCTGTTAGTTGTTATTTACTCGATTATTTGATTTCATTCCAATTACAAATTAGGGTTGTACTTCCTTTTATAGAATGTACTTGACATATGCATAGCACACACTAGTAATACGATCCTCACTGATCACGTCATATCTATCGTCATAGTGCAATGAATTCGAAAATTGGTGAGTTAATATCACACAAACAGAGGAGGAAAAAGTGAAGAGGCAATTCTTTCCTTTGCTTTGATGCTTACAAATCAGTTTACCATGGCACCAAACTAATGATGTAGACCTAATCTTGTTATTATTTTATTATTTATTGTTCGATCGGCATTTTTGATAGAGCAGTAGACGACATAATAAAACAAACCCCTCTTTTTCCCCTATTATAATATCGTCATGCGATTCAAGCAATTAATTTCCATTTTTAGTATTAGAAGGTAGGATGGAAAACTGCTTCCACATCTACTGTAGATAAAGATCTATTGCGACGTCACGTTCAGCCACACGCGTGAGAAGAATTCACAAGTTATAAAAATTACAGGTACAGGTCATAATAGATTACATGAAACAATAATGTGATAAAAACTATTCAAAGGATCCCACTAAAGTTTGTTCTCTGTATGGCAGAGGCTTTGTAAAACGATACACCCGAGTTACATTTCTGTACTTGTTGTTGTTGTTTTACTCTGAGTTTTTACTGTTCATTGGATATATCACTTATTCATATCAAAGAGAGTAAATTCAACATTATTATTTTTTATGTACCAGGATACACTGTTTCTAGTTTCGCTTTCGTAGGGGCTGTTTGTCTTAAAATAATTATAATAATACATGTAATAATATTAATAATAATAATAATAATGATAATAATAATGATAATAATAATAATAATGATAATAATAATAATAATAATAATAATAATAATAGCAATGATAATAATAATAATAATGCTCAAGCCATTACGTCTTTGGTAGATATGAAAGCACTAGTGGTGCAAAGCAACGATTAACTGTGAGCTGGAATACCAAAGATAAAGAAAATAAAGATGCGAAAGTGTGACATACATTTTTAGTGCCACAGCGATCTCATGTATTTCCATTCACAGTCTCCTGAGTTATTTTTTTTTTTGCTCTTTCGTTCTCACGACAATAGAATGAAAACCCGCTATTTCACTAAATAATAGTTAGGTTTTATGGGACAACGTTGTTACCAAATTTAGAAGACAATATTATTGTTTTGTATCTTATCAAAACTCTCGTACCATGCTTTGTATCCATTCATTGCTGTATACCTGGAGGAGCAGAAGGATCCCCGAGACTTGCACATGTATAGATTTATATATAGACTCTTAAAGTTAGATTGTTAATTAACATTTCAAATGTTGTTACTCCTTCATCTTTTAGCTGACTGTTAAATGTTAAATCGAGAATTTCAAGTGTTAATTTAGCATTAACCAAAAGTTAGAGGAACGACAACATTTAAAATGATGATTTATCATTTCAATTTTTAAAATATATTTGTATAAAATATATATGTGTATATATATGTTATTATACTTGTATATATATATATATATATATATATATATATATAATACATACATTATATATATATGATTATATATTTATATGTATATATATATATATATATGAAGAGCTTGCTTCCAAAAGGCGCTAAATCCATCATTTTCAATGGATTTAGCGCCTATTGGAAGCAAGCTCTTCATATAATTATATGTATATATGTGTGTGTGTGTGTGTGTGTGTGTGTGTGTGTGTGTGTGTGTGTGTGTGTGGTGATACATCCAATAACATAAGTTTTATAGGTAAGTGCAATCAACCGTATAACTCTACTCTAACTAGGAGATAACGAGAGATAAGGAGATACACTTCTGTTAAAGATGTGAATGTCAAAGATAAATATCAGCGTTTGATCAACTTTCTCTTCCCACATCTATGTCTTTCCATTTGTATAGTCTTTAAGGTCATCCATCTCTCTTGCTGGCCATATATCCATGTATTTTTTTTTTCTGTTTTCTTCCATGCCTTCTGGAATGGTTCATGTTGCAATTCCTGTCTATTTCTTGAATGTCATTTTTTTTTTTAATCCTTGCATTATAGGAGTGATAGTTTGATATATTTTCTTCTCTTTCTTTTCTGCGAGGAGAGATCTTTTGGCTAGGAATGTGTGCGATATCCTATGAATATGAGCTATTCCTAATTTTGATCAACTCATACACTAGCTCTGTTCCATAACTGGAGGAAAGTGGACAAATTCAGCTCAACATTATAACGACAAATCACAGAGTTCTTATTGTGCTGTCGAAAGGCATTGCTGCCGCCGAAATGCGGATTAAGCTCACTACTTTCAACTAGAATCTAAAAGAAATCAAAAGCCTGATTGTTTCGCGTCGTCTGCTAAAAACGGAGGTGATTCGTTCGGCATCCTAAAAACCTGTGACATTCCGTCTCTGCCTAAACGTATCACTGTCAATATAACAAGCGCGAAAGTAATTCGACTTTTGGGTATTATTCAAAATATTGTCGTCTCGCTCTACTCAATTTGGAATAGTGCTTCTCGGCATTGCAATTTCCTCTGAAGAGAATGATATCACGGTTAGTGAAAAGAAGGCCACCGCCGTATACAGTTTTTTTTTTTTTTAACGAACAAAATAATAAAATCTGACCATAATTTGCAGAAGAAAACAATCGCGTTGAATTTGAAAGCTGACATGTATTATTGCACCAGAACCTACCGATATTGGCGGGCAAATACATTTTGTACCGCATATTAATCTTCCAATCCAAAGAAGCTTCTTGTCACACTCGTGAAGTGAAAGGAAGCTGCACAACGAGCAATTTTAGAGGGACACTCTTGATATCTATGAATGACGAGAGTGATATATGACACATTTCTCTCCCCTTTAATCTCTCATGTCTATAATTCCTCTTTTTTTTTCTCTTTCTTTTCTATGTCTCCATCTATCTCCCCCTCTCTCGCTTTCCTTTCTTTGCTTGTACCTTTCAGTCAGTAAATAATATGCTCTACGTTCAGTCTATACTCCTTCATGTTTCCTTCCCACGGTCTGATGCTCTGTTGTTGTTTTTTTTTTCTTTTTCTTTTTCGTTGTTCCCATTCTCTTTCTTTCTCTCTCCTTCCCTCTCTCGCTCTCTCTTCCTTGTCTCTCCCTTTATATTTCTCCCTCTCTCTTTCTATCTCTCTCTTTTCTATCTACCTTTCACTTTTTCTGTCGCATGCAGACACCATTTTGCTCAAAATTAATGTAACAGATGTTACGGCCCCAGCGACAGGGTTGGTTGGATATATTCATAGTTTCTAATATGAGCCGTGGCGTATGGAATGGGCCGTCCTAACTGAGCAAAGCCTTCTCTGATCGCTTAACTGAACCTGTAGTCAGTGGTGTGACAGAGAAAAACCAACTCATGTCACACACACCACGCATACACACTCACACATTATATTTTCTATCATTTTGTATGTATGTATATATATATATTTATATATATACCATAATTATATTAATGCATACGCGAGATGCATGTATGTATGTATAGATAGATAGATAGATACATTGATTGATTCATAAATAGATAGAGGGATAAATTGATATATAATACAAACAATTTAAGATTCCAAGTATTGGCTCCACAAAGTAATTGAAAATGCAGACTGGTTATGTATTTTTGGCAGAGAAAGTATGTATGTTTACTTCACTCAATTATTTTGCGTCCCTCGCCTTGTCAAGACTCCTGAAGAAGGCATGGGACGCCGAAATTTTTCACTCAAATTAAGATATAGGCCTTCTTAATTAGCCAAAAGTGCATTACCAGTAAGTTTTTCAATGTATATTTATAAGCATAATATGTTATACATAAACAAATGGGTTTGTGTTTACATACTTATATACACAAGAATATGGTTGTGAATAACCCTGCTTTTCTCAAAATTTTGAATGATAAATAATAATGCTCACGCGCACATACACACACACGCACGTGCACATCTATAGATACGATAGGTGGAAAAAATGTGTACACGAAGTTTTAGGAAATGCAAGTATACTCAGAGATGTTTATTTAACAAACAATTTTCTTTACTATGAAAACAAGAATTCGCGATGGTGTGTGTCAGTGAGAGAAAGAGAAAGAGAGAGGGGGAACGGGAGGACAGCTGCGGTCTGCTGCACCAGATATTAATCATCATTGAAATGTGTCCTCTTTTCTGAAAAAAAAGACAATAATATCTAACATGTATAATGCACAAACAAGCGGACAACCAGACACAATTTGTTCACGCTTTTGTTCTTTTTGTTTTTCTCGTTGGAGTGTCCTTTATATTCTTCTGGCTGCTATGAAAATAAATATAACATAGAGAATCAAAATGCCTTTCTTTTTTTTGAGGGGGTATAAATCACGAAGCAGATACAAATTGCATAACTTTTCTTCTTGAGTGTAAATACTGCTAACACCTTCCTCGTACCCGTCTCGACAGTACAATTTCTGCCTACGTGTTTGATTTCAAAACTACTGACACAGCCGCGCGGTGTGTAACTGGGACCATTAAGAGTTGAAGGGATGAATGCATTTGATCCATTGATTTACAGTCTAATAAGACAGCATTAAATACGCTCACTCGCAGAAGTAAACACGCCGACGAAATACGAGCATCGATGTTATACAACGGTTTTTGCTAAATTGATTTCATCACTGAGCAATAGCCGTGATAGCATCTAAGTAAATTGCTCACACGTATGAATGAGTAGATCACGTGATTTAATTGTATTGATAGTCATGTCATGTGAGGTGTTTTTATTTTGTTTTGTTTTGTTTTGGTACATTTAGAGAAACGGCTTATTTTCAAGTACATGAAAGACAGCGTCTTATAAGATACCTGCAGGTACGGACCTAGGCCTGTAAATCATATGAAGTAAAAACATTTAGCAGTCAATGTATGAAGAAATGTTTTCCATCGGCAAACTTGAGATAAAGGTTTCAGCCGCAAATTACCTCATGACTGTCATTTTTTGTTGTTGATGATGTTGCTGCTGCAATTTGTGCTTGCTTGATATAAACATTGTACTCGCGCCTTTATTCTGGTCGCATGCAATTCGTCAATGGCGTAAAAAGTGGGACGTTAAACACGTAGTCTATTTAGGATTCGATACATCACAAGATTCCCCCGGTATCTCCGCAAAGAATAATCCACCCACAGATCGTAACTTGTGAGTGGTGGCATGTTTATCTTTGGTATCCTTTCAAGTAAAAAAGAGAGGAGAATTATAGTATGTTACAAAACACACACACACCCACACACCCACACACACACACACACACACACACACACACACACACTTACAAGTAGCTTCTATATCGAAGGCAAAAGATAATTAAGCAGAGGGATGAAGGTTGAGGTGTGGGTTTTCTACAATTTGTTTCCCTCTTCAAATGAAATTTGTAAGATCGCAACTGCTGATCTAAAATTTAACAAAAATGTTGGAAAAAAGAAGTGGAACCAGTGGGATTCGAACCTGTCATCTACTGATTTCCGGGCAGCGAAACTACCACCAGGCTATCCCTGGTTGCCTGCAGTGACACAATGAACACGATGACTGGACTACTTAACATAGCATTGTCGGAATTTATGAGCTTCGGTCGTCGGTATTTGTTTCAAGTTCATCGTGTCACTGCCGGCAATCATGGATAACCTGGTGGTAAGTGTCGCTGCCCGGAAAGCAGTAGATGGCAGGTTCGAATCCAGCTGGTTCCTTTTTCCAACATGTTTTATTAAAGGGATTGTATAGTTTTGGTTGAGACCTAATATCTGGTTTCTAACATTTTTTTTTTTTTTTGTGAGATGATGAGAAACCTCTTATGAAATATGAAAGAGCATTTAATTCTATGAGGAATTCAACATTTATTTGATGAAAATTGTTTTTGAAATGGCTGCGATATCCAAAAAAGAGCGATTCTCATAAAGTGTGGGACCCACACTTTATTATGATCACTTTGTTTTACTTTGTTTTTGGATGTTTCAGTCATTCCCAACCTGATTTTCATCAAATAAACTTTGAATTCCTCTTAAAATGGTATGCTTTGTACTATATCTTGAGTGTTTTCTTGGTATCTCACAAAAAGTTAAAAGCCCGATTCTCATCTCCACCAATACTGTACCCTCCCTTTAAACTACATATCAGCAGTTGCGATCTTACAAATTTCTTTTGAAGAAGGAGACAAATTGAAGAAAACACACACCTCAGCTTTTAAAATTGTTTCATTTTTTCATATCTATGAGAAAGGTGAACATGGCAAACACGAAACAACAACAAGAGCATCGACAACACTTACAGCAAAGTAACTCTTGTTGTACGGAAAGATGGATGAGGTTCGTTATTCCTATATACATTCCCTACACCAATATTAGTTAATCGTAAAATTAGATACGGTACGTTATTCCGACGGTTCGTTAATCGGAAAGTGAAAAGAAGGTGAGTACTAACGAACCTTCCTTATAATAAACAGAATATAACTAACCGGAGAGGATGGAAGGTATTTATGTGACAATAGAAATCATTTTTTAACACGCCTGAAGAGAATTTGTAAATGCTACATACAAACTACTTACCACACCGAAGAAAAAGAAGGCAAGACATGGAAGTAGAATTTATCAAAATTTCCTTGATATCAGTCGAATATTTTGTGATTGATATCAAAATTGAAAGAAATGGAATGAAAATGTATCTCCTAATCAAATCTTGACATCCTGAGTACATCGGTCTCACACACAAGAACTGCACACTTTTATTTTGTAACGTACGAGATAGGAATGTTAAGGAAATGTCACATTGCTTGCGGAAACATGAAGAATTTTTTGGGAGTGTTCACCAATTGTTTTATAAGTAAAATTTCTTCCTGGTAGGACCAAAGCTTTTTCTCTCTTTTACTTTTGTCTCCTCATAGGGAAAATTACTGAGAAACTTTCGATAGCCCCTTGTATTGAACATTCGTGAACATGTGTCCCGATTATCATTATTATCTATTTTATGATTTTTTGTTCGCTCTTGATTAACCTCACAACTCTCAGTGCCAAATCCTCTCTTCTTTATCCTGGGTAGCCTCTTAAGTGTTGCCACTGCTCTACCAGAAGGCCCTGGTATTATTATTATCCTAGCGTATTCAGGTACTCGTTATACACCTGGGTCGAGAGGGACGTGGTGGGGTAAAACTATCTTGTCCAAAGACTTAAGCACTGTGTGGGAATCGAACTCGGGTCCTCCTATTGGAAGTCGGGAGTCTTATCCGTCATATGCCACAGAGCAAAATAATGATCGCCGACTATCGATCTGCTTATGATATCGCAGGCTGGACATAAAAATTCTATATTGAGGCGGTCTATGTCAAGGCGGATGCGAGCTACTAATAGTCGCGCCACGACTGTGCAGCCGATTCAATTGCCGGAAACCCTATCGCCTAATCGAAGATAAACTGATTCATGAGCCATTCGATACACCTGTGCAGAGAGGGGAAAAAACAAAAGACGGGGGATGCTGGGTTGGTTATAAGACTCGAGTCTCATTACACAGAATCTGACAGATCAGAAACTGAACACCGAGAGAAAAGATTATTTTTGTAAAGCACACCACCCAGTCAAGGAGATGAAGGCCCCGCCTCCAGGGCGTCTCATATTTTTTGGTATTTCTTTCTTTCTGAAGACAGATCTTGTTACGCAATTTTCTATGATGAGCTGTGGAAGGACCTTTCCCCTACGATAGCTAATATCTTGAATAACAAATTTAAAATGAGTTATGTTTTGAAGTGCGAATGAAAAAAAAAAAGAATAAAGAAAAAAGGAAGGGGTTACCCTTTCTTTAAAAAACCGTTAGTTTTGCTGCATGCACCTTTTGCATGTACACATTTATTTTGCTTCTCAAATCAAATCAAAATGAATTACATTTGGGTGACAATTTTAAACAAAATATGACCAAATGACAAAGGAGCAATACAAAAGTGCAGTTTATACTACATGCATAAGAAAAATCTTTGTAATTCATTTATAGTTGCATAATGTCATACAGAAAGAGCAGTACATGATTCAATAAGGAAGCAAAAGACCGTCACCCTAAGCATGGTTTGACTGGCAGGGATGATGTTCTCATTGGGATGGCTACTTCTACTTTGACGACAAGGAACTTATAAACGTTATCTTCCACGTGAAGGCATCTTCGCTTTGCCGATACTCAAGTATTAGCTTAATTTCCCCCAATTTGGTCTTATTACCGGTATGTTTTCTTCTCTTTTGCTGTCCCTATTCTTTTCATCTCATTCTTCCTCGTCGATTCTTCTGTATTTCCTTATCGTGTCTCACATGACCATAAGGTCATTGAGAAAGACAGAAAGAGAGAGAGAGAGAGAGAGAGAGAGAGAGAGAGAGATGAGGTGCTGGATTACTTAATAATATTTCTTCATTTTCTCCACCGTCGATAAATTTCATTGGCATATAGTATCCCTCAAACCTTTTCTTGGCATCTGGCCTTTTGATCCGCAGTTATGACCATCCGTCTGGTGTCATTATCACTGTAAATTTGTTATTCACTCGGGGATAGTGCTGACATAATTTCCTACCCTAAGATGTCCTTATATCTCGACCCGTCAGTGTCTTAGGGCGACAAATAAGATATAGAGCCGAAGTAGCCATTCCCTATAGACCGTCGCTATTACTCCAAAACGAAGTTACACACCGTACTGTAATAGCGGCAGAATAATCATGCCAGGCGTTCGTGGGCCCGGCATCATAATCTTCTATCTTGCGTATGGTCTGTCTTTCCTGTTAAACAAAAAGGGGGTATGTGTCATGTCTCGTCATAACATGACTGAGAGTCATCGCCAGTATATGTCTGCCAGGTGGGCAATACAGACCTTCTGCCTGTAAAAATAATCAGGCAGGCAGACAATTTTAGAACTTGGCTACGTGCGATGTGTCGAAGAAAAAAAGACATCAAGAAGAAGTGCGAAGTACTGACGTTCGCAATTACGTGTTACAAAACTTTCTAAAAAGTGTCATCTTCCACACTACTAGGCCTAAACTATCAAATATTGCATCATGTACCTATCTATCAAGACTACGCCAGGAAAGGAAGACATTTTGTTTTGGACGCCGCGATGAACTTTGTCACAAAAGCGTCCGCGTTTCCATCAGTCGAATGAAAAAAAAAAGAAAGAAAATATATCGAGATGAAGACAGTAATTTATACACGGAGCTTTCCTTAACATTTTAACATTGTGACGTAACGTCCTGGTGTTGACTGTGGAGCTACGATTTCGCCATGTCTTCGGATCACTTGTTTTCCTTTACTGTCCTTTACTGAGGTACTGCATGATGTGTGTGAGATAACTGTTTTAAAACTGATAAAGCACACAAAGTAGTAAACATATTGCATAATTAATATAAGCGAGCTAACGAGCTAAATGTCTGTTTAAACATACCTGTTGATGCGCGAGACTGTAGTTTCATAATATGGGATTTATGCATCTTGAAATTAGGATAACTGATGATAATTTCGATAGAAAAACGTCTGATTAAAGAGAGAGTTTTAAACGTATTAATCTTCTTTTTCTTTTTTCTTTTTTTTTTCTTTTTTTTTTTGGGGGGGGGGGGGGGCTTAAAATACGTATTCTTTTTTGTAAGTTTTTTTTTTTTTTTCAATGAGCCATTAAGATTAATCCGGCCGTTCAAAATGCCACAGGGGGTCAATTTTTATGACTGTCTAAAATTATGATTTCAACTTGGAATTCTCTTTTAAAAAAACACACACTTTACACTTAGAGACGATCATTCTTTTACTCTTATGGAGCAAGGGAGGTCGTTACTTCAATCTATCCAGCTAGGTTTCTTTAACCCTTTTTGTGCCGGAAAATGTGGACAAGTGTGCAACCCTATGGGATTGCCTTTACCAAACTGGCACTCAAGGCACACAGAGGGTTCACAGATCCAATTTCATCGTCCTTGAACGAGACTCTTGATGGCTGGATCGGAGTTCCCGCACTATTCCTGCTCAGCTGACAGCGATAATTATCTCCCGCGATCGTCATCAAGAATTTAGCAGAAGACAGAGTCTTTTGATGTGTGCGCAGACAATGACGTATAAGTTAACTTAACAACCTGGTAATGAGCTCAAATGTCTCAAGAAAAATGTCTCAAGAAAACCGACTTACGATTAGATAGACGAGCAAAGGAGATCAAAGTTGTGAATAAAACTGACTTCGTCTTCATTGTTATTTGCTTCAAATTATGCACGAAAAGTACATGATTATATTAAAATAGTGGCTAGAAATAATAAATTTAACAATTATTTTGTTCGTGGTAAGAATACGTTAATCATTTTGTTCATAAGAATAATAATATTAAAACACTTCTACTAGTAATATAACGGTAATGTCCATACAGGACTGCTACAACTTTTATCTGATTGCTTTACTCCTGTATAAATTAGTTCAAATAATAAAAGAATACATTAATGAATAAAATAGAATAGACAATGGACATTGACATTGTCATGTCTGTTCGGACTTGCTTATGTTCGAATAGTTATTTCATAAATTGAATACAAAAAGTTTGTAGAATGATACAGCTTGACTATCAATAGACGGAAGACAAAGGTCTATAATTTAAGTTCTTATTTTCTATTGAAATTATGTGACTGCAAGACAGCTTTTTTACAATATCACCGCATAGGGACCCGCATCAATTTGGCTCCAAGAGATATCCGGGCGTTTATCTTGTTCTCAGTATGATAGATATTTGAATGAGAAACGTTACTGACTCAGCAGTTTGTAGTGAGATTATTAAAGGAAAGAGAGTGCACGTTACGAAAGCAGTGCAGAAAACGCCCGTTCATCCACCCATTCCCATCTCCCCTTCGCCCCATATCGCCTTTTCCTTTTTTTTCCTTTTCACACTAGACACAGTATCTCTCCGTTCCCGTACAGCGAATATTGAAAAAATACGTTTTTGTTTTTGTTTTTACCCCATAGCCCATCTGAAATCATACGCTCTGAAATTTGTCATTGTTTCATTGCGGTAAAACCTGCAGCTGAAGGCGAAGTTTGTCCTGGTGAACGCCAAATCCAAAGAGGATGAAATTATTATTATCATTTTTAGACAGTACTGTTTTGGAAAGGTTAAATAGGAAACACTGATTTTAGCCAGAAATTTTAAACTACGATTTTCGTCAAGCTTTACTACATTATTTTCCCCTCTTTTTGTCATTCTACATCACTATGTAGATGCGTGGGTCTATGCCCCCAGCGTCTCTAACTTTTTAAAAGTTTTTCCTAGGAAACAATTTGATGTTACATACACTGCACTTGACAAAAGATTTAACTGAGATCATTTGACTTTGGGTTATTTTGGCAAAGGGAAAAAATAATGTCTCGATGTGTGCGTCTGCGTTGTACTCTTGTGTTTCACGCCACTGATTTCTTTTGTTTCTTTCTCTTAAAATTTTCACACCTGTTCCTTATTCTTTACTAACTCCTTTTTTGTGCTGGAGTGGCCAACCATGTGCCTTTTGAATATGAATTTAGTAATGAAATCGTTGGTATTATGTTTCATCTACTCATGTTATCATTAATTTTTCATTTTTCATCCACGCATCTTCTTTTTTTTTTCTGGAGACACAAGAAGGGCGAAATCCGACCGTCTGTTTTCTTAACTTGGCCTACCACTTCTGCAATGAACCAACTTGCCGCCTTTCGCAGTCACGTGACCCCAGAGGGCGTTTCCCGAACTGGAGACGACCATGTAAGGTTATCTTCTGATTCGCTCTGCGTAAACAGGCCGTAATTCGAGTTGGGCTAAATGAGCGAAACACATTCTTCGTTGTCCCTAAAATGAGGAACATTCCTACCCTTGGAGGCGTGAATTGAGCCTTCTTAAATATAGCGCTGAAAAGAAAGGAGGGGGTGGGCGAATCAACACAAATATATAAGATGAGAGTTCATCAGATACTACAAACCTCCACAGGGGACGCGTCTCTACCATATCACTCCATGCCCTGTCTGTTGTTATCGTATCAAATCTTTGTGCCCAAGATTGACGTCTCCTTATGCCCAACTCTTTAACTCTCCTTTCCTCTCTCAACTTTCTCTCCATCCATCTCCCTTTTTAACCCTAAAACATAATTACATATCTATTCTCTTTTCCCGCCTCATTTCTTTGCTTTTCACTAGTTAAGAGAAAAGTTTCTATCACGCACACAGCGCAAAAGGTAGCACGTATAGAGAAACTTTAGTAGAAAGTATAACGCACATAAAATTTATCAGTATGTTATCTAACGGCGTCCTCTTAAGAAGTTAATTCTGTCCCAAGTAATCTTCACGCGTGATGAAGTCTTTCTACATTATTCTCTACATGATAGTCCTATAGTTCCTTAAAGGACATAATTATTATTACTTTAGGCGCTTTTTCACTTTTTTTTTCATTACTGTGTTTTTTTTTTTCATAGCTGTGTTAGAGGAAAGACGCATATGATATTTTACACAATTTTGTTGTTGTTGATTTTCTCTAAGACAGGCGTGGCAGGTGTGAAAGTTAGTGTAACGTTTAGTGTCTGCTCCGATCGTCGTGAAACGAAATACATATATATTATGTCGATCTTTATATAACAGACGCGTAACTATTGCACCTTGAACAGAAATCAACGTCATAAGTTACATGAGAGCTTTGCTGGTCTTCAAGAAAAGATGTTGTCATTGTCGTCAGAAGATGCATTTTATTTTTCTTTTCTTGTCTGCCTCTTTTCATATCGAAGTAACTAAATAAAATCGGAGGCGACGCACAAAGCGCACCGAGCGAAGCAAGGAGTACACCAGATAGTTTAATGGGTAGATAGCTGGGCAATGTCTAACATGAAGAGCCCTGTCGCGAAATTGTGATCCTTTTATTAATAGGGGGCGAGTTGCATCTGTGCAAACTTTCCACCAGGAAATTCGCTCAAGAACACTGGGAATTGCGGCCGGAAGGAGCGTACTTTATTACCTTCCCTATAGTACTCGATATTGAAAAATTATCCCCTCAAGAAAAAAAAAAGAAAAGAAAAAAAGTCTGTAGAATATGGCTGTTCCTTGTTTTGTTGGCTTCGGAAATTTGGAGCGCGTATCTTGTCGATTGAGGCAAGCGCTTCCCCTTCCCCTAGCCAGCAATCTTCCGACGATGGCATGTCGGGGATATGGCGGGTAGCACCTAGGGGGTTAATGTTTCGAGCGCGGCCCCATAACCAGCCGGGGACCTCTGCGATCTAATCTTAGTCGTCTGTGGAGATACAGAAGCCGAGGCGTTTCTCCCGCCGGAATCACTCGAAATCGATATTCATCTATCTCTTCGTATTTAAACATCAGCTGCTCGCCCCCAATAAACAAGAAATCTCCCCAATCATCCGCAAAAAGCAGAAAGAGAAATGTATTTCACCTCTTGTATCATCCTGCAGATAGTGCGCATCGATAAGCGCGCGCTTTTCCTACATGGATTTTAGAAAATGGACGCGTTCATCTAGATAACTGGTATCCCATTTTCCCTGTTGGATAAACGTCATTGTTACACGATCATAATAGAGCTGTGACTGTATCATTGGCATTCCCTCAGAAACCAATCCATCTCACACCCCACCCACATTTTTAAAGTAAAGCACTTGCCACAACGAATAATGTGGCAAAGAGTATACGCGCCAAGAAATTGAAAATCCGTCGGTATCAACGACTTCTTATGCAAAAGTTCTGATGCTTATCTTCGCATTCTACATCACTCATTTCCAAGTGAGTTCACGCCAGATTCTTATCGCCGCCTATCTGACGTCAGACAAAGTTCACACGCCCCAATTGGTGTAGGGTCACGTGACCCTGCTATTAGTTGCAGTATACAGGGGCGCGGAGTTTCACCCGTTCACACCAAATTCTGATCTCCACAGCCTACTCCACAAAGGTGGTGCTGAATAAAACATGCGGTTCAAACTTTCACGCCAATAACTTCTTTTGGGGGGAAGGCGAGGGTGTGTGATCACGAAAGGTCAAGTGCAATTCTTCAACTTCCTCAGTACACTGTAGCTACTGTTATTACACAACGCTACAGCGCTCGCTGCGTAAATCCGTATCACACGTGGTTGGCATCAGCGCAGGGCGGATGATTACGTCAATGACATCAGGCGGAATAGGGAATCTTGGAAGGAATCGTAAATAGGGACTATCGGAAGGGATTTATCCCTTATTTTCCACTCGACTTACGACGATCCTCCAAGTTCTCACACGCAGTCAGCAAAGCAGAGAGTAACAGAATATTGCTGGCCAGAAGTCAAAGATGAATGCTTGTGAAACAGACCACTTTGTCCTTCCAAAATTACTGAGAGGCAAGGGTAGATATCACATCGATGATGCAGCCCGTTCTCTCCGTTCATCCTACGGGGGGGGGGGGGGGGGGGACCTACCCTCCAATCCCCCCTCCCCCTCCACCACCCCTTACGATCATCTCCGTTTAAATTGTGCACTTGCTGACTCCACAAGCGATTAACGTTCTTACTATACTTCGAGTTCAACTCTTTTGAACAGGTTGGTAAAACTGTTCGTAAAAATTATGCAATGACCAAAACGATAATGATGAATACAACCCTGTCACACACCTCTCATAAAGTCCATATCCAGTGCTCAAACTTGATAGACGATATCCTACCACTGACAGCTTTCATCCCATACCATCTTGAGATAGACGGATCATTCGTATAAACTACAATTAGTTTTATGCTTTACATACAACGTATTTGAGGCACACGATTGTGTGTCACAGTAATGTGAGTTCTTTGTCCCTAATCAGCTCACAGTACGCATCACTGACAATCACCCCGGCAAAATATTGCCCTATGGGTGCTCGCGTGTCGTTTTGTGGTACCTCCGTTGTCCTTATTCAGAGTTGTTGAGTCAGATGTTCGTATTTACCTTACAGCTCCAGATAAGACCAGGGCCCCGTTGCATAAAAGTTACTATTGGGGTAACTTTGCCATCAATGGTAACTACCATGGTAACAATACTCAACAGCCAATCAAAATCAAGAATTCCATGGAAGCTACCATTGGATGGCAAAGTTACAATAATAGTAACTTTTATGCAACGGGCCCCAGGTGCTGAAGAATTAGCACCTGCGGATTGACTCAAGTTCCATCGGATATGTTATAGGGTTAATCTTCCAGACAGAACCAGACAAATATTGAGCGCTATGTTCTATAATAAATCATGATTTTTTTTTTATTGTTGCTGTCATCCTCCTGCTTCTTCTCAATTACACATTTCTAATTAATGCGCGTTTTTGCTCCCTCGCCGTCTTCTCCGTATGATCTACCAATAAACAATGCATCCAAGATGATGATGATTATTATTATAGTCCATGTAAGGCTCGGTTTTAGTCACGACACCGCCTAAGGTTTCAAAAATAAAATATAAAATGAATTATGTAACTAGAATCTTGATGGCCCCTTTCATACTATGTTTCACTGTTTAAGCATAATCGACTTCTTTTTAGCAGCAGCTGAATTCATTGCACATAGACATCTTAACAGCCACGATATCTTTCAAGTCGTATTCTAATTAAGGGACTGATACAGACTTTTCATCGAATATTTATTTGCCATACAATATTTTACAGACTATGTGACCAACATCAGGGGCTCACATCTGAACAGTTCTCTCTCCTTGAAACGAGAAATTCGTTGTTATAATAATAACTAGTTTTTGATAAAGTATTTAAGCCTTGTTAAGAATTTCAATGCGCTTTACAAACTATTATTACCCCCGGCCGGTCACTGGATACATTTTTTCCCGCCAGCACTGAGAGTGCTCATTCTCCACTCCATGGGGAGCATTCCAGCCAGTCGCCATTTTATACAAAGAGAAATATGTTTTAATTAGACCCTTGTCTTGTAAGCCTCTCCAGGACTTACTTGTGGGAGGAGGTAGGTGTGAATGACTGTTAAAAACAGTGATTGCGAAAGGAACAACAACAACTTTACAACAAAATTCAAAACCAATCCAAAGGTACCATAATGTGCTTTGTTACTACTCTCCTTGAACGATTATCCCTAGGTTACCCTTTAAGGTATCAGTCGTGTTGAGCTGGGGTTTTTTTAATGATTGTTTACAGTTTTGTTAGCAATGCGGGCCTTAGTTTCTTTAGTGAATGCCTTTTTAGATGTTCTATGTACGTTGAATCATCATACACTGCTACATAAACACAGCCGAGCTGATGTGCAATACCTAGGGAAAATACTTCATTTACTTGCTACAATTATAAATCCTTGTAACTTGCGAAATGCGCTCATAATGTAAAGAGAAGAGGAGAGAAGGGAAAAGAGGGGAGATAGGAAGAAAAGTGGTTGGCGTCTTCAATCTTGGATTGTCTTGCACCGTTAGATGGACGCTCTATATTGTCAAATCGAATTTCTAGACCTACGCACCAGTTTCATGTGATTCTTTGGCGACCTAAGACGGGCGGGCATTAACTCTAACTTCATATTGCAGCCGTTGAGACCTCCATACCCCGAGGACCAAAAACATATTAAGTTGGTCTTTGATGAATTATAAGTGATGTTAATGTTGCATGAATTATACAAATTACATCGACACTGTGGTTGCCCTCGAAGAGATGATTGTTCAAATTGAATGCAATTTTGTCATTAAGTCAATTACGTCGCCTGCTGTGAGCTATGCGATCCGAGAGAATACCCGCGTCACAGATAAACCTATTATTGATAATGACAGCTTCATTCAAGCGCAATTACAAAGCAGTCTATATATGAAAATTTAACTTTTTAGGTCTTTTTGGAAATGTGCCTATAAGTGTTTGATAAAATTGCCATGTTCCGCGCGGAGATTACGTGTGTCGAATCTCATAGTGCGTTACATATCCGAGGCGCTCAGTCAGTCGACCCCAGTAGGCAGGTTGATGTACAGGTCGAATGTAATTAAAGTTAATATTAAGTTTACTACAAATTGGAATTGGTATCAATAAATGACAATATATCCTTACTTTGCTATGTGGCTGCTGTTGTTTTGGCTGGTATTGTTATTGTTGTTGTTGTTGTTGTTGTTGTCGTCGTCGTCGTTGTTGTGTTTGTTGTTTGTTTGTTTGTTTGTTTGTGTCTTTTTAGGGGGATCTTTAAAGGGAATGCAAAGAAACCAAAATATGTTATACATTCACTTTCTTAGAATATCTCTGTTCAAGATGAGTACAGGTTTCTCGTTCTTTAACAGAAGATAGTTAACATTACGATACATGGTTCCCATGCAGCCTTTAGTAATTAATAAGCAGTTAGTAATTAAAACCATGACCACAACAACAAAATAGCAAACCATTTTACACACGTTTCAACAAGAAAATTTCGTGGCAAAATCAAAATGTTGAATAGCAGCTGTGCACGGATACTAAATATTCCACAAGATATTGGCTCATTCAAATATTCTCGCGACCAGATACATTGTCAATGACAATGATGTGTTGAAATAAAAAGCATGGGTACTACGCCGATTGAATATGTTACTGAGGATTTTTTTTTTTTTTTTCTGCTTGCAGATATCGCCAGATGCCTGAAAGGTCCGATTTTTTTTTCATTTTTTTTTTTTTTTTTTACCGCCAATGTTCCCGAATGAAGGAAGCAATCAAAAACCTCTCTGAAGCTCGACAATTCAATTGAAATTGACAAGCACATTTGTGCTATTCTGTCACCGTCCTTCATTCATACACCCTTTCGTTCCTTCTTAACGTATCTCTTCTCCCCCACTCTCTAGGTATACAGTATGTCTAAAAAAAAAATTACAATCAGATTTTCGCTTTAATAACATCCAATATGATAGAACTGTCTAAATGCTACTTCAGAGTCTTGACTATATAACATCTTAGCTCTATTTTGCAGAAAACCCCGTTCAATTTGGTTAAGCGGTCACAGAGAAATGTGGATTGTTGTAAAGCATGTCATGTGTCTGATTCTTCCAACTTTAGCACTTCAATGCTCTTGTGTGTGAATACAATAGACAGAACTTGGAGGGAAGAGATTTATGACATCCTCTACAAAACTCATCATTTCTCTTTGACCACTGAAGCAAATCGAATGGGTTTTTCTGTAAGATGTGGGCAATGAATTATAGTTTCATACCCTGAATTTGTATTTATATTGATTCACCATTTTTAAAGATATCATTGCGAAGGGTCCCGTTGTATTTTTTTTTTTTTTGGGGGGGGGGCATACGGTATCTTCTGCCTTTTTTTTTTCTATTCATCTCACTTTCAAATCCAGAAGCTTGGATGTCTAGCCTAGACATGATCTCTCTATTTTTTTCTCTCTCTTTGTCTCTCTCTAATCTCTTCTATCTTTATCTATCTATCTATCTATCTATCTATCTATCTATCTATCTATCTATCAATCTATCTATCTATCTATCTATCTATCTATCATCTATCCATCTATCTATCAATCTATCTATCTATCTATCTATCTATCTATCTATCTATCTATCTATCTATCTATATATCTATCTATCTATCTATCTATCTATCTGTCTATCTTTATCTTTAGAACTATCTCTTGGTCTATTTATTTACCACTACGTATAAACAATTATATATCTCGATATCAATTATATATCCTTATCTCTGTCCATCTATCTATCTATCTTTCTATCTATCTATCTATCTACCTATATCTATCTATCTATCTATCTATCTATCTATCTATCTATCTATCTATCTATCTATATATGTCAGTGTCTGTGTCTTCCTCTAGCTATATATCTCTTTCTCATTATTTCACAATCTAATAATATCCCTGTCCATCTGCTTATATTGTGTCGATTTATCGATAAAGCTATACCTCAATTGCCTTTCTTTGCGGTCTCTGTACTAGCACTGTACAAAATGTCCAAACAGTATTCACTTGTCCATGCTATATGTTTCTATAGTTCATCTCCGTTTCTCCCCACCTGCAGGTCCGCTGCCTTTTTACAACATAATCAATACTTTCTTAGTATCTAATTCTGAAGTTATTGATATCGTCAAATTTAAAGAGAATATGTTGCTATTTGATGATCAGTAACGCCTTCTCCAATAGGAGATTAATCCTTGCTGGAAAGAACCCATTGTTCCACAGTGTGAATAAAGTGTCAAATCTCTTCACACTATTTAATTCGAGCGTTTTCACAATGGTCTACTATGTGAACACACTGTGAAGACACTGTGGGACACTGTGTTCTTTACAGTAGGGTAGGTTTCTTAGATGCAATGGATCGAAAGTTATTTTGCTTGTTGAGAATACTTAACTATAACAATGCAGCCGATATATTCTTAGAATCTGCCTCTTAGTTAAGTAAGTATCTTCAACTTCAAGAAAAATATCTGTTGCTGTTTGATAACCAATGACGCCTTCTTTAGTTACGAGTTCAATGAGTTTAATCTGTCAGTATTACAATTTGAAATTTAGTTTACTTGTTGAAAATATTAGATTAATTAATAGTAGTAATAATCACAACATTTCAGCAATGTGTACCAATCACACAATTGGATAACAGCGTGAAAGATGGCGTAATGGTTTCAAACAATTCCACCTGACTTTTTTTTTAAACTTTAGCAATCATGTACACATAGCCTAGAATGTATAACAACGGATGTAGCTACTCTGTGTGTCCAACCATTCTTGTACAAAATAATAACATTGTTTAACGAGGTACGTTTCGAAGAGGAGCTACGGATGTAATTTTTCTCACTACCCGTCTATTCCCGCACTCATCAATTGCTCATTACTCGACAGACACGGAAAGCCATAGAATACTACGGATTGAGTCTATTTTGTTTGTACTGATATTTTGTTTCATGTGGGAGAAAAACCTTGTCTCTTTTGAAATATGAAAGAGCATGTAATTCCATTAGGAATTCAACGTTTATTTGATGAAAATTGGTTTTGAAATGAAAACAGAGCGATTCTAATAAAGTGTGGGACCCACACTTTATTACGATCGCTTTGTTTTACTTTTTTTTTTGGATGTTTCAGTCATTCCAAACCCGATTTTCATCAAATAAACTCTGAATTCCTCTTAAAATGGTATGCTCTGTACTATTTCATAAGTGTTTTCTTGGTATCTCGCAAAAAGTTAAAAGCCCAATTCTCATCTCCACCAACACTGTATCGTCCCTTTAACTTTTTTAACTATTAAAGGAGATTATCCGTACCATTTCAACTACATGAAGAGAAAAGATGCTACTTCTCTCATCTTGCGCGCTTTGTTCTACCTTTCTTTTACAAGTTGTTCGGTCTTGATTTAAAAGAAAAATAACGGCTTATCATTTGCAATATTATCAATGTCCCGTCAAGAGCCGCTAGACATTATAGTGATGGGAAAAAAAAAGAATCGGTGAGAATTATGACAACGCTTAACTTTTATACAGATGATCAGATTATTGATAATGAAAATGACCATATTGAAATTAAACACAGAAATCTTGTCTCCGTGTCATCGTAATTCTAGTGTAACCATTTTCGTACTGCCTTCTCTTGACTGAAACATCTAAACAGTATGAATTAATGGCTATGAAAGCTTTTACAGGACTGAAGTGTCACTTTAAGCTGTAGAGAAAACCTCTGGGGGAATAATCTACGCGTACGTATACGGTAGTACCATTTTATCCACCATCGTGTTTTGTACTTGTGTCTTCTTCCACAAAATATGAAGCAGGTGGGTATCTTTGACGACTTCCACCGTTTTGGTATTCATGATATTTTTGGAGACTACATCACCAAAATAATGAAACTACTTGCCCTCTTGCTTAATTATTTTTTTTTTTTTTGGGGGGGGGGGGGGTGGGGGTGGGGCAATGGGTCTTCTCCATCCATATTGAGAAAATTCCTTACAGGAATTAAATCATCAAATATCAAATGAGGGGTAGGTTTCTAATCTATGGATAAGTCGTGCGATTGCACTTAATTGCACTACTTGACGATTTTTTTTTCAATCCCATTGATGAAGGCAATAGTTGGTGATGAAGAATATCAAGTACACGTGATATCTGTCGAGAATTTCCTACGCAAAATAAATCAACAGAATCTTTAGAGCTGTGAAATCTATTGGCGGCAATGAGATCTTACAACCCAGTTATTTAAATAGAAGCAATTACTAAAACATTGGTATGATTCTCATGACTGTTCGAGCCCAATTCAGTGAAATGGTGAATATGTAACTTTAATTTCTTATCTCTACGGCTTTGTGGCGGTGTGATCGGGATTACTTAGTTATGGAGAAAAATCAGATAAACTGCTTGGAATTAATTTCGCACAGACTGCAGGAGCAAAGGTATCTAGGGCAATTATGCCCTGCATGGGCAATTACCCCAGTCCTTTTCCCTGACCTTAGATAATCCTAATCCTGAACCTAATCCTAACCCTAACCCAACATCTAATCCTAAACTTATCTCTAACCATAATCTTTACTCTAATCTTATCACTAATCCGTATTTGACTTCGGGGATGGGGGGGGGGGGGTAACTGCTCCTATATCTCGGAGCGAAAGTATGGACATTTAGGACACTTGGGCCCCGTTTCATCAAAAGATGAAATCGATTTTAAATTCCCCTACCACACAGGCTGCAATAGAATTAAAGTTGAAATCAACCTTATAATCAGTTTTAACTCTTCATAAAACAGGGCCTTGGGGTGAATGTCCTGGTCTAATAGCCTGGTAGACTAACAAATGATTTGCCCGACTGCAAAGGTTGTTCGTGACCATAATAAAATGACCGCTCCATTCGAGAGCCTTGCTTTTACAGCTTAATCTACACTTATACATCGTGCTACTACAACTCACCATGTAAGTGCAAAACACTTTACACGACGCTAAATTGAGCTTGTGCTCCATTGTAATTGCTGCTACACCTCGGAGAGAGGTGTGTATCGCATATATGAGGCGTGGTGTCATCTAATAGCTAGACGACACCTGCAGTTGACTTCATTGCGCAACGTGGTCATACGCACTGACCAATTTCACACGTCTTGGCTACCTCAGAATAGCACCACCCCGCTGCTTGCAGCAAACATTTTGTGGGTGCCGCTAATTTTTCGTCGTTTACCCAGCCTAATAAGCGTTGCTTCTTATGATTATGATTTAACTCAGGGTCCACTGCAACCTGGACAAAGTCTCCGTAGAGTTAAGGCTGTCGCGGAGAAAGGATTAATGTAAATTTCCCATCATTATGGCGTAATCATGGTAAACAGTAAATAGCACACAGAGCTAAAAGTGATAAACCCTAATGGAAGACAAAAAATGAAGTCCTTATGACAGAGTCAAGCTTAAATCAACGGTATTGTTTGTTATTTCCAGTATTCATTAACCCGAAAATGAATAGAAAGTTTAAAATAATAATTGGTAATCCGAAACTAAAAAAACCAAACGAACCTTTTCTTTTAGAATAACGAAACTCCGGAATAACAAACTTGATATGATTGTGGGATTAAAGAATTTATGTAGTATGAACGTTTTTTTTTTGTTTTTTTTTTTGTTTTGTTTTGTTTTTGTTTTTGTTTTGTTTTTTTCATTTTCGGAATTAGGAGCTTTTGGAAGAAGGAACCTTCGGAATGACGAGACTTTCTGCCTCCGACGACCACCTATTAGAATAATAAGACCTCTGAATTTGTTTCCAATCAGAGCATTTTTTCCCTTTTTGATGTACATGCCAATGTCGAACCTGTGCGGCATTTACAGATACGTTTCACCGTAATGTATTTTATTTTCTTATCAGTTTTAACGCAGTTTCAAAAGTGTTTTACAAAACTGTCTCATATGAAAATTTTCGTTTTCCTTTAAAATCAAATAAAAGCCACTTTTGGATTTGTTTGTTTTTGTTTATGTGTATGATTAATACCGTCAACACAATGAATATGTTGCATTTACTCAATCAAAGCTCAATAACAGCAAACAAAAGAAACAAATCCTATTAACTAAGTGTTCATTGTAAGTGTGTGGGTCTGTTTCCGTGTGTGCGCGATTTGCACTGAATTTGATTGCAGTTTTAAAACTTGCAGTTAATAGGTTGCCCTGATAACTTGTTTGTGTTACATTATCAAAAAAAACATACTTGCTGAGAAAAAGAAAATCGTAACTTCATAACTGACGACCCGCAAACTTAAGGCAAAGTATTCTCATCTTTCTACCACAATGGACTGTAATGGTGTGAGTATGAGCTTCCATGGAAAAGTTCAGGTTACTGATATTAGGCCTTGCAGATAAGGCAGTGATCAACGGACAGCTATGTCACTAGAAAGAAGTCTAAAGTTCGATCGCTGAATGCAATGACAATCTGTCCCTTCCCTCAAATTTTCTCAAGTAGATCGATTCCTAGATCGAAGAATTACGTTGATGTGTCGTGATATTCAAACATTATCTGTATATAAAAACGAGGAGAGTTTATCTCGACATAGTTTTTCTCCTCAGGTCAAGGGAGACAGCAAAACTCGGTCAATTAAGAGTGACTTTATGAATAAATATTGACATCCAGTAAACTCGGTAAATACGACACGTGACATGTTTGTTGCAGTCTTACGAGAAAACCCAAAGGGTTTGGCTCGCACAAAAACAGCGTGTGGTGAATGAGAAACAACATTGAATTACTTGTTGCAACTTAAAATCTATACCTGGTTTGATTTCCAGGCAAAGTGCGTGCGATCTTACCTATCTTTCTTCAAATTTGGGTTGCCAAAATGGAGACCGGAGACTTACAATTTGTTATTTTGAAATGGGGGCAGTTTGAGAAATGCTGAAAAAATAAAATTTGGTTATGGATTACAGTTCCTTCTGAAGGTACGCAGTGACCAGGGAACGTCTCTGCGTCTCGTGTATGTCTTCATTCTTTCTATATCTAGATCCTGTACTTTAACTTATCAGCAATGAATCAAAATCTTCAAGAAATAGAGTTAGCAGTATCCTTTATTGGTAGAAGAAGAAGAAGACGACGACGGCGAAGAAGAAGAAATAAAAGACACACTCCAGGAAATCTTCTCAACAATGGTCTGAGTTCTTTGACCAAGTAATGGGAAGTAACGCTGACCTTTGTTCATCATTCATCAATATCAAATAGATGAGCAAAAGCGTTGAAAATAATTTCACAAAGTAAGGTAGCTTTTAATGTTGTTGTTGTTGTTGTTGTTTTTTAATTGCAAACTTCAAGACGGTGCTATCTCCAAACTACTCCACAGGTTTATGTAATGATTGCATTTGATACGTAATGCTCACTATTATATTTACATCATTACATTCACAATCACCTTTACATTTGCATTTATAATCATGCTATTTTGCTGCGCTCCTCTCTCTCTCTCTCTCTCTCTCTGTGTCTGTCTGTATGTATTTCCTGTCTGTTTTGTAATGTTTGTCTTGTATTGAATGACTATATATTATTCTACTTTTGTAATGAAGAAAGTCCAGATTTCTATCCAATTACATGAGCTGTCGTCTACAAAATACAAACAATGCTTTTCCGTTAGCCCCACATTTGTCTTTCAATTCAATTCAATTCAGTTCAATTCAATAGTTTATTTATTTCCATCATTAAAAAGAAAAAAAAAAGGAAAAAGTTGACATGATCCAAAGTGATACATTTTTTTTTTCATTTCTCTTACACTCGTCTGATAAAGGTTTTTTTTTTTCAAATACAATATAAAGTGTATACACGAATGATGTCGTAAAAAAGAAACAATGTCTTTTTCAGAACATGTATTATTTAATACGACAAATTTAATTGAAACAATGTATGCATGCTTTAAATTCGTTACTCATTGTAAATGCTCATTTTGCAGTCAACCAATGTGTATGATTTTGTGTTTCTCAATAGTGTTTTATAGAAGATACAAAAATGAGCATATTGACTTGACTACTCAATAGACAACATTGATTTGTCACCAAAAGGTGAAGAAGACGAAAAATAGCCACGAGGAAATATACGTACAGTCAGATGATAGTCCATACTATGCAAAATTGAGCACTGTTATTGAGCTGAAGGTAAGGAGTGATACTGGTTCAAATACGAATCTTCAAAGGACTGAAAAGGGGACTTGTTTTCAAACCAAAATGGATAACAACATGTCTGCTTTACGCGTTGTGATGTACGGGAGAAAACTCCCTCCCCGTTGTTTTGCTTTGGGTTTTGTTCTTCTTTTCTTCGCAATAAGTGGAGTGAGGCATCGCCCTATCAAACCAGGAGGCCGTGAAGTTAGAATGACAGCTGCCCCTGACGGGACTATCGTCCCTTATGAAGGGGCTCAGCGGGCTGCATCACCGTTCACTGCGGAGACAACATCTGTCCGCTGAATGTCTCGGGGTGATGAGAAAATAATATTAATGTCTCTGGCCCCATAGAAATTCGACAAACACAAACTGTAGCGCTTTAAACCTCGTTGACATTGAGTCCTTTTGACGGTTAGATTTTGTGTACTGTGAACAGATTATAATACATAACGTGTGGTGCTATTGAGCAGGGATTCTCTCTTTACCGGAAAGAATTATAGTCTTGCCGAGGAGTGTTATACATGTCTCCTTTCACGGCTGAGTAGCCTTGCGTTGTTGTGAATAATTATCAAAGTCTGTAGGCAGGCCCAAATGATTCGCCGCAGTTGTACAATCTAACCTTGATAGAGATTTACGGACAGTTTTGAGAATTAAATGGCATTACCCGTAATGCAGACAGTATAATGTACTCCTCATCCTGCGATGTGATGAGTATCAAAAGACTACATGAAACCACTTGATCGCCATTTAGTGTCTAATTGCCACCAAGAAAAAAAAATAATTTGTTTGAAGAGGGGCTGGGGAAAGACGAATGCAGATTTATAAAGCTACTCTGTCTTTTGGAAGTATAGCTATTTTTGATGACAAGTTTTATGTTTTCTTTCATCATTTGCCAACCTCCTCCTCACCCTTTGCTCTAGACATCAGAGGGGTCTGACACTTGGAAAGCTTTATTATATCTGCCCAGATTCGTTTTCGGCTGAGCGCATCTCAGACCGGGTTACAAGGCTGTTTCGTCATTGATTGCGGCTAAATGAAAGCGCGCCAGACTTGTTTAGTAGGTCAATGGAAAGAGGAGGGAAGGATCTATTCAGTGTCCCGTCCTCACAGGGCGGGAAATGACGAAATCCAGAGCAAAGACCGCATTAGATAGAGGAAAGGGCTGGTTCTAAAGGGAAAGTGAAATCTTGCATGGGTCTGTTGTCTGACCTCTAGCTGCTTTTTAATTATAGAGTAGTCAGATTAAACTCATGAACTGGTTTGTTGGGCCTTCGTCAGACGCAAAAAGTAAGCGGAGGAAATTCGTCGTTTCCGGGTTGCTGGGTTGAAGGATGCATATTATCCCAAGCTTTGTCCGGTTGCCATGGATTACATTATTCGTATTGGAAGTAAATCATGACGAAACCAATTCACTTCTTTCAGCAACAGGTGTAAATACCTACAAAATAGAACTCCTTTCCTAACGTCCTTGGCTTACATGGAAGTTTCAGATAAATCCGCATGTATCTGCAATGGTAAGATTGTGTTAGATTTACCCGAACAATTTCTAAATCTGTGTGTGTTAGTGTAAGGGCGGGTGTGTTTTCTTTATCTGAAGCTGAATCCAAAACATCACACATGTGAATGGCAAAACTCCCGTTATTGTAATAGTAGTAGAGTTGAGTTCTTTGACCGGAGATAAGAAATGGTAACACGTTGTTTTAATGATTGCAGACAAGCCCTGAAGAGTCGCCGAACAGGTATCATATTCGCGTTTGCTAATAACGCGGCATCTTTTGACCCGATCTGAGCTTCTTTTCTTTTTAATTTCCAATGTTTCTCTTCGAGCAATTCGACGTGAAAAAAAAACTCCAAAATGTCCCTTTACATCTATTGTGACGTCAAGCATTACCAGCTGTCATTGAGAGGTGGTCGTCCACGTCTGAGTTTGGCAATCAATACGTAGTGCTCTAATGATTAAGAAAAAATATGTATTAAGCCCATGCTATTTTCTTATCAAGGTAATAAAATCGTAAGTAACAAAAACAAAACAAACAATCCAATGGTAGGGAATAATGGATAAGGAAAACAACAAATGAAAATGTATGGACAAGCTGCAATCGAGTGGGACTACCTCTACGACCGTATACTGACCCCCCCCCCCCCCCCCCCGGAAAAAAACAACCAACAAAAAACGTCTTTCTGTCAGTTGGAGCCCCGTTGTGTGGTCATAAGCACGCCTTTATATATTCAAAACTGACTGACTCTGACTGACAGCGTGAAGGGACTGGGGAAAGAGTCTACGAGAGGCATCCGTATCAAAAGAAAAGAAAATTTATCGAATGATTTCACCCGCCTAATCTCCCAGCAAAGTTCGCCTCTTGCCACATTGTGACGACGACGTATAGGAAAAAACATCATCTGCCCCTTAAGTATGTCTAGCTATATCCACAGCCGCAAAATTCACAATCGAGTAAAAGATCTCAAAATGATACTAACGGTTAGTTTTGTTGGTCTTTAAAGACGTAATTCATACCTCAGTGACTCACGCACTCACTTTCAAGTCACGCTATACTATTTACGGCACCATCTGCAAAGATTAAATTACAGGGAGATGTATTTTCAAAAATATTTAACGCCTCATGTCCTGAGAATTGGGAGGGGGGGGGGGGTTAAAAACAGACCGGAGTACATTCACATCTGCCGTAGATGAAATGGTAGGCGTACTGTCTTCAGTGCGACTCTCCGTTTGTTATTGTGTGCGTGGTTTAATGTAGGGATGATCGGTAGTGTTATACCAATCGGCTGGTATACTTTAAAACGGATGGAGGCAGGAAAATGATATGATATAGATTTAAGAGTGACATACTCTCGAAATTTCAATAATGTTATGGTGGACCCCGTTAAGTTAAAGTGTTTCAATGTCATGGATTTGTAATGGACAAATTGGTGTCGCTTTAAAAGCGTTTTTTATATCACACATCTCCTCACGTGTGTGTGTGTGTCTCTCTCTCTTTCTCTCTCTCTAATTCTATCTCTGTGTATCAAATCAACTGTCTTTTTCTCTGTCTACCCATGTCAGGTTATTTCAGCTATCCCCATTGATCTATCTCCGTGTCTTCATCTACTTATTTTACAATTAATTGATATGGACACACTCGCAGTATTTTACCCACACAATCTCATTAAAAAACGTTTCAACATTCTGCCTCGGCGCCAATTTTGCATTCCGTCCATTTCTCTTAATTGCAGGACCAGTGTAAAATGGTGGTGGTTTGATCGGAATGAAAGAAAAATAAAAGGAAACCCGTACTGTAACGCGCAGTAATGTCATGTCACACTTACCTTTGATAGACTCAATTATGTTTGCAATGTCCTCCATGCTTAAGGCTTGGCCGTTCCTCTTTCCAAAGAGGCCGATGTTGTAGGGGCCGGGGCGGGGAGAACGGATCCTCCACCTGCCTCTGTTTTCTTCCGAGCTGCGCTTGCCGAACATCCCCGTGCCGTACCAGGCGTGGGGGCCGGCGTCCCGTTTGTCGTCCAGCCTGTACATGTCGTCGGCGGTCTCGGGCGTTTTCTTCACCGGCCGATATTTATCGAGTCCCAATTCGCCGTACAACCTGCTCAGTCGACGCAGACCGCGGAGCCGATCGTTCTTGGTGCCTCGCTTCTCGACATCGTCGGGATCTTCGTCGTCGACTTCGGGTTCGTTGTAGAACCCGTCCTGGTGGGGGCTTTGTTGGGCGGGCTTGTTTATACCCTGACCCCAAGGCTCGGGGTCGTATTTCTGTCCGAAGTTTTCGCCCGTCAGAGGCGAAAATTCTTTGGCGCTTACCATTAACACAACACAAAGGTAGACCAGCGCAACGCTACAAGCAATCTTTAGGCGGTGGAGCGCCATGTTGGTACCAAATTAGCTGGACACTACCGTTCTGCTGGCGACTTAGCTTCAATCACGCTGGGTTCACAAGACTTCGACTTAATGGGTGATTGGTGGGATGCAATGTCGTTTTATTACAAGAGCAGGATGTCACAGACTATACTTGAAACCTCCAATTTATATATGATTTTTTTTCTCTCTTCCCAACCCGAACAGGAAGCTACTTTCGATGAAACAAAAGCCCGGTGGACGGAATATCGTCAAGCCGTCAAATCGTCATTGAGGAAGAAAAAAAAAATCTAATTCACGTAAGCGCTAAACAAAATTGATAGTTGGTCGCTATAGTAACGGAAGATAGAATAGAATACACTCTCGGCGCGGTTGTGATCAATATGTGTGGATGTGGGAGTTTTCTCACATTCGTAACTTGCTGGGGGAGAGACGGAGAGAGAAGTTTCAGTAGACCGAAATTGACACTCTTGCGCACGTTGGGAGTTTTTATTACATCACCGGGAAACACACGTTATTGCGTCACAGTCGCATCGGCCAGAATTCCGCGATGTGATTGGCTGCTTATTTCTTTGGTCTGGCCAGTCATAGACCAGAGTATGCGCAGGCGTCTCGAGCTGCATCATAACGTTTTATTCCATTTTTACTCACACTAGGAGGGGTTGAAATGCAACCGGGGCAGGGATTCCGCTAAGTATACCTGAGCAGTCAATATGCTTTTTCTTTGTCTTTATTTTTTTTTGTGAAGAAAAAGACCATCATAGTCTCATATATCATTTCCTTTTACGCAATACTATAAACAAAAAATTAGATTCAGACCCTCAGATATTAATAGAGCAGGTATCAGGTCACTGAAAAGTTTTTAAACTAACAATAGATTCGCTCTTTTTTCGTCTTTGATCGCGGAGAGAAAGTGAGGAAGTTGAAGGAAAGACGGCAGATACGAGAGGTTAAAAAGTCATGGCACTAGTTTGACTGAGACATTTACATCTCATTTGCATCTCATTTGCATTAAGTGACGACATCTCCAATAATAACAAAATGCACGGGAATATTATGTCCGATAGAACGTCAGTAGAGGCGCCTATACATAATAAAAAGCAGTGATAGACTTGCCATAAAAAAGAACCTCCGAACTTAAACAAGATTCCACATGCCAACGCCGAGATCAAGCTCTCTCTTTCTTTGAAGTTAATTTATACCATTTGATCAAAGTATGACCACGTAGATTCCAGCCTGAACTTCCAAAAGAGTAAGGATGAATACCCTCTACAATTTCATCACATTTAAAGTTCGTGTGTCCCTTTTACAATCCTGAAAATTAGATTCCTCTTGTAAACTGGTATATTTATAGAGGCAAGTAATTCGTGCCTTTCCTCAAAGTACTTAAGCTTAACCCGTTGAGGAATTCCTCAACGGATTAAAGAACAAAATTCCCCAACATCATTCCAGAAATGTTACAGGTAAACACCTCAGAGTTTTTGTTATGTTTCGTTTTGTTTTGTTTTGTTTTTAAGATACGAAAAGCTAACACCATTTCAGTCTAAAATATACTTCCTTTAATAGCTTTTATACCGAGATGAGGATTGGAATTGTTAACGGTGTTCGGAAAAATTCACTGAAAGTCTACAGCATTGCTTCTTCCTCCATCATAAAAAAAACAACAACACTAACCATGCACACTTTCCTAGGGCCCGTTGCATAAAACTTGCCGTTGAATTTCAATGGTAACTACTGTCAAATTTAGGCGTCACAGCCAATCAGCATCAAGGATTATAAAATTTACCGCTAATTTGAAGACTTACAACTAGAAAGGAGCGGTAAGTCCAGCGGTAAGGGTTTTATGCAACAGGGCCCTGATGTTTGCAGAAGGAATATATTAAGTTTCAAACCCAAATCTCAAGAATAATATTTATTCTCTATTATCATGCTAAATACGGTAGTCTCTCTTCACTCGTACTTTTCCTTCTTCTTCCCCCTAATCTCAGGTACATACCTACCTTGCCTAAGCCTGTAATCATTGCAATAATATCCTATGCATATTTTTCCCGTTAACATTACGCAATTATTTTTTTAAATAAAATAGTGGAATTAACACCAGTTTCGTCGAAAAGACTTCATACGTAGCTGGAATCATTGCTTTGCATGCATTGCCTATTGCAGATTATGTCAGGTAGTCATGGGAGACACATTAATTTTTTGTGCTGTAAGTAGCACCAAATGTTAATCTGGTATGATTAACATTTGGATGTTTTGATAACTGACTGTAAAATTTGTTTTGTTTTATTTTGCCTTATCGGAAGCCCTTCTGCTTGCCCACCATTTGCAAAATCAACTTTGGTTGAATTTTCATCACAAGAATATTAATACAAATACAAGTAATTATGAATTTACTCTTTATCATTGATGTGCCACTATACGGAAATAACTCAGGCTTTTATTTGAATATGATTGTGCTTGTATATCGTATATTGTTTCTGCCAGTTCTAATTATTTCCGGTCTCCATAACATGTAGATGCTAACAACTTATATTTCTTTTGAAACGTACAATTCTGACAACCTTTAGCTTTTCGTTTGTTTCGTGAATATTGCATCTTTCACTTGATTCTCGTTGGTGTTGATATTTATGTCCTCTACCCACGACAAAAGAGTTCATCTCGCCTACTGCATATATACACCAGTTCTAATTTTCTGCGTAGTGCCAAACGTGTCAGGATCATCGCTTAGAATGACGTCATCAGTGTTCACTGCACACGTGACCAAAGATAACAAGAGAAGTGAAGTTTACCTTGAGCTACCATCATTTTGCGTTCAGAAAAATATGGTCCTCACTCTATTCTTTTTTCGATTTTTTTTTTTCATTTGATGTGTTATGCCTTAGTTGATATTGTCTCAAATTAATAAGCTCGCCCTTTAATCCGTTGAGGACGTGAACGGGCTGATTTTGCTACAACACGTATTTCCCATAGGCACCCGCCCAAGTATACTCGAGACTCGTCCTCAACGGGTTAATCGTTAGAATCGTTAATACATTTCATACACTGCAAAAAGTCCGGTGTTAAATATGAAACACCGAGCTGGTGTTAAATTTCCGGTGCTCATTCATGGTGTTAGATTAACACCTCCGGGTGTCATTTCAAAATATAATTTTTTTTTAATAGTTTCTTAGTTACTGAATTTCTTGTTAATTCTGAACTTCAACAAGACAATGAAGAATTTTCCGATAAAGTATTTGATTTTTGAAAAAAAAAAATGTGTTAACACATTTACACCACAGTAACACCAGTTGGTGTGGTCTCCTATTGAAGCTAGACGGGTGTTATACCATTGAAATTAACACCACCAATATCAAATCAACACCATGCGGTGTCATTAATGAATTAACTCTAGCGCAGTGTCAAAAATATCACCAGCCACAGTGTCAAATTAACACCACGAAGTGCCAGGTGAACACTTGCTAACACCGTCGTAATATATTTTCTACACCTGTGGGTGTTGTCCTCTATTGAAGCTTGATCGGTGTTAGATTTAAAACCCATGGTGTTAAATCTAACACCGATGTTTTTACAGTGTATTAGTAGGGTCTACTGTATAGGATTATGCACATTTTCCGCTTGTTAAAGATCGTCTGCGATGCAAGGTTTCTCCTTTATGTGCCATTGACTTACGGCAGTGTGTACGTGTACAACACTATGGGTTTTTTTGTGTCAATCGACACTTAAACCTTACAAAGGGTTACGAACGCTATAAGACTACACGTCTCAATTAACAAAAAAAAAAAAAAAAAAATGATTTGACGAAATCGAGCATGGATAGGTTCCTTCTGATTCGAAGTAATCGCCGAATTTTACAGAATTCCAGGAAATCATGAAGCCGAAATAATCAAGTAGTTTTACTGGACACTAACTTGCAAGCAAATTCAAGAAATTTCAAGAAAACCGCAACTCCACAAGCTCGAGAGAGAAAGGAAAAGGAGGAGGAGGAGGAGGAGGAGAAGGAGGAGAAGAAGAAGAAGAGGAAGAGGAAGAGGAAGAGGAAGAGGAAGAAAGCCGTTCAAGCAGGTAGCTAGTTGCAAAGTAACACTCTCATAGATTTTAGAGATTAATATTCGACTCATAAATAATTTCTGATTGCATCGCCGGTTCGGTGCCTAGGAAGATAATAACTCCCATTGTAAATGTGATGGCACACTTTGTTTATGTATCTATTGTGTTCATCTTACCTCACTCATAATTCTCCCTCCTTTTTTTCACTCTAGTTTTTATTTTCTTTAATATCTCTGTTTTTTTTTTCTTATGTGACAAGAGGCCTGCAGTGTCATATCGATGATGCAAATTCAAAAGCGACTTTCTATGAAAATTGTTCTGTCACGTTTCCTTGATTGTTTTGCAAAATATTTTGTAGCTGATGTCGAAGACATAATACTATAGTTATATTTAGGACCCATATATCGTGAATGACAAGGTCTCAGTTGATATATTTATGATAACCATTGATATTTCCACTAATCAGCTGCTGATATTAGATAGTATTACGTAATTACTCGGATTCTGCCCTAGCGTTTTCGTAGGTTGGTAGGGGAAGCGTAGGGCGGCTGCATGGTATGTTTATTTCTACGATTATTACAATTTACACATTTTGTTTTTGTCCTTTGTTTGTTTGTTGTTTGTTTGTTGTTTTTTTTTTACCACGTGCTCACGTGACAACAGGTGATGATTAAGGATCTATGAGTTTCACGGGAATACCTGTACTCGCTTTCAACACTTGACGTAAACAGATGGGTTAGTAGAGTACTTCCCAGAAGCTCTGCTATATGCGGACTTCTTGGGAAAGAAGTCGTGTCTTAACCCGAACATGATATCTGCTAAGATCATCTTTCGTTGTTGAGTTTTTTTTTTCTTTTAATAATTGGATTAACGGCAAAGTAAGTTGCGTCATGTCCTCGGTTGTTCCCCCGAAAAGATGTAGTTACGTTTTATTTGGGGATACCCTGTGTTGGTGATCCATTATGAATATCTATTTTAGACATCATGGAATGACCAGCTATATCATGGAAACGTCTTTCTACCGTGTTTATATTTAAAAAGCTTGCAACCAAAAGCTCTTTATTTGTACAGTATTTCTACGTTGACTTTATTTCGGGACGTCTTTGCATATAGCAGCACTTGGATCTTGAGCATTATTGTAATGAGAACATTGAGCATATTCGTAACTAGTTTAATACAATATTATTCAAATTCGTGAAATTCTTCCGTCGAGATGCTTTCATTGCAACTGATTGACAAATTGCCCTGCATCGACGTAAATAAGCACTGCATTGATCAGTGTTTCAGTAATAGCCATGATAAAAAATCATGGGCGTACATACTCGAGCGGGATTTGAACCTGACCTGATCAGGAGGTCGTGGGTTCGAATCCCGCTGGAGTTGAGTTACCATTTGCATTACGCGCGGTTTCCATGCAAAATTCCTTTTTTTCTTTTTGAAATATGCGGCAAAACTAATCATTTGAGGGTTTTTTTTTTCCTTTTTACCACGGCATTGGCCAAACATATACCACGGACATTTTTATAGGCTGCACCTGTGTTCTTTCAACATCAAATTGTTTTATACCACTTGACATTTACTTCCATAAAGATTAATGCTCCTTACATGAAAATGTTCCCTCACGGAAGATGATAGCTGGATGATATTATTTACTTTTGTTAATTTTTCTCTATCCGTTAAAAGTGGATCACAAGAACTTAGTCAAATTTGTCAAATCGCTGTTTTAAATGTGTTTTGAATTTAAATCACCTCTATGAAAGGATGCGTTGTGTCTTATTTTGGATATTTTTGCGTTCCTTTGCTGGACAAATGGATTCAAATCTAAATCAGATCGAACTATTGCTTAATGTCACCCTGTTGCCCCTGCAGTGTATCATGCAGTGCCGTAAAAAGTATGCGGTATAGTTAATGATGTGTTGAGCTCGCAAATCAGTACATTTATCTCTGGTATCTGATTCCTTTCGAGGGACACGTGATATTCTTCTTAAAGGACGTATTTCCTGGTCTGAACCTACTCATGGATAGAGAGAGAGAGAGAGAGAGGGAGAGAGAAAGAGGTGGGGGGGGGGGGAGGGAGACGGGGGAGATAGAAATGGAGAAAGGGCGGGGTGGGGTGCGGGAGCGGAAAGAATTCAGATCAGTGTATCACATGCATCCCATAATCCCGGGGGACGAAGCGCCAAGCTTCTCCACTGAACTAGTTAACCCGCCATCATTATCTTAGAGGCCGTGACACATTTTTGTGGTTTCGTACTGTATGCACTTCATCATTGCCATCTCCACTATTCATTGACAGAGTTTCAAGAGATATTGTATTTTACTCCCTTTTACCTGATTGATTGTAAATAACGCATAATATTATACGTTCGCAGGATGTTATATTACAAACCCCTTATTAGAGTACTATATCGATGGATTTATATGTTTTTATTATTCATCGGGAAACATGCATAAGAAAATTACAGTTCATAGTTCTCTTTGAAATTGGCAACGTTTTAAAAATTCCTTTGTGATTTTGTACAGACCCAAAGATTTTAATCAGGTCCGTCTAATCTTAGCAATATGTAAGATCCGTAGCGAAATACAGAGTTGCCAATTTAAAGAATACAAAATGACGACTTCTGCGGAAAGCTTACACCAAGTCTTTATGGGTTAAGCAAGATGTAAATGTAATTCGAGATTGCAGATAAGAAGATATTTACGTAGATAAGGGAATCGCCAGGCGCCTATACTGAATTCACTTGGTGCTTATCATGAGAGTGCTATATCCTCATTATTCTTACCTGACAAAGCCATGAAAATACAACTGAGACGGGGAAAAAATAAATACACAAAAGCGCTAGGAAGGGTACCTGGACGTCAAGAGCATGTGAAATTTGACACGTATTAAAGTCGCCTGACACCTTCCGGAAAGTCAAGGACGACGTGCCAGATCGGGAAGGTGTGCTGATGTATAAAGTTTTGACGCAAGTTATTGTGACGTCACAGCTCACCGGTCATTGAAAGTCAAAAGATAGCGGGAAACTTTGTAATAAAGTTGATGTGACCTCCTCTACAGGCGGAAGTTCCACGCATAATTCGAGAGAGAGAGAGAGAGAGAGACAGAGAGAGAGAGACAGACAGACAGACAGAGAGAGAGAGAGAGAGAGAGAGAGAGACAGAGAGTGAAAGTTGATGCACGAATTATTTAATGTAGAAAGTAAATAAACCATCACAGACACGTAGAACCCACACACACATGACGAAGATCACAGAGTATAAGCTTCCTGAAATAACTCTTTACTAATAACAATCATAATGTTCTTGATATCGAAGGTTTATATGATTTTCTATTAGAACTGTGACTAATTGGGTAGAAGAATTTACACGAATCTAAGATATTTCGTTGCTGGTCTGACTGTGTCATTTAGATTTATCAACAGAAACTCTGTCAATGAAAATGATATTGTTTGACGATCTCGCACATGTTATCGTATAATGATTATGTACATTAAAAATTACAGAAAGCATAGATAAGCTGACAAAATTTTGGTGTGGTAGCGTTGCATAACACAATATATTTTGCATGTTGTTTTTTATGAAGACAAAACAGGATATAAGAGAGGGGGAGGAGAAGTTGGCAGGAAACAAATTAATGGTAGAACAATAATTCGATTATTAATCATAAATTGAATAATAACCAGAACAATGATTAAAGCGAGGGGAGAGCAGCTGCACGGGCGATACGGAAAAGGAAGAAAAATGAAGGAATTGAAATTGGAAGAGAGAAAAACGACGAAACTGTGACTATAAGATAAGGTAAAAAGAAGAAATGATCGACGGGAATAGAGAGGATATTCCATCTCATTTCCTTGTTTCTTTTGTTCCTGATTTATCCTGAGAGAAGAGCGTCCTGGTAAGAATGTGATATAGGGTAAAGCGCTAAGCAAATATATGTCAAGAAAGTGAAGGAGGGGAAAATTGAGATTGAAAGAGAAGGAATCAAGGAGAATGGGATTATCGAAAAAAAAAACCCACCAGTTTAGTGAGCTGAGGGGAGGAAGTGAGATGGGGGGGGGGGGGGTGAGGTGGTGGAGAAAGCGAAACTGGAAGAGAACGGATACATCAGGTCGGAGGAAGGGACTGGGGAGAAGAGGGCAGGAGGAAATAGGAGGAATGGGATCATGTCAGCGAGTCATCTTTGACCTCAGAGGAGGTGAGGGGAAGAAAAAAAAAGAATGAAAAAAACAAAACAAAACACACACACACAAAAAAAAAAAAAAAAAAACAAACGAGCGAACGATGCCGTCCGGGCCAAGATTTACATCTCATCACGAATTTGAAGCGGATGATACTCCGGCCCGAGTTCAGTAAGCTCGTGCGCGATAAAGCGGAAAATTGCACCACTGGAAACCATATGATGTCATGGTAACCAAGAAGGGAAGCAAGGAACCTCCCAGTCTGTTCATTTTCCCTTTACCGCTTAACTCTCTAGTTAACATCTCTATTCCTCTCTCTCTCTTTATCTTTCTCCTTTTCTCTGTCTCCACCGTCTGTCTCTCTATGTCTTTCTATCTCTCTCTCTCTCTCTCCTTCTCCGTCTACGAATAGGGGGACCAGAAAATAAATTACGATTCCTTTATGCTTTAGGCATTAAAGACCGGAAGTGTACAAGTTATGACATTATCTCTGTCAACTTTAATACACGAATGGATCGCAGTTAAAAGCGACAATAATCAAAGTATATAAAAAGGAAGCTTCAACGATGTATTACCGGGTAAAATTGATACAGGAAAAGCCTTGAATACACATTTTCCTCCGAATGACATCTTAGTGAATTTCATTCATATCATTTTGCTTTCGTAAATCTCCTTAGTCGTATTCTAAGAAAAACATCATTATGTTTATAAATGGTTTAAATGTTCTGTTTCATGTATTATCAGAAGTCTTGTGGCATCTATAGTCTAATAGGCATGTCAGCAGGAGAGTGATGTACTTAGTTGCACATCTTTAGCTTGTTCATTTTTTTTTCCATTTTTTAAAAATATTTTCAGACATGTCGTTCCTTGGTTTACTATTCATGAAGTGTGTACAAGCTGAAATTGTGCTTCATTGTGCAGTTGTGTACCATATCTATTTTGATATAAATGGGGGAATTAGATTTCAGACGGACTTGATTCTCAAATTATTGTTCCCTTTAATTATTGTTACTCAGGCTTTTGGTCTCTTACTTTCATCAGGATCTATTGGTAGAACATACAACAATATTGTGAAGGGCATGATTATACAGGCGCAATTTCATCATTCATAATTCTCTCAAACATTTGGACGATTGTATGAGTAATAATTCTTCTGAAATATTAACTTTGCACAAATCGATATGATACTACAACACGGAAATATGATCTGGCGTTATCTCGTGAACAGGAATATGTCATGTATTATACAAAAATTAATTCAAATTCCTGTAACATACTTCCACGTAACAGTGACTGTACTTTGTAATAATACTGCAACTAGGATAATTATAGACAACGTATCTCGCTGTTTGATGCTATACAGGTCAACACATAGTGTATTCGAATGATGACGAATAAACATAGTGATTGGACCATTAGTCAATAAACTTTTGATTTATGTCTAGTTTCGGATCAGGGATATTTTGTAGGCAGGAAAATGGTTGAGTAAAGTTCCCTGGGGCACAAATTCGTTGGGTTCTGGGCATGTAGCTTGATGATTTAAGGAGTATTTGAAAGCAACGTCCGTCTTAAATAGATTATAATTTCTTCCACATCCGCCTTTCAACATGAGGCATCTTGCACGCACGTTTATGTCGGGCCGATTTCTGGCATATATATATATATATATATATAAATAAATAAATAAATAAATATAAATATACATAATTATATATGTATATAAATATATATATATATATATATATATATATATATATATATATATATATATATATATAAATAAATAAATAAATGTAAATATACATAATTATATATGTATATAAATATATATATATATATATATATATATATATATACAGTCAAACCTGTCTATAGCGGCCACCCAAGGGATACAGGAAAAGTGGCCGTTATAGACAGGTGGCCGCTATAGGCAGGTAACATGTATCGTCGTTGTATACATCTATATATACTTACATGTACATGTATGTGTGTACGTATGCACATGTGTGTATCATGCATAGAACAATGCCGGTGTTCATGGAATTGTTGCACAGTACATGTAGCATGTGCACAGTCATGAAGAAAGCTTAACACTAGTGCATCATTGTGACTGAATAAGTGATGAATGCAACGGTGGCGATCACTGAACGTTGCCCAGGAATGACTGGCACGGTTAGCAAGCAGAAAAACACGCTGAATTATCGGCTCGGCTACGGCTCCACCGGGTTTATGGCCGCTATAGACAGGTTAAAATCTACCACGGGAAACAAAATTTGTGGCCGCTGGCCGCGTTAGACAGGTGGCCGCTATACACAGGGTCTTTAACATTGCTTTTCTCTCGGGGGGATTTTTTAGTGGCCGCTATAGACAGGTGGCCGCTATAGAGAGGTGGCCGCTAAGGCAGGTTTGACTGTATATATATATATATATATATATATATATATATATATATATATATATATATATAATATATATATATATATATATATGTATATAAAATATACCTCTACATCGTGGGATTATGACGGAATCAGCAAAACAGATTGTTTCTTCAGAGTATAGGATAATCTTGGCGTAAAGATCAGGCCATTTACACATACACACACACACCACGACCCCCACCATCACCACCACCACCACACTTTTTACCATTTCACAGCTGTTACATGCATGAGTATCGATCCGTATAATATCTGATGATATATCATAAAGAATGATGTAATATTAAAGTAAAAAGAAAAAAACCTACATAGGTATTTACCTAATCATATTTGTTTATCTATCTTTATATTCGTATACATTTTCATAACAGACATTCACAAAATATCTGTTCAGGAACGGCCTAACGAAAGGAGCTCATACCACCTAATAAAATTCTGTAAAATAAGTGTTGCCGTGAAAAAAAAAAAATAAAAAAAGATAATGAAATGAACAAAATGGGTAAAAATCAAAAAGTTGGAAAACAGCCCGGCCATTTCCAGTACGAGATTCCTCTCTGTTCTTTTACGTTATCCGTTCTATCTTGCGTCATTTTCAGGGATCACGGCAAACATGGCACCCTTGTGTAAAAAGCATTCCACCCAGTAATGATAATGTTGGAACCCTTACGGCACATATTCCACGAGAATAACTTACGCTTGGGATGATATTCGCCGTTGAGAATCATATTTGCATTATATTTCTCTATCACATGATCTATTTATCTATCTATCTATCTATCTATCTATCTATCTATCTATCTATCTATCTATCTATATATATATCTATCTATCATCTATCTATCTAATATCAATATATTTATCTATCTACCTATCTATCTATCTATCTATCTCTCTCTCTCTCTCTCTCTATCTATCTATCTATCTCTATCTATCTATCTATCTATCTATCTATCTATCTATCTATCTATCTATCTATCTATCTATCTATCTATCTATCTATCTAATATCTGTCTCTCATTCTCTTTCTATATCTCTTTTCATTTTGTTTTCTCTGTCCACGTCATCCAAGCCCACAATCTACGTTGCCAAATGACGAATGATCCTATCATGTATACTGTACTTTTCTGTCTCTCTCACACTCCATTAAAATCCGTCGTCTTACATGGTCAAACGATTCAGGCGACTGTAGATTTGCACATTTCACAAGTTCACCCTTCTCGGAGAATACTTGAAGACAAGTTCGGTAGTGACTAAAGAAGAGAGCACGGCTACTCTATTTTGAAATATTGACGTTGGAATCGCGGCGTTCTGTATTGCTTCCTTGAGTGCTGTATGTCTTACGTGGGCCCTTTGTTCTACGGGAGGGTCTGGCAGCTGTTCTCACAGCGAGTCGACTTGAAAACACTATAGTATTCGCCAGGTGTGATACCCTCAATACATTAAGGCACGCACCAAAACTGAAATAGAAAAATGAAAAGGCTCTTCGGGTGTTTTTTTTTTTCCCCCTCAATCCCTCAAATTCCACTTTCTCTCGCTTTTCACCGCTCGGCTCCAAAAGCGAGCCGCTCGCATCAAAACACTCGCGCGTTTTGACCAGTTCCTTTCATCCATTCTGTCCTCACATCCGATACCAATTTCGGCATTTTTTCGCATGATTTCGTCAAATTTGACTGAAATCCTGCCATCGCAGAAGGTCGAGGAAAATGTCTTTTCCTTTCTCCCTCCCTCTGTCTTCTCTTTATTTCTCTCTCTTTCTCTCTCTCCCTCTCTTTCTGACTTCCCTTGACTTTGGAAGTAATTAGGGAGTGTAGCAACCATATCTTTTCCGATCTGACACACGAGCAGATGTGTGTATTTCACTCGAGCACAATGAATTGATGTTTCAAGTTTATCACAGAATCCATGAGCGAATAATTTGCGCTCAATATCACAAGATAACCAAGCATTAGTATCTACCCGATAGATAAATCCTTCGTAATGCACATTGATTATTGATCGAGTCGCTCTGGTCTACCGCTGTGAAAGGAGGTAAACACCGCTAAACAAGAAAGAATAAGTATCAAAAGCAAAAAGGCGGCAAGATGACAGAAGACAGAATACCAAACAGAGAGGAAAAACGGATTGATTATAGATACCCCTAAGTCATGACAATGATTAGCTTATATCTACTCGAGTAAATCGTATGGAGATACGGCTATGGGTATCCACCAGCTGATTGTTGAATGAAGTGAAATAGAAAAAAAATATGACAGCGATAAAATGACACCACAAAACCCGTATAGATTTGTCACTCGAGGAATACAATAATAAATATCTGTAATTGACGTTGCTGAATGCGCTTTGTATGTAATACTATGTGCTTTGAATGTGTTTTATGAAGGTAGCGGCATTATTATCATTTCCAAAGTTGACAGGAGATTTTCTTGTCGATAATCAAATCAATCGTTTGTCTATCATACACAAGATTGAGATAAAAAGTCGGACATCACAGCTTGAACTTTATATTCAAGATGAGGGTGTACAAAAACGTTTGTAGATCTTAAACAATGAAAGGTACATTTCTAATCGTATTGTAAGGTACTGTGTCTCCCTTACTAGACGTCCGACCTGAATACATTACAACTTCTTCTGCAGTCATTTTGACTAGGTTAAGCATAACCTTTAATTCTTGAACAACTTAGATATTGTAAAATCGTCACCAGAACACTTTGTAAACATGGTAAAGTAGACGTTACCATTACTGTAATATCCATATCCGGGGATGGGATATAGGCCCATGGATCGGATAGGTAAACGATAACATTGAAACCTTGAAATCCCTGAGGCTGTTATACTTGGTGAGCTGATTTCATATTTGTCATAGCGCACAATCCTATGCTGTGAAACGTTCCCCACTATGCACTTTAGATACTTCATAGATTATCACTGCGCTATCAATACGCTAAGAACTACAGTAAAAGTTTCTTCTCTCACTCTTGTGGTTGTGTATGCAGCTGTACTTGATGTGGTGCTGTAATCATTAGACACTCTAATAATAAATTTTCTGAAATCAGTTCGCCTCCCCCCCCCCAAAAAAAAAGAATATATAAATATATAATATATATATGAAGGGTTTGTTTGCAAAAACCGATAAGTCCATTTTTGAAGACTTTGAAGTACGATATCTGTTGTAAAGTAGAAAATAATACCTTTTAAATGATATATTGGTCACTACATATACAGGTATATTTTTGACGTTAAGCATGGTCAAAAGAAGCAAAAATTTTATTATTATTCTCTTTATTTTTCTTGACCTTTAATCGCAAATATCTCCATTTGGCAAATATGGACTTATCGGTTTTTGCAAGCAAACTCTTCATATATATATAAATATATATATATATATATATATATATATATATATATATATATATATATATGTATGTATATATATATATATATATATATATATATATATATATATATATATGAAGAGTTTGTTTGCAAAAAACCGATAAGTCCATTTTTGAAGATTTTGAAGTACGGTCTCTGTCACAAAGTACAAAATAATACCTTTTAAATGATATATTGGTCACTACATAAAAAGGTACATTTTTGAAGTTATGGTCAAAAGAAGCAAAAAATTTCGTATTATTCTCTTTATTTTTCTCGACCTTTAATCGCAAATATCTCCATTTGACAAATATGGATTTATCGGTTTTTGCAAACAAACTCTTCATATATATATATATATATATATATATATATATATATATATATATATATATATATAATTTTATAGATAAACATGTTGAGATTTCACGTATTGGCTCCACGAAGAAAGGAGAAAAACAAACTGGTAATGCATTCTTCGCCAAAAAAGCATGAGTTATTCAACTCAAATTTTCGGCGTCCAACGCCTTCTTCAGGAGTCTTGTGTATATTGTAACGTTTATATTCAACCTCCAGTATCCTCGTTAGCATCATTTCGACAAGTCAAAAATCATCATTTTAACTTTATATTGTATACTCATTGGAAAATAGAGAGCATTAATTATAAAGCAGCACTCCGAGAGAGCAGACCGAAAATGCAGAGGCAGATTCTTCAACACAAACATAGAAATGTATAAGCAAAACTACACAATACGTTGGGTGAAAATCCTGTCGTTCATTGTTGATATTTTGTGTCCTTCGTGACTCCTGTGACTTTTGATCCCATGACCCCAAGTAAAGTTGCTTTTCTTCATTGGTACGCACTTTGCATGTTTGGCGAAAATCTGATCATCCATTCTTGAGATATTGGGAGATTAAGCTTATATTATGTCCTTTCTGGCCTCTTTTGACCTTGACCTTTGACCCATGAACCCCGAATTGAATTGCTTCTTTCTTCATTATGAACACTCAATGTACGTTTGTTTTGAAAATCTGATCATTCATTATTGAGTTCCTGGGAGATTAAGTTTGTTTTATTTCGATCCTTTCTGACTCCTATGACCTTTGACTTCTGCCCTCATAACCCCCCATGATTTTGTGTCTTTCTTTCTTTATTATCAACATTTCGAGTTTTCCGGGGATCGGATTATCCTTGTTATAATTATACTGGGAACTTAAGTTTTTTTTTTTTCGTGTCATCTATGACCCTTATGACTTTGACCTCATGACCCTAAAATTGAATTATTTTTTCTTCATAATGAACACAGCCTGCAAGCATAGTGAAAAGCCTTTAGTTTCGTTCTTGAGTTATTGGAAAAAGAAACTTATTTTTTCATGTCGTATATGGGCCTAACCCTAATGATCTTTGGCCTTTGCCCTCGTAACACGATACACACCCTCAAAGTTTTGTGAATATCCGATTACTTAGTAATACATCCTTGCGTTTTAGGGAGATCAAGTTTATTTTATTTGTCCTTGATGACCCTTGTGACCTTTGACCTCATGACCACTAAACGTAATCGTGTCTTTCTTATGAACACACCCTGCGTACTTTTTTTGTTGTTGAAAATTTGTTCAATTGTTCTCGAGTTATTTTGTACACAAAACAGACAGACAGACTGACCTACCAACACACAGACAAACAGACAGACAGATAAACAGACAGTCGACCACGGAACCGAAAATATAACATCCGTCGGCCGTATATTTCACGTACCAGCGGAGGTAATGATAATTAAGTTTTAGATATAGCGAATTTCCCCGGGGCCATGGTGATATCTGACCCAAGTTGCAAGTTATAAAGATTATTTTCTTTGCTGTGTATGATTTTAAGACTTCCGAATACATCGTATAAATGCCTGCTTTTAGCACATTAAACAAATGTGTGTAGAGTACACAGCAAAGTGGACAATTTGAAGAAGGCTGCCACAAACATTATGCAAGGGAAGAAGTGCGTGTAGATGCCGAGATTAATGTAGCGAACATTCGTCAGTCGGTTCCTCGCGGGAAAAGACGAGAAATATACCAACGCCTGCCCCCGGGCGCCATATACACTACGCCATAGACACGCCCTCGGGAGCAACGGGGTAGATGAGGTGTATGTGTGTGTGTGTTATGATATATGTGTGTATGTGTCTGAGCGCAAGTCTTTCAAGCGAGTGACAACGTGACAGAGGTTAGTGACTGGAGGCTTAAGGGGCAAAGGGGTCTGATAGGCAACACAATTTAACTATAGTACAGCTTTCTCCACTGACTGGACAGAAATGTCATTAACATGACACAGCACAGGGACACACATACATCACAATATGGACAGCTCACAGGATATACAAATATAAACACACACGAATACACACACACCCACACACACGCAAACACACACCACGATAAACACAACATAACATACATACCAGCACACCATCAAACAAACGTGCGTACAGAAGGCGTCATCCTTATCCCGGAAGGATAACAGAGTACAATGTATATGAAGGAAAAAAAAAAAAAACATCAGACACAATTATATCAACGCACGCATATGCTAACATACTGAGGCTTGAAAAGGAAGAAAAATATAGACACCTCGGCAAAGTACTTTCTATAATCACACTTAGTGATTATTGTGTGGGTGTTTGGTGCGTACATCTCTTGTGTAGGCCTAATGATAAACGCGCCTTTCAACGGAATGACTAATGGGTGCACGCCGGGCCCGGGGGTGGGTAAGTTAGTAACCAGTACAGTGTATCAGTCATACCCTTTCGCGCCCTTTGACAAAAGGTGATCTGAATTTTATACACCGGATCACATACAGACAGAGACATCCAGGCACACAGGCTAACATCCTAAGACACAAGTCTGAGTGAAATCATAACCAGCACAGATAGGCCTTAATGTATTAAAATGAAAAAAAAAAAAAAAAAAAAAAAAAACTCGGTTAAAACCAAGCTATACTTCTGTGCTACACTTCGCCATAGGGCCTACCTGTATTATGAGTTTCCCCGGTCAATTTCGTAAAAACATCATTTATTTTCATTTTTATCTGCATTCAAATTAGTATGTTTGAAGCGGTACAGTGACTTTGGTCAAACGATCTCACGTCTATTGCCTTCAAATTCGTTTTTAGGCATCCAAATTAGTGATAACATGTTCAAAGTCGAATGTGAGCATTTGATTTCGTGTCTGGGCACGGAATTCCAAGTTTCTACATTCAAATTCGTGCGATGTGCTCGATAAGCACTTAAAAGCACTTTTAATTTCGTATTTAAGCTGGTGATTTTCTCAAGAAAGTTATATTGAGCATTCAATTTCGTTATCACGTATACTTATCGATAGGCAAGAGTGATTTATGTCCAGCTGGTCATTGAAAAGACCCCTGCTTTTTATCTTACATTTCATTATCATGATCAGCATTTGTTCATAGAACATCCAGATTGTTTTCTTTTGCTTAACATGCTAATGATGATTATGACCCGAAGCTTCAATATAAAATCCTCGTTTCGTCATGTCATCTCATGACTGTCTAATTATCTTTATTTCACATCTTAATTTCACTGAGATCATCATAATGTGTTTACTACAATCGCCATTTGACATCTTGATCTTATTATGATCATCACACAGCTTTCTGATCTTTGCATCGTCATGTGTGATCCATATATAGACATTTTTAACATTCAATTTATAAAACGCAGTGCAAGTAATGTACTACTTAATGGACATTGTACAGGTTTAACATGAATGCTTCTTTTGTGAACTTGTTTGCCCATATCCGAAAATGAATACTCGGAAAGAGTGGGCGACATGTGGAAACGAAGTTTAATAATCATTGCCGAGTGGGCAATAACATTGCGAAATCGGTTGTCATATTAGTCGATTTGAATAAAGAATAACGATTTTGAATGACCGTATTTTGATGCCTGAGAAAAATTGACGAAAATGAATGCATCGAGTAAGAAATTAAATGACAAAACAATGAAATTGGCCGACAAAACCTATACCTTATGTGCGTATGCTGTGTTTGTGATGATGTCGTGACTGCACGTGGTGTATGTGCGATTATGTACAATCTTTTTAACAGAGTGACAAAGTAACGGTTGTCTTCATGGCAACTGAAGGAGGTATAGGGGAAAGCAAACATGGCAAACTGGCAAATAGTCATACACCAGCATAACTTCTTCTTTCTTTCTTTTTTTCGACCCGTGCCCAATGAAATAATTGAAACATTTTCACCGTAATATTCTCGTGAGCAGAAAGATATACGACAGAATGAAACACACAAAAGCACACACACACACACATACTCACACACAAGTGAGCAAATACTAAACAGTCGAGCAAACACTCGGAAAAAAAAATGTTGTTAATTAACATCGGCGGAACACGATATCTACCTGTACGACACCAAGTGAAACACATTCATAGCAAGTGATACTGTGAGCACACTTTAATTTGTATAATCATTTGATGAAGACGTGGCATACCGTGTACATAGTATTGATTACACAGAAGACAATAATATGAGCTGACCAAGACAGATGCTAACAATTTACATGGCAGCAAAAACACACATGTAATTATTTGCCTTCCTTTGACAGAGAACACAGAGCAAAAATATCAAGGCCCTTGTATACATCAGCGTGCAATATAAAGGATGAGAAATTTTGGATAAGGGCTTCCGTTTATTATCATGACCACAAAAGCTTGCCAAATGGTGAATAGAAATTACATATCGCACTTGCAAAAGCAGTATACTACAAAACGCAGAGAATAATGACAGATATGATGTAGGGCCTACTAATTTGACGTTATGATGTTCATATTCATGATACAAACTCGTCGGCAAAACAAAATAAGCGCTGGAATTATCATCCTGATGATTTTAATGATTTCTGTTTGTTTGTTTTTTAGTCGCAACATAAGAGCATGACTACAATACAGACAGCAGCATTGTAATCCCAATTCCTACAGGATTCTTGGATCCTCGTAGACTTCTGTACATATATAACAGGATCAAGCAAGAGCCCGCGCGCAATGAGACCAACCCAGCAATTCCGGTATGAGCAGACGATACGAGAATAAACGTGTACACTTTGTCGGCATCTACCCGCCGGCACTGCGTCAAATTCCTATTTGGCAGCAGATAAAGCTAGTTGTATGCACACTGCTGGAGAAATTAATGAAGGGGGAGGGGGCTAAAAGTGTGCTGCGGATAGGAAGACGTACGAAATGGACATTGATAAAGAGTGTCATCGTTACAACGCAGAAAATGGAAGCCGAAAGAATTCCTCTTAGGTTATGAATTACGAAACAGGTGGCTCATAACATTTTTGATCACAAAATATATTATCTGTACTCTTCATAACAAGATGGATGTGTACTTTTCGATTCACGCGTTTCGAGTTAATGGCAGTCTGCATTAGTAAGCATCATCGGCTGAGCGTTGTGAATAAGGAACGAAATAGAATCATAATGATTACAGTGAAAACTATTCGTATACAGATGCGTCTCACAATAATACCCATATGGTACTGATCCATCGTGTGTGAATGATTTTGTGCGTTAGACAGATTTCGTGCGTTTGACGTCATAAAGGTATTGGAGGCGTTTCACACAAAATGGGTACAGGTGTACGCTTTAGTTGCTGCGTTTGTTTATTTTGTTTTACTTTTTAAAGAAATTCAAACTATCCTATACGCTTAATCGTAAGATATAATCGTTGAGAACACATGCATAAATATGTCTTCGCGATGGTGGTACCTTTTGGCGCTCGATTTTTTTTTTCTCTTGCTAATATCCAATTTAAATGTGACAAATGAGGAAATAAAACGATTCGTTTACTATGTGGTATCAACTGGCATAATATACAAACAACTGGAAATTTCCCTATAATTCTTTTTTTTTTTCCTAAAGTGGCGCATGCTCGGTTAAAAGGGAATTACGGATCATCCTATAGAGAGAAATAAACAATGAATTTGTCATAGGTGTACAGAAGTAAATGCCTAAATATTCTAAAGGTCGACTGACTAGGTTAATTATCATTTTTGGTGTTTCTTTTTCCGCCGTCCCTAGCCGATTGCGATGTGATAGGCCTATATTACGTCATTGACTACTAATATAGTTAGTATACTATTCTGGTCTAATTTTTCCAGGGTATAGGTAGTCCAGTGTTGCTATAAATTAATCATCTTCCAGAGGGCCCTGTTACTACTATTACCCCAGCATTGCCATATCTGTCTATTTATACACTTAGTGTCAAGAGGGACACTGTGGGCAAACATACTGCCAAAAGATGAACGCATCGGATAGGGCTCCAAACCCATGACCTTCCGCGTTAAAACTCTAGTCCTATCCACAGCACCACGGAATCACGCAGTAGACTGATCCCTCCACACGCGAATTCAATTCATACTTCTACACCAAAGGCTGATCGCTACAGCCATGAATAATGATGGACGCAGCAACACCATGTGCAAACTGAATTCTAGGTGTTTGAAAATATCATTTTTTTTTTTTTTTTTTTTTTTTTTTAAGAAACAGGCGACATGACTTTACATCTTTATTATTAGGTCCTTTATGGGAGAACAATAATACATTTGCATACATCCGCAAGCCGGTCTACTATCATCAGACGTAACTTTCTCGTGACAGTGCAATAGGACGTACAAGGTCTTTCTTTATTTATTTTTCATTTATTTTATTTTATTTTTTTTGGTTGTTCTTTGAAGTCTGTTTAGTTCAATCTTGCCTACAGAGGGCGTTTTATGTAGATGTGTGGAACGCGGAAAAGTGATTAATCAACAGCGATCTTTAAAGCATTTTCCCCCCTTTTTTTAAACAATCTTGCACGATTGGATAGTTCAAACTAGCGAGTTTGCGATTACCATGATTAACTTTGCGCACTACTGAGTATGATATACTAAGCAATCTACATACATTGTAGTTCACAATAAAACATGCTGCTTCAAAGAACTTCCTTGGATTGATAATGAACGCATAAACATTGCTACCACAAAGGAAAAGTTACATCGTTGGGTTTTCTTTTTTTCCCACAATACATACTGCTGCTGTTTAACTGAATATGATGCAGACGCTATTGCCACTCAGCGAACTGAGGTTTTGCACATGTTTCCCCGAAATTTGAATACGTCTTTACCGTATACCAGCCGTTTTTTGATTGCACGCTCGAATCAGGAAAAGCCGTTATTAGTCATGTAGTCCACTTAACAGGTGTGACGACGTGACACCAGTAGTCAGGGTTTTGGTATACACTTGATTACAACACCCGTGTTTTATACGCCATAAAGAAATGTTTTGGATACACAAAAAGGAGTGGGTGGACTGCGAATGTGCAATCGTGCATTTTTACGTGCTGACATGATAAATTTGCACCGACAACAAATTTTTTTCTTAGAACACAGGAAACAGAGTTCATGACTTCATACACGATTATCATTTGCAATGAATACTTACAATGATTGGTTATTTAAACATATATTGACGACTATCTAAGACAATTTTTGCCACTAAAATACTCCCGGGCTTCGGACGGTACAAAAGGAAAAGAAAAGAAAACAAAACAAAGAAACAAAATCAAAACAAACAAGACAAGACAAAGGGGAGGAGGGAACAGATGAGCCGGTGGTGGTGGAACAGAATGAAAATCAAAATGGAAAAAGAAAAGAAGAATGAGAAGGGGAAATAGTAAATATTAAGAAAAGACACCTTCTACCTTCTGTTGTGACGCCTGCTTCCGCACACTGGAACCCTACGATGCTACAACTCAAATTGCATCTTATACACCAAGTAAAATGAATTTTAGGGATTTATTTCTCCCATGAATCTACTCGCATCTATAATGTTTTTATTTCAGATTTTGTCAATGTTATTGGCAGTATAACTATTTCCCAATATTTCCACCATCTTTCTCTTCCTCCTATTGGGAGATGGAGACCCAAGCCTTCGCTTGACATAAAGGGGACTGAGAGCCGGAAGTTTCCGTCACAACAGCGCTATTATACTGCCCCCAGCGGCTACAGCCCCACAGCTATTAAAACTGCGATACCGCGAACTTTTTATCGATTCAGCGTTCCTCCTTGTAGTTGTACACCAGATCAGCATAATGAGGACTCCAATTCAATGATGTCATTTAATCAGTTTCAACTGATTTACCGCCAAAGATACTGGCACAGGCTTCAGAAACACCTGATTTTACACAAACAGCAGCTTTCATCTGGAGTTATGCATTAAATTTTGTATTGATTTTTTTTTCCCTCCTCAAATTTCACCTTTGCTTTAAAGCAAGTATGTAGGAAGACATAAACATACTTTTAGGCACCTCATAAAACATGATCGGTTAGTTACAAGTATCCAAGCTTGCGATGCAATATACAATGAGAAATATACATCTTTACTCACTCACTTTAGTAAAAAGAAACAATAAAATCTATTTACTGATGGAATCCTTTCACTGATGGAAAAATGCAAAACAAGATTTTGGCGCTTAGCATTTGGCATTCGTTGGATTATAAGAATACACTTAGAAAACAGAGTTGGGTCAAAGGCTTTTCTAACATACATGATAGTCATCATTATTGGCACATATCTGTGATAGATTATAAACATACATAGTTCACTCACATCCTAACTATAATCTTTATCTTTCTCCAAATTATTTCATTATCTTTTTCTACCATGAAATGCGGAAAATAGCAAGCTTCACAGAATAAAAAATATAGCATAATCATATTTTTTGGTAGTCAAGGACACAAACATCTGAATATCTGCAATAACACATTAACTTCTTTCACATAAAGAGTCAAGAACATGGCTGGAAAAAGTCTTCCAGATGTGCCAACTGACTGTTTCCTTAGGTGGATTGAAGAGATGACAAAATAACAACTTATCATGAAGATGATGCTGCTGATAATAATAATGATGATGATGATGATGATGATAATAATAATAATAATAATAATAACAACAATAGCATCAATAATAATAATAATAATAACAATAGCAATAATAATAATAATATTAATACTAACACTAATAATAATAATAATAATAATAATAATAATAATAATAATAATAATAATAATAATAATAATAATAATAATAATAATAATAACAATAATAATAAAATGACAATAAAAATAATCAATAATAATGGTAATAACAATGTTAATATTGATACTAATAGAAATGATACTACTGGTTAGACAATTAGACACAAATTAAAGTTAGCTTTCCCTTCACACCCTAAAGGATTAAAGGATTGCAAAACATACTGTACATCTCACTTTTAAACATCGATATTCATTATTTGATAGTTCTCTCTGCTAATGATAATTGAAACAAGGAAGGGCAGAATGTCTATGTACAACTCAATTTCTTTGCACTCTGCTCTAAAAGTACAAGGAGTTATAACAGAAAGGTGGAAGTAAGGGAAAACCATTGCAGATCTGCAACTCAATGCTGTATTCACCTATGAATATCACTTTTTTTTTCACTCAGTTCTGTATTTACAAGTTAATGTGTATAAGCCTGGAATAAACATCCTCTTAATGTACATAATTTATGTATGGACCTACAAAATTCTCCTTTGTAGGATTCATGTTCACAGGCTTTTTATCTGCTCTCCCCCCACCCCCACCCCCGACCCCCCCCCCCCCCCCACCCCCCATTGGATCTTGGAATGATATAATACCATTATTCCCATCAATCAATGGGTGTGTTCGAGGTATACATTGACTCTGATTTAGCATTTTGCGACACTGCAGCTAAATATGCTGGGAAGATCACAATTCATTTCAAAGGCACACTGTTTGTGTTTAATACCTAAAGCTACACGCAAATCATTTATTTGAAATCAAGTTCCATTAACTTCATTCCTTGCAGAACAGAGTCAAATAATTTCTACGAAAGTTTTTGAAACCGCTGAGATATCATTTCCCTGCTTTGCACACATCGATTCTATCACACATTTGTACGAGCTCAGACATCACACATTTGTGCGCACAATGTTTAGAGAATACAAGTACTTCTCTAAATCTACCATTCTCACAAAACACGATGGCAATAATGATTTGTTTCACAAGTGATAGCAACAGCCATTCACACTTCTAATCTAGCCTGCAATCATTTTGTACGCTCTTTCTTTACGTAATCTTCAGCAAATTTGAAGAGCCTCGCTCCCATGTAAACTAGAACACAGTTTCAAAGCAGGAATAACTTGCCAGGAAAGTTTTGAAACATATTTTGTTCTCTAAAACATGTTCAACCAAACTCTCTATCTAGCCTGTGACTGAAAGTCTTCTCTATTAAAAAGTAAGGTACAAGTTTATTCGCCCACAGGAAGCCACCTTAACCTTCACAAGTCTTTGTAAAAGCTGTACTTTGTGCAGCATTTTCAGTTTGAAGTTTTATATTTCTGATCAATATATACTCTTTATATATTTACCTCTGCACAAGTAGAATATAATTCTTTGCAGAAGGCATGATCAGGTATTTGTATAACAGTAAAAATATCATAGATTACTATTGAAAATAAAAAAAAATAAGTATCAAATTTTGGCAATGGGCAGATGATTAAAAAAAAAAGGCATAAAACCTTAGAAAAAAAAAATTATGATAAGCCTTTGTGATGAAAGACAATGCAGACCTCAGTCCCACATATAGACTATTCAGCTGTTTCCTTCATGAGACCAGCCTTCACTAGAGCAGAACGCACATCGTCGTAGGCTGTTGGGTCTTCTACGGTAGGAGGAATCTGTGAGATGGGAAGGTGCCAGAGAGACATTGTGGTGGAAACATGGAAGCTTGGAGCATAGTGACTCAGAAAGTCAGAAAGATCCAACCAAAAGCAGCACAGGATTGTTGCTTATAAATACTATGTAAGAAGAACTGATACTTGGTCATCAAAGATATCAAATACCTACATATCTAATTATCTAATCTATCATCTAATCGATCTCATTTCACATTTCTTGTAGATTCACCATCTACAGCTCTAGCACAGTGATAGCTACACGTATGAACTTGAAAATAAGCACTTTTCACCTGTTGAGGAAGGGCCAATTTTGCTACAACATGCATTTCCCATAGACCCTTGCCCAAGTATACTTAGGACTCGTCCTCAACGGGGTTCACAACAACCACAAAAATGTAGGCCCTACACACTTCATAATAAACAACAATCATGAGTATTATAAGTCATACCATACCAATAAACAACAATCATGAGCATTATAAGTCATACCATACCAATAAACAACAATCATGAGCATTATAAGTCATACCATACCAATAAACAACAATCATGAGCATTATAAGTCATACCATACCAATAAACAACAATCATGAGCATTATAAGTCATACCATACCAATAAACAACAATCATGAGCATTATAAGTCATACCATACCAATAAACAACAATCATGAGCATTACAAGTCATACCATACCAATAAACAACAATCATGAGCATTATAAGTCATACCATACCAATAAACAACAATCATGAGCATTATAAGTCATACCATACCAATAAACAACAATCATGAGCATTATAAGTCATACCATACCAATAAACAACAATCATGAGCATTACAAGTCATACCATACCAATAAACAACAATCATGAGCATTATAAGTCATACCATACCAATAAACAACAATCATGAGCATTATAAGTCATACCATACCAATAAACAACAATCATGAGCATTATAAGTCATACCATACCAATAAACAACAATCATGAGCATTATAAGTCATACCATACCAATAAACAACAATCATGAGCATTATAAGTCATACCATACCAATAAACAACAATCATGAGCATTATAAGTCATACCATACCAATAAACAACAATCATGAGCATTATAAGTCATACCATACCAATAAACAACAATCATGAGCATTATAAGTCATACCATACCAATAAACAACAATCATGAGCATTATAAGTCATACCATACCAATAAACAACAATCATGAGCATTATAAGTCATACCATACCAATAAACAACAATCATGAGCATTATAAGTCATACCATACCAATAAACAACAATCATGAGCATTATAAGTCATACCATACCAATAAACAACAATCATGAGCATTATAAGTCATACCATACCAATAAACAACAATCATGAGCATTATAAGTCATACCATACCAATAAACAACAATCATGAGCATTATAAGTCATACCATACCAATAAACAACAATCATGAGCATTATAAGTCATACCATACCAATAAACAACAATCATGAGCATTATAAGTCATACCATACCAATAAACAACAATCATGAGCATTATAAGTCATACCATACCAATAAACAACAATCATGAGCATTATAAGTCATACCATACCAATAAACAACAATCATGAGCATTATAAGTCATACCATACCAATAAACAACAATCATGAGCATTATAAGTCATACCATACCAATAAACAACAATCATGAGCATTATAAGTCATACCATACCAATAAACAACAATCATGAGCATTATAAGTCATACCATACCAATAAACAACAATCATGAGCATTATAAGTCATACCATACCAATAAACAACAATCATGAGCATTATAAGTCATACCATACCAATAAACAACAATCATGAGCATTATAAGTCATACCATACCAATAAACAACAATCATGAGCATTATAAGTCATACCATACCAATAAACAACAATCATGAGCATTATAAGTCATACCATACCAATAAACAACAATCATGAGCATTATAAGTCATACCATACCAATAAACAACAATCATGAGCATTATAAGTCATACCATACCAATAAACAACAATCATGAGCATTATAAGTCATACCATACCAATAAACAACAATCATGAGCATTATAAGTCATACCATACCAATAAACAACAATCATGAGCATTATAAGTCATACCATACCAATAAACAACAATCATGAGCATTATAAGTCATACCATACCAATAAACAACAATCATGAGCATTATAAGTCATACCATACCAATAAACAACAATCATGAGCATTATAAGTCATACCATACCAATAAACAACAATCATGAGCATTATAAGTCATACCATACCAATAAACAACAATCATGAGCATTATAAGTCATACCATACCAATAAACAACAATCATGAGCATTATAAGTCATACCATACCAATAAACAACAATCATGAGCATTATAAGTCATACCATACCAATAAACAACAATCATGAGCATTATAAGTCATACCATACCAATAAACAACAATCATGAGCATTATAAGTCATACCATACCAATAAACAACAATCATGAGCATTATAAGTCATACCATACCAATAAACAACAATCATGAGCATTATAAGTCATACCATACCAATAAACAACAATCATGAGCATTATAAGTCATACCATACCAATAAACAACAATCATGAGCATTATAAGTCATACCATACCAATAAACAACAATCATGAGCATTATAAGTCATACCATACCAATAAACAACAATCATGAGCATTATAAGTCATACCATACCAATAAACAACAATCATGAGCATTATAAGTCATACCATACCAATAAACAACAATCATGAGCATTATAAGTCATACCATACCAATAAACAACAATCATGAGCATTATAAGTCATACCATACCAATAAACAACAATCATGAGCATTATAAGTCATACCATACCAATAAACAACAATCATGAGCATTATAAGTCATACCATACCAATAAACAACAATCATGAGCATTATAAGTCATACCATACCAATAAACAACAATCATGAGCATTATAAGTCATACCATACCAATAAACAACAATCATGAGCATTATAAGTCATACCATACCAATAAACAACAATCATGAGCATTATAAGTCATACCATACCAATAAACAACAATCATGAGCATTATAAGTCATACCATACCAATAAACAACAATCATGAGCATTATAAGTCATACCATACCAATAAACAACAATCATGAGCATTATAAGTCATACCATACCAATAAACAACAATCATGAGCATTATAAGTCATACCATACCAATAAACAACAATCATGAGCATTATAAGTCATACCATACCAATAAACAACAATCATGAGCATTATAAGTCATACCATACCAATAAACAACAATCATGAGCATTATAAGTCATACCATACCAATAAACAACAATCATGAGCATTATAAGTCATACCATACCAATAAACAACAATCATGAGCATTATAAGTCATACCATACCAATAAACAACAATCATGAGCATTATAAGTCATACCATACCAATAAACAACAATCATGAGCATTATAAGTCATACCATACCAATAAACAACAATCATGAGCATTATAAGTCATACCATACCAATAAACAACAATCATGAGCATTATAAGTCATACCATACCAATAAACAACAATCATGAGCATTATAAGTCATACCATACCAATAAACAACAATCATGAGCATTATAAGTCATACCATACCAATAAACAACAATCATGAGCATTATAAGTCATACCATACCAATAAACAACAATCATGAGCATTATAAGTCATACCATACCAATAAACAACAATCATGAGCATTATAAGTCATACCATACCAATATTAATTTTCATCCTCTGTCTTTTCAAAGCATTCCATAAAAACTGCTGAGTTTCAATGAAGTAATATGTGCCTTAACAATGTGGGGTAGAGAGTAACTTCCCATAGATTAGAATACCACAATATACAGAACGTAATGATGATCAAAGAAAGTTCCGCATTCCTACCTTGAATGTTCCATTGTTCACCATTTTGCTGAGCACGCCTCGCGTGATCTTTCCCGACCGCGTCCGCGGCAGCTTGTCGACGATGACCGCTTTCTTGAAAAACGCCACGGGGCCGACGTTGTTGCGGACAACGGCAATCACCTCCTTAATGATCTCCTCCTCAGACTTGGTGACGTCTGTAATGATAGAATGCAGATGGGCGGAAGTTCATGAAATTGCTTGTATGAATGTACAAGACATACATTGTATGTGTATGACATGTGTATGAACTAGGTATATATGTGACCCGCTACAAAAGGATCCGAAAGCCTGGGGAGGACAATTTTCTGAAAATGGCATGACAATTATTCCCTTACTCTTCTACTTTAATTTCATATATAGCACAACTCATAAAGTAAATGCTTGTATTTGGTTGCGGAGATATCGATGATTTTATTAGTGCATGTCAAGTGGTTGAGGAAATTAGAATATCAAGAAAAATGCCTTCAAAGTTTTTCTTCCGATGCTATCATGATCAAGGGGAGGCGAGACAGTTTCCACCGCTTGACAATAGAAGGCATGCTCCTAGCGACCTCCGCGATGTTCATTCAAGCTTAGCGCCAGTAGTCTACGCATGACCAATCAGTAATCAGGATGCCATGCACTGACCAATTAGATCACTCCCTCGTTGCTAGGGGCGGAGTCTAGCTGCAGCACTTACTCCAAATCTTCGGACACGTTTCTGTTACGTTGAAAGTCGGAAAGTCATGGCCCAGAAAAACCCTGATTTCTTGCCTTTCTTTCATCATTTAGCTTCAAATTTCGGCATATGATAGACAAAATATTAGACTACAAAATTATGCCAAAATCAGAAATCCGATTGTTTTGACCAATTTTGATGATGTGACTTCAAAATTGATTTTCTCAGCTCAGCCGTCAGCGACTTTAGGATCCTTTTGCTGTAGCGGGTCACACATGCATTCTTCGTATAATGATATGACTGTATTCTAACAGACCTATATAGATTCACACAAAAAACACAATACTACATCACTGTAAAACAAGAAATCCACTGCAAAAATTTTGCGACAGCCAAGGTTCGCAAAATTATATGTATTGCAAGTGAAAGTTCTTGTCTACACTTCACATTGCATGCCAGCCAGTATTGTGGCAATTCGCAAAAAATTTCTAGCTACGTCGATGTAGGGCAATTTGTCAATCAGTTGCAAAAAAAAAAAAAAAGATGTTGGCTCAAATTCATGAAAATTTCATGCCACAGATATTTCTGGTTTTACAGTATTATGTTTGTGTGTATGTACAAATTGTAACTACATGTACCTGGTCCGGTTCGTGTATGTGTGAATGTATGCATATGTACAATACATGTAGGCCTACTGTACAGTATGTATCAATGCACGTACATATATGTATGCATGTATGTATGTTTGCTGATGTCTTCTATGTATGCGCATATTTGTATGATGAGGGATACATATTGTATGTATGTATGCTTGTACGTACAACTTGTGTGTACAGTACAAATGTATAAATTAGTGTGTGTGTATGTGTAGGTATGCATGTATGACTATCTAATTACGTTTCTGCTTATTTAGTTGGTTGGTTGATCAATTGAAGCATTCAACAGAATTACTGTATACATACCTGCCAACATTTCAAGATGAAATATCTTACTTGTGGATTGCAAAAATCTTATTCTATGTGCAAACTGAAGTTAAAAATCTTACTTTCGGTCAAATCGTCAGAAAAAACACATGAAAGGTATATATAAATATTTTTCAAAAATCTGATTTCTCTGACAGAAAATCTGATTTTGCTATTTTTAACATAAAACATCTTACTGAATCTGATAAAATCTTACTAGTTGGCAAGTATGCTGTATACTGGCAGGCAGGTCCTATCCAATTCACATCAGCTTTGCACAAAATTTCATGATATGATAATATTGATGATACTGGTCGATGAGAGAACAGATCAAAACAATTGCATGTGAGGTGAAAGGTCAAATTCCTGAGGTGAAAGGTCAAATTCTGGACGCGACTTACTCTTCTTGAGGACACAGAGGCCAACCGGAATTTGACCCTTGAGGGTGTCATTGACGGGAATCGTTGCACACTCGACCACGTCACCCTGTTCAACGATGGCCTAAAATATATGAACACACACAGGGGAAAGATTGGTCACAGTCAATGATGTATGCATGTATATATATATGTACACATACAGTGCACTCTCATTACAAGAAACTTCTTTGGATCAGGGAAATCACCGTTACAGTGAAACTTTTGCTTAATGATGGCCTCGGAGGCACTTCATGAAGCATTTTGTCAGATATTTCTGACAAACTGTTATAAGCTACAGATATCCTTGCATTTGACTGGCCGAGAACAAATTTGTCCGACAAAGTTGTCAGACAAAACGCTTCATGAAATGCCCCCCAAGAAGTATGTGGACACTTTTAGGGGAAAGATGGTCACAGTCATTTAACTCTTTATGTGCCACATTCGCACACCCAACTCAGTCAACGGAGTGCCAAGTTCGCATATTTTGCTCAAACGAACAAACCGATCAATAAATCACCAAATGCCATATGATATTACAATAAAAGCTTCACTCACGACTACATTGTATGTTATTCTCACATACAGCTTGCATTGTGTAGTGAATGACTATCAAGCCATGTTCCCTATTGAATTTTTGTGTAAATTTCTGTGTTTTGGTCATTGTTTTGTGTGCAAAAGTCATGCCTGTACAACAACACAGCAACAACTCATTTGAAAGAAAAAGAATCCCAAATTTGTCATGAAATTTAGATAATAGCAGAGCTTGGGAATTTCTCTTCAACTTTGTTGATTGTGCATGACATTGTTGAGCAAAACAAAAATCTATACAAAGTTACAAGGAGATGAAAAGCAGAATGTTTTCTCAAAGCAAGCAGTCTCAAAATAATATTGCACACAGGGAGATAGACCATGGCACATAAAGAGTTGACAATGCAGATGCACACATACTGTGGACTCTCACTATAACAAACTTCTTGAGATCACGGATATAATTCTATTGTTTTATTAAAACTTGTTTATGTCAAGCATGGGGGATAAGAGTGAAATACCAATGCAAATTCAGACCTGAATTGATAGCCTGGAACCATAGAGACATAACGAGAAAATAGTATAATCCCTAACTGCAAGAAGAGAAGTTTCTGGTTTCTTAAGTTTGAGACGTTAAACATTGTACACTACAGCACACTTGTAAAATGAAGGCAATATTAATTCAGCAAGTTGTTTATCTTCTGAAAACAAGTTGACTCATGAAATTAGTGAATGTAAGGACATCTCTAATATAGTACAAGAAGGATAGAGAAGTAAGAAAATTTTAAATCTGGCTGAAAATCACGGAAAAAAACAAACAAACTGTCAAACATGTACAAATACAATATTTCAATGTGCATCATTTGGTATAATTCTTTGCGGTAACTAAAAGCTAAGCTTGTTAAACACAATGAAAGTTCACGGTACATGTGTCAGTGAACACGTATCTAAAGGGTTAAATGCAAAGACCTATTAAGATTATGAAAAATGATCATCACCTCTTCGATGGCACTGGCGGCGATGCGGTGTCCAGCAACACTAATGACATCATCCACCCTAGCCTGGATACAGATGTAGCCATCCTCCGTCTGAATACCTGCATCCATGGTGTCGTAGTAACCCTGGCAACAGAATTGGGCGGAGCTCATGTAGATTCTTCTCTGAAATTGTTGTTTGTTTCTTGTCCTGTATTCTGCATGCATACATCTTCTGGACATTACTTTGTTAAATTATGAGTACATTGTTTGTTCATGCTGTGATTAAATGTTTCCAATAGCTTTGATAAAATTCATATGGAACTAGAAATGTCGCTACAGCGACTGGTTATACCCCCGCCAAACAACATTTCATAAGCTTTGGTCAAAAAACTGAGGAAGTAGTTAAATCTGATCCACGTTACTATGGCAACGTACTTTCGGGTACTGTCGAAAAATGCGTCTTGCACATCTACAACCAAAGGCACACATCTGTACCAAGTTTCATGGAAATTGGGCAAAAACTGAGGAAGTAGTTTGCAACACAAAATTTTCCATCATTTTGGCTCATAATATGTGAGCATGTTACCATGGCAACATACTTTTTGTAACTGTCAAGAAATGTGTCATGCTGACCTATATCCTAAGACAAACATTCAATATGAATTCCATGAGAATTGGAAGAACACTGATGAAGCAGTTTTGCCATGAAGCATTTTGCCCTATATTTTACCAATAACATGCCGTTACCATGGCAACGCACTCTTTGCCACTGCGGAAATATGTGTCTTGCACATCAACATATTCAGATGAACATCTGTACCTAATTTCATAAAAATTGATCAAAAACTTTGGGAGGAGTTCGCGACGCAAGATTTGTACCCATTTTTGCCCATAATATGCCGTTACCATGGCAACGTACTTTTGGGTACTGTCAAAAAATACGTCTTGCACATCTACAACCCAAGGCACACATCTGTGCCAAGTTTTATAGGAATCGGTTGAAAACTGAGGAAGTAGTTCGCGACGCAAGATTTGCAACGGACCGACCGCCCGACCGACCCCCGACCGACCGCCCGACCGCCCGACCGCCCGACCGCCCGACCGTCCACTGATTCCTATATACCCCCTTCAAACTTCGTTTGGCGGGGGTATAAATATAGGTAACTATATTTCACCCCATCGCTCATGTTATGTAGTTCAAAATGCTGGGTATGTACTTTCCCCTTTTACCCACAGATGCACACACATACAAACACACAAGGGTGACAATGCAATTTTTACTAGCCTACTTCTCATCATTAACTGAAAACCTTTCAGTAAAAAGAGGCCCTGCAATGCCAGAAAGAGTAATATCAAATTGTTAAAATGAATTATTGTTAAAATAGAAACATTTATATCAATACTATTAACAATCTATGAAATTCAAAAACAACACTAAATATTCCCATTTACTCTATTATCTTTCACAGCAAAGGAAATTGCATTTTCCTTCCTAAAACACAGACAGGCACTTAAGTTTCCGTCAATTCTATTTTCTAAAGCTATAAATACATCTCACAATGTTCATTTTTATCCTATATTTGAAATGAACTTTTCTGTTTTGTATCAATAAGCTTTAATAGAAATATTTGTTTAAAGTCTTATGAATGCTATTTACATGTACCATTATTATAATCAGTATCATTATCATCAACAGACATACAGACACACACATAAACATAAAGATGCAGAAACCCAAGCCCAAAGCAAACCCTGCTCCTCTGGTGACTTACAGGAAACTTCTTGAAGTAGGTGTCCACAAATCTCTCGTGGCTACCCCACAGGGTGTTGAAGGAGGCGGGTGGAAGGGGAAGCCTGCCGGGAAAAGAGGCATCGCCATGGTTACCAAAAGTTCATCTCAATCCAGGTCATTGACCTTTTCTGCATGCTGTGTGCAGAAATTGGCACATCCACTGAATGTGCTTTCTTCATTAACTGCCGCTGATGATTGGAAACGAACTGTGGGTGATTAATCATTACATAATCCCTGACCCTCTTTTGTTTCAGCATTAGTTTCCTGTTGGACTGAGGCATCACTTTGACTATCAAATAAAATAGTGTGGGTTGGTTACAATTAGGTCAAGTTTTTTTTTTTTAGTGATTCTCTTTCTCTTTTTTTTTTACTAGGTATGGATAACCAAAAGCGAAAAAAAAAAAAAAAAAACTTGGGAAAGTTATGGCTAAATGCTATAAAGGTACATACAGGGTTTACAGAAGTGCTGAAAAGCAAATGTATCAAAGATTTCTTTCACCAAAGTGAATTTCATCCCACATTCAAGTTAACTACAACATACAGATTACAGTGATAAAAAAGTACAGAAGTATAGAAAGAGAAAACAATGAAATAAGTGAAATACAGTAGAAAGAATAGTAGAAATTTCATTAAATCCATGTTCATTGTACATTAGAAAATAGGAAAACTTGTGCTCACAATCCACTGATATCATTCAATACAGAATAACCTGCATATTGTTTATATCCATAATAACAAACACAGCAAAATCTAAGAAACATGAAAGACAAAATGTATGTCTGGTATGATGTACAATTTACCATTCAACTATATTTTGAGATTTGAGTATTTGCTAACCGTGATTCACCTACAAGACTTCTAATACGAAATTGCTTTTACATACAGTGATATTAAGATACTGAGACTATTTCAATGTCACTAAAAGAACACAAAGCAAAGTTAAAATAGCTATGAAACAGTAGACTAAACATAAACAACTTGTTATCTTACTGATGCATAATTGCACGCTTTAGATCTGGGAGCGAACGCTGTGAGACGACGAAGCCTCCCAGGTTGGACAATGGAAACCAGGGCTGTCTTGCGACCAAAATTGTACCGTTTTCATGCGACGCCCGTTCGAAAAAAATTTGTCAACCCCAAAATTGCTCCAAAACGTGATTTTGTGTACAAATCCAATGCAAATTGGGTTTTTTCAATTAATTCACATAAAAATGAAATTAATTTATTTTAGCATAATAAAGCTTTAAAAAATGTCTGTGACAAATTTTGGCCAAAAAACAAACAAAATTAAAAGGTCGAAAAACAAAGAAATACATAAGAAATTCAAAAAACAATCAAATACATAAGAAATTAATTTTGATACAGATTTCTTTTTATCTATGTCTCAGGAGAATGATACAAGAAACATTTTAAAAAAGAAATTAGCTTAATTAGAGCATTAATAAGTGATTTAGAGCCCCAAACTGATTTTATGCATAAATTACATTAATGAATTAATACAAAATATAAGAAAAAATTTTCAGAGAAAGCAACCATACATTTTGATAGTATACGTCGCGGGCGTCGCGTGTGCCGATTTTCGATGCGATCACGCGTTCCAAAGGCGAGATCTGAAGGGGGGGCGGAATCCCCCCCCCCCCCCCCCCCCCCCCCCCCCGATATAGCATAGCCGAAAAAGCCCACCCTGATTAGGGTTAAAACATGAGACCAAATACAAGATGCAAAATGAGAACTTACTTGACACAGATGTTCCCAAGTTCTCCAGGGGGCAAAACTTCTCCATCGTCGCTCAGGATTTTGACTGAAACAAGATGAGGAAAAGATTGATAAAATTTAGAGAATGTTGCAAAATGTGCTACATTACTACGGGGCCTTACACTGTTCATTTTCAACTAATACTGTAGCATTTAGCAATTTGTTTCACACACATGAAACTATTTTTTCACCCATTCATATCCCCATCAAACAAAAAGGTTTATATGTAACTGTAAGAGTTCCCCTCTTTCTTACTCATTTTCTCTATCTCTTTCACTCTTTTTCTCTCTTTCCATCTCTTTTTTATTTTCTCTCCCATTCTCTCTCTTTCGTTTTCTTTTCCTCTCTCTCTCTCTCTTTCCCGCCAACCCCCCTCTACTCTTTTCCTTCTTTCTCAGCACTGGACATAACATAAAAAGCATCACTTTCTTTCATACAAATGTTGTTGATATACAAGCTTTCTCTGGGGTGCAGGCCAAAGACCAAGAGTACAATATTTCCAACGCAAATTTCCAACCTTAGACAAAACATCTTTGACACCATAGTGAGAATTGAGAAGCCAGGATCAAGCATGTTCAATGTTTGTTACATTTTTATTTTTGTGTGTGTGTGTCTGTTATTAGTTTTATTATGACTGTGTTTCTATCTGAGTATTGTTGTAGGAAGAATACTAGAAGACTAATTCAACCCAAAAAACTGAATTCATCTCTGCCTGTCGAGTACTGGCCTCAGAGTACACTGCACTTGATAAATATTAGGACTCCAGATTCAGACAGTTTACCAGGAAATGCCAAATTTGGTATATTTTCAAATCAATTTCATCTCTAATTCTTTGTATTTCTTGCATTCCCCCTCTCCCTTGCTTATCTCTCTCTTACGAAGTAAGAACAGCCTGATATTTCAGATTTCTAACAAATCTAGACATCTTATTGGAAAATCCTTTTACCTTTTTTTCTCCCATGATTCTCTCTGCCATTTTTTTTTTTCTCCCTTTTCATTTCCTGTAAAAAGATGCGTGTCACAGCTCATTCAGACAAACAGGCTAACATCATACATCAAATTGCTTCATAAACTTTCCTGCTTTTGCTATTATCTTCCCTTCTCAGAACCCCTTGTACCTCCACCTCCCCCAGCCAACCCCCTCCCCCCCCCCCCCCCCCACACACACACTTTTATAGAATTCCACACACAGGAAAAAAGGCATCCATAAATCAATACACGTGTTACAGTACAAGTGTAAATCAGTGTCTATACAGCAGGCAGATTCCATGTTTATTATACTGTAGGAAGGAACACGCCCACTAGGGTTGTCACTCTTGATATATGAGACGGCCATTTCTCGCCAAACTCATTGACTGGGGCTGTACAAGGCTGTGGAATTTGGACTGAAATGTTATAGAGTGTACACTGCAATTGGCAAAGAGACATATATCTGAAAACACACTTACAACACACACACACACATGTAAACAGATAGCAAAGTTTACACACCTGGCACAGAAAATCATCCATGGAGCCAAGAGTTAATACAGTGTAGCTGGGAAGGGCTAGGATTGTGGGGATGTACAATATGAACACAAGAAGTTGGGCATAAAAATATTTTACTAGTCATACACTATTACTGGTCACATGATGACTTCAATTTAGAATATTTTTCAAAGTGCCATAAGCCTATTATTATGTATGCTCACTTGGGGCAATTTAAAATCAAGGTCAGGCATTCAAGTACAATGACTGGGCACTCGCCTACAAGTACTAAAAGTATATATGGTCTGTTTCCACATACGTACAGTCTGGCATAATGGGAGAGGGAGGTCTCTACTGCCCTGACATGCAAGCACAAGACACCAACTTATGCCTAACCCACCGAGTTCTAGGTATTAGGAAACTCCTTAACCCTAGCCTGGGCTATTTTGAAATGGTAAAACCCAGAGGAGGGGCTCTTATTTGCACCCCTATTCCCCCCTCCCATCCCATCTCAGCTGTCTATCGCATGATTGTAGCGAAAATCGGCAAGCACATTGCCCATTACATACACATTGTACAGATGTAATCTCAAAGAATGAATCATTAAGTTTTCCAAAAACAGGGATTTTCTCAAAATCATGCTAATTATGCCATAATTTACGCATAATATTTTTTGTGCATCAAATTTTAAGCTCCAAATCCCTAAATAAAGGGGAGTCAATATGAATCAGTTGTTGTGTAAAGTGTTAGTTTGTTTCATTTCTTTCTTTTTTTCTGTGTCTTCCTACTGTAAAGTTGAATTATATATTTTTTTGTCAAGTGTGATCTAAACCAAATACGGTTTAGTCTCCGGACTTTTATTTGGTGCTTTTATAATAAAATTGAAACTGAATTGAATTGAACTGAATTGAATAGAATATAATGTACTAATTTTGTCTAAATATTCTGATTGGCACATATACATGTTCCACATATACATGTTCATGTCTGGAAACTAATGGTCAGTGAAAAGAGATTACCTAATCCCCTAATCCCCTAATCCACATCTTGTCACCATGGCTTTCCTGTTATAATGCAGCACAGTATTTCATCTAAGTGAGTTTGCAATAATACAATATACATTGTACATGTATCTACAACCAGGTCAAGTTTGGACGGATTTCTGAATGCTGATGAAAGGGGTTGGCAAGTTGAGCTTGGTGCCTTGGCACTGAAAAGGTGATAAAATGTATGGTATGGTTTACCGACATGACAGGATCACTAACTCATCATTTCGTTTTATTAAAGTCCAGAGTACATTGTGGCTCTGCCATAAGCAGCAAACACTGATTATCCCACTGGCACTAAAGAATCAGCCTACAATCTAAATCCATGAAATATCATCATCTCTACGAGTAGATTGTATGCCACTTTTTACAGGTAGGCTCCAAGCACCAGAAAACAAGACCGGTTTAGCTTTGAATGTCTTTATAACCCGTTGAGGATGGTCTGATTTTGCTACGTATAACACGCATTTCCCATAGACGAAGACCCCTGCCTGAGTATACTCGGGATTTGTCTCCCACGGGTCAAAAGAAGGTGAAGTCAGCAAAGTCATTCATAACATCGTCAGCATGGTAACAACGTTCATATCACAACATACCAATACAAAAGATTTCTCCTTCCATCGCAAACCACCACCAACATCACACCAGTGAACAACAGCTGACATAATTAATGCACCTGTCACCTCATATAATTACATGTACCTCTCCCCTCCATCACTACCCCCTTCTCTCCACTAATCCCCCCCCCCCCCCACCCATCATCTTCTGTATACACCATTTATTTAGCAGGTCTAATTTTTTTGCGAATCAGGATATCCCGACAATTTTGCAAGTGGTTGAATTTGTGATTGTGGAGTAGTGTAGTGAATGGATAAATGCATGCACATTACGTTCACATTGGGACAACTTGAGTTAATATTTTCATGTGCATTTGAATTCTCGAATACAAACGTAGCATCCAACTCGCAAAATTCGCAAGATAAAACCTCATGAAACATTTGCCATATACAGTACATAATAGTTAGACTTACCGTCCCATCCTGGTACTGGCTTGCCTGTGAGCCCGTGTCTCGGGTACAAGTCCTCCCCAAGACCAACGGCAGTGTTGGTCATCGGCCACCCAGTCTCTGTTCAAAAGATAAAAAGAAAAAAGAAAATATTAAAAGAAAAAAAAAATACAGTTTTCATACAAAGACGAAATGTGACCCGCTACAACAAAAGGATCCTAAAGTCGCTGACGGGTGAGCCGAGAAAATCGAGTTTGAAGTCAGATCACCAAAATCTGTCAAAACGTTCGGATTTCTGTTTTTAACATAATTCTTCTATCATCTGCCAAAATTTCGAAGCTAAATGATCAAAGGAAAGGCCAGCGGGTCACAAATTGTGACTGTTCTAGAGCGTTGAATTACAATAAGAATTAACACTGTGGGAAGATCTCAAAAAAAAAAGCAAAATTATTTTAAATATACTGAAGAGGAAAAGTAGACAAATTGGGTGGAAAAAAAAAGAGGAGAAGTGAATGAGGAAGGAAAAGGAGTTGAAAACAAACCCCAAAGAATACTGTCATCTCTTTTACAACAGACATACAACATACAGGTTGTAGCACAAGACCCATAAACAGAATAGACATAGAAATAGTCGGAAAAAAAAAAGAAGAAATATTTAGTTTGTGGTCCCAAACTAAATACAAAGCTGTTGCCTGGAGCATAGAATCTTCTTTAGTTGAGATCAAATGAAAATGATTGATAACCAAGGCATTCAATCTCAGTAAACGTAAGCAGTGAACCTTCAGTCCTGCATGTAAAGGATGTTTAAGGTTAAACAAAAAAAAAAGCAAGACAGTGCTACACTAAACTTGCATTTTGATTTTCTTCCTGGAGGAAAAGGCAGAGAGTTATAAAGACATTAAAGCAGCCGTAATTTTAGGTGCACTTTGACCTTTGGAAAAGCTAGTAAACAAAACCTTGACTATGTGTACTGGAACTGTGCATACAATTGTACGTACCACTGGGGGTGCTGGAAATGCCTTTTATTTCACATCATAGTAGATGTGCCATTTCTACTTGACACACATATGACACATTGTACTCGATTCCGTGTACGGTTTAATAGGGTCCACAGAGGCTTCGTAATGCTTTGTGTGTCAGAGAGTAAACCCCCTTTTTGCCAAAATTATTCTGAAATCACAACGCATTAGCATGTCCAGAAAATTTTTTGTTTTTCCAAAAAATCCTGCATCTTTTCATTGATGTGTGCATGCTAGAAATGAAGTGGTACAGCAAATTTGTGTAGAAAACTGCACATTTTGCTGTAATAAAATTTTGATATTGCAATTTATCAATCAGTTTGTGTGTGGTTGTGTATTTGAGTAAAACATGAAGACTTGGCAAGCCCATGATTGAGGTGGGTGTGTAAACATGGCCCACAAAGATGTAATGTGCTACTGTATAGGAGTGGCTCATTATTAATTTTCCCTAACAACACAGTAGTATTTTGTATCCTTCAATACTAATGCAGGAAATACTGTCTCCACAGTGAGATATTGCTAAATTTGCTTCTTGAAAAGGATAATACTATTTTCTCATCCAATCAAGGAGGGTGTCAATAATGAAACACACAAATCAATATTTATTGTCTTCAAAGTCATGATTGGCAATATACCGGTGAAATATTTGACATAATAGAGTACAGACAAGTTTGACTTCTTGCCATTGCTTTTGATCCTGCTACTTTTGGGAACACACTGTGTCATACAGTAAACTCAAGGCAACAGAAAGTGGAGAAGCATTTTAAATAACATTCACTCTTTGTGTTGTTATGTATGGGGGGGGGGGGACAAAATACACAACTCAAATGCAAGCCCTGGGGTTTCTTCGAATACCTTCTGTCTAGAAGTATGCAAGAAACTTGCATACAATAAGGTGGGTTTATTGTAAAGTGAGAAATGGAAGATCATCTCCTTTCTTCTACCAACAAAAGAATGTGCCTTACAAGCTCACCCTCACTGACTGCAATCCTTTGGACTTATCTCTAGCCTGCACTGTTTTCTTTGTAAAGAATAAACACACACACACACAAAAAAAAAAAAACATGCCCCCCACCCCCCCCCCCCCCCCCAAAAAAAAAGGAACAGAAAAAAGAACTTGAAGCAGTTGCTACTGTCTAGAAGTGGTGATTCTTACAGTAGATATAATGCCCAATGCAAGCAAAAGGATACTGGTAATCTTTTGTCATGACAGACTGGTCGACTTCCCTCCAAACACATGTCTGCTGCTCCCCCCTTTACGATTGGGTGAATGTGATGAAGCAACACATTTGCACAGCCAAAGGTTACAGTACCTAGGGCACAATGTACAGTATCTACTCAATTGGCACTCATCCAAGAACATTTTTTTTTTGTATTTGATGTGTCTGTATTTTACAATCAGGCTTGGGATGTAAAATTGCATATTAAGCCTTGGAATGGCTTTACATAAAGATTGCATGGGGGCACCGAAATCTGAATTCTGCATCACATGTCTGTAAGGCTAAGCTTTGACTGTTTCATTTGCCATGGTGTAAACCCCTGTTCTCTCTGTGAAAGTCAATCATCTTCTCATAGAAGCGTTTACTGTCGGTTCTTGCTCCAAAAAATACACATAAGCACATTACAAGAAATGTGTGAAATACAACATGTAACACTGTAATAACATGTTTTCAGTTGGGTAATGAACAAAGTGTGAATTAAGCAAAAAAGGTTTGCCAGAAGTCCAAAATTTCAGAGCTTGCCCAATCATGGTTCCTACATATATGTGACTGTGAACCTCAAAACGAACATAAAGTCGCACACACTGATTTTGCGTGGGGACTGAAAATAAGTGAAATGGGTCAACCTAGCCGAACTTGACTTTTTCATATTTTCTGAAAGAGCGGGTCATCTTTTACATTGTGCTGAAATTTGGTATCATAAAACAGGCAGGAAACTGTGTTTTTTAGCAGTTTATCTCGAACATTTTTGGTAGAATAGTGTGATTAGGTGTGTCTTTAGAATCCTTTTTTCATTTCTGAAAAACCTTGTCGACACTCTTCACTTTCAACCCCAATAACTTTTGGAAGAATAGTGCTACTGCTTTGAAAGTTGGCATTAATTATGGACAGAATGTGGTGATGAGGCATGCTTAATTTCAGTTTAACCTGATAATCCCTTTATTGTTGTTACTCTGGTGGTTTACTTCCTGTTTTTTGTCCCATTCATCGCACAGCAAGCACGGTTTGGTAAAGATTAAGCGCTTGAATAGACACTGTACTTCAGAGCCTCTTTTCTCAGTTCACACTTTTCCTGAGTTTGTGCTTTCTTTCCAATATTTAGATAGGTTAGGAGAGTCCATTTGATTTGAGTTATACATCATTGTAGAGCTTAAAGTCTGCTCTTTCAGAATAAGGTCTTACCTAAAAATTCATGTCTGGCGACTTTTTGTTTGTTTTGAGGTGCAGGGTCACATATATATATATATATATTTTTTTTTTTTTTAAATTAACTTTTAATAAATGACAATCAGGCTACAGCAAAATCTATTGATCTTCCATGTTAGAGTGAATCACATCCTGGCAGATCACATCCTTGCAAGTCACATCAGCCACGTATTAGTCTGCACAGACCCTGATATATGGCAAGCAAACTCCAAAAGGTGCGAGATGAATATGAGCCCTTCTACGAACTATGCTTTGCCCTTTTCTCTGTGAACAATTTCAATTACAATTGAAATAGATAATAACATCAGCATTAATACAGTCAAAAGTAAATGTAAATACTTTGTCTAGTTCAATTTCACTTAAAGAGTATTTTTTTAAGCACAAATAAATCAATGTCTTGTGCCTCTTGAGTGATTAAAATGATAGCGAGTATAAAATGCAGCAAAGTAGTTCAGAATGAAATGGACATGCCTTTGTGATATACTAATTTGCTTTAAGGTATGGAAATCTGATACTAGTAATGAAAATGGAAAAAAAAGAAAAGAAAGAAAACCGACAATTATCAATACAAATAATAATTTCTTTCACTGAAGCTACAGTACTCCAAATGGCCACAGCTTTCTTGTGGATCTGGTATGTTTATAGTGTGCAGTCACAGGCTTGGGCTGAATACAAAGAAAACAATTGTACATGAAAAATAATAAATTCTAAGTATGACGAAAAAAGTCATAAATCCTATCAAAACATACAGTTCATTATTTTAGGGGATGAGGCATGATGTCCCTGGAATCATTGGTAGTATTGTAAAATAAAAGAATCATTATTAAACCTAAATCAGGCAGGGCTTTCAACCTCAACCCTTACATGTACAATTGTATTCACACTAAAAGTTGATATAAGTACGTATGATCAAAAGAAAGAAGCTGCTAGTATTTGATGTCAAGTTTATTGCTAATACTATCACATAAAAGACTCAAATAAAGATCAAAGATACATTAATGAGAAACTGGGAGCACTGTGCGCACAATAAAAAATCTCCCACATTTATGACCTCCTTGAACCCAATTGATAAGGACTGAAAAGGCAGGAAGACTACATTCAAATATTTACGAGGTTCAAGGGTAAGTACATTTCAGATCTCGAGTCAACAGGTACCACTGGGCTGCAGTGCCTCGTTGGCAGTAAACGTGTATGTCAGCACAAGGTGACACCAGTTTCCCATACAGCTCAGAAGCGAATTACATTTTATCACACACACACACACACACACACATACAAAGATTCCCAGGTAGAGGGAAAATGTGATAAAATAGCTGTGGTGACATTACACAAAACTAAACATACATGTAGTTTTGTGAGAAAAGAGAAACTTCACAAATGCATGCAGAGTGTTTTGCAGGAAATTTTGCTGGTAACCTCTTGAGAAATTTGTGGTCAGTGCCCAAACTATGCAAAGCAAAATACCAGTCAGTAAAACTACTTGTAGGCATAGTTTTGCATAATTTAAATGTGGTTACAATCTCACAGAAAAAAAAACAAATAACATTATACAAATTGTATTATATCCCTCACTAATGACTTCTTGTCCTCTGATTGGTCGAGAGCACTGAAAACGACAAAACATATTTCTACCATACAAATCCTTGTTCCGTTTGCTTCTTGTTCTCCCTAGGGAAATAGTTCAAAAACTATACCATGCTGCCATGGAGATATTTGCTAAGCTCATGAGCACCACTCCTGTCACAAGCACGTAACCTGCATGAGACATCACATCACAGTACAGTTTTCCATCTCTCTAGGCCAAAATTTTCCCAAATTAAGAAGGTTTGAAATACTGATATTATTATCTTGTCAAGATATAAAGGGATAGTTTATTTTGCAGGGCGCCCTCTACGTAATTAGGAAGACATGGCAACTCAGCCTTGCAAGCCAATCATTTCAATCTGTAATCGCTCATTAGCTGAGGTATAAATAAAAAAGTATCCGGTCATCACATCACCCAATGCACACGAGTCCAGGAACAGATCGATGTAATACTGAATAACAATTTATGCAAAGCAAAATGTTTTCATTAGGGAGGGACATCGTAGACAGCAGACATAACACCGAAATCATACAAAGTTTTGAAAGGTAGCAAGCGGTAAAGGTGTGGGGATAGGAGACGCTTCCTGCAGACACAACAGTGGAATCATACCAAGACTTGGAAGGTACATACATGTACCACTGGGTAGAGGTGTTGGGATGTTGCCAAGCTACACATTGTACGTGGTGGCACAGCGTTCTTACGGTGGTTTGTTGGCACGGTGCCATTATTATCATTATTTCTTTTTTTTCCGCTAGCAGTTTAGAGACATTAACAAATGTAATAATGTGCTAAAGTATTGTGAATTATTATTATTACTATATTTGTTTAGATGTACAAGATACTTGCATGTTTGACTCTTCCAGTGATAGATAAGAGTGTAGTAAAATCCAATTGAAAACCTGACACCCCTCATCTCCCCCACCCCATTCCCACCACTTTATAAACATTGCTTATGATCTCTGCCTACATTGAAAAGTTTACAGGATGCAAAAGGCTGCCAGTGATTGCCAGTTTCATAAGAACTACAAAAGGTATCAATGTCTTTGGAGCCATCTTTTCTTCTTCTTATTTTTGTCTGAGTTTCCAACGAACCATGACTCCACTAACAGTATATTAGTTCTGTTAATCTACACAGTATGCCTTCTGATCACCGAACTTTACTACCATCGAGACAAAGTCACGACCAATCAGCAGAGCTCTGTTGTTTGATATCAGGACTCGTGTATGATACAATTCACACTGATAGCCAATGGGCTAATCTAGTAATTTTGTCGGTAGAAGTGACAGACTGGCTTAATAGGCAGTGCTGAATCATTTTGTGAGAGCAGTGTCTGGGCTAGGCTTTCTCCAAGTCATGAATACTAATCTAAGTCTCAGTCATATTGCAGTACAGTGGCTTTATAGTGGATAAGACTCTTGAACTTCAATCACAGGTTCTGAGTTAAAATCCTCTCAAATGCCTGCATCCAAGATGCTGTTAATGCCCATGTCCCTCTCAACTCAAGTGCATAAATGGGTACCTGGCAATGCAAGGGTCATTATAATCACAGGGTCTTCTGGTGGAACATAGGCAACACTGAAGAGGCTACCCTGGATAAATAGACCATATTATTATTATGTCTCAGATCTTGAAAGGCACCCGTGTCGATCCACTACACGTATGTTTTGGCTTTCTTCGCCTTTGACTCTGGGTACTAGCAGCATGAGGTCCTTTGGAAAATGCCAGGTTTATACAAAAGTAACAATTTTGTGTTTTCAGCCAAAGCCTACCCGGGATTGACACTGCTTGTACAACGTGTATAATACTAGGAGGAGCTGCAGAAATAATTTTGTGCAATAAGCCTTTGCTCATTATTACCTGTCTGCCACCAGTGGTCTAGGATGGGCACGTTGAAAACGTCACGACACCATAGAAGGGTTTCTCGATCAAAGATCTCGCCAGCCACAAACAGGTATTTCAATCTACAAAACATAAATAGACATACACAAAGAAAAACAAGCACAGAGGGGGGATCAAAATAAAGACAAATATCAGAATACAAACAAAACAATAACATCACATTTTTTACAGGACAGGCTTTTTTTTTTTGGGGGGGGGGGAACAAAGGACTGGCAAAATTACCACGAAGGAATGGCTACATTGCCACAACACTTGACCATGTATGTATACACATTTTGCATAAAAGGATACTACATGGCAAGGGCTCTATTTATGCTACATTGTATGTGACAAACATACATTTGTACTGCTCATAAACTTGTTCATTTTTTTTTTTTTTTTTTTCATTGGAGCATTTCTTCTTGACTCCATAAAAGGATCACATTTGTGCACTTTCTAATACCTGGTTGACATTCTACATGTATGTAAACGATACGTCACTGCGTGCAATCAATAAAATGTAGAGTGATATTCTGGCCCCAGCATGCAGTGATTGCACCCATTTGCGGCCACGGCACATGAGTGCAAGATGATATAGCCATTGTACTTTATACCTACTCTCTACGCATATGCATGTGGCCGATATGTCCCTATTACTGATAAAATTATTTTATATCCGACAATTTAGAAGCAATGAACACTGGACACTGAACACTGCGTATCATGAAAAGGAAAAGTAAAAACAAGTGGAAGTAGCAGAAGTAGTTTATTCTACACTAAACAAATTTTATTATTGCAATTATTTCTTTTTTGGGCTTTTCTTTTCACAGTAATGATAGTCATGCTTTTAAATATTTCCTCCGCCTGTGCTTATGAAGCAAACACAGATAAGCACAGATCATCCTTTAGCCCGCCAGTCCCCTCCTAATAATGTACATGTACTTGATATGCCTGTTTCAATATACAGTGTATTGTGAATGTATGCAGACAGGAAAGTTGATCTCCAAAAGAAAAAAAAAAAATGATAAAGCATGTCGGGTTATTCCGCGTCTATACTATGTCAACACAATTCCTTATCAAAACACTGGTACATAGGACGCACTGCCACACAGTTTAACGCAGGGTCACGGAGAAGCAGGGTCATAAACATTAAATACTTTTGTCTCTTTTGAAGTAACATAATCTTTATGTAGGCAAACATTCCTTGCTATCACTGAAGCTCAGAACCCAAACATGGCTTCAAGGGACGATCAAGCAAAATCAATTAGAAAAAAAAAAAAAAGAAATCTGCTTTGCTTGTATGGAAAAGGAGATCATAACTTGTATTTCTAAGCAAGGTGACAGACTTTTCACAGACAACTTCAACACTCACAATTATTCTATTTTCCTTTCTCTCAAAAGCGAATTGATAAAATAGTACACCTGTGCTGCTTTCCCAGCTACAGTACCCAGCACCTCACTTTTTTTGTTGTAGATTCTCTACATATATTATCAATTGCTTCTATTCTAAATATTATGCATCACAACGCTGCATGAAGAAGCAAGTTAGAGTGCACCTTGTCAAATTCTGCTGAAATATTTCCTCATATCTAATAATGCAAAACAGTGGAGCTTTAATGGCTATATCTCAATCAAACAAAATTATCCTCTTCACTCTACTCCTACTCTATATGCACAGCAATAAAATAAAGGATGCAATAAGTCATGCACATATGGTCACACTTTGAACATCTAAATTGCAACAAACATAAAGACATTATACAAGCACTTATCAATGTTTATATTATATGCACTAATAAATGCAACAATCTTGGCAAGCTTTTATCAGTGGAATAATTTTCTGACCTTGAATTGTAAAACTGCCACTCACAGTCACATACTATCACAAAAGTTTGGCAGTAATATCTAGAAATGCTCATTTCAACCTATTGGTAGGAAAACATTGTGAGTGTGCATGTGTGTCTGTCTTCGTAGTGTACACAGGTACGTAGGTGGGGGGATTTTTTATGGATGTAGATTTGCAGCGAGATACTATAATCAGGAAATTATATGACGATATTCTAGCCATGGTACAAATGAAATGTTCTTGGCAAGGCTGTTACACCAAACTTTTCTGCTGAGGGTGATTTGTGGAAGGCATTCACATTAACATTTTGAAATGAATGGTCTACTGTATTCAAATACTATATGCCATCATGTAATGTCTTGTTTGATTCAGGTTATTTTTCTTCAACAAGACTTAGCCTTGAAGTCCTCATAGTGATCAGTCTTTTGTGTACTGAGAATTATACGTTCCGAGAGATTTACATTCTGTAGAGTTTTGGTTGAGACCTAACTTCAGGTTTTTAACATTTTTTTGTGAGATAATGAGAAACCTCTTATGAAATATGAAAGAGCATGCAATTCCAAGGGGGAATCAATGTTTATTTGATAAAAGTTTGTTTTGAAATGGCTGAGATATCCAAAACAGAGCAATCCTAATAAAAGGTGGGACCCACCTTCTACTAGGATCGCTTTGTTTTACTTTGTTTTTGGATGTCTCTGCCATTCCAAAATCGATTTTCATCTAATAAACTTTGAATTCCTCTAAGAATGGTATGCTCTGTATTGCATGTATCCCATAAGTGGTTTCTTGGTATCTCGCAAAAAGTTAAAAGCCCAATTCTCATCTCCACCAATGCTGTACATTCCCTGTAATTTTGTGAATGAACAGCTACATATCTTTTGCTTCTCAAAAAAAGTTGCCAGAAGAAGCAAAACAAAAACATCACTTCCACAGACTCATGGAATGTGAAGAGTAAAAAGAAAAAAGATGCCGCTTGACAAATCTTCTCTACAAGCAGGGCGAATGCACCAAATGCACGTCCAAAATATGCTGGACCCACCTATCGAGAGAATATTTCTTGGCCATCTCACCGCTGGGGTCATCCTTGATGATGGCTCGCAGGGCGGTGGGGGAAGTGAACATGGCGGAGACACCGTGCTGGTTGACGACTCGGAAGAAAGAACCAGCGTCTGGAGTTCCCACTGGTTTGCCCTGTAGCGTTCAAAGTAAGGAGCAAACAAGAATATACGCTCAAGTACCAGCATAAAATATTAAGAATAACAGAGAAGATGGACAAAAAATCAAACAAACAAAAAAGCACAGAAACAGATGATATGGACAGAAGTTCTTTGTGCATCAAACTTTATGAAGTCCACACTGTTGTTCATCCCACACATTTTGTATTACTGGATACATTTTTTTTTATTTTTTTATCTAATTATCTATTTCTTAAACAAAATACGCTCAGTTTTTCCAAGCCTATGACTCTTTTATCCCAATTAATAAACTATGTCCAACATTGAATTCACATTCCAATCCTTAGGTTTTATGAAGTCATAGAAAGTCTATGTGCTTGAAGTGTTGAAAATTAAAATGAAACAAACAGTAAAGGTGGAAGTTTCTGTAGGATTAAGACCACCTTGTGTAAAAATTCCCAATGACATGATGATACTACTACTATTACTACTTCCACTAAATAATAATAATAATAATAATAATAATAATAATAATAATTATTATTATTATTATTATTATTATTATCATTAGTATTACTATTATTATTATCATTATTATTATTATTATTATTATTATTATTATTATTATTATTATTATTATTATTATTACTATTATTACTATTATTACTATTATTATTATCATTATTATTATCATCATCATCATCATCATCATCATCATCATTATACCAACAACCATATTAATTTGCATTTTCAAAGCTAACAATAATTTCAAACATTCTGTCTCATCACAGCACAAATCTAGCATAAGTACCAGACACACATTCTGATGGGAATGATTGCACCTCATAGTTTATGGCGTATAAGTTGTTAAGTCTTTATGTTACATTTTTTTAATGATTTGTCTATGTTTGGTTTTGTTGCATCTTGCATCATCTGGGTCCAAACCAGATGGGAGCACAACCCTACCTCATAGATGATGGTAGGATTTCTATGGAGGAGAGGGGCGTAGCAGATATAGGAGTGGCCAACGATCCAGCCCAGATCGGAGGCGGTCCACCAGACCTCACCCGGTTCCAAGCCATAGAGGTGCTTCATGGTCCAGTAGAGGGCCACTATGTAACCCCCCGTGGGTCGCACCGGCCCCTGGAGGTCAATTGGAAAAAATATTATAAGCCCTTCTCTCACCAGAGGTGAAAATATCATGGGTAATAGCAATGGAAGCAAGACAGAGTACGTAATTCTTCAGCCCTGTTTTAACAGACTTTATCACGGCAATGTCACGACAATGTCTGGAGAACAAAATTCCTCGCCTCACACAATAAAACAGCAGATTACACATTAAACAAAGAGCAAAGTTACCACAATAAACAAAGTCTGAGCAACAACCGTTCGAACAGGCAGGGTGAAAAAAGATTACCCGGATGCTGCCACAGTAACTCTAGTTTGAAAGGGTCTGTTAAAACTGGGCTTCAGAGGGTTACATCCAGGGATTGATTGTTTAGTTTTTCTTGCTTGTTTCTTTCTTGTTTTATTTGTCTTTCCATTATTGGTGTGTTCAGCTTTCACCAAGTCCATTGACATTTCATTCACACTCACAATTCTAAATCTTTATCCATGGCTTGCTTAATACCACAGACAGTAGGAATGGTTAAATATCAATGGTGGTATACTACATTGTACATGACTGTATCAATGTTTCACCGTATCTGCCATCAAATTAACTAATATTTACCCCACTTTAATGCTTTCTAGAAAAATCTCAGTTGACGTCATATGGTGAGTGTATTTTCCTTGCTTGCCATTCAAAATATATAAAGTGTGGGCAGTTTGTGTGTAGGAAATTATCAATCACTTTGTGGGTTTTTATTTCATTTTTTCTATTACTTTGTGTGTCATCTATGCAGTCCCTTTCAAATGTGCATATTAAAAATAATTTTACACAGCAAGATTTAGATTAATAGGGATTATCAGCATGTAAAACAAACAAAACATTCTTAAAGAATCCACCAAACAGTGAGTTTTGACTGCGAAATTACAGGAGTCAAAATCAAAATGCTTAACAAAGTCTGGAAGCATTTTTTAACCTGTTGAGGATGGGCTGATTAGGCTACAACACGCCTTTCCCATAAACATTGACCGAGTACACTCAGGACTCGTCCTCAGTTGGTTACAGGAACTTCAAATGTACAAAAATGTATACCACAGGAAGACAACAAAAGGCTATTGAATATACCTGGTATTTAAAGTAACTTTTGATAGAAGGGCATGTAGTTTACAAAAGTGTCACAACCATTCATTGATTGCCATGGACAATGGTTTCAAGCAAGCTCACCTGGTCTTAATAGTCTTTATGCAGGCACCTAATTCCAACCCAATTAACCTACGGACAAAAGACTCTGACAACATCACTTGGGTAAATTATTACCTCCGCCAAAGGAGAAGGTTATGTTTTCATTACCATCTGTTTGTTTGTCCGTGTGCAAAATAACTCAAGAAGTAGTGAACAGATTTGGATGAAACTTGCAGGAAAGGTTGAAAACGACACAAGGAACAGATGATTAAGTTTTGGTAGTGATTTGGGAATTTTTTGTGGATTTTATGAAGGATTTTCGATATTTTGGCAGGTAGGGTCAATGAACTTGGGAGTTCAAGGTTCAAGCTGCACATTTTTTAGGCTTTTATATGCACACTAAAGTGTGTGCTCTAGTTTCTTCTAGGGCGAGGCACGCCGCGCAGCTGGAAGTTGATGACGTAACAAAAGGCTGCTACAAATTGGGAAATCAGGCAATTTTCAGCATGCATACATATAGGAATGTGGAAATCACTGATCTCTACGGAAGAAAAAGATTATTGGTGGAAACAGCTGTTTGGCGGAGGTCTGCGATCTCAGAGTGCTTCTCTAGCAATGAGAATGATTGGATACCTTTGGCAGCCCTGTAGTTCCTGATGTGTGGAGAATGTACATTGGATCCATGGCATTGACTGGAACGCAGTCGTGACCTTTGGCCGATGACATCAGGTCCATCCAACAATGGTCTCGGCCGGCAGTGAAGTTTTGCGTTTCAAACTAGAAGGTCAGTGGTACAAACAGCATCGAAGGTGATGTGAACGTTTTATTGTTTTGTCTACTGTTGTGTTGTCCTGTGCTAGTAGGTCTATTTACACATTTTGTAATGCCTTCCCATAACATTTGGTAGCTAGTGGTGTTCATGACACAATATTTTCCAAGTTTACTGAAATCAAATCCCCAAGTGTTGTAACTCCACTCTGTGGGAAATGCCCAAACTCATCGGACCACTTTCTGGAACAAACATTGTGCTCACACTATCAACACAAAACATTTACTGTAACTTTCAACGCCTTAAGTGTGCCCCAGCACGACAATTTTTGTTTTAGTTTCTTTTGGGATATCCCAGCCATTTAAAAAGCCAATTTTCATCAAATAGACTTTTGATTCCTTTTACAGTTGTATGCTCTTTAATATTTCATACAAGTTGTTTCTAATCATCTCCCAAAAAGTTAAAATCTGAATCCTCATATCTTGACCAAAACTACACCATCTCTTTAAACATAAAAAAGTCCTAGCACTAGAATGCTTAAGGTACGTTATGTTAAATGTGATGACAGTCCAACAACACACAATTTTTACAAAACTAAGTAGAAGCTGTATAAAAACAAAACAAAACAAAACAAAACAAACCGTGACTTCCAGCTGGACTTGAATCTTGACCTTCACATTGCACTGTCTGAATATTTGCTGATTACACGGCTTAGTTTCTCACAGCAAATACAGCTTTGTCTTAGAATTGATTCTGTCTGGTCACAATTTTTAGTATTAGCAGTTGTCAGCATCAATTCTGAGTCTATGTCCAGACTGCTTTTATGTCTGTTAGCTAAGGGATATTGAACTCAATAAAGCCGAGTGTGAGGACAGACATGTGCCCAGACTACTCACGCCTGGCCTGTTGTAAATGATGCAGGACGCTGGCTTGTTCTTGCTCATGCTGACCGCCTCATCCAACAGACCCTTGTAGTCCACTGTCCGGCCGGGCTCAATACCCACTGATGCTGAGACGATTACTTTGGGCTGAAGAAACACACACAACACACACAAAGAAGAAAATACATGCAGTTGACAAGTGACAATAGGATGACATTTCGCATTAAATGACATCTGTGATGGCATTTGGACAGCGTGTACAAGGCAAGCTTCCAGTGCCAATTGGTACTCAAAGCAGACAAAAGGTGAATGTGTAAAAGCATACATGAGCAAACACAGAAGCTAGTAATATGGGACTACAAAGTGTATCTCAGCATCATCAATTGTACAGTATGGGACACTCCCATAATAACATAGTCCTTGAGGCCAGCATTTTTTTCTTTTTTCCTATCAAAACTTTGTTATAGCTGAACAGTAAAGGAGGCAAAAAGATTTAGATAATAATTTTAGAAACTAAATCTTTACTTTGTTGTAAACGAGAATTTCGTTATAACCATGATCGATTTAATGGGAGTGCACTGTAACTTGGCGTCTATGATAATTGGAAGACAATATCCAACTCTACATCAGTATTTGAAACTGGTCCATCTTTTCATCATCAATAACAGCAAAATGTCCACTAATGCACGAGATTTATTTCAATGTTTGAGTAAACTGTCATCGTAGCCGGATAAAATATTACCGGTACTGAACATCAACCTTTTTGGGTAAATACCATGGTACTACATTCTCCGGACTCTATTCTTTCAACGATTGTGTAGTCTTACCTTACATACTGAAATCCTTCCAAAATACACTGACAAAACAAGCCTCCAGACAGAGACACTGCAAAGAAAAGATTGATACTGACGAAAAGTAAGCAATTAAATCTCTTCCCGAACGGACCTGTGTGTGATCAATCCTGATGGAGAGCTCCTTGGAGGCGAACCCACCGAAGACCAGAACGTGGACGGCACCGATGCGGGCGCAGGCCAGCATAGCGATGACGGCCTGGGGAATCATGGGCATGTAGATGAGGACTCGGTCACCGTACCGCACCCCTTGCTCCACCAGACAGGATGCAAACTTGGAGACCTGGACAGAGTTGACCATAATACCGTGATTATGATAACAATAATGATGATCCCACTATGATGGTGATGATGATGATAAGGAGGAAGACACAGTAATAATGGTGATGTTGATACAACTACTACTACCACTACTAACACTACTACTGCTACTACTGCTACTACTACAACTACTACTTCTACTACTACTACTACTACTACTACACTCACAGTCTACTCCTACTACAATTGTACTTCTACTCAGGCTGCAACAATCACAATGAAGTGAAAGAAGAAATCAACAAGACAAAAAATACACAAGTAAGAGAAGGTAAACACCACAGACCTCCATAGTTGGGCAAGACAGACAGTAGTCAATCTTTAAGATTTTTACTGGACAAGACACAAACTGTACACAGACACGAGGTGCAGTGTAGTCGTTTACTCATGATATGTACACTACTACGCATTAGAAGCAAAATACACTTCAGCCTTAAATTCACACAGATTTCCTCAGAAATTATTTGTGATTGTGTTGTTGTTTTGAGGCTTTACATCTTCTATGTTGAATGTCTCATAAAGCATTCCATATTATCATTTAATATTCATTTTGAAATGGTACATTAGTATACAGCAACATCCTAGTACTCCCTTCTTTCTTTGATTTTTATTTTATAGAAACAGCCATAACTCCACTGATGTATTATCATCTGTTGCAACTACATGTAAAAGTCACCTCATTTCACTTTAATAGATCCGATGATATTTGCCATTAAAGCATGTGAAAGCTGTTGAGCAGTTTCTGCTCAGAGCACAAAATGATGTCACCAACTGCATACACTTCTCCCATAGGCTCTTCATCAAATAATTCCCACTATCCAACTCACATTGCCCTTCAGGAGAGAAAGATAAATGCAGGGCTGCACACTATCTCACTATTTCTACTGGTCCGACCTGTTTGTCAGACCAGTAGGTACCCAGTTTTTCCATTTTTTACAGGTCTATTTCTGAAAAAGTTACTGGTGCGACAATGCTTTTTACTGGTCAGGGACCGTTGTACCAGTGCCAGTGTGCAGCGCTGGATATATAATGGTAATAATTGTTGTAGTTAGGCATTGTCTTGGACCACCACCACTGTTAAGATAGGAATGTAAAAGTAGCTGTATATCCATAAAAGAAATAGTGAATGGTTTTGTCCATGATGTGTTTGTGTTGTTTATTCATTTAATACATGTAGTTTTTTCTTTAAAAAATCAAACAAGATTTGACATTCATTGTACGATGTGACTCTCTACTCAATGAGACAAAGCCCAGTTGAATGCCACATATGATGCAATATTTGGTACCCTGGGGTACCAAATGAAAATTCGCCATTTTGTTGAATCAATTATTTTTTTTTTTTTTCAGCGCTGTACCCTGGCTTACTGTACCAGAAAATGTGTCAAAATATTTTTTAGTATTATTATGCACAAAAATGTTTTCTTATTTGTGATTATGCAACAATTAATGCATGCAAGTGTACTTCAAAAAACACCTATGGTGCTAGTTCATTGCTACGACTTTGCCGTATCCGAATTCGGAATCGGCGTATCTGAATTCGGATACGCAGTATAAAATAATGGGCATGAGATGGCGCTGTACAACGCGGTACCCCGGGTTACAACGGTACCCCGGTGTACGGCGTGCCGAATCATATCATCTTAACCCGTTGAGGACGGTTTGATTTTGCTACAACACGCAATTCCCATAGACACCTGCCCGAGTATACTCGGGACTCGTCCTCAACGGGTTAAGGGGATCTTATAGTTTCGGTTGAGACCTTAATTCAGGTCTCTTCCAGTTTTTGGTGAGATATTGAGAAACCTCTTATGAAATATGAAAGAACATGTACTTCCAAGAGGGATTTATCATTTATTGGGTGAAAACTGGTTTTGAAATGGCTGAAATATCCAACAGAGAGCAATCCTAATAAAAGGTGGGACCCTCCTTTTAATAGGACCGTTTTGTTTTACTTTGTTTTTGGATGTCTCAGGAATTCCAAAACCGATTTTCATCTAATAAAATTTGAATTCCTCTTGGAATGGCATGCTCTGTATTATTTCCTAAGTGGTTTCTTGGTATCCTGCAGAAAGTTAAAAGCCCAATCCTCATCTCCACCAATACAATACCATCCCTTTAACCCCCTTGTGTGGAATCTTGTACCATCGCACTTCTGACCACCAGAACATCAACCGAAAATCAGTCACCTCCTGCTGGAGCTCTCTGTACGTCAGATGAGTGATGGAACCTGTCACTGGGCTGTCATGAATAACTGCATTCTGGTCGCCATGGCCACTGTCGACATGACGATCTACTGCATTGTAGCACATGTTGATTTCTCCTCCAACAAACCTGTTAAACAGAGGTCAAGGGTCATGTGTCAGCTTGATAAAAGAAACCATTAGCAGTACTACTACTCCCGGTACTAAGTTTACCGCGGTACTAAAACTACTACCTGTACTACTACCTGCATGTGTGCATCACGATATATTGCTCAGAGGGACTGCATTATCATTATCATTATTATTATTATTATTTCTGGCACTACTACTATCACTATCATTATCATTATGATTATCATTGTTACAATTATTAATAATATTATTATCATTTATCAGTATCATCATTATCATTATTATTATCATCATCATCATTTCTTCGATGTGATAGCACTGTAAATAGCTGATTTAAATCTACGGAATACATTGCACTTTCTATAGGCCTGTTGGTACTAAGATAATGTGCTTTACTTTCTCCCTGCAATTGTGTAAGTTATAAGTTAATATAACATTGACATCAGCCTGACCAGTTGGTTGATGCACCAAGTCCAAGACAAGCATACACAAATTAATTGTAACTGTCCAAACGTGATGGTTATGCTTTCTATTAAAAATTGATCTTGTGTGAATATTTAAGTTTCTTTCAATACAGCAATAGCTGAAACATGTTAGAATACTGTTATGCCATATGATCAAATAGTATCGTTTTGGGGTCATATTACTATTAACAAAGATGTCTTCTGCCCCTAAAATCCAGAATTATACCCAAAATGCATTTGATATATTCCCCTTTGTAACATACTATTCTATTTTCACATATATGAAATTTGGGAAATTTGAACAATTTAATACACTGAAATCATTTTTTTGACACAGGATTTGATGGCAGTCAAATTCTGAATTCTGAAATTTTTTTGTACAACTGATTTCAATTTTTTTTTTTTCACATAGGGGATGCAATTTTACAGGTAATTCTTGAGATTTGTCCGGTGGTTCTAGGGTTAACGTTATTCTCTCCCTATACCATCCCCATAAAAAAAATGCAATAATAATAATAATAATAATAATAATAATAACAATAATAAATGAATAAATAAATAAATAAATAAATGGTAAAAAATGTGTTGGAACTATAAGCGGTCTACAATGCCTACACTAATTCACATTTTGGCACACATGGCAGTCTGCAGTGCTAGTGACCTGCATCTTTTAATATCAGCATTGCACTGCAGCATGCAAGTGTGCAGGCTAGTAAAACTGAGGTTCTTTTTTTTTTACTTCATCATTCTAACTTAACCTGGTACAGTGGTAGTGCACGTCCGGATTTTTTTTTTTTTTAACGTCAGACTTCTAAAACCACAAAATAAATAACGTTATGTTAGACCCTAAACTGAACAAAATAACTTTAGATTTCTCCACGACCACCACGCAAGTTAACATCTCAAAAAATACAATAATGCCGCTGAATATGATCAAATATTATGTTCTTAGTGAGAGTTATATTCAACTACATGTATCAATAAACTTCGGCTAATTTTACCATTGCGAGGCTGGAGGGTTGCTGAAATCTAGAACACGGTCCCATTTCTTGAACCATACGACTCGCTCGGCTTGCTCCGCCCAGAACTCTTCGGGACGTGATATGCTCTCTTCGAATACCTGTGGATACCGGGAGTTGCTGCTCGGCTGCGGCCGCTCGGGAATAGACGAAAAATTCAGCCTTGACGACAGAGCTGGGGTTAGTTTGGCAGGGTTCCGTAAACTGGTGACTTTCTCGTGGAGTAACGGGCCTCGGAGAGCAGCAAAGCGCCGTAGTTTAGACGATAATCGTATGACAGACATGATTATTTGCAAGTAAGTTCAGGAGCAAATTCTCATACTTCTGTATACAGGTGTGTGGTTTCGCAGACCTTGAGCCCGTAGCTGCGCCGTGCCTTCACGTTGCACTCGTGTATACGGAAAGAGCCGACTTAGTACGAGTAGCTGACGTAGTAGTAATGAACGGCCCTTGCAGTGTTCCCTACCTCATACAGAGCCGCTACAAACATTCTGCATGCTTACAAAGCATGCAGCACATTCGTGATTCAGTTTCCTGCCAGCATTCCCAGGGTACCGCTTCGTGAATGTGCTAGGACGATGCTCGTCCTGTTGTTTTTGTTGGCTTGGTTTTTTGTTTTGTTTTGTGTTTTTTTTTTTTTCGACCGCGCCAGAGGGCCACTAGCTGCTAGCTGTAGCACTAATATGATTTTGAGAGAGAATTATTATGATGCTCAGTGGAAAGAAAGAAAGAAACGGTCAGTGAAGAATCACAGAGTACAGAATTTCGTATACTGCAAACAAATTCAAGGCGCCACTCGAGGGGGGCGGATACCATTAGAGGGAGAGAGAGAGGGAGAGAGGGGGGGGGGGGGAGACATAGGACCTACAGCATAAGTAAACGACCCCTCCCAGGCCCAAGGGGGGGGGGGGGCACATTGTGTCCCCCCCCCCCTATAACTTTTTTATTATTTGATGTATCATTAATGATACATCAAATAATAAAAAAGTTATAGGGGGGGGGGACACAATGTGCCCCCCCCCCCCTTGGGCCTTGAAAATAAGGGTAATTGTCATAATTATTTGGCACATGGGTAGAGTAACTCATACTCTCCTTGACCGTACATTTGAATTTTCTCAAGGTCACCCATGGAGGGCGATATTTACCACAATATGAATAAATACATAGGAAATATGCTAAAAACATGATTTTCTGTATAATTTCTTTATCCCCATTACATATGTCTTAATATAGACCAGTCTTTATTACCAGTCTTATTATTTGTTATGGTTGAAGTTTCTCAAGGTCACCACATGGGGGCGCTTTTCATATCAACATAAATATGATACATGATGAGACCTGAGATGAAATGTTTGGGACAGGTATATGTATAGTTATGACATTTCATATTTGCATAATAGTGGATTTTGAGATATTGCAAATTGATGATATGATAATAAACTAATGATATTAGAGGCATAACTTAGGTGAAGGAATCAAAATAACACCAAATAGAAGGGCAATCTTTAGAAAATATTATTGTTTCCAATTTCTCTATTATTTCTATTGTTTTATGCCTTTGTCACATAAAAACAAAGGAAATAATATGAAAAACTTTCCAGGACCATAATTACGTCAAATTTTGCTCCTTCAACAAATTTCAGCCAAGAAACACCCATTTCGTACACTGTAATGCTGTTATTAAAAATGGGAACAGGAAAAAATGCAAAATCTTATTGACATGGTTGTCAGTTTATGGTTGCCATGGCAACCAGCAGCATCAAATATAGCTAAATTACAATTATGTCAAAATGTTTGCAATAAGATTTTAGGAAAAGTCACCAAATTTGGTTGAAATCGGATTAAGGGCGAAGGAGTGGCAAATGAAAATCTGGTAGGGGTCACAATGTGCCCCCCCCCCCCTTGGGCTTTATAGGGTAACGTTATGACGCAATGAGGCCAGCATACAAGTCAAAGGCACGGCGCTTAAACTGACATTGAGGTGAATGATGGGACTTTGTGATTATACAAACGTCCAAAAGGTTTGCAGCAGGCACCCTGTAAAATTGTAAAAGGTTTTGAATTGTTTTTTTTTTCTTTAAAAAAAACAATTAACGTCCATTTGAAACATTTCAGATACGTCGAAAACCAGATTCCACAAAACGACGCTCTGAAAACGTTTTGACGAAACTTTCAAATGAGGAACTTAAATGGAATGTTCCAAGAACGTTCAGAAAACGTCCAGTTGTTAAAAGCTGGGCACGGCCTTATACCCTGACCATGGTCACTTTTGTGCAAAGAATGTATAATCTATGCCCGATATATTTTCTTTAGATTACTCGAATCCGTCCTCGATAAAAAATAGATAAATAAGTAAATAAATAAAACAATCTTTCAAACTGCTAATGAGTGCTTGTAAACAGACACTATACCTCGACTATAACAAAAGGCACTGAAAATAATGCACTTTCTCGGGCCATTCTCCGATAAAGCATGCAAAACTGCGATTTTCGTGTTGCCAGCATGTTTATACAGTTGAAATCGATGTTCTGTCCGTCAGAAATCAAGTTTTTTGCTTAAATTCATTTGAGAGGTCGGACCTGTAAAATAAATAACAATAAAGCTATTGGGACGTCCGGGATAATATTAGAAATACGACCCGAAGTTTGATGTAACCCTAAAAACCCCATGTCGCCAGGAAGTGTTCATATAACAAGTTGTTATTTGTTAACATATCATTCAGATCAAATCTTTTGTACCTCATTACATTGCCCCTCGAGTGCTTGAATGAAAAATAATAATACATAACAATATGATGTTTTGATATTTTTCTAAGAGATAATTTATATCATGTCTCCAAATCGCAGTCAGATACGTTACCCTTTTTTTAGACTCTTGAGAGAAGATCAAAGAAATGCCGCATGGCAGTGTAATTTCATGTGTTAAACAAAGTCAACCTAACGCATACATGGAACCATAATTTATTCATTGAATCTCTTGTTACAAAATAAATATACTGATCCGATGCCGCGGAAGCCTCATGTTACAATAAGCTGACATCAGATACGTTACTTAAACTTTGATTCATTTAGAAAAAAAAAAATATGCTGTAAATAAAAACGAAGCTCAGATACTTTTGAATACTTAAGGCAATGATTAATCACACAACAAAAAATTTTTGAGAAAATGAATATTTTAGTAGATAATAGTATGAGAACGGTAACGGCACGTCAGATACGTTACCATAAAAAGTGTCAAATACGTTACCAACAAAATAAAAGGTTATCCGCGCCGCGCCGCGGATTTAACCGGTTTACAACGGGCTCTCTTGTCACTTCGGGGCCGTTTTCATGAAGTAAATACTTAATTTTCTTCAAAGAGTTATATGCTGTAAAGTATTTCGTGTGAGTGGATTTCGATTATCTTGCAAAAGGTTAAAACCTAACTCATCTAAAGCAGAAATGTATATACTATCACTTATTGTGGCATTTACAAAAAGTGCCGTCAGACATGTTACAAATTCATTTTCTTTCTGCTTTGTTGCGTTTGTGTGTGTGCCTGTGTGCGTGTTATGTTCCACAATAACATAGAAAGACTTTGGAGGCTGAGTTTTGGTACCCACCTTTTTTTTTTCAACTTCACAGCAAACGCAACTACATGAATGGTCTACCTTTCATTATTACCTTTCATCATAATGTTGCATCTTATTTACATAAAATGGGGTTAGTATTATGGTTATGGGACCGCCTATTATTAGGAGCGCTTTGTTTTACTTTGTTTTTTTTTTTTATATCTCAGCCACTTCAAAACCGATTTTCATCAAATAAACTTTGAATCCCTCAAAAACATTTCAGAAAGTGTTTTCTAATAAGGGCCTATCTCTAAAAAAAAGTTAAAAAGCTGCATCCTTACACCTCAACCAATGGGCTCTACAGTAACAGTAACGACCATTCCTTTCAGAATGCACAAATGTTTCAACTTAACAAAAGTTTGCGATCAACCTTTTTTCTGTTATGCTTGGTACAAGTACGTATACAAAATGAAGTGACTCAGCGGTTGCGTCGCAGACCGTCCGGTCACAGTGCCCTCAAGCTCTGCGCGCTCATTAGTTGAGGTAGCGCCATCTTGTGCCAAAGTTCTCGATCCACTCAGGGTTTGTTGCAAGAAAGTTGCAATTGATTACAACTAGACTACTAATATCGTGCAACACCCCCTTAGATGCGTAAACATACTTGTGATGAGCTGTTCACTTCGGCATTTCCCTTAATGTGTACGGATTATCCCCTTTTATAGTTGGTTCATTAGGATTAGGAAGATCAACAAATAGCGTAAACTGTTGCATTTACTTTTCTCTTCCATGACATAGGAGAATTCCATGTTTGTATAATAGGGGCCACTACAACTTGCGTGTAGACAAGGTGACCACTATGGTTCGCCATACTTAACCCCTTGACAATTAGCACATGGGGAAGCGTTCGTTTCATCGTTTCTCAGCGAATATATTTACACACATTTTTTCTATTTTATATTAGTAATATTGCCAAGTACCGGGCTTTAGCAAACACTAAACCCCTCCATTATCAAAAGGACTTGCAAACGTTAATTTTTCGAGACAGAATTTCATTCAAACTCTTTCTTGCTGCCAAGGGTATATTATGTGCAGCCTGGCAAGCTCCGTTTATGTATGTATTCTCATTCTGTGACGTTCCAGATTCAATGCTTAGTCAGAACATCATGGTGTGATGCTCATGAGTCTGGTACCAATTTAAGTACCACCATGCCTGTTTCAACAATGATGGAAGGTTATGACATTTTAAAGTTTTGGGGTTGAAACCGCTGAATGAGGAGACTACTTGACTTTACAACATCATGGCTTAAATATTCAATTCTGAGTGATACATGCCATTAAAATCAAAACAACAACAACAATCATGTGTGGACAACAATATAAAAGAAAACAAATCAACATGCTTTCACTTTTCTAGCATAATGAAAGAGCACTTGACTCACCGCTTTCGGAAAGGAGGGGGAATATACCTAAACATACAGTATCAGGTCGATGGAATGTGTATTTCTTTTTTCATGAAAAAGAATTTTTGTTGAATCCCCTTAATATTTTCTTTATATTGTTGTCCGTACATGACATCATAACTTCTAGTAGTTTCCTCATCCAGTGGTTCCAACACCAAAACTTTAAAAACTCATATTGTTTGCATCGATTGTCCGATTTTCCTCAAACTTTCACTAAATGTGTTCTAAATGTTGCTGCTTCCACTCAATCCGCATTTCTCATTCTGGGTTTTGGTTTCCTTCAAATCCGAAAAACTTCTTGTCCTCGGGAAAACGAAAACGATTCTCGGCCAAAATAGCTTCCGGTCCCGATGTTAGGCACGGTTGAGCAGCCAGCCAATCAGCGATCTGCTCGCTACGGCTCCGTCCTATATTAATATACAGAAAAGCAAAACTGCTTAAGGCCGTGTCACACCTTTCCGGGCAGCGTGTTTTTTTTAGACGGCACAGATTGGGGACCCTATCCCTAAACCGTACCCTAATCCTAATCCTAACCCTAACCATCAAACCCTAACCCTGACCCTAACCCTAACCCTAACCCCAACCCTAACCCTAACCATAACCATAACCATAACCATAAACCCTAACCCAACGTTTTTCCCATAGGTTTAATACGCGCCATGCCCCAATCTGTGCCGTCTTAAAAAAAAAACAAACAAACAAACAAACAAAAAAAAAAAAAAACGCTTCCGGGCAAGCCTTGTGTGCGACTTGTGAAAGAACAATTTTTACTACTCGGAGGTCCCCGCAGATGACCAGCACAATGATGAATGACATAGCACGTATCTCACCCGAAGTCGCCCGGAGGTGCGCACGCAAATCTTTTTATCCGCAACCATGTTTAGACCCTGTCACACCTTTCCGGGCATGTTTATACGCGGGCTTGTTGTGTGTGGGGATTTTCCAGCATAACCTGACAACTTCTGAGGGCGGACAAGGATTTGGGCGAGGCTAGAACATGTGTCTTACTTGCTGGACGCGTTCTACTTAAATTCTACTTACGGGTATACTAAGAGAGAAAATAATTTGCTGGCACAGAAACCTTCACTTATATTGAATTTATTTCTCATATCTCACGACAACAAGCAAACTCAATTCATATCACTGGACAAAACAATATACACATTTAACACCCAACGTTTTGCAGTGCATCTCCCAGATCGAATCCCACTGTGAAAAGTTTATTGTTTACAATGCATATATACCAGTAGTGTTCCAGCTGAGTTAGTGCACTTAATAGCATAAGCAGCCAGTCGGACAGCTCACAAATAATCCCATCATTTGCAAACACCTTCCGAGTCCAACATTTTATTCGACTCTGATTTGAAACGGTTATCCTCAAGATGTAAGTATACCTTCGCATCTGTTGTTTCTTTGTTTCAAGTTACAATGCCGATCGTTTGCACTGTAAATACCAACTTGGCAGAGAAGTGAATGTTTGTACTAGCTTTATTAACCTCTTACGAGCGGTGCTCGAACTTCCGTGTAGAGCTCTGAACGACAAGCGTTTTTATAATAGCTTTTACGTAGGCCCCATCTTATTATTTCTGTTATTTCCTTGTGGCACCCTCATATTATCATGATATGACCATGGTTGCATTTTGTATTCCTATTTGTTGTAAGACTGTCAATCATTTTGAAATTTCATCGAGAAAGTTGAAATATGAAAATAAATTTGAACTGAACTGAACTGACAATCGGCTGTAAAGCCTGCTAACTTGCCACTTCCCGGTTTCCTCGTTAGCTACTCGTACTCGATCATAATTATTAGTACGCCATCAACGTCAGAACAGTCGAATTAAGTCCCCTTTCTTCAGTCATATTAATTTATTCCTTTGTTTGTTTTCTAAATGTCATATGACAATTTTTAAGTTTTATGATTTTCCCGCATGTAGGGATGACAATGAATTTGACTTTTAAACTTTTAAACAAAATTACAAAAGAGTAATAAATATAATGAAAAGGCTGTTACTTTCATTGTAGGGGTAATGGGAAATGTGTATCTTGCGTGGAACAATATCAACAACTGTTGTACTACAAAGATGATTTAAACTGAAAAATAAAATCTACCTCCAGATACACTTCTTTACTTTGTATACATTGTATTATGTAATTAAATCATATTTCTGTGCATAATGTGAGGTAAAAAAATGATAGAAACAAATGTTATAAATAGGGAGGTATATTCAGACGGGTCTTCCTGCCGTAAATGACTACAATAGTAGTTCCGTGTCTGTTATGGTAGTTCGAAATGATTTGTAGCACAAAAAAAAAAGGCTGTAAAAAGTTTGAATATGATTATATTGGTAGAATTTATAATATATTCAATATATTTCTCTATACGTTCTACTTTTTTTTTTCAATGTTAATAGAAACATAAGAGTCATAGATTGACTTTTGCTCAGTGAGAATCCTATTTGGCTGACAGATTCTATGCCAAGTCTTTCATTTTTCAGCAAAGGAGAGTTCTGTGAAAAAACAAAACAAAACACAGTGTACAACTTCCTTCGGGAATTTGCAAGTTAGTAACTCTCCTTTCTCCAGGGCATGCACAGATTGTATATGAAATAGAAGGTTACTAAAGCAACCAAGTTCCAAAAATTGCATTCCATAGGTTTAAAGCTTTATCTTTGTTACAGTCCAGCTACCACTATTTTTAAAGTTTCATGAAGTAGAGTACAATATAATTTTCTTTTAGTGAGCCCTTGATTTGTATTATTTGTAGACTATCCAGAAGAATATAGTTAACATGATTCTTAAATTGGTAACACAATTTAGATGAAAGTTCTTGTTTCTATCTCATATTACTTTTTGTTTTGTTTTTTATTTCATATTTATCTTTAATAGACAGATTTAATGAATTTAATTAGTTCCTTGTGATTTTTTTTTAACAGTAAAACAAGTGCATGCACATTCTGAGGTACTGATGAATAAATATGCAACACATTTCCCTAGACCTTGATGGGTTATCATGCCTTCACAGCAGTAGTTCATTTTAAGGCTTGAACAAATCAACAGGCCCAGATGAGGAGCTTTTGAATGACAACTCCTTATTTCTTTACTTTTCGTATACAAGGTCTAATGAATTCCCTTGCGCCAATTTGTTTGGAGCAAGGATGAAGACATGTAAGTACAAGCAGTTATCCCAGCAGTACGGCGATCAGGAGTGCGACCTCGGCAAGGAGGAGAGTGCCGTACTGGCAAGGGAGCATGTGGCTGCAGACACCAATGATAATATTGTTACCCTTGGCAACCAGCAGCCAAATGGAACAATCACAACAAAGGTAATTACTAATGACCTGATGACTATTCTTGTGAGCATTGAAAGTATTAAAGGCTTTTGATGATAGTTGCAGTATTGCTTCTTGAAACTATAGGATCTGCCTAGGTCTAATGCTGCAAAATCAATGCTTGCCCCAAACTGTGATATGATAAATTTTATTTGTAAAGACAGTAATAAAAAAAGAACAGGAGCGACAAAATCCTGTTTGTTTGTTTGATTTGTTTTGCATGTTGTCGTTGTTATGGCATTTTTACCATTTTTACTGTTAGAAATTTCGGGGGGGGGGGGGGGGTTATGGGGAATCCCCTAAAATTAACCGGATATACAACCCTCGTAAACTTCAATGTGCCTAAACGGGGAGAGTCACTACACCTGATTGCTATGGGAAAGGCCCTAGACTGCTAATCTAGAATGCTCTACTTGTAGTGTCCATTTAGTCTGTAGAAACACCAATATTTCCTAGTGAGAACTTGCTCTGTACATTTGTTGCAATTTGGAGGGGTTTTCTATTCTATATTCAGTTGGAGGAGAGGTTCAAGTATTAATGTACTAGTGGATCTGATGCTTTTCTAGAAATTCAGGAATACAATATGCCACTTAAACAAAGTGTGCACAATGTTGTAGGTGAGTAAAAAGTATATAACATTATTTCTTCTTTATATCTCAAATAATGTTAAGATACATCACTTGCTATAATCATCATAAATGATAGTGCTCACAAAATTCTGAATGGCTGTATGCAAATGTTTCTATTTTTCTTACATTTCCGAATTAGGAATAAGATTTGTTGTTTCTTTAAAATTGTAGAAGTTTTGACAAAGTTTGTAAATTTCGGAAATATTGATAAAACTGAATAGAAGTCAAACCTTAAAGCTTTGTGAAAGTTCTTTTTTTCTTTTTTTCAGCAAATACCGGTAAGTAGTTTTCAAAAGACTATCAGCATTTTGGTGCATCTTTGTTTAAAAAAAAAAAAAGACATTGGGGTATGTAGAGTTTAATAATTCTTATGTGTGGGTTTTTTTTCGCAATACTGAAGGACCAACTAAAACGTGATTTGAATATTTTAATTTTATGAATATATCTTGTAAAGGTAAAATCGCATAAGCTGGCAGTTGGAAAACATGGTAGTTTATATCATTTTCTTTTCATCAAAAGTAAAGGTAGTGGAGACAAATTAGGTTACCGATCACAATGAAAGCCTGAGAAATCACACACTTCAACAACATTCATTTCCAATGTTTGCCTTGTACAACCGTCGTGGCTTTTGCCAAATTTTATAATTTTTAGGGTATGTAATTTCTCAAGTCCATTTGAAAAAAGAATGCTATCCTTGCACATTTTTCTGGACTCTAAGGTTTCTAAAGTCGTTTTCATTCAAGTCACAGATGTAAAAAAAAAAATAAGACTGTGTAACGTGAAAATTGCAACATGTACCAGCACGTCATCCTGACTCATATGAACGCACCATGGAGTCTACCAGGGAAATTTGCAGTGCTACAATAAAATAATTGCAACCGGGGTTTACTCATGCATACAAGTTTGGTTTAATAAACCAGAAAATTCACTCAGCAAACCCAATCTGATCGCAATTGATCATAAATTTATCATATCAACTTCAGCTTTGTAAGCTCCAACGGACTCACATGTCGCAAATTTAAAAGGCTAATTCCTGCGCAGCCTAGTCTCCATACCCTTTACAAAAGTGAGCAGTACTCATTCAAGCATGAATTATATGTAGACTTTTTGGTGACATATGAAAGCTGAGTCCATAAGCTATCCATACATATAAACCTTTCCCTCTAGAATCATATATTTCTTATTTGGCAGCCATTTCAAAAGTGTATAGTTGTTTTTTTTTTGAGACACCCTGTATTGTATTTCGTCTATGCAATACAAATGAACAATGTTGTTTTGAAATTAAATGGAAAAAGGAATGAAAACAAGAGTGAATGAGTGGATCTAACAGAAACATTTCTTTTCTTTCTGTCCTCACAATCTTTCCGAAACCATCGTTTATTTAAAATCAACCGAGACAACGCACCTTGTAGTTTGGTCTTTCTCTCATGTGTGCATAGGTATCATCACAATTAATTTGTCTCTTTCCCCACAGTTTGACCATCACCATGCATCATCTTCACGTGAATATATATGTATATATATATATATATATATATATATACATATACATATACATATACATAAACACCAATATTACATTTTTTTTTTTGTTTTCAATTCCATTTGATTTTATTGGTTCCTGAATTATCATTGCACCAGCAGATACATACACGTGGGATTGTTGGTGCCATACATTTACATAAACAGTACTTGTTAACTATAACAAAAGAAGTTTCTTCATTGCCTTTACAAAGTACAGCAAAACATATCAGTGATACAATGAATGATACAAGAGGTCTACTATGCATTCGTATACGTAACCAAGATAATCTTTAAAATGTGTACATATCGACTATGAGATCAAATGAATCGACGATACATGTGCTACAAGAGAAAGCGGAAAAATACAGTTTTGGTTAAAATTGTTCTGGATTTGAAAGATAAAAAGAGTAGATAAAAAGATTTATCTACTCCAGGATTGTGAATGACATGATCGCAGAATTATTGAAAGATGTTTTGAGCATTGAATATATATTCCCCCTGCATTTAAAATAAGCTTTGCTCTGTAAGCCTTAAACGGATTAAACTGCAAGAGATCATTCACATACAGAACTGCATCAGCATAGAATGTTATATAGATATCTGATGATTTACGTCAATTTTTAGCTCACCTGAGCGAAGGCTCAAGTGAGCTATTGCGATCGCTCTTCGTCCGGCGTCCGTCGTCCGTCGTGCGTCGTGCGTAAACTTTTACATTTTCATCTTCTTCTTGAGAACCCCTTGACCGATTTTCACCAAACTTGGCAGGTAGCATCCCTAGGGGGATAGGATCTCAATTTGTTCAAGTGGGCACCATACCCCACCTGGGGGGCCCCCAGAGGGGCCCAAACCCCCCCAAAATTAAGGAATCTTTAAAAAAAATCTTCTTCTCTAGAACCAGAAGTGATAGAGCTAAGTTAATATTATGAATTAGTACATCGATGGCTGTAGTTTCAAGTTTGTTTATGGCGGAATAGGGGTGCCCCCCTTGGGACCCAGGGGAGGGGGGTGGGGAGGGGTCCTAATGGGGCCCAAATTGTAAATTTTCATCTTTTTCTTGAAAATGCCATTATGAATTTTTACCAAAGTTGGCAGATAGCATCCCTAGGGGGAAAGAATCTCATTCCCTTCAAATGGGCACCATGCCCTACCTGGGGGGCCCCAGGGGGCCTAAATTTGGACCGAAATTGTAAATTTTCATCTTTTTCTTGAAAACCCTATCACTAATTTTCACCAAACTTGGCAGGTAGCATCCCTAGGGGGATAGAATCTCAATTCCATCAAATGGGCACCGTGCCCCACCTGGGGGGACCCAGGGGTCCCACCTCCCCCCTTCTGTAAGGAATCTTTACAGATTTTCTCGAGAACTGGAAGTGATTGAGCTAAGTTAATACAATGAGTCAGTATATTGATTACTGTTGTTTCAAGTTTGTTCATGGGAGAATCAGGGGTGCCCTCCCCCCCCCCCCACCCCCTTAGGACCCAAGGAAGCGGGATGGGATGGGGGGGGGGGGGGGAGGTCCAAATGCGGGCCTAAATTTTCATCTTCTTGCTGAAAACAACAATGGATTTTCACCAAACTTGTCAAGTAGCATTCCCATAGGGATAAGATCTCAAAGTGTTTGAATGGGCACCATGCTTTCCTCGGGGGCCCAAGGGGGTCCAAACCTCCTAAATTAATGAATATTAAATAATATTTTTCTCTAGTTCTAATCAAAAGTGATAGGGCTTTAAGTCTTTTTTCCCAAGCTGCATAATCCAACGTTCTATAAAGTACAGTGTACTTGGCAGGTATTTTTACCAGTGTGATGGACTATGTAAATGGACACCATGCCCCCATTCTCAAAACTACCCCCACCAAAAGTTTCCAATGTTCTCAGGTAAGAGTCTGCAAGAATGCATGGAAGGTGTTCTCTTTTGTCGCCTAATGGCATTATTTACAATTTGCAGATGAAAAAAAAAACAGCTTTATAAAGTACTTTAAAATAGTTCTAAAATGTGAGTTAGTGATGGAAACAACTAATGTTAAAATGTTCATCATTCCTTAGTGTTCTTGGATATACAAAATGTGAACAAAAGTTATAATAAAATTGTTTCAAGTCGAAACAGTCTACAGTTTTGGTTTATTGAGAGAAATTATGATATCTCCTTCTATTATAGCATTTATTGCGAAACTTTTCTGCGGTAGGATGTTTTGTGATACAACTGACCTTCACATATGCATCAAATGCGATCACTAGAACATTTTTAAATCACTGCTGCCAATGGTAAATGAGTCTTCTATCCAGGCTTTTTAACCAGTGCACCAAATATCTTATTTATTATTGAAATACGGTTAACCGATAATTATGTAGTTCGATTCAACCTCTCTTACGCAGTATTTTCACGCCATATCACAAAACCAGAAATTATGCTTTGTGATGTAAACTTGGTTTCAAAACTGGGCCCCATGGAGCCAGTAACAACAAACAGTAATTGTTGCTTCTGATGATACACAAGCTACGTTATTTTGTTGATGCGCAACATCATATTCTACATTCGTATGTCTGATTTTCTTTCGAGAATACGGAAATAAAAACTATTAATGTGGAGAACCATAATCTCAAGGTGCAAACGCCATGATGTGCGATTTACAAAACGGATGGTTTGTGATTCATACATAAAAAATGGAATAAGTGACAATGTGCGTAACTGAATTTGCTGGTGTTTCTGGAATAAATGGTTGAATAAACAAACAAGTGTATAAACTGATAGCTGCTGAATGAAGTGTATTACGAAAAGAAAATCTGGAAACGTCAACGAACTAATCATTGCGTTGGTATACGAAAGCTGTTTGAAAAGCGTTTTTTTTTTTTTTTAAATCGTAATAAAAGAATGTATTTAGCCACCATTATTGCGATACAGATCATTAAGATCCTTCAATTTTTAAGAAACATGTCATTCATGTTAACAAGGACAAAATTAGCACTTTTATTGTGTAGCACCCCAATTGAACAGAATATGTTATATAACCGTTTCTCCTTGTTCCCCAAAATATACCTTCAAAATGAAAATAGAAATATCAGTATTGCGACTGGTATGCCTCCGCTTTAAGACCAGATTTAAACTAACCTGACCTCATTCAGTATGAAGAATAGCATGTGCTTTAAGGGGAAATCATGCTATATACTGCACTTGAGTCGTGTAAGCTGTGTTTACACGTTCAAAACTGTGTTTTGAACGAAAACTGCTCAAGTATATGTGGAAGGTGATACACTTATATAATCACTCTGCCGAGTGAGATTCGTATGATCCAAATGGTTTCTTTTGAACATTGTGTTGAAATATCGTTGGGAATTCATTCGCATGCAAAGGATGCATGTTAACATTCCAATGTTAAAAGCATCTTGTCGATAAATGTAAACAGTATGCTCGAATGCTCCAGTGTTTTCTGCTAAACTTGTTTATTTCTGGCGGGGAAGTAAAAATAAAGAAAAGGGAATTCCCACTTCAATGGGAAACGTTAAAGTGGCAATGGGAAGTAGGGAAGATCTCGCTCGGCATCACAATGAATGTCTAAGGTGGATGTGGGTGGGGGATCCAAGGAGCAGACAAACACATATTTTCTATTCTCTTATTCATGCCATCGAGATATCTGAAAAGCATTTTTAATTGGTTTTTATCAGTCGACCGTGCATTCGGTACTTGGCAGTCTGGTACCCTGTACCTCGATCAACCTGCATTGTCACTCCCACACATTCGCAATATGGATATCATAATATGACATGCAAAGGAGTAGGAAGTATACTCGACCACCATCACGATCCATATATATCACATCATTCCTTGGTGCTATGTTGACTTTGCTCAGTGCAAGGAGATAGCAGAGGTCATTTTACGAAATTCTGAGGAAATCGCACCTCATTTTGTCCCGTTTTATATACATGAGTCGTGACTCGAGAAAAGGGCCCTTACGTCATAAAATAACAAAATTGCGTTTTCACCGTCACCTTGTAGAATGAATTCTGACGTATTCTGATATGCAAACCGTTTTCGGAAATTCTATTATTAAGTGCCCCAAATGTGAAATTTTAAAAAGCATGGTTTGCCCAAATCTTGTCATTTTTAGACGCGTTTATGCATACGCACGCGTGAGTCGTAGACGGGGGAACACTGTGCCCCATTAACAGCTCATCGTCCCAAAGTTTTGGTCTGTTCATCACCAAAGTAAATCTTGTTGATGTCTTTCCCTTTCTAAGTCTGTTTACGGAGGATATGATATAATAATTAAGTATTCTATGAAATCATCGTTGCCATGACAACCATGCGGTGAGTTGTATTTCAGATTCTGAACAAATTTGGGCTTTTATAAAACATGCATCACACTGATAAACATGTCAAAGGATGCAGCAGAATGTATCTGATTTAGAAGTGGATGTGTAGCCTCTGTGAGTGTACTTTTGTGTATACTTACGTGCATGTACATTGTATGTTTATGTGTCTGTCTGTCTGTTTGTGTTTGAGGCCTATGTGTGTGGTGATCGATGCAGAAAGTGGATAGGGGGCCATGTTGTTTGTCCTGCAGACGACTGTCACGGTAAATATAATGATTGTTTGTGTTGCACTGTACTATTTTGGCCGTCATTGTGCCCCCACGGCCCCCCCCCCCCATGTGAAAAGTGGATGTGTGTCTGTGTGTGCATACTTCTGTGTGCTCTTGGTGTATCTACATTGCATGTTTATGTGTTTTGTTTGTCTGTGTTTGAATGTATGTGTTTGGTGAGGTGAGAAGAGGATAAGAGACAATGTTGTTTGTTTGTCTTGTAGGCTTGCCTACAGAGTGTACATCAAATGTACACATTAGTCGTGTAAATAATCTTTTTTTTTAATGCATGCGTTGGACTGTAAAAACCATCATTGTGTTCCTCTTCATGTGAAAAGGTCTATAACCAAACTTTATTATTAAAAAAAAAATGCATGCATCCCATGTTTATAATTGTACAGGCCTTCCGGCACATCCAAGCACTGTTAAATAACACGTACAAGATGAAATGTGTCATTGCAAAATATAGGACCTACAGTAATGATTAGATGTAATTGATTGATTACTTGATTGTCCACTCTGTGAATTCCTGTACATTGGATATCTCAACAAAACAAGCATTAAATACATCACAAATACACCGCAGACATATCACAGAATTCGACTGAAGCTAACTTATGTTAACATGAAAAAGTGTATGCACCATAAAAACGTAATACGTTAACCCGACTTTTACACTATACAAAAATCATCAATATGATAATAATAATCAATTTTGAGTGACCTCAGGGATCACTCGAATATTTTGGAGTGATCCCTGCAAATGAGGTCACTTTAAAACGATTTTCACTCAAAATTCACCCCAATTACACTCTAAATTCACTCTTTTTTTATATTCACTCCGTCAAGAGTGAATATTTTCACTCGATTTCTTTTAGAGAATGCATATTATATATATATCACTTTTGTAAAATAATTCAACTCATGGCAAATGTAGGCAAATTTGTTGATGTAAACTAGGATGGAATTGATGGCATATTTTTGTTTTTTACCCTTTTTACATTTACTCTACAAAAGTATAGAATTATGTCAATGGAGAATGAATACTCCACTTACACATTCATTTGAACATGCATATGCAACACACACTCATGCATACACATATGGCTTTTAAAAAAAAAAAAAAAAAAAAAAATCTCTTCCATACATCCATGTTGCTGTGTCATTGAAGAGTTTGTTCGCAAAAATCGATAAATCCATATTTGGCAAATGGAGATATTTGCGATTAAAGGTCAGGAAAATAAAGAGAATAATAAGAAAATATTTGCTTCTTTTGACCATAACTTCAGATATGTACCTTTATATGTAGGGACCAATATGCCATTTAAAAGGTATTATTTTGTACTTTATGACCGAGACCGTACTTCAAAATCTTCAAAAGTGGACTTATCGCTCTTTGTGAACAAACTCTTCGTATGTAGCCAAGTAGACCCTCTGTCTCACAGTATACCCGTCTGTCGTCTTGTAGGTCCTACATGATCAAAGAGTGTAAGAAGAGCTTGCTTGCAAAAGGCGCTAAATTCATCATTTCTTTTTTTTTTTTCAATTGATCTACATGATCTAGCGCCTTTTGGAAGCAAGCTCTTCATATATACAGTGCGTATTAAAAAAAATACACTTTTAAAAAAATTGTCTAAATTACATTTCAAAATATTTGGAAGATTTTTCCATACTTATGAATACCCAATTGTCTCATCTATCAAGCGCAATCAACAAAACAAATTTTTGTTCATGCTTGGCTGAACACGGACGCTCTTTGTCCAGAGTGTGAAAAATGGCTTGCGCCAAATTGAAAGAAAATGGAAAATTCAGCCAGTAGTCCAAGTAAGTTTCTCATTCAAACAAATTGCTCTTTTGCTCACAGTTTTGATTATGTTATGCTAGTTTAGAAATTTTATGGCCATTTTCTGTCATGTTTTAAATGATTCGATTGTGTTATGGAAGGTTGATTAACAACATCAAGATCTTTTAAGCACAGTTATCACAAATCATCCACAGACATGTCCAACCCACATGCCAGTCACTCAGTCAAAAAGAAAAGTACAAAATTAATACATCCTCAGATCATTCAATCAATACAATCAATACAATCAATCCAATTAATTAAATCAATCAATCAATCATTTAATCAATCAATCAAGCAAGCAAGCAAGCAAGCAATCAATCAATCAATTATTCATTCAATCAATCAATTAATCAATCATTCAATCAGTCAATCACAATGTTATTGTCGGTGATTTATAAACAGTGGCAGATCGATATAGGGAGTATCACCTCCCCCCCCCCCCCCCCCCGTGGCTTAAAAGCTGATCAGTGTTTGAAAAATGTATTTATTTGTTAGTTGATAATCTTATGTTCAATCAGCCGATTGATTATTCAATGACTGAAAAGTGATTAATTGATTATTGGGTTGATTCACTGATTGATTGAACTACTCAATGACTGACTAACTGATATGTCGGTTCAGGTATTGATGGGTTGATTGATTGATTGAATAATTGGTCAGTCAATTGATTGATTAATGGGATGGATGATTTGAATGTTGATTAATTTGGTACCACTACCGCATTAATGAATAACTGGCATATGGTATTGATGTGTCCGTGTATTGTGAAAACTGTGCTTTAAAGATCTTGAAGTAATTATAATTCTCACCAATTTATTTAGAAATGAAATCATTAAAATTACGATAAAGCTGACACAAAAATCTCAGACTATCATAACATATTCAAAGCTTTAAGCAAAAGAGCAATTTCTTTGAATGGGAGCACTTATTCAAACTGCTGGCTGAATTTTCCATCTTCTTTCAATTTGGCGCAAGTCATTTTTCACACTCTGAACAAAGAGCGTCAGTGTTCAGGAAAAGCGTGAACAAAAATTTGTCTTGTTGATTGCACTTGCTAGATGAGACTATTGGGTATCCAAAAATATGAAAAAATCTTCTTAATGTTTTGGAATGTAATTTAGACAATTTTTTTTTCAAAAGTGTAACTTTTTTTATACGCCCTGTAGAAGCTGGCACTATAAGAGGGCTTGCTCTCGCGATTTTGTGTTGTACGCTCATGGTCGAAATACTGGCGCCATTTGGGAAACAAAATCAAATGGTCGATAGAGGGCGTATAATTATGTGCGACCCCACATCGATCATTGGGTTTGGGTTCCCTTTAACCCTAACTAGGCCGGGGGGGGGGGGCGGGCCTCCGAGCCCCCCCCCCCCCCCTCGACGTTCCGCGCGATGTATCGCTAACGTGAAAAGCTTTCGCCGCGACGTTTCATGACTTTTTTCTGTCGAGTCTCCCGCATCTTTTGACACCAAATTTGCGATGCCCGGGCGCGCGGTTCCGAAGTTTCGCATAAATATGTACATGCATGTCAGACCAAAAATTGCTCAAAAACGTGAATTTGTGTACAATTTCAATGGAAACTGTGCTTACAGTCAAATTTCATAAACGCATGATTATTTTGGGGTTTTATTGATTAAAATCAATTAATAACATATTTTCTTGTTCGGAACAATGTCGCGGACAAGTTTCATCGAAAAAACAATGAAAAACATAAAGTCGAAAAAACAAAGAAATACATAAGAAATTAAAAAAACAATAAAATACTTAAGAAATTTTTCGGATAGCTCAATTTTTTTCTTATATATTTGCTTAGGACACTAAAAAGAATATTAACACAAAAAAATGTGCCCATTTCGAGCTTTATTTAGTGATTTATACCAAATTGTCCGATTTCATGCATCATTATGCATAAATTAGCATAATTTAGCATAAATGACAATTTTTTAAAATCTAACTTCGTAGTACTTTAGATTACACCATAGGCAATGTGTGTGCCAATTTTCGTCGCGATCACGCGGTCGACGGCCGAGATCTGGAGGGGGGGGGGGGCCTGGGAGGCCCCCCCCCCCCCCCCGGCTCTATGATCTACCTGAATAGCCCGGCCTAGTTAGGGTTAACTGTACAGTGCGTTTCAACAAATGGTCCATAGACATGGCCACCTGTTCAATAACCTGGTCACTCGGACAAAGGTCATTTCACACACTCCAATTTGCCCTGTTCCTATTCGAAACATAGCTTGCAGCGACACACCATGTCTTCTCATCCAAAATCTCATCCGTTTCATACGACATTCAATGTTCATTCACGATAACACTCAAAACTGATAGTTCAGTCAACCTGTCATTTTTATCTTTGAAGTTAATCTGTGCAGTCATTCACGGCATTATTTTTGTCAATGCAATTTGGTACCAAATAGGAAAAAGAAGAGATACCAATTCCTCATCACAACCAACATTGTACGCTCCGTAATTGACAACTAGGAAACAGTACAACGCTCTAAAGTTGGAGTACTTTTTTTCATACTCACTGACTATCACCAAAATACGAATCGCGAATTTGTAATCATCGTTGATGTACCCAGTAGCTCCTAGCCTAAAACAAAAGAAGATGTCTTTCGTGGTACTTCAAAACTATAGAGTCAACTGTAATTACCGCAGCATACGCCTTATCATGCACCTATCTACCTGCTAGAAAGAACACAGTGTCCCACAGTATGAGACACTATTATGTGAAACACAGTGTGTTTTGTTAGAAAGAACACAGTGTCCCACAGTATGAGACACTATTATGTGAAACACAGTGTGAACACATAGTGAACACACTGTGGGGAACTGTGTTCTTTCCAGCAGGGCTTCATTGACTAATGCGCAAACTCACAATGATTACCAACATATGTTTCACGGGGTGCTGTTCGTTATTCCGAAGGTTCGCTATTCCGGAGGTTCGTTATTCCGAAGGTTCGTAAATCCGAAACACACAAATTCCCTATACCTAGTGCTTCGTTTATCCGAAAATGAAAAAGGGTCCGTTAATCCGAACATTTGTGGCGTTATTCCGAAGGTTCGTTATTCCGAAGATTTGTTGATCCGAAAATGAAATTCGGAATAACGAAACTTCGGAATAACGAATCTTCGGACTGAAGAGCCTTCGGAATAACGAACCTTCGGAATAACGAGCTGTAACCGTTTCATGAAACAGCACCTCATATACGCCTACATAGTCGTGTAGTATACGATAACCTGCTACCTATATTGCTCCAAGATTGAAACAATGGTGTCAAAAAGGGACTATATTCCATATTATAAATTGCATGGTATGGTATATGATCGCAGTTGTGAGTTGGCGCATCTTTTTTTTTACTATATAAATGCGTGTAGGACATATGTATAGGCATTGCAACGTTTCTTTCAGCTGACGTCATTGCTGATGTTAATGACACCAGCAATAACAGATTTTAATGACAGATTTTTTTTTTTTTTTTTTTTTTTGGGGGGGGGGGGGGTTGTATAGCTTTCCGGATGCGGAAAATGAAACTGTTGGAATTATTCATTCAAAGAAAAAATTTGAATTTGTCGCTTGAAGATATATTCACCTAAACCGCAGTCATACATACTCAACATCAACATAATTGGTTGTCCTTTAAAGCGAATATAGGCCTACACCCAAGGTCTAAGTTGAACGCAGTATAATGTAGGTCTAGATTGAATGCAGTTAGCCAAATAGAGGAACGACATAAATTTCATTGCAATCCGAAAGTGGCAAAATCATAATATCAATGGCGTATAAGTTCGCATTACTCGTCTAGCCCCCCCCCCCCCCCCCAGCCGTCACAATTAGTGATATCGAAAGAAGGTATGATGACGCAGTTTTTTATAATTACGACATAAATTCACACAAAGCCAACCGTTCGTTCTCAAACTATGTAATAGCAATCAAAGCATACTTCCCAAAAACATTGAAAGAGCTTTTATTTATACCGCAAAACCCCTGTTGGTATAGAAACTTTAAGGAAAACCAGAGTCAATATTTAATATAGTGCATGTGCATTCAGTGAAAACAGCAATATTAGTGGAACAAAATCTGATCAGTGAAAGTTTGAGGAAAATCGGAGAATCGATTCAAAATAATTTTTTTTTTCGATTCCGTCATTGCTGCATAAAGAGACTATTAGGCCTACATTTCATGACAACATTATGGACAATATAAAGGAAATCAAGGTAATTATAAATAAATAAAGGTAATTAAACATAATTTCACCTTTCTAGCATAATGAAAGAGCACTTGACTGATATTTTTCAACAAAAAAAACACACACAAAAAAACCGTATGGATTTGATATCTTTCAACAACAACAAAAAAAAAAAAAAAACAAAAACGGGTGGATTTTGTTATCCTTAACATGTCCGTAACAAGTCGACGAAATTTTGTGGACTTCTTTCTATGTTTTTCTTACATTTTGTTGTTGTTGTTATCCATAATGAGAACAGGAGGTTTTCTTATTCAGGGATTAGGGCACCAAAAATATAAAAATGCATAACTTTTTCCGATTTCCGGATTTCTCAACTAATATAGCTGCTTTCACTCAGTCCGTATTGATATATGGGCTTCTAGTTCCTTTCAATCATACGATCTGCAAACCTTTCAATACACAATTACAGAACATTGGAGTCACTTCCCCAATAGTACAACAAAAATGCCACTCTTTAACAATGCTTTATTCAAGTCTACACACAAGGTTAGTGATAAACTTCATCTGTATTCATTTTCCGTTGTGTTTTACTTGACCAGTGCGCACTATTCGGATTTGTGCTTTAATTATCTGCAGTAACCCCTAATTATATATTCTTACATTTTTTACTGTCTTCTGCCATACACAGCACTCAGAAATCGTATTGTGATAACTGTTATTTTTCTAATGATAATGTTCATGATAATCCTTATGAAAATGCATAATTTCTTTATTGTTTGAACATGAAAGTGTTGGAATATTTGTTGCTGAAGCAGAGAATGAATGAATGAATGAATGAGCAGATGATTTTGACAAGACAACTGGCTTCCGAGTTGTAATTGGACTTCTCTCGGTAACGAATTTTTATTTCTGTGATTCTTTTACAGGTTATGGCTGTCTTTCTCAGACTGATTCCCTTTCTCGCCTGCACCGCCCTCTATTTTGTAGTATGGCCCAAGCCATCTCTCGTGGGTGTCGTCTGCAAATGCCTCCCCATCATCTGTCTTTGTGGCTTCGTCCTCAGCGAAATCCGTCTGCGCTACCAGCGTGGCCCTCCCGTCGCTCCTCGTTATCACATGGCCGTTCTGATTGGCTTGATTCTGTCGTGCGTCGGCGACGGCTTCCTCGTATTCATCAACCAGTACTTTATTCAAGGCCTGGCCTGCTTCGCCCTGGCGCATGTGATGTACACGTTCGCATTTGGCACCACCCCGCTAAAAGTTTCGCTGCTCCTCCCATGCGCATTCCTCGCTGGTACGGGATACGTGAATTTCGTGCATGAGGGAGCCATGGCCCAAGATCTGGCGCCTTTTGCCGCCTTGTACACCGTACTGATCACCGTGATGGGCTGGCGCGCCCTAGCACGGTTGCAATTCTTCGACAATCTCTGGACGTGGGCCAAAATGGCCGCCTTCTTCGGGGCGCTGCTCTTCGCTGTCTCTGACCTCGTCTTGGCCGCCAACAAGTTCTACGCGCCCTTTCCTGTGGCACAGCCTATCATAATGTCTACGTACTACACAGCACAACTTGGCATTGCTCTCTCAGTCGCTAGCTCCGGCAATGAGAAGAAAGTGTTATGACACTGCCTTCAGTAAGTCTTTAGTCCGAAGTTAGTGTTTCGAGCTACCAACAGGGCATTGTCATGGACCGGGATACAGTGCAGTTTAATCCACCAAACATGATCAAAGATTTCCAAAAGCCTGTTTAGGGTTTTAGTCAATTCAAGTCAGTTTATGATACCCTCACACCCCATATTGTAACACTAAAAGGACTGGACCACGCTAATAAAATCATGTCCTATTATCTATACATGGGAGGGCGCGGGGTCCTCAATATTGCATGTTTCTTTTAATAACTTGGAAACGAGGGCCACATTATATATTAAATATGTTAACTCGTACTGGAAAAAGCTGCAGACTAACTCATCAGGAGGGTATACGTCAATGGACTTTCCATTTTCCTCCAAAATGATATAAGGCCCAAAGCGATAACCGGTTGCCCACCATTTGAAATCAGTGATCGGCAGTTGGTTGTCATAGGCATGACGGTCGTAAAAAGGTCTTTGGGAAGTTGGAGAGTGTTAGTTAGCGGTCAGCAACCGGTCGGCGGCTAGTTTTGGTAGGCTGGAGGATTTTGATGCTGCATCGAAAACCTGTTGGTTGGCGAAAGGTCTTCTTGGTCTTTAATTAATCGTGAAAAGGTCGGTAAACGGGCACCGACTTGTTCCAACCTCTTTAGACTGGTCTTCAGTAATTTCTGGTCCTTGGCATGAAGGTTTTTGGTTGGCAGCCAGTTGCCGACCAATTGCCGGCCAATCAAAGACTGGATGCCGACCGTCTGCCAAGTCGTCGCCGACCAGATTATATGTATAACAATAACTACTAAAAACTTTTTAGAGAGAACTGTAGAGTGTCTACGTCCAAATGCCGCGTCCACGTGCCAGGTACTAGCGAGCTTTAGAGCTGCGACGCTAGCGTTATTCAAAGACGACGCTAACTGGGCAAAAAATGGTGGTCTGCACATGTACGAGACAGTTGTTTCCATTGTCTAACCCGGGAGGCTGCGTCGTCTTTAAATAGCGTTCGTGTCGCAAATCTATGAAGTTCGCTACTGTAATTGTTTGATGCAGTCCACAATCATTCATGTACCAATTCCTGACCACGTAAAGCAATCCCTCTAAAGCGAACAACATACCTTTTCTTCCTCCTGAACAAACAATAATCTGTCATCTGGACTTATCTGGGCAGAACCAGGTTGACTCCTAGCTCATTGACATCTAGTAGAAATCCTGAGCAGTTATACGCATTTGTAGTCTTGGAGCAATTTTTGACGAGCTCGAAACAAAAATCAGCAACTAATCGGCGCCCAATTTCTAGTGGTCTTCATAAAGTTACGGATCAGTTTCCGACCAATTGCAAACCTTTCTGCCAGTAGTTGTCTATTCATCATCAGGGGATTTTTTTTTTCTCGCAAAACGTTCGCAAAGCGCTCTTCTACCGCTTGCAAACCATCGTCGAATTCATTGCAAGCGGTGAGAAACCGGCGGGCAACCGGTCGGCATCCGCTCGGTGATAAAAAAATTGGGGATTTGGTCGCTGATTACTTGTCAATGGTGGCCAGAAATCGAAATTTTGTCGAAATAAGTTCGTCGAAATTACACTTTCTTTATTACGTTTACTTATATAATCATACCTAATGGCATGGTGTAAAATTATTTTAATGATTGCATTACATCGTATGGAGCAAGGCAAGGTCGGACCATGTTATTTCCTTTAAATGTTGGAGTTGTTTTTGTATGTTTGTTTGTTTTTACTGCACTATGTTCAACGCGAGCAATGAGCAATCAATACTTTTCTAAATTTTAGCTTCCATATTTTCAGGTCAAGCAGAGGTTATCTATGACAAAATCATTCTAGAAATCTTATCTGTATACTTTATATCTATTCGGCCATTGTCTTATCTCATGAAGTGAACAAACTATTGGTGTTCATGCGAACTTTATGGTGTTCTTTGGCCCACTTTATTAACTGGATTATCTGGGTTTTATTCCCTCTCTAGACAATTTATGTGTGTATGTATATATGTATATGATATGCATATATATGTATATATATATATATTTACGTAATGTGTGTGTTGTATTTTTTTTTTTTACAAATTGTTTACAATATGATTTATCAAATGTTAAAAAAATAATGATAATAATAATAATATGAACACTGTTTTGCCAAAAAAAAAGGTATGAAAAATCTACACTTTGTATTTGTATTACCTTTCGTTGGATGGAAATAAATCACAGCTGAATTGAACATAACTTGATTGATTGATTGATTGATTGATTGATTGATTGATTGATTGACTGATTGACCGATTGATTGATTGATTAATTGATTGATTGATAATTCATTATAACAAGGTGTCAAGTGACTATAGAATATTTTACCTTGTGAGTTAATAGTGTGTGTGTGTGTGTGTGTGTGTGTGTGTGTGTGGCTCATTTTTGTCTACATGGATGTCTTCCTTCTCCGGAGCTCTTTGTTGCCTTCATCTCATAGTTACTACAAGAACTATAAAACGTAAAACAAGCATAATATTTAATTTAGGCATCTATGCTTGGCATGATTTAATTACATTTTTTTCTCTCCTCTGTCATTGTCTGCATGTGAATTCTTCTCACTGTGTTTCATTGAATGTTTCAGTGTGTATTCGTTATTTCTCTTTTTATGATTATGCGTTTAAAGGGATGGTACAGTTTCGTTTGAGATGGGGCTGGGGGGGGGGGGGCATTTCATGAAGTATTTTGTCCGACAAATTTGTCGGACAAATTTGATCTCAGCCAGTCAGATGCAAGGATTTTAGTAGCTTGTAACAGTTTGTCAGAAAAATATCAGACCAGAAGCGTTTCATGAAATACCCCCAGGTTTCCGTTTTTTATGATGATTTTTTCAACTGCTGATTTACAGATCAGCAGTTGCGATGTTAACAAATTTTATTTGTTGAGGGAGACAAACTTAAGAAACTCACACCTGAACCATCACCCCTATGAATAATATTCTTCTTTCATTAATGAGAAACCTCTTATGAAATATGGAAGAGCATATAATTCTAAGAGGAATGCAAGCGTAAATAATGAAAATTGGTTTTGAAATGGCTGAGATATCCAAAAGAAAGCAATCTTATAAGTGGGATTCACCTTATGAAGATCGTTTTGTTACACTTTGTTTTTGAACATCTCACCCATTTTGAAACCAATTTCCATAAATAAAAAACAACTTTGAATTCCTCTTGGAATTGTATGTTTGTTAACATTTCACAAGGTGGTATCCAGTATCTTGCAAAAAGTTAGAGCTGAATCCTCACCTTCACCAGCACTATACCATGCCTTTACACCGTCAGCTGAATAGTACAAATTTATCTGAACAGCACAACAAGAGGTATTTGTTTTAGCGTGTAGCAGACATTTCAGATTAATCTCCAATGTGATATCAAATTAATGGTGATAGTATATACTAAACAAACTGTACATTATAAAGTAATAGAAAGACGATGAAGTTACCAAGCAAAAATCAAAACAAACCTCCACCCGTATAAGGATAACAAAGTGAAAATTTATTTCAGAAGATCTTTATTACAATGCTTAGCCTCTTATCTTTCTTAGTATGCGTTATGCAAATTCATTTTCATTGTTCAAAAACAAGTACACTGTATGTAAAAACAAACAACACACAAAAAACTCCAAACAACTAATGGTTCTATAAACAAATATTTTCCAGGAGAGTATTTAGGACAGACATGAAAATCTACGCGTTCGTACTACATATTACATTTATCATGAAAAATAATTTAATTTCTAGGGATTTCTTCTTTATAGCCTTACCATCCTGTCCTCTATATGCTTTTTTCTTTTTCATTTCAATGTGGAATATAAGCAAAATACACATTGTATTTCGATTGTATTGTAGCGACTTATCTGTATGACGAGAACGAGGTCAGAACATTGAGTGTAAGCAATGGCGGACAGACTGAATGGCCGTGACAGTAAAGCAATATTTATTTTGAGTAGAGGGCGTAAGTTCAAGTACAATAACTTAATAATTTCAGGGGGAACATATTATCTTGATTCGTCGATTGATGAACACACGGACACACACAATAGAAACAAATTTATTCAGACGTACTCTCGATTTGTTATCGGGCATGTTGAAAGATTGCCCGTACGTAGAACTGGTCAAAACAGGCTTGCCAGCGTATATAAAGATACTTAACATGTCTATTAATACCACCGCCGTCGGGGCAGGAATAGAAGTTATCACAAACTTTCATAAGTAAGGTGACTACATATTTTATCTTTAGATTCACATATTTGCTGTAGTATATCAATGCGTTTATTCAAAAAAAAAAAAAAAACATCTGATGCATCTATTCTTACATCCGACGTCTTTCCCAACATAGTATCATTATACGAGTGAAAACTAAACCAACTCTTCACCATGCATTACATAATGAATGTAGGCCCATGTAATTATAATATGTCTCACCTATACTTGGCTCTGGTTGATAAGTACACGGACTGAAATTATAACGGATTTCGCATGTGAATCAGTCATGACTGCAGTACAGGTAGAGAGCTAAATACAGTAGTACGCAATGTCATAAAATATTCGAAAGTGTAATGATGGGTTAAAATGTTAAATTCAAAAGTAATTAAAATCATTGATATAGATCTACATGCTGCAGCTTACGGTCACTGCATGCTCACTTTGCTCATCTATATCTATATATATCATTAAATCAAACGTTTTGATCAACATAGTATTATTATACCAGTGAAAACTAAACCAACTCTTCACCATACATGTAAAGACTGTTAAGTAGGCCCCTAAAATCATGTCACACCTACACTCTGAACTGAAATCGTCACGGATTTCGCATGTGAATTAATCATGACTGAAGTGATGGTAGTGAGCTAAACACAGTACAACTCAAAGTAATCGGAAAAAGATAAAAGTGTTATGATAGGCCTATAATTGTTGAAGTAATTAAAAGCATTAAATAGGCCTACATGCTGCAGCTTATAGTGATTTGCGCACTCACTTTTCGCAGTGCATCAACACAGCAGTCACGATTGCGCCGATAGCAATGGCAACAGAGCTTGCGGAAAGAGCACTCCCTCCGTTGCACAGATTCCCCGTGCAGCAGGAAGTACATGTTCTTAAGTTACCCTTACTAACACATTCGCTATTGCACGGCAGTGAGGTAATCCAACAGCCTCGAGTTGCGGTGATCACTGAGTCAGTCGCAGTATTAGTTGCGATTGTCTTCTGTAATACGGGATGATGGAAAAAAGAGAAAGGAGAGGAGAGAACGAGAGAGATAAAAGGAGTGAGGGATAGACAGGTTGTAAATAAAATCGAGCAATAACGTACAAACAAGAGATTTGAGCCTTTAATGTATCAACCACTTTATGGATGTTTATTTTGTCCAGATGCTATAGTTGTCAAGGTAAGATCACGTAGATTGTGCAAGATGGCAAATCTCCAAGTGACAAACATATCTCATGTGAGGTGTCTACAGAAGATGCATGTCACAATGCAGTGCGCTCTCTTTGAGCAGGTGTCACAAATGTACACACAAGTAGTTACGTACATGTATCAAGGCTGTATGCATGGTTGTTTTAATGTGTATGTACACAGGTGGACTAGATTAATGGAGAACATTCTATATAATATAGATGTAGTACATACAGGCTGACCAGATCAGTGGAGAATTTTCTATGTGGTATACAATGTAGCTACAGTACATGTATGCATGTGCCAGGAAATACATTATAGCTAACTCAATCTAGAATGATGTAACCCATTCCAGAAAATTCTAGGAAGTGCTGGCTGAGTGAGGCACTGCCCTTGTAACCCAATGTGATTGGTAGTTAATTTTGGCAATGATGTTATGCACATAGTTAGGCAGTGAGTCATCCAGGATTCCTGGAATTTGGACTTGCTAGTATACCCTTCAGGTATGTGGCCCCAGGTTGGAGAAAATTACAGAATGTACTAGAAAGGGGTGAATGGATAGTATATAAGCTGGAGAAATTCTGCAGTAGGCAGAGTACCCAACACCTCTGCTCTGAGAGTTACGTCACTTCTGGCTCTGAAGCGACTTGTTATAGTCAGTCCTGTGTTACCTGCTGACCTGCTATACAAACTGTGTTTGTGGAGATAAGGCCTGGGAGACATTTTGCTTGCAGAGAATTAATTTGCCTACGTTGGAGATAGACTCCATATTTTAAGTGTCAACGGACATTATTACGGCAAAGCTGTGACGGGCTGGATTCCTTGCTGGACATTATAAAGTGAATCATCATTCAACGCATCAACTGGACGTGGTCGTCATAACTTTTGGATTTTGCACGTTTCGCCGTGGACATACATTGTGGATTTTACCCCGGATTAATAACGAGGATTATCACAACCTGCGCCTCTGGATTTACGTCTGAGGTATCATTCATCGGTGCATCGCGGATCATTCATCTGTGCATCGAACATCGTATCTGGACACTGTCAAAGGGTTACTTGCTTTCAAATTTTGGACTGTAATGCACGTAAGTGATTCTATTACCGATTTGTAACTGTTTGTATTGATCGTTATTGTACTGATGTGAAAACCGATTACGAGTCTGTACCCACAATATCACTGTTAATAAACCGCCTGAACATTAGTTGATGGTTTCTTTTGTGCGATCATTCTCAGAGTGATTTTGGTCGTAACACAGGCTTGATTATGGACATTTTCTGCTGGCAAAAATAATAGTAATGCCAAAAAGTTCAGCCTTGAGCGGATCATCTTATGCTTTTTACTATTAAAAAAAATGCCTATAACAGTTCTCCCTTTATAAAGCAATGTACTCACATTATCATAAGAGCGTATTGACTACAAACTAGTTCTTTGGGTTTACAAATGCATAAGTTAATACTGCTCCACAATCGTCCTTTCCCATTTGGAAACTATTACAGCTGTATTACTCCTATAGTCTCTAAAAATCATCTCCATTCAGAAAACGACAAGTCCCATGAGCAAACACTAATGAACGCACACTCCCGTATGCTGAAATCTTTATATGGAACACTCTACCCCAACAATTCTATGTTTATATATAGAGAAGAGGCTTTTAAAAAGAAACTCAAAGTCAAACTTTTCCCTCCATAATCAAGGTATACGTTTATTGCTTTTTATTGTAACAGCGTTCTGATCAGTAAAAAGCGCTCGATGAGAAGCACTATACTGTATATATAATCATCAAACGGGCCAGTGGCGAATTGGGGGGGGGGGGCACACTGGGGGCGCGCTCCCTCTAATTTGTTGTTTAAAAAAAAGAAATAAAAAGAAAACATTGCGGGCACGTGCGCCCCCTTTAATTTTGTAAAGACGCCTCCCCTGTACGGAATTCCTGGATCCGCCCCTGCGGGCTCCTATACCGCTGGCGTTTAGTTAAGAATAACATTATTTACTGTGCACGAAGGAAGATAATTAAGTTATTACTTGGAGGATGAATGGGAAGTGTCCTTTGGTTTGTATTTCTGTGTTTGTTAGTGTGTTTCCTTTTTTTCCCTAGTTCGGGCCTTTGTGTTAATCAACATTAATGAATGTTAAGAGAAGGAGGATTTTTACTCTCTTTCCAAACCATTGATATAAGGACAAACCTTTCTCAATGACAATCATGTTGGACATTAGAGAGTAGTCATCTAATACTGTGAACACTAGAAAATTCAACATGCTTTCACTTTTCTAGCGTAATGAAAGTGCACTTAACTGACCGCTTTCAGAAAGCAGGGTGAATAATTACTACCCTTATGTCAGTATCAGGTTTTGTGGAATTCTTTTTATACATGTATTTTCTTTACATTGTTGTCCACATATGACGTCATGAACTCTATTAATCTCTTTATCCAGTGATCACAACACCAAAACTTTGAAAATAATAACTTTTTCATCGATTGTCGATTTTCCTCGCACTTTCACTGATGTGTTCTACATGTATCAATGTTGCTGCTTTCACTCAATCCTTACTGCTCTTTGGGTTTTGGTTTCCTTTAAAGGGGAAGGCTAGTAACTGATCAGTGGGAATCAGTAGAAATGCTGGGAGATGATTGTTCCAATCCTTATGGGATTCATTCAAGAGTTCATTGTATATCTATTGTTGTGTGAAAATGATTTGCTTCAGAACGGTCTCATATTCAAGTAATGTGCAGATTAATGCTCCGTCACTGACCAGGGACGCTAACCTGGAAGCATTAAACTGCACATTACTTGAATGTGAGACCATTCTGAAGCAAATCATTTTCACACAACAATAGATATACAATGAACTCTTGAATGAATCCCATAAGGATTGGACCAATCATCTCCCAGCATTTCCACTGATTCCCACTGATCAGTTACTAGCCTTCCCCTTTAAATCTCCCTAGCAATGTTTCATGCTAACTATTTGCTATAAAATGTCGGGAAGCCGTGGTAGATACTTTACCAAACACCCAGCGGTGCATGTGTCTTGCGTAGTAACTCTGGTAGAATTGAACGGTTCTGCACATCCAGGATTGCCTTGTCCATCAGTCCACCAACAGCCGTAACACTCTTCACTCACCGCTGTTCTGACGTGCACTATAAGGTAAAGAAAAAGTTTTGATATTTAATACTTGGTTTTCATAACATTATATTCACTCGGTTAAAGAAAATAAAAGCAATTCCAATTAAATTTCAGTTTGCTCTGGAAGTCACACCAAGAAGTGGACGATCACATAGTCAGAAAAATGACATATTTTGTTATCTTAATATTCATATCATCAATAGCAAAAAAAAAAAAAATAGTTACTAATTCATTCTGTGTTTGATAGGATTTGAATACTCAGTTTGTTGTCTAGCGTTTTTAGATAAGTTTAAAATGAATGATATTTGTTTCTGAAATTGGAAACGGTCTTTTCATTGTTTAGGCCCTATGTCGTCATATTAATCTTGCAGTTTGAAATACGTAAGAAAATGTAAATTAACAGATTATCTTAGCTGGTTACGTCGATTTCTTAAGGTCAAAGGGAATATAAATTTCCATCTATTTCTCTTTTTTAGCCAAAAAGTTGATCTTAAATTTTGTTGACTTCATCGAAATTCCTGTCAAGATATCTCTTATAGCTTTATGTTTCCATAATGATTATGAGATAGCTGTGGGTATCCTTCCGACATGAAGCTAAAACTAGGAAATTGCAAATCATATGTACTTCTAATTCATTTTTTAATGACAAAAGTTTAGTAGATTATTTTCTAATCATGGATTTATATTCGTATTCGTTTATATGGCAATACTGACTTATGGTGTGCAAACTTTACAATATTCTTCTACCGACATAAATAAATGAAAATGCTCGTATCATAATCATTATGTATAATTGCAAACATTTTGTAATCTTTTAGAAGAAAAAAAATCCCGTTGTATATCTTATTATCTATTATTATATTTAAAAAAAAAAGGTTTGATAGATTTAGTTAAATCAAGTAAACAACCGCATGTCGTTGTTCACATAATGAATAGCTTTTTAACATGAGCAGAACCGGAAAAGATATGGTCATTGTGGAAATATTCCTTACTGTATAGGAATGATATCATTATTTAGTAATTTGTATATTGTTTAGTAGACAGGCAGATGTTCGAGTTATCCGTGTAGGAAAATCAAGATCTGCTTGCAATGTATATATACATATATATATATATAATATATATATACATATATATATATATATATATATATATATACATGTATATATATATATATATATATATATACATATATACATATACATATATATATATATATGTATATATATAAATATATATAAATAAAATTTCTATATACATATATATTGAAAACTTTGAGCGCAGAAAATGGGTTTTCATCGGGATTCGAACGCGAGACCTCCGGATTACTAGACCGGTGGTCTACCGACTGAGCTATTGAAAGTCCTAGTTCGTTGTTTCTTTATAAACCCGTAACTCACTTTGCTCGTGTGGTCAGAAGCTATAGTGTGTGTATGTGCGCCACACACACATTATAGTGTGAACACCGAACTAGGGCTTTCAATAGCTCTGTTGGTAGAGCACCGGTCTAGTAATCCGAAGGTCTCGGGTTCGAATCCCGATGAAAACCCATTTTCTTTGCTCAAAGTTTCCACTATTTATTATGAATTGTTTGTGTCAGTATTCACTTCTTGGTTTCAAAATATATTACAAAAAAAATAAAAAGCTGCATTGCTTCAGTGATCCCTCGCATTTATTCCAAAGTTGATTTTCATCCTTTGGGTTTATTTCAGGTTAATGTGTGTGTGTGTGTGTGTGTGTGTGGCACAAATACATACACACTATATATATATATATATATATATATATATATATATATATATAATATTATATAGTATCTGTTTCTGGTCAGTTTTCAATTCTTTATTTCAATATATATATATGCATGTAAATATATGATATTTTTTTCATTTTTGAAGCGCCATGAGCACTGAAAAGTGGACCTGTGCGCTATACAAGTACATATGCATATATTATATATATATATATATATATATATATATATATATGTATGAACAGTTTGTTTGCAAAAACCGATAAGTCCATTTTTGAAGATTTTGAAGTACGGTCTCTGTCATTAAGTACAAAATAATACCTTTTAAATGATATACTGATCACTACATATAAAGGTATATTTTTGAAGTAAAAATTTTTGAAGCAAAATTTTTCTTATTATTCTCTTTATTTTTCTTGACCTTTAATCGCAAATATCTCCATTTGACAAATATGGACTTATCGGTTTTTGCAAACAAACTCTTCATATATAAACTTTAAAACTGGTCTTGAGATGAACAAACCTTTGGATTTATATCTTATATTATTAAATCTAATTACAGATTTGATGACTTAAAAGAAAACTGAAATCAAAATTTTAGCAGTTTTTATAGACTTCTTTTCCATGCAGACGATGCTGTCACAGCGAAACAACTTACATTTTCATTGATAGTGAATCGGATTGATCATAATCTGTAAATCTTCGTTTCTCCTTATATCTTATATCATTGGAATTTGTAAGATCGCAACTGCTAATATACAGTTTTAACAAACATGTCGGAAAAAAACAAATGCAGATCAACACCTGCGACAGAGGGAGACAAATATTTAGAAAACTCATTCCTCAATCTTCACCCCTTTGCCTAATGATTTCTTACTTTCAAGTTCTTCACAAAGAAAACTTTTCTTTTAAACTATGTAGGAAAGTTTAATTTCATTTTGGTCTGCTTTTTATGGGTTCTGAGTTGGGTGGACATAGTTTATATTGATAGATAAAGAGAGGGGAGGGGACGCGGGAGGGAGAGAGAGAGAGAGAGAGATTTAACCCTAATCCTACCGGGTGTTTGAGGGACTTGAAACCACGGGGGGGGGGGGGGGCTTTTTTGCCCCCCCCCCCCCCCCCCCCCTTCAGATCTCGGTCGTGGATCGCGCGATCCTCGCGAAAATTTGCACTAAGGTAGAGGCCAACGTAATCTACAAGAGTGTATAGTTCGATTTTTCTAATTTTAATTTATGTTTATTCTATATTATATCTATTCTATATATTATATTAGATGATGCTTCCCACACCATCGGTGTTTTTCTTGTTTTTTCGAAGGCTTTTGATACCATTGACCATTATATTTTGCTTTATAAGTTAAGCCATTACGGTATCCGTGGAGGGCTTTAGAGTGGTTTAAAGACTATCTCACAAACAGAAAACAGTTTGTTTACATAAATGGTTATGAGTCAAGTATGACGTCAACCTCTTGCGGTGTCCCCCAGGGTTCTCTTCTTGGCCCACTTTTATTCATCCTGTATACATCAACGATCTCCAAAATTCGTCACAGATTCTTTCTTTTATTTGTTTCGCTGATGATACAAATTTATTTCTGTCTCACCGCAATCCCACTACCCTTGTAAGCATAATGAATAATGAATTGAAATCTGTTCAGTCCTGGATTTACGCTACAAGTTATCATTAAATGTTGATAAAACACATTATGTTATTTAGCAATTCCCTGCAAGTTATTCCTGATGATGTTAAGATTAATGATGTCGACAGCGACCTCTCCTGGAAAACTCATTTTAATTTTGTAAGCAAAATCTTGTCACGAAACACAGGAATCCTAAACAAACTGAAACATTTTTCGCCCCAACCATATTTTGCAGATGTAATATTTAACCATGATTTCCCCATATCTTATTAAACTATGAAATTCTTGCGTGGGGTAACGCATCCAAATGCTTGCTGGATTCGCTTTTTCTTCTTCAAAAGCGAGCGATCAGATCTATTAACCATGCTGGGTATTTATCTCACACAAACGCCTTATTTCTGAAAAATGAGATTTTAAAATTGATAGACTTGTTCGATTATAACTTAGGTATTTTTATGTATAAATTTTCCTCAAAAGATCTTCCTAATGTTTCTTTACAGATGTTCATAAGAAACAATTCTGTCCATCACTATCCAACTCGCCAGAGTGACGCTTATCACCTTCCACGCACTCGAACAATTTTCGCTTAAAACACAATTATGTACACAGGTCCAAAATATTGGAATGATCTCCCAACAGAAGTTAAAAGATGTTTGTCATTATCATCCTTTAAGCGTAAATTCAGACAGCATGTATTGAATAGCTACAACACACAAGTGCACTAAAATTCCTTTTTATAATGCTCATGGCTGTTCTGTTATACTACTCGGTTGTTGCCATGTAAACAGACTTATGCATATATACATTTAGTTACATGCTCTCTCAAATTCCTGCCCATCGGTGTCTTTCCTTCCACTTGTAGTAAGACCCAAGGTTTGTTTGTTGATTTTCCATCTGAGAAGATGGCTGGATAGCCCATATTTAGCTACGTTAAGCTGGTCTTCCATGGGGTCCAGTTAGGTGTGAGGTGGGACCACTTCATCGGGTTAGACACCCTGCTCTTTGCGATGAATGGATGAACCGGAATCTTTTACGTGCATGAGTTGTTACACTCTCCACACACGGGACCTCCATTTTATGTCCTATCCGAGGGACAGAGTGTTTTGCCTCTTGCTAGAGGGGACGGTACGCTTACACACAACGTTGCTCAGTCCAGACTCCGGTTCGAAACCCGGGCCACGTGATCGTGAGGTAGACGCGCTACCGAATGAGCCAAATCAGTGCCCTCGGTCGTGTCGCATAGCGTCATAGTTTCCCCTTCTTTCTTTCTTTCCTTTTTTTTTTCATGCGGCATTGCGGCTGGCTGGTATATCACATATAGGAATTGCAATTGATTCATGTTTTCCAGTTTTCGAATCTTTCCCCGTGCCTATGGAAGCCGGAATGTTTAAACCCTAAAATTATGTCGTATTCACACTATCACTCCCATGTCAAAATTGCTATTAGAGCAACTGCAATAGTGTGCAGCATGTGGTTACTTGTTCTCATTTTATCACACACATACATATATGTGAGAAGAATCTTCTTTACCCCCGAGTATTAATAGCCATTCTCTTTTGTTTATCATTACATTTGGTCTTTAATTGTACCCGTGCTCCTCATCCTGTACCCCACACTAGGCTTTTGTTGGGACCTACACTCAACAAGCTTTGCTTTTCAGTAGGTTCCATCGTATTTCTCTTTGCATCCTTTTTTTTGAATGAAAATGACACATCAACCGCAATGTATTATGTTTGAATGGAAATGACACATCGACCGCAATGTATTATGTTTATATTCCTATTTCTTTATGTATGTATCCAAGCTGGACATTCTGTATTATTATATTTTGTTATATATCATGTATTTTCCATCGAGAAATACGAAAATAAGATTGAAATTGAAATTGAAATATTGATTAGTTTATGCTAGCCCTTATGGAAAGAACACAGTTTTACCACACTATGTAACACAGTGTGCAACACAGTGTGCAACACAGTGTGGCACACAGTGTCGAACAAGGTGTGTGGAACACAATATGTAACACAGTGTCGAACACATGTGTTTAATATGTGATATTTGGGACATGTGGTAACACTGTGTATTTACCACAGTGTGAAACAGAGCGTCACCACACTGTGCAACATAGCGGTACCACATGGTCCAAAACACATATTAAATACACTGTGTATCAAACCACAGTCTCACACACTGTGACAACAGGGTTATAACCACATAGTCCATAACACTGTGGTAGTCACCACATAATCCACCACACCATGGTATTCACTACATAGTCCACCACACTATGGTATTCACCACATAGTCTACCATACTGTGGCAGTCATCACGTAGTCCACCACACTGGTATTCACCACATAGTCTACCACACTGTGGCAGTCGCCACATAGTCCACCACAGTACAGTGTGGCAGTGACCACATAGTCATCAGGTGTATCAATGCATATGTTACCACATAGTCATCAGGACAGGTGTATCAATATTTGTAATGCATGAAGGCACGGTTACTGACTAGATAACACTGGTATTGGATATGAAATTACCTTTTCATAACAAAATTTATGACATTGGGTATAACATAACATTATTAGACAATAGTTCAAAGGAAATCCCATCATAAATACTTCGAATTTAGAAGTATTATATGAATTTTCTAAAATTTAGGTTGCTTCTGATGAATATTCATGAGCTATGCAAAAATCTGTACCACAGGAATACCACATGGATACCACAGTGTTACCACAGGAATACCACAGGAATACCACAGAAATACCACATGAAGTATCACATGCTGTACCTCAGCACTCCCACTTGATATGTAATACTGAAGGAGTATAGGATAGGTTAAGTACTGCTTAAATCAATTGTCATAATTCACAGCATAACTCACCTATTTATGAGATTCTGGAATATGCGTTTTGTTTTGTTTTTGCTTTGTTTTTTATTCCAGTTGGTACTACCGTGTGGTACTGCTGTGTGGTATTGTCCTGTGATAGTCATGTGGCATAGCATGTCAAGAAAAACAAGGAAAAGTAGAAATTACGCGGTGCATAATATATGTCCCCGCCAGAAGTAGCATTTAGTAGCAAAATGTACAATATAGGTAAAAAGATCAAGGTCAAAGGTCAAAGAAGTCAAAGGTCAAAATTCTATGTGGAAGTTTTGAAGCCCTCACCTAGTGCAATCACATAAAGCAAACGGAATCGAAATCGGGTTAGAAATGGCGAAGGAGTGGCATTTTGTAGCCAATGTACAATATAGGTAAAAAATCAAGGTCAAAGGTCAAAGAGGTCAAAGGTCAAAATTCTGTGTAGAAGTTTTGAAGCCCTCACCTAGTGCCATCACATAAAGCAAACAGAATCGAAATCGGGTTAGAAATGGCGAAGGAGTAGCATTTGGTAGCAAAATGTACAATACAGGTCAAAAATCAAGGTCAGAGGTCAAAGAAATCAAAGGTAAAATTCTGTGTAGAAGTTTTGAAGCCCTCACCTAGTGCCATCACTTAAAGCAAACGGAATTGACATCGGGTTACAAATGGCGAAGGAGTAGCATTTTGTAGCAAAATGTACAATATAGGTCAAAAATCAAGGTAAAAGGTCAAAGAAGTCAAAGGTCAAAATTCTGTGTAGAAGTTTTGAAGCCCTCACCTAGTGCCATCACATAAAGCAAACGGAATCGAAATCGGGTTAGAAATGGCGAAGGAGTAGCATTTTGTAGGCAATGTACAATATAGGTCAAAAATCAAGGTCAAAGGTCAAAGAAGTCAAAGGTCAAAATTCTGTGTAGAAGTTTTGAAGCCCTCACCTAGTGAAATCACATAAAGCAAACGGAATCGAAATCGGGTTAGAAATGGCGAAGGAGTAGCATTTTGTAGCAAAATGTACAATACAGGTCAAAAATCAAGGTCAGAGGTCAAAGAAATCAAAGGTAAAATTCTGTGTAGAAGTTTTGAAGCCCTCACCTAGTGCCATCACTTAAAGCAAACGGAATTGACATCGGGTTACAAATGGCGAAGGAGTAGCATTTTGTAGCAAAATGTACAATATAGGTCAAAAATCAAGGTCAAAGGTCAAAGAAGTCAAAGGTCAAAATTCTGTGTAGAAGTTTTAAAGCCCTACCTAGTGCCATCACATAAAGCAAACGGAATCGAAATCGGGTTAGAAATGGCGAAGGAGTAGCATTTTGTAGCCAATGTACAGTATAGGTAAAAAATCAAGGTCAAAGGTCAAAGAGGTCAAAGGTCAAAATTCTGTGTAGAAGTTTTGAAGCCCTCACCTAGTGCCATCACATAAAGCAAACAGAATCGAAATCGGGTTAGAAATGGCGAAGGAGTAGCATTTGGTAGCAAAATGTACAATACAGGTCAAAAATCAAGGTCAGAGGTCGAAGAAATAAAAGGTAAAATTCTGTGTAGAAGTTTTGAAGCCCTCACCTAGTGCCATCACATAAAGCAAACGGAATCGAAATCGGGTTAGAAATGGCGAAGGAGTAGCATTTGGTAGCAAAATGTACAATACAGGTCAAAAATCAAGGTCAGAAGTCAAAGAAATCAAAGGTAAAATTCTGTGTAGAAGTTTTGAAGCCCTCACCTAGTACCATCATATAAAGCAAACGGAATCAAAATCGGGATAGAAATGGCGAAGGAGTAGCATTTTGTAGCAAATGTACAGTATAGGTAAAAAATCAAGGTCAAAGGTCAAAGAGGTCAAAGGTCAAAATTCTGTGTAGAAGTTTTGAAGCCCTTACCTAGTGCCATCACTTAAAGCAAACGGAATTGACATCGGGTTACAAATGGCGAAGGAGTAGCATTTTGTAGCAAAATGTACAATATAGGTCAAAAATCAAGGTCAAAGGTCAAAGAAGTCAAAGGTCAAAATTCTGTGTAGAAGTTTTGAAGCCCTCACCTAGTACCATCATATAAAGCAAACGGAATCAAAATCGGGTTAGAAATGGCGAAGGAGTAGCATTTTGCAGCAAAATGTACAATATAGGTCAAAGGTCAAGGTCAAAGGTCACAACTGAAATTCTGTATAGAAGTTTCAAAGCTCCCATGTAGTGCTATCATATAAAGCAAACAGAATCAAAATCGGTTTAGAAATGGCAAAGGAGTAGCATTTTGAACATTTTGATCACACACGGACGCACGGACAGACGGACACACGGACACACACACGTACGGAGCCCGTTTCATAGTCCCCTGCTCGAACTCGTTCGGCGGGGACAAAAACCCACAAGAATATCCTGTGACATTTTTCTGTAATTAAAGGACAAGTTCACCTTCATAGACATGTGGGTTGAGTGAATGCAGCAATATTAGTAGAACACATCAGTGAGAGTTTGAGCAAAATCGGACAATCCGTTAAAAAGTTATGAATTTTGAAGTTTCTGCTCAGTCACGGCTGGATGAAAAGACTGCTACAGCTTGTGATGTCACATGAGTACAACGATATAAAGAAAGAATAAAGAAAATTCAACATATTTCCATTTTTCTCACATAACAAAAGAACACTCGACTTCTCTCTTTCAGATGGCAGGGGGAATAATATTACCCTTAACATACGTCAGTAGCAGGTCGAAGAAATGTGCACTTTATGTAAAAAGTAGAGCTTTGTGAAATTCACTTTTTATTTTCCGTATATAGTTGTACGCATGTGACATCATACACTGTAGTAGTCTTCTCTTCCAGCAGTGACTGCGCATATATTTAAAATATTCGTAACTTTTGAACGGATTGTCCAATTTTCCTCAAACTTTCACTGATGTGTTTTACTAATATTGCTGCATTCTCTCAATCCTTATGTATATGAAGGTGGACTTGTCCTTTAAAGTGTACAAGAAAGCAGTTGTAAAAACAGTTTGTATCCATGCTACTGAATATTCTCGGCACACTACCAGAAGAAATGTGACCCGCTACAACAAAAAGGTCCTAAAGTCCCACACGGTCGAAGCCGTGAAAATCGAGTTTGAAGTCGGAGCATTAATATTGGTCAAAACTTACGATTTTCTGATTTTGATATATTATTGGAGTCTAACATGTTTTCTATCATCTGTCGAAATTTTGAAGCAAAATGATCAAAGGAAAGCCCCCAAAATAGCGTTTTTCTGAGCCAATTTTTTTTTTTTTTTTTTGGGGGGGGGGGGGCGTTTCAACGAAGCAGAAACTGGTTCGAAAATTTGGATTGAGCGCCACAGATAGGCTCCTCCCCGAACAACGACCAGAGTGATCTCATTGGTCAGTTTGCTGCTTGCTGTTAACCGAAGCGTGAAGCTCGCACACTGCCCAGTCGACTGGTGCATGCGGGCGGGGTGCGCTATGCTCAGCTGCTTCTCACATGCTGGCCACTGATTGGTTGGTGAGGAGACCGCCGACGCTGATGTGCTTGAATGAACTCTTTGGGGCTTGCTAGGGCTTACCTTCTATTGTCCAGAGGTGAAAACTGACTTGCGTGTCCCTTGATCGCGATTGCGTCGAAAGGAAGACTTTTAGGGCGCTTTTCTGGAAACAGTGATTTTCCAGATGTCTCGACATGCTTTATCTTAAACATCGATATCTCCGCAGACGATTATTTTTGTAAAATGTGTTATAGTTATCAATTTAAAGCAGAAAGATTAGGGGATTATATCATGCAATTTTCAAATAATCGACCTCCCCCGACTTTAGGATCATTTTGGTGTAGCGGGTCACAAATTATTGTGTACAAGTAACAGGCAATGAAGTGGCATTTGTACATGGTTTTGTGGTTTTGGAAGATGATAGTGATGCCTTTGCTCTCATTAAGTATGTAGAGCATGATGGCCCATTTGTAAAGAATAAAGACGGGGAGAACCATGCTGATGCTGGACACATCAGAGTAGTGAAACATGTGACCAATAGATTGTATGCAATACCTCCTCAGCTGGTGAAATCATAGGAAAGCATGTGATTTATGAGAGAAACAGGGAAGTTATAACATGTCGCTTTTTGTTCTCATTCCACAACTACAGATACCCCTAGTATTATATCATTTCTAGTGTTTGATGTTATGCATCCGTAAACAGTATTAACACAACATTAAATGCATGATAAATTCATCTGAAGGTTGGATAAATGACATGTATAGGTCATATTCTCACATTAAATGAATCTGTTGTTCCATGCCAGTATTTGAAATTTAAAAGATATCAACTGAAATTAGAAAAAATAAATAAGTATTGAACATTTGCAACTACCGTGTACTTAAATTGTGTTGTATATTGCCCAGCTATAAGTTATTGGTTTATTACTTCACTGGACAATAAGACCAGATAAGTTGCTTTACAAACTCGATAAAAATCTCTGGTAATTTGATACATACATGTACATTTATTAATAAACTACAATACTTGAATTCTTTGACCACACCGGTAAAATGCTCTCCCCCCCCCCCCCCAACAAAACCAGAAATAGCCTGGTTTTATAAGGATTAACATGTCATGTGGTAGTAAAAGATCTGAAATCCCATACTGACAATACTATAACAAAGTTCAATATACACCACAATGTGGTAAACATGACTCATTGTGTGTCAAAGTACTAGATGTTTAAAAAGATAGTTTACGCTTTTGATTGTGAATAACTGAAAACCCATGAAAATATAACTTTCCACAAATTTACACAGTAGGTAGCTAATATAGGCATACACTTTTGTTGCATGCTGTTTCCTGCAATATTTTGAAACAGTACACAACAAAATTGTGCGTTATTCAGCGGCTACCTACTGTGTAAATTTGAGGGAAGTTAATTTCATTATTTTTTAGTTATTAAAAAAAATGTAGTTTTTTTCCTAAACATCTAGTATGCGGATATCATTGTGTTAAATCAATGATCTGAAATCCCACTGTGTAACAAGATTATGAACACAGGAGTACACATATTTCTATATATACCACACTGTGTGTTCAGTATGCCAAGTATGTGGAGATGATGTAGGTGAATGATCTGAAACCCACAAAGTGACAACACCGAGCACAGGGTTTACACATAGTTCAATATATACCACACTGTGGTAAGCACAAGTCACAGTGTCCGGTATGCCAAGTCTGTGTGGATTATGTGGTAAATGAATGATCTGAAATCCCACAGTGTGGCAACACTATCAACACAGAGTGTACACATAGTTAAAAATGTACCACACCCTTGTCTGTGTCAAACATGATTCACAGTGTGTTGAGTATGTCATCTATGTGGGGATTATTATTGTGGTAAACCACTTAAACTGAAATACCAGACTGTGGTAGCATTATGAACCAGGGTTTACACATAGTTCGATACATACCACACTGTGGTATATGTGTACCACTCTGTGTTCAGTATGCCAATAATGTGGTACACTATGTGATCTCAAATCCCACACCGTGACAACGCTGTGACCACATGGTTATCACATTGTTTACGCACATAGTTAACTATGTGAACACACTGTCGTAACACTATACCACACTGTGGTATATGTGTGCCACTCTGTGTTTGGTATGCCAGTTATGTGGTGTACTATGTGATCTCAAATCCCACACCGTGACAACGCTGTGACCACATGGTTATCACATTGTTTACGCACATAGTTAACTATGTGAACACACTGTCGTAACACTATACCACACTGTGGTATATGTGTGCCACTCTGTGTTCGGTATGCCAGTTATGTGGTACACTATGTGATCGCAAATACCACACTGTGACAACGCTGTGACCACATGGTTAACACATTACTTACACATAGTCAACTATGTGAACACACTGTGGTAACACTGTGTTTGTTCCATAAGGGCTAATTTAAGCAAAAATATTGTTTTTGCCTATGAATAAAAAAATAAAGCTCCAAGATTTCTAATTTATGGTGAACATATTCTTTTCAATGTCCTCAACAATAATATTGAAGCAAAAATTCGGTTTCATAATTATTTATGTATTTTATTTCTTATTGAATTTCTTATGTATTTCTTTGTTTTTACGTTTTGTTTTTGTTCTTTTTTCGTCAACTTTTTGTAAACTTTTTAAAGCATAATCAGGGTAAAATTAATCATTATCAGCCATTGAAAGTAGAAATAATTACTTTCATATGAATTAATTGCAAAAACACAATTGACATTGGATTTGTACACAAAATCACGTTTTGGAGCAATTATTGGGTCGACAATTTTTTTTTCAAAGGGATGTGGCTTCAAATCGGTATGCCCGGGAGCAAGAAATTTGGTCTCAAAAGTTGCGCGATAATTGAACAAAAAAAGTCATAAAATGTCGCGGCGAGAGCATCACGCGTTTGCAGAATACTCACGCGAAACGTCGTGGGACAAAATGCCCCCCCCCCCCCTCCGAATTTCCCTCCCCCCCCCCCCCCCCCCTCGGAATAGGGTTAAAGCGTAAACAGAATGGAAGTACAGGAGTGATGGCGTAATCACCGCGCAGTTATATTTTGCATATTGCCATACTTTATTACCAATATTTCTGTTTCATGAAAGTATATGAAATATACAATTTTATAACGTCCTAATCCATTCATTTCATATTTTTGCCTAACCTTGATAAAACTTGTACCATTCTGTAAATTTAGTGTGGCTATAAATATTAGATTTAATTTGAAAAAACTTATAAACAACTTCACTTTAACAAGAGACTGAGGTTATATTTTTTTTCTTTTTTACACAAAGACATGCTGGTATATCAATAGATTGAAGCTACTTGTTACAATGTTTCTAATGATATCGTTTAATCACCCGAATACCACGTAGAAAATAGACAGGCTGAGCTCAAGAACATGAGTGTACGTCAATCTCCGGGCATGAGCAAACTAGACTGCCCCTATTTTGTAACTTTAACAAAGAGAAAACAACATAATCACATCTCACCTAGGCACACGATGGCAGCAACCACCAAATGGTACCTCATGTCTGTTCCTTTCTCCTGCACGATTAAAGACGATACCTACATTGGGAATGAAAACCTATGATGATAAAATGCCGGTGCAAATTATGCGAGATATGGAGGACATTTCACGGCCGAACCAGGCGGATCTGAGGCCTGCTTATGGGGAACCCGAAGCAAAGAGGAACACGGGGTAGAGCGAAACATCCCTATCTGTTGTCTTATAAGCTCATGCACCAAGAATCCGTTTGGGAGGCTGCATAGTTTGTTATCAGTCGTACAAATAAGTTATTTTATGTGTGCTTTTACGGCAAATGTCTGGTTTTTTTTATTTTACTAAACCAATAATTGATAGATATCCCTTAAATCAACCTGCTTATCTGAATTATCTCGAACACCTTATCAAAGATGGTTGACCTACACTTCCTTGAAACATGTTGTCAGGGCTTTCAAAAATTAGCCCAAGTCACGATTGCCGGGAGAAATTTCACAGTGGTCATGACAAAGTTGATGGCGCAAGGTGGAACGTGTTAGACAATGAGTTTGAGGGTAATATGCAGTTTCACAGGCCAGTGGTACGTTTCCTGGCTCGAGGCCAATTGCGCCGCCCGGGCAGTTGGGCCGCACGCACCTCTGCCTCGCTAAGCTGTAGCTGCACTTCCTATAATTTTTAGCTGCTGGACTGAATTACTTACCTGCAAGACGCGGAGTCTCGACCCCGTGCTTATAGCTATGTCTTTAATCACTAAGTGGGGTTGGTCACGAGACGTGACCGTTCACGGAAATGGCACACAATTCCTTGAAATAGGCCTATGCATCATAGATAATTTGTTTTTCTGTAGGATACAGATAGAACACATTGAAAATGTTTAAAGTGGAAACTCACAACACGTAAAAAATAATATAGGCGCAGATAATATATGATAATTTCAAAAACATTCAAAACTATGTTAGAATGTACAATGCCATGGTGCAGCAAAACTATGAAAGAATGTACAATGCCATGGTGCAGCAATTTAACAGTGAGTATACCCTGGTTTTCACGTTGAAACCAACCTCTATAGGAGAAGCGTTTCACTTTTGACCCTTTCCGTATCTTCTTCGCCACGAGCGTCCGCGGCAATAAGGAATTTTCATACTTTTTAAAGTTCAGAGTATTTGATAGACCATTTGAGGCTAAATTTTACTGTCATTTGTTAGAAGTAGTCTTAAGGTAACATCATGACCCAAATGATTATGCAGCACCTCCATCCCGCCCCACCCTTACACACACACACACACACACACACACACAAGTAAAGTACGTATAAGAATACTAAAATACCATATACCAGCTGGTAATGGTCTTTTGGGAAATTCAATCAATACGTTTCAACGATGTAGCTGTGACGTTACTTGCACATTTTTCATGCTGGTTCATATACAAAAAAAAATAATTGAATCTTAAAATACTCAAAGACAAAAGGAGAGAGGTAAATACCTATTGTAAAAATAGATTTATCCTTGGAAAGTTCAATTCAATTTAAAAAATCGTATTTCATTCAATCGGTTAAAAAAGCATTCAGACGTAGTTGTGTATATGCATACATTCAAATTGACAACACAAATATAATAGCATGTGGAGACAGCATGAAGGAAAACAAAGTTCAAGAACAGATGGCATCACCTGTGCATCTACATCAAAAGTCAAATAAAGCTCTACAAATACTTAAAAACTAACCAAAAATACATAAAGAGAAATACAATAGACACTCCTTAAGAAAAAGAAAAAGAACACAATGTAATACCTGAAAACGTGAATCACATATTGTTTTTCAGTAGTAATAGATCTTCGCAAAAAACAACAACACACATTTAAAGATGGACTCAATTTGATTTAAAGACGTAAGATATTCCAAATTTGTGGTTTTTCATTTAAAAGAGACTATGACAACATTTGTTTTTATTAACAGTTAAATGATAATTCAGAGGATTTCTCACATAATATGAATGGGTTGCTTTTTTCAACTGAAGCAAAGAAAGTTCACCCTCATAAACATAAGGATTGAGAGAATGCAGCAATATTAGTAGAACACATCTGAAAGTTTGAGGAAAATTGGGCAATCGATGCAAATTTTTTGCGTTGGAACCGCTGGATGAGGACTCTACTAAGGCTCGTGATGTCATATGAGTACACTGAACAGTATAAAGAAAATGTAAAGAAAATTCAACATATTTTCACTTTTTTCGCATAATAAAAGAGCACTTGACTTGCCTCTTTCTAAAGGCAATGGAAATAATATTACCCATAACATACGTCAGTAATGAGTCAAGGGAATGTGTACTTTTTTCAAAAGATGAAATTTTGTGAAATTCTCTTTATATTTTCCTTGTATTATTGTACGCATGTGACATCATACACTGTAGTAGTCTTCTCATCCAGCAGTGACTGCACAAAAACTTCAAAAATTCATAACTTTTGAACGGATTGTCCGATTTTCCTCAAACTTTCAATGATGTGTTCTACTAATATTGCTACATTCTCTAAATCCTTATGTTAATAAAGGTGAACTTGTCCTTTAAATCATAAATACATAAATACAGAATACTATAATAATTCAGATAAAGACATAAATTAACATTATACTTCGTTAAAAAAATAGTAAAGGCAAGTTGTTTGGCGTGACAATATTCTTACAGCTTTCTTTTGGAGACTAAATAGTCTGATCATAGAATAATTTTATGTGTCAGCCCAATTAACTCTGCAATATTGCAGTTGACTTGATATGATGGCATGCTAAATCATAGGCAAAATGATACGGAAAAATATTTCAGTTCATATGAGGTGCAAATACACTGGATATTCTATTACAAAACAAATCGATATTTTCATGCCATCATAATTCATTATCAATACTACTCAGAAAGGACAGAGAACTCGTAATTCTTGTATTATCATGTTCACACGAACTACCAAATTTTCTTTATCAACTTTCTTGTTAGCTTTCATAACAGGGACTGCACAACAGGGCTTATTCCCTTTCCTATTCCAACTGCAAGTACCCTAAATATATCTTTTCCTTATAACTTTTAAAAAGAAAATGCATCCTGTTAGCAATGAAACTATTTCTATAATGAATTCATTGACAACAAAATGTTGCTCGAAGTTGAAAATAAAATGAAGTTCGTGTCTAAAAGGTTAGAATATATGAAGAGTTTGTTCGCAAAAACCGATAAGTCCATATTTGCCAAATGGAGATATTTGCGATTAAAGGTCAAGAAAAATAAAGAGAATAATAAGAAAATCTTTGCTTCTTTTGACCATAACTTCAAAAATGTACCTTCGTATGTAGTGACCAATATATCATTTAAAAGGTATTATTTTGTACTTTATGACAGAGACCGTACTTCAAAATCTTAAAAAATGGACTTATCGGTTTTTGCGAACAAACTCTTCATATATATCAACAGTTCAACAGCAATTTCTTTTTATTCTCCGGGTTTACGCTAAACGTAATCAGTAATTAATCGCTTTTGAATGATCATTTTATCACTTTTACGTCGCAATGTCCTCTTTTAAGGATTTTATACGGTGGATACGACTTTTAGAATGGAAAGCAAGATGTTCGCGATAACACTCACCTATAACTCAAGTTCTCTGTAGAAGGAACAGCAACCACTGAACACACCAGTAATATGGACACTCTGCGAAGAGGACTGCTGCTTTTATATAACCCATGTCATTCGGGTTACGCCATTTCCTGACCCACTTCATCTGACACACTCTTTCTGACACACTTTTTTGCCATTCATTTTGTACACGGGGCAGTTTTCATGAGACGGCCTCTGTATTGGCTACTGTGCTAATGAATATTCAACAGCCTTACGATTTTTTTTTTCATAATGAGTCACTCGGTCTGATTCTGTGTCTGTGATTGGCTTTTAGCTATTGAATATCTAATAGTTATCGGCCAGCTACCTAGAGTGATAAACACGTTGCTGTTCAGCAAATCACGTACGACTAACATGTTAGCGAGAGTGTCGAGCAACGCACGGCCAACCGGCCGACGGCCGTGGGCCACCTCCAAGGGATCAATGATAGAAAGTGTGCACGTTCCCAGTCGATAGGGTATTTATATCACGCACATACATTTGAACAACTGACGTTGGTCAAAGCTTTATGTCGCATCTATTGTTAGATTGAAGGAAACATTGATAAACTGATGATATTTATTTGATATATCAGACCCATCCGGACTAAAAACTTGCAAAATTTACTACATACCTTCTCGTGGAGTGCCTCACGTCATAATCGGTCTGTACGGGATCGAAAGTCCTGCAAGCTGCTGCTCTCATTGCTGTGACGCGTTTCCCCCTCACTTCTTTACACTCGGATCGTTGTTTTTTCAGTGCTTTGTAACATTATGCTGATCTCTACGTGTAATGTACATGCCCTGTCGAGTACCGGTAGTCTTTGGACGTGCTATTTGCAATTGCAGTTCATTATCTGTAAAAAGCTTGTACTTCCAAATAATAGATTAGTTAACACGTTGAACGCCACTTAAAAGAGGAATTCCACCCTAGAAATAAATAAATTTTAAAAGAAAGAAAAACATTTTTGTGCAGAACAAAGCAAAAATGACAAAAATCGGATAAGAAATGAGGAAGACATGACATTTTTGAAATTTCCCTTTTTTCCCCTTATGAATATTCAAATGAGCGAGTTGATGATGTCATTCCCTCACAATTTTTCATGTATATTATATATGAAAGTCAGAAAAAATTGTTTTTAGCTAATACGGGTAAGAGCACTTTCCAATACTATAGTATATCAGAATTAACATTTGTTCTTACTTATTTTGGGTGGTTATAAGGCAAGTTTTAAAATTCATAGAGCTGAAACATGATATTTTTGTCATTTCTGTATATAAAATGAATAAGAAATTGTGAGGGCATGACATCATCAACTTGCTCATTTGAATATTCATAAAGACTGGTCAAGAAGTGTTTTCCGAAAAATTGTGAAATTTCAAAATATAACTTCTGAGTTCTTATCCGATTTTGATCATTTTTGCACTGTTTGTAGGCAATTTTTCCCTCTTTTTTAATGAAATTAATAAAATTCTGGAGTGGATTTCTTCTTTCATGTACATTAGGCCCTATGTGGTGATTGTATAACCCTTTCTTACAAAAATGTTCAGTGATACGCAGTTGGTCTCTGTATGGTATACTGACACTGTGTCTGTATCTACAGACTTTGAATCGTGATTTCTGTTATTTTTAAGTAATCCTTCAGCGCGTCCTTTCTACTGATAGCCCGTTTTAGACCAAATAGACCCAGATATGATAAACATGAATAGCACATCTACCTAGCGGTCCTAGGATAACTTACACTCAAAAGTAACACCAACTCTCTCCAACTTAGTCTCTGGTAGTCTGTACACTGTCTACACTACGTACAGAGTTCGTGCGTCATTAATAACACTAATGCCTGGCATGTGGGACTGAGTTGAAAAGTAGGCGAATAATTTCTACACCATTTGTGGATATATTCTTCGTCTTCGTTTCCAGCTTTTAACATTGCATCATACTATACTTTGTACTACATTTGACGATTCCTGCGGGTGAATTGTGTGCGTATGTCGTCAATTTGTTTGCCATTTCACTCACCGACTGCCGTACTGCCATCATCCAGGGACGTCTTGCACTGCGTGCGTGCGCTTCTACTTTGGTCTCACCTAGTACCTCCCTGCACCCATCACACGTGCAGTGTATGTAGCGCGCAATTTAAGCAGCTGAAAAAAAAAAAAAGAAAAAAAAAAAAGGGTACTGGGAGCGCACGTAGTAGCAAGGCCTAGACGTGGATGAGGTTAGAAATTGCCGCGCGCCTCCAGCTCACCAGCTCCTGGCCGCCTCTTATTGGCCGGCCTTGAGCGCGACGTTCGACAAGCCATACCATAGTCTTGAATATTCATTAGCACAGTAGCCAATAACAGAGGCCGTCTCATGAAAACTGCCCCGTGTACAAAGTGAATGGCAAAAAAAGTGTGTCAGAAAGAGTGTGTCAGATAAAGTGGGTCAGGAAATGGCGTAACCCATGTTATTCCAAGGTTCTGTTCAACAAAGGGCGTTCGTGATATTTTTTTTTTTTTCTGTGGGGATGGGGTGAGGAAGAGAAGGCGCGGTATTGGTAGGAATGGAAAGTACTGGTAGGTCGTTGCGTTGTTTGCTCATGACTCCGATCTCATGACTCCGATCCGACTCCGATGATACCTGTACTATTACGTGCTTCATTTGTTCCAAAGCTTAATTTCTAGCTTCAATCACCTAAGATGGAGGGCCGGGAGTCAGCGTGAAGTGACAAGGAAAATTACAAATAAAAAAGTAGAGCCCGTTTGTCGACACATGAATGGTTGGTCGGTGAATGGATTGATGAACAAAAGAAAGCAATGTATAAAATGAGAAATATTACGACCATCATTCTATATCGTATATTTCAATCAAATATATAAAATATGAAGGACCACAATTTGAACTTTGACCCACGAAAAAGGTCAGGCTGGCTTCCTTTCCCAATTGCGCAAGTTTTCCAAGTTGATGATCATCATTTTACATTATTATTAGCTGTTAAAGTACTGTATGCGTAATATTCGTACAAATGAAGAGGAAAATGTAAGGAGTTAACAAAATTAATAATTACTGAAAAATACACAGTCTCATAGACAAATTCACTGAAACAGTTAATCCACAAGCTCCCTGAAAATATCAAATAAAAAATCAACATCTATTTTCGAAATAATTTTCGAATATTTTCAAGTAGGTTATAAAATGGCATTTCATGAAAACAAGAAAAGTATATTGTTAATCTATATGTAGTGTTTGAGTACTTGATTTGAAATTTGGTAGGAATGATTATTATGCTATGTATATTATGTACGAGTATATAGAACTGCAGGTCTACTCTATCTTTTGATACTCTAAATCAGTTGTTTTTATTTTCTGTTGTTATCATTTATTTGTAATTAGTTGTTGATGGAATATTGTTTTTTGAAAGAGAATTGAATATGGACTATATTTACAAGAAAGAAGGCTCACATTTTTGCATATGTTTAATTAGAATGTTTATTGTATCGTATTGTTTTGTTTCTTTGTACATAAAGAACACGCAATTAAGCCGCTAGGCTGCTATGTATTTTTCTTTTCATGAAATAAACCAATATCTATCTATCTATCTATCTATCTATCTATCTATCCATCTATAAAGTGTGTGTGTTTTGTTGTTGTTTGCCTATTGCATGTGCATGTTTCTTGATTTTCCTTCATTAGAAAATTTCGCTTCCTGACCAACCTTTTTTTTAACCTACAAATTCAAGCTTACTTCCGTCTTCTCATATTGCATATTAAAGTCGTTTGATAAATAGAGCAAAACTAGGTTCAACTTACACATACAAAGCTTGACATATGAATTTACCGTTAAGCATTTGAAATAGTGGTAGGAAGATATGATGCTAATGATATAGGCTAAAGCATACTGTAGACAACACTTGCTTCAAAGTACAAGAAAATATTAACATAGAATAACATGACAAATGTTACGGTACACTGTTCATAGAACCATGAGCAGCAACGACGAAAGTCAACTCTGCGCATGCGTAGGCTGCTCATGCGGCATTGTATGAACAAAAGTGTACATGCTGCACCTATACATACTTCAAATAAAATGTTAGTGTACCGGATTTCGCTGTGGTATTAATAGCCGTGACTGAAGTCGTGGCAGAGAGCTTCATGATTTGCAAGCATAAACCTTGTTTTGTTTACTCAAGCAGGTCCCGATATGAATATTTTTGAAAGTATACATAGAATTAGAAAGAGAATCTCCAGGTCACATGCAAATCAAGTGATTGACCTCATTCCAATTGAATAATGATACTTAATTATATTTCCATGTGAGTGTATTATATATAATATATAATATAATAATCTTTGTTAAAAGAAGACGAGAATAACTGTAAAACAGGATGCAAGAGACGAGGAGTAGTTATGGTGATATCGACGTTGGACGAACTACCATTTGAGTATATGAATATAAGAACGACCCAAGTCCATGGAAGATCATTTCGAGTAAACTAAAAAAAACTTCATATCTTTTTTATTTGTCCAATAATATTCTATTTAACTGTGATGGGAAGGCAACATTATATATACAAATTAGAACATATATTATTATGACAATTAACATTTACATTAATTGTGGAGAGGCCATTTTGTGTGGTGGACTTGGGTCGTTCTTTGATTCATATGGACTTGGGTCGTTCTTTGATTCATATACATGATATTCTGCTATAGAGATGGGAGAAGGATGAGAGAGGGCGCTATTATATGAATGTAAGAATGACCCAAGTCCTTCATTCTTACATTAATATAAGATTTAACTCATTCATTTCAGGCACTTCCGGAGGTAATTAGGATTTATCATTTACACACAAGATGAGTCCATGCATAAGCTACAATTTCCCATGTCAAACTGAATTTGGCCAAAAATTAGACTTGGGTCGTTCTTATGTTCATATACTCATTTGTTTACTTAACTTCAACTTCCAACCACACGTAAATAAGTTTTGCGGCTTGACTTGCGGGGAAACAAATTTACTCCCCGGAGCTCTCCGCAGTTGGTCCGCACCTGACAGTATCTAGCGCGTAGTTGCCCGGAGGACCGGTGCTCACGCAAGTCCGATTTAACCGCAGCCAAGTTTTGAGCATGACCAAGACTTTTTTCGGGTGAGTCGCGGGAATGCCCGTAGAGGTCCACGCAGAACGCCAGTAGGAGGCCCTTGGCGGCAGCACTTCCCAGGCAACTCCTACGCAGGTACTTCGCAGTCCCGCATGCAGCCAAGATAATGAAATTCTGTGGGATTTCAGCCATTCCATTTGAGGAATTTCTTCACTGAGTTGTCAGCCCCCACGCGACTGGTACAAAGGTAACACAGTATACTCGCAAGTATAATTTAAGTAGAACGCGTCCAGCAAGTAAGACACATGCGCTGACTCACTCAAATCTTTTTCCGCCCTCAGGAATGTCCGGTATGCTAGAAAATCCCTACACGTAACAAGCCCGAGTAGCTTGCCCGGAAAGGTGTGACAGGGCCTAAACACGGTTGCGGGTAAAAATATATGTGTGCGCATCTCCGGGCGACTACTTTTGAGATAGTAACATGCTAGGTACTAGCTGTCATGTGCGGATCATCTATACGGGGACCTCCGGGTAGTCAAAAATGCTCTTTGCAAGTATCACGCAAGGCTTGCCCGGAAAGGTGTGACACGGCCTTTGGGAACACACACACACAAAAAAAACATAAGTTAACAGCTGCTAGCCAACCGCAGCGTAGGGGCTATGTACAAGAAGTACGGGGCAAGAATAAAATCAAAACGCATTACTGAACGCGTGACTCTCCTCAATGCTGATTCAAATCTCAAAGCACAAAGCAACAATTAACTGTTGATCATGATATCATTATTATCTTTATAGGTTTTCCCGGTCAATTTCAAACTTTTGTCATTCAAATTCATTTAACATGCATTCAAATTTACATGCATGTATGCTGACAATACCCAAACACTAACCACATAATGGTAATGCATCAATTTGAAGACAACTGACACACAATGACATCACATCCCGCAAAAAGTAAACCAATAAGATAGCAATAAACAACAAATAAAACGTATACAATGTTCATGCTATCAGTTTCAATATAGGCCTAGTCGAAATTGCTTCTTTTTCCGAAGGTGTCAACCAACCTTCCGTATCATGCTCGTCTGTAGGCATATGGCTAAATTTCTGTTTGTTTGTTTATTTGTTTCATTTTCAATCAAGAAGATGGCTGCAATACCTGGTCTTCTATGGGGTCCAGCTGGATATTAGGTGGGACCACTTCACCGGGTTAAACACTCTGCTCTTTGGGATAAATAAATGAAGTGGGATCTTTTATGTACATGAGTTGTGACTCTCTCACACATGGGACCTCCATGTTATGTCCTATCCGAGGAACGTGTGCCTGTGTATTCCTTTTCGTGAAGCCCGAGTTCATTTTTTTTTTCCAGTGATCGGGTGGACTTCTATACTCGTTTAATAACCTTCATCATAGGTGAATTTGTAATGATTATTGACAAATGTTATCCTTTGCTATCTATGTATCATTCCTTCAAACGTATGTCGAATCTATATTTTTTTTTTGTACATTCTGTTGAAAGAAGTGAAAATAAAACCTTTGAATTGAATTGAATAGATCCCAATATATTCAAAGCTAAATGAAAAAGACACACATACACGGCCCCAAACTAACTAAAACCAGGACTGCTTAAATTGAATGCACTTATTTGGAACATGGTTTTGCCCCTAAGAAACATTTAACACTCATTCACGAGATATATATACATATATATATATATATATATATATATATATATATATATATATCACTTAACCCCTGATCCCAACCCCTTAACGCCATGGCTTACATCAAACTTCAAAACATGAAAACACAATAAAATTCCAATATAATCATCCAACCATTGAGTTCATTTATAAATATATTCATACATCAACTAATATCAAAAATTGAAAAAAAAATACAAATTCAATTAAATCTAGCAGATTCCTGGATTTCCACCCGACCCCCAACCCTAAACCTTTGACCTCTTAAACCATGTTCATCATCGTCGTCAGCATAAAAATGAGGCACATGCGTATTATATTATAATCATCTTCACTTCGAACATTATCCACTCATATTCATTCAAAATCACGACATTACTCCCTAACTGGCTTCTTGGAATTCCTTCATGACATAATACTGTTACAATCTACTCTATCGTGTTAATTAAATCTATTCTCACATCCAATTATAATTTCCCATTATCATTAATCATTATAATTTATACTATCATTACTAATCTTATTTCTATCATATGACTGTCTTTATGTAAACAATTACCATAGTATCATAACCATGCAACTTGATGCCTACATAACATCACTTAATATAGGTTTTCCCATTCATTTTTTCATTTTTCATTCAATTTCACAAATTTTTACTTCAATTTCGTCGTTGGATGTCGGGAATAGGCCAATCTTACTTTCAAATTCGTCTTTCGTCGTTCATTTTCAAATAAAGTCCATTTGATTTAGTCATTTAGCATTCATTTTCGTCATTTACAGTTCAAATTCCTCAGTCTCACTCGCAGCACTCAAAACAACAGGATCGATTTCGTCTTTTGTCAGTCATTTTCATTTTCATTAATATTCGTCTCATATCTCTATCCGGAGTGATTTCCCAGTCATTCATGTATTTTTTTTTTCTGTAGCCGTTCACATTTAACAACAGGAGCTTTAACATACATACAAGTGCCCCCCCCCCCCCACATACACACACACACACACACACACAGAACCACAGATACAGACACACACACAAGCAATCCGAGTATACATTGATACAAACAGACGTACCGTCTCGCATAAGAAAACAAGGCAAACATGATTAAAGACAAAATTTTAAGTGTAGATTTATTGCAGCCTGTTTAATGTCAAAGTGTGTATTGTCTAAGCAAATGGTTAGGGAACAATGTTAACGATACAATTTACGAGAGAAAGTGAAAATATGTAGGCCTAAAGTTGGTTCACCCTCAAAATAAAGAATCGACAACATCTGGCTAATTTGAATGAAAAATTCATGAAATCGTGTGAGCAAAAACGAATTTGATCTTCACATTCTGCGGTCCGTCAGTGGGAGCAATGAATTTGAATGACAATTGACGATTTTGATTGCTATGTCTTCGAAATAATGTTTGACGAATAACGAATTACAATGACAATTGACGAAATTGAAGTTAGGATTTGCGTTCCACGTGCTTCTGGGGACGAAATTGAATAATACATGTTTGAAACTGAATGACAAAAGTGCGAAAATGGACGGGAAAACCTACACAAAAAAAAAAAATATGAACGAAATAGATGGTTCACATCATTAGCTATTGCCTAAATAACTTTACAGCAGTGTTTGATAATTCAAATTTTGATCGAACGAAATATCCGTAATCATATAAAACACTACTAAAATTGCTTACTCTTCATGATCTTATCAACCCGAAATAAGTCACAAACGACTTATTTATTTGGTGTGTTATTTTACGAAGTTTTTTTTTCCTTACATTGTGTGATACCTAATCAATTTACTTTATCTAATTTAATTTGATACTTAGTTAATACTTAATTAATACTTAATTTAATCTAAGTGTTATATTAGTACAAAACAGCTATCAAAAATTTCAAAAATGCAGGCCGTCCGTAGTGCTTGACATCCATGCCAATTAAATGGACTAAAATTATAGATGACAGCTAACAATAACATTAAATATGTACAAAATGATCGACGCTAATAAACGGAAGTTTATTAATTTTACGAGCAAAAAATCTCTGATAATGGACTGTTGTGTCCAACCCATCTACATAGCCAAACAACGGAAATATACAACTGTAATACAAGCCGACGCATTAAACATGTCATTGTTGCAACGTTTATTTCGTACCATTGAATCGAATTCGGCAACCGTCAAGGCCCTGGCACACCTTTCCGGGTAAGCTTGTTCGGGCTTGTTGCGAGTTGGGGTTTTCCAGCACGGAGGAAAATTTTCTACGGGCGAACAAGGATGTTGGCGAGTTCCGTAATTGCGTCTTTGGTCTTTATACCTGCTAGACGCGTGCTAGTTACGTGCTGCTTGCGTGTATTCCGTGTGATCTGCGTGAGAGCTTCGAAACCGATCCGTTTTCAGTTACGAGTGACATAGGGGTCTGCGAAGTACCTGCGTTACATTTGCGAAGTACCCTCGTATGAGTTACCTGCGAGGTGCTGCCACTAAGGGCCTCCTACTGGCGTTCTACGTGTACCTATGCGAGCAAACCCCCGCGACTCACCCGGAACGAGTTTTGAGCATGCACATGCTCAAGGCCTTTTCACACCATGTCTGGGAGAGCACTGCGGGTTGATATGCAGGGACAAAATTTTGCTACCCAGACCTCACAGCAGTTCGCCCGCATCTGACAGTACATACCGTGTATCTCGCCCGCAGTTGCCTGGAGGTGCGCACGCAAGTTCAATTCACCTGCAGCCAAGTTTTGAGCATGATCGAAAACTTTTCCGGGCGAGTCGAGGGGATTGCCCGCAGAGGTCCACGCTGAACACCGGTAGGAGGCCCGTAGCTGCTGCAAGTCGCAGGTAGTTGACAAACTTGAAGTCCGTAGGTTACCCGTGGATCTATGCTTTTGTGCCAGAAACACGTGTCATCTGCATGACATTCTGTGAGACATCTGCCATATCAAATTCCTTCTGAAGAATTCCTCCACCCATGGGCCTATACGCAGGTCAAACGGAATGGAAATAAGTAGAACGTAAGTAGCTCGGGTCCAGCATGTACAGACGCATGAGAAACTCGTCCAAATCCTTGTCCGCCTGCAAAATTTGTCCTGCGTGCTCGAAAATCCCCGCACGCATCAAACCCGCGTATGTTGCCCGGAAAGATATGACAGGGCCAAAACTTGGCTGCGGGTAAAGGGAATTATGTATCGCGGGCGCAACTCCTGGCAACTACCGGGTGAGATACGTGGTAGGTACTGCCATGTGAGGGCCATCTGCGGGAATCTCCGGGTAGCAAAAATTGTTCTTCGCAAGTCGCAAGCAAGGCTTGCCCGGAGAGGTGTGACACGGCCTTTGGCCTTTAGCACTTTACATTACACTTTGCCTTTTGCAAAGGCAGCTCGCTTGCACGCAGAGAGCATTGGACTCGCACACACAGACCGGCGAGCTGCGAGAGTAGCGAGCGCCTTTTCAAAAGCAACGACACTGACAATGAGCCCCATGCATGATTGATATATTGTGCTAATGTATTTGCATTATTCACATCGAACAATGAAAACGCCAGAACAGCAGGGAAAGGTAAGAGATTGTTCCATTCATATTAGAGGGGGATATTTTAAAAGTATATGTAATAAGTTTCAATCAGGCATCGTGCATTTTTTTTTAAGAATTAGTTTTAACATTATCGTTCTTTGGAAAATGTGTTAAACACTCAGCAAAAAAAAAAAAAAAAAGTATAGCACATCAGAACTGATCACCAGTCGCTCGTAAGTTGCTCATAACTTTACGAACAGCTTTATGAAACAGGGCCCTGGTACGTAATAGAAAGGGAGATTTCATGCATGAGTGAACACATATATTTTTGTCTTTCAAGACACAAAAGTAAAAATTGCAAAAAAATGACATTTTGTCATTCATTTACAAATGCCCTTCAAGATAGCAATGAAAACAAAAGACCCATTTAACACCAATGAGAGACATAAATGAAATAACAAAAATAAGTTTTCGTCCCTTGTATCCCTATATCCTCAAACACGAACAAAGTGGGAAACTAAAGGGGAAAATTAAGAGTTTTCTGTCAAATCTAAGTTGAAAATACGCAGGGAGTAATGAATGATAAATGGACAGTCTTTCTTTATTTCTCTCTTTTGATGAAGGAATTTAAGGATTCATGAGACAATTCCAAGAAGCAAATATCATTTTCAGACTTCTTAATTTGAAATAACATTAAATTTGAAATTTCTTCCATTTTTAAAAATATATTATCCTATTTCATGCCATTTGAATTTGGATTTGACAGAAGATTCATTTTCTTTCTTATTTTTCGCATTTCTTTATCTTTGCGGGCTACAAAGTCATCGTAGGAATCATAGGATGATTTTTCAAACTTGATTTGTATTTCTTGTTTTATGTTTTGGATTGTCTTTTGTTATTATTGTCACATAGAAGAGCACATACGCATGAATGTCAACTTTTCTATTTTTGCAATTTTTACATTTGTGCTGCTGCTGCTTTGAAAGAGAAAAATTAATGTGTTCACTCATGTGTAAAGTTTTTTTTTTTTTTTCTTGACCTACCAGGTTGATAGCCAATTCAATTACCTTTAACATGGTATATAAAACATTAATATTTAGCGAAATTTTCTATGAGAAATATGAGCTTGAAAAAGTGTTTACGTTCTTTTTGGCTGTTTGATTATGACTGTTTTGATAGCCTATCAGATTATTATATTCTTACAGGTTCACACAAAAACAACCTCTCATAGACATATATTAGTAGAGCAGATAAGCCCTCAAAATCACGTGAATTGTGCAAAATTTGACTAAAGCATGAAACTTTCACCAGTGTTATTACATACCATAAGATTTATTTTAAGATCGGGAGGTAAGTCTGATTTGACCTCTGATGACCTCCAGAGGTCAATGTACTTTAGATATCAGAAAATCGATGTTTTTAGACATTTGCAAATGATATATGTGGTTATGTTGCACTAAACAGACATTTATACCACAAAGAAATCATTTCCAGATTCAACAGAGCACTGACAGGTTTTTACCTTTGACCTCTGATGACCTCCAGAGGTCAATGAACTTTAAATATCAAAATATCGATGTTTTTAGACATTTGTGAATGATATATGTGGTTATGATTCACTAAACAGGCATCTATACTTCAGGGAAACCATTTTCTGATTCCACAGAGCATTGACAGGTTTTAACCTTTGACCTCTGATGACCTTTGGAGGTCAATGACCTCAAAATATTATATTGATCTGTGATGTCATTGGTTAATGGTAACCATTGTTAAGATGTACAAAACAAGCATATCTGTCTTACAATGAAATTGTCTTCATATTCTAAAGAGCAGACAGGTTTCTACCTTTGACCTCTGATGACCTTGAGAGGTCAATGACCTCAGAATATCAGAATATTGAAGTATGACATCATTGGTGAAAGGTCAAACATGGTAAAGATGTACAAAACAAGCATATCTGTGTACAATGACATCATCTTCATATTCCAAGGCACACAGACGAGTTTCTGCCTTGGACCTCTGATGATCTTGAGAGGTCAATGACCTCAAAGTATCAGAATAGTTTGGCATCATCAATGGTAAACATGATGATGTTTTAGAGAGCACTCGTAGGCCCTGTTTATTAACGAGCCATTACCGTTCACCTATGAAAATCACACAAGGTCAAATACCTCGAATGAAATGTGAGGATGTTAATATTGATATTGCGATAGTTAATAGTTAATAATTGTTTATAATGTAGGGCTTACAAACCATGCATTTCTGTTACCAAAAAAGTGGCCACTCATTCCGCAGAACTTTTCAGGTAATTATCTAAGTCGGGTATGTGCACAGAGCAAGGGGTGTCGATCTGTTTTCACGTGGGGGGGGGGGGGACTTGGAAAATATGTAAAAGCATTAAGTTCATGGTGCAAAGGAATGAAGCGGAGGGGGAGGATGTGGGTGGGGGATTGGATTTTTGCAGGTTTAGACCTGAAATCAGTGATTCAGTGTAGCTCTTGTTTAATGTGTGCGTCATCACTTATACGGAAGTTGATGGGGTGTGGGCGCATCTCACCTACCCTCCTCCCAAAGACGAAGTTTTTTTAGTTTTTTTTTTTTTTAAGAATCTGATGCATACGTTTTGGGGAATATTTGGAAAATTATGGATCACCAAGGTGTACCAAGTCTATATGGATGGGAACCCAGCAAGCGCAGCGTTGCAATGGCGAGGGTAGGGTATTCCACTCCCATTCGACAGAGCTCTTGTATTTTGAGAAATGAGATTCAACGACCTGGCACACAGGCACTTTTGAAGGAATACCTCGAAATTGTATCAAAAAGGTGTAGTAAGTCAGCCATCTATATGGAGGAAGACCAATCGACAGAAGGATGTGGGTGGAGGTATCCCCCTCCCACATTATGGAGCTTTTGCATTCTTTTGTTTGCAATTCAATGATCTCGTGCCACTCTTGGTTGAACTACCATTTTGAAAAAAAAAAAAGTCCATACCCAAATGTGTAGCCATAATCAATGCATGGAGGAGAGGTTGATACAGCGAGAGGAGGGTATGAAAGGGGCTGTCCCCCAATCCTTCCCATGCGAGGGAGCCTTTGCAGTAAGAATAGAAATGTAAAAAAAAAAAAATCTAGTATACACATTTATGATGGAATATTTGGGAAATTATCAGTAAAAGGAGTGTACCAAATCTAAGGGTAAAAACCGAGGAGGGATTGTTAATTGAAAGATACACTACCCCCTCCAACAAGAGGGATTTTTTTTTAATATGTCGGAACTGAAATTAAAGACCTAGTACATACTTTGTGATGATATAGAAAAAAAAATGGGACAAAAGAACTGAGCGTATATGGAAGGGGACATAACGAAAGATAGTGTGGGGGACGGGGTATGCAAAGGAGATTCTGCCTTTTAATCTGGTGCATACTATAGCTGAAATGTTCAGTGACAATTCATTTTCTGTCAAAAAAGTGAAGAAAAAAAATCTCAATCTCAGGAAATACTTGGAGGCAAAGTTTTATGTCCCCACCATTCCCCCTCCCATATTTTCTCGGGAGGCGGGGCAAATGCCTCTTGCCCTCCAAAATGAACAATCGTGCATATATAGGAAAGCCTTTTCATCTTTGGAATTCAAATAAAAATATCTCTTAAAAACATTTTTCATAGAATAAGGGAAATTATCATTCCCCAAAGTATGTTATATCTGTGGAAGGAACAAAGCAGGGGGAAGGAGTCTATCGAAAGGAGATATCCCCTCTCACAGAAGGGAGATTTTCCATTTCAGAATTAAATTTTAACAATCCGATGCACACTTAAAGTGAAAAACTTGGGCAGTTTTCTGTCTAAAAAGCAAAAAACAAAAAAACAACAAAAACTAACAACAACAAAACATAGTCCACATCTAAGAATTTAATGGGGTGCAACTATCCCTGTCACCACCCCACCCCTCCTCCAAACTGATGCCCCGGTATGTGCATGTGTTTTATTCCACTTGTTGAAAAGAAGAGAGAGTTTTAAGAAACAATATTGTTCAGTGGTCGCTATCCCAGTCAAGTTAATTGTTTATCAATAAGGTGATTTCCTTCACCTGTATACTTTAAGATGACGTAGGCCTGGTATTTGCCTTGCACGTTATTACATCTATTTCTTTTTTAGTACTCTCGTTTATATTTTGATGTGAAAGTTGTTTACTTTGCCACGATTTTATTTGTACATAGAAAAAATAATCCAAGACTGAAAATGAAACTGATACAATATTTAATGATTAACATGATGCACATATTGTGTATTTCTATAGCAATAAAAGTGAGCAATTCAAAAGGCGTGTACTCATTTCACATGAACAATAGCGATGATCCTCTGACCCCTGGAGGATATTGAAAGATATGCATCAAAATGTAAGAATATTGATGTCTGGTCTCATTGGTTTGTAATGGCCAGCTGCTTATGAAATAATAATTATATTTAAAAAATGCATTTTGTGTGTGTGTGTGTGTGTGTGTCCAAAATTGTATGCAGAGTATTCCACACACAGTTCAATTTTGACTTCCATCTAGGACAATGAGCGGTTACTTTTTTCTCAACTACACTACCAAAATCTATTGAAAAAACACGGTGGCGGCTGGGTCTAACACATTATCATTCCTTTTCGTTGGAGATCCATGCGGAATGGTCAAAACAAACATAAAAAATAGATATCTCAGACCTAATTGTTATAACAAAGCATCATATCCTTATATACCCAACCCAACCCTCTATGCCCAGACAATGTAAACCACCCCATGGACTTACTTGGAGCTTTAGAATATCCTTTGTCAACAGAGAGAGACATCCAAACCTTTGCAGTGCCGACTAAGATCTGCCATGGAACTGATTGGTATTGGCTCTGCATCATTGACAGCAGATCTCGTTTCCTATTCTCCTTCTTCTTCTTCTTCTTCTTCTTCATTATACTGTGTTATCTTGTGATATTCTGCCATGGAGCCTTTTCTTAATTGGTTAAAGAAGGTATCCAAAGAGCTATATGAAGCAAAAAACAACAAACAAATGCAAAAACAAAAAGAGAGACATACTATGTATATTTAATAACAGAGCTGAATATTGAGTATCTCTCTCCTGAAGTGTTTCAAAGAGATACAAGAGACAGTGGCCGAGAGTAGCCGCCACCTTTTTTTGGAGTAGGCCGACTTTGTGTTCTTGCAAATGATGCCTGACATTTTTGGTCATTTGCCCTTTTTGAAGAATGCAGCAATAGAGCCACAACTTCCTGCGGAGTGAATATTGTGAGGTTCTTGATGCAGAACATCATTGCTGAATTTGCCTGAGCTGTACTTTCTTACAGGGATTGCCATTGTAGTTTTGTTTTGTTTTGCTTTGTTTTGTTTTTCAAGTGTGGCTGTAACACTGCTTGTTTTGCATATGGTCATTGCAGCTAAAGAGTGCATATCTTCTCTGGATCATTCCAAACTTCATGATGTTTCACCTGGGTGAATGGATCCCAGATGATGCATGCATATTCCAGGACAGTCCTGAGCGGCATGGAGTAGCAAAACACCTGAACTTTATGATACTCGTATCTTCGTCTTGAGAGAGTCTTTGGTTGAAGTATAACCTTTTTAAGCTGCTGTGGCGATTTGATTCCAGCTGAGCCTCCTATTGGAACTCCAAAATATTTTGCACAATCCGCTTTCTCCATGGTTTGCCATGAATGCTTATCTATTCCCTGGGTAGGTCTCGGATGGCAATAGCTAGTTGCAATACACAGGATTGCTTCATGTGGAATGCATGTTGGGCCTCACAGTATGTCGAAGTTTTCAAGATGGTCCATGATGTCGCAGCTGTGGACTGTATACTCCAGGACCATGAGTCATTCATCGCAGTCATACTTAACAACCCACCAGCTTTACACTGGCCAATACAGGCCCACCAGCTGGAAACTATGCAAATATTGCCCATGAGCTTGACAGTTAGGCAAACCAGTCCCATAATGAGTCCGACAAATGGGGGAAAAGATCTATGAGACTTACACTGAATAGATTAAACACTCTGTATATCAGTCTCGTTGGCCTTGTTTTCCTCGAGTGTCGAGATAATGGCCATATTTGCCTATATTTGCTAGTCTACATAACTAACCCAAACATAACAGTTGTATTTGAGGTCACTGCCATCACTCAAGAAACTTAGGCTTATTTCAGAAGTAATTGACCTCTCACATTTCAGAGACCTGTTACTATAAACCAATGCTCTGTGGAATATGCATACATACTTTGATCAAAACATCAGTGCGTGATTTGTACATGATTAAGCATTTACGATTACACCAATGAAGCCAAACATCAATACAGGTAAGCCTACACATGTGACCTCAGTGACCTTTCATTGTCCTGAGAGGTCAAAGTTGGATATAATGCACAGGCTAATGACCAAGGTTCCATGGAATGACAAGATTCTTCTATTATAGCATAAATGATTGTACATCGGGTATTACAAAGTTGACCATTGACTATACATAGAATATCAATATTCTGATATTTTGAGGTCATTGACCTGTCACCTTCCTCAGAGGTCAAAGGTAGAGACACGCGAGTAATTTCTCTTGCTCTGTGGAATAGGAAAACAATTCAATTGTAATACAAATGAATATAACATCTAAATCATGTTTGTCATCAACCAATTGCACCAAATATCAATGTTCTGACATTTTGAGGTCATTGGCCTCATCATAGGTCATCTGAGGTCATTAGAGGTCAAAGGTAGAAATCTGACTCGAAATGCTCAGTGGAACATTGAGGCAATTCCTCTTACAAAAATTAGTTTTTAGTACATAATTATCGTGTTTCAGTTACGCATTAAAATATCAATTTTCTGACATTTTGAGGTCATTGACCTCTGAAGGTCATCAGAGGTCAAAGATAGAAACCTGTCACGGCTCTGTGGAATATAAAGACAATTTCAAGGTGACAAAAATTAAGTTTTAGTACATCATTACTGTGTTTTATTATTAACCAATGATGCAAAATATCAATTTTCTGACATTTTGAGGTCATTGACCTCTGGAGGTCATCAGAGGTCAAAGGTAGAAACCTGTCAGGGCTCTGTGGAACATAAAGACAATTTCACTGTGACAAATATTAAGTTTTAGTACATCATTACTGCGCTTATCATTAACCAATGACGCAAAATATCAATTTTCTTAGATTTTGAGGTCATTGACCTCTAGAGGTCATCAGAGGTCAATTCAGACTTACCTCCCGATCTTAAAGTTAATCTTATAGCATGTACTAACAATGGTGAAAGTTTCATGCTTTAGTCAAATTTTGCACAATTCTTCGGCTTATCTGCTCTTCTGTATACAGTCGAACAGTACTAGATCTTTTATTAGACTTATGACACAGTCCTATAGCTAATGGTATCTCGGAAGTATTACTACGTACTCTTCTATAATAAATAGTGCTCGAAACTGCCTTAATTTTGCAAAGTCTGAATGTTACGACTAACACGAAACAGCAGCTGACAGCAGCATCCGGCCAAAGCGTAAACAGTCACATTAACGTACGCAATAGTCTGGATTTCAGAGGCTGAACATTGTTTTACCGTCCACCTAATGTTTTTTGATGATTTTACCCTATTTCGGGGGTGCTGAATCCGAATCTGGATGATGCAACTCTTGCATCCTCGAGAGTTTTGAGATATTCAAGATGGCCGCCAAAATGGCTGCCAATTGATACCGGAAATTCCCACGTATTTCCTTCTAAATGGTGAGATATTAAAAACAAGTGATGGTCAGGGGCGGATCCAGGGAGGACCGCAACCGGCGCACGCCCCCCCCCCTTTATTTTTTGTTGAAACAAAAGAAATAAAAAGAAAAAATGGGGGGAGGGGTGCGTGCGCCGCCCCCCCCCCCCCCCCTTTAATTTTGTAAACACGCCCCCTCTTTACGGAATTCCTGGATCCGCCCATGATGGTTTTGCCCTATTTCGAGGGTGTTGAATCCAAACCTGGATGATGCAACTCTTGCATCCTTGAGAGTTTTGAGATATTAAAGATGGCGGCCTAAATGGCTGCCAATTAAAACTTGAAATTCCCACGTATTTCCTTCTAGATGGTGAGAAATTAAAACAAGTGATAGTTTTACCGTATTTCAAGGGTGCTGATTCCGAATCTGGATGATGCAACTCTTGCATCCTTGAAGTTTTTGAGATATTCAAGGTGGCCGCCAAAATTAACCTACGAAATATTATTGTTGTAGTTTAATTCGTATCTTATGGATGACTGACTGACTGACTGACTGACTGATTGGGTGAATGAGACAAGTTATGCAAGTACAAACGTCTCGCATTTCAGCAAAACAACGATATCAATAACAGTAACTTTCACTAATTCCTCGTCTAAGATTGCATGTGAGCATGATCATAGCAGGTTTAGCTTCATTTCATCACACACTTTTATGGTAAAAATGCCGGTCGCTGCAACAAACTTCCTGTAATATCCATTCCTCTACCTGACTTCATATAAAAAGCTAACATACAAGGAAACGAAAGACGGAAATTGTGTGAAAAAGAGCAATCTGGAAACTCTCCCAGTGACGATGTCGGATCATCCGCGTGCAATTCGATATTTAAATACTTTCAAATTCCTTGTCCGCTAATGCTGTCAGAATCGAAATTCGCTTTCTGTTTAATTTGAAAACAGCATCAAATTTCATTGCTTTATTTTCTATGGCAGACATGCAAAGCAGGAAAAAATACCAAGGCAAGTGCTCCAGTTTTATTTACGAAGAAAATAAGATTTCAAGCATCTTAACCCTATTAAGCCCAAGCTATTTTGACCCCTCGCAGGCCAGGGGGGGGGGGGGGGCACATTGTGCCACCACCCCCCCCCCCCCTTATATATTTTTTTTTTAGTTTGATGTATCATCGTCATATTTGGCACATGGGTAGAGTAACAGATACTCTACACGACCGTACATTTGAATTTTCTCAAGGTCACTCATGGAGGGCGCTATTTTCCAAAATATAAAGAAATAAATAGGAAATATGCTAAAAACATGATTTTTCTGCATAAGTTCTTTATCCCCATTATATATGTCTTATTATAGACCAATCATTTTCATATTTTGTCACTAATGATAAGCAACTAGAATCTTATTATTTGCAATGGTTGAAATTTCTCAAGGTCACCACAAGGGGGCGCTATTCGTGTCAATATAATAATACATTATGAGACCTGAGATAAAATGTTTGGGATGGGTACATGTACAGTTATGACATTTCATATGTGCATAACAGTGGAATTTCAAGGTTGCAAATTGAAAATATGATAAACTAATGATATTAGAGGCATAGCTTGGGTGATGGAATCAAAATAACACAAAATATAAGGGCAATCTTTCGAAAGTATTATTGTTTTCAATTATCTCTATCATATCTATTGTTTTATGCCTTTGTCGCATAAAAACAAAGGAAATAATAACACAAACTTTCCAGGACCATAATTACTTCAAATTTTGCTCCTCCAACAAATTTCAGCCAAGAAACACCCATTTCATCCACTGTAATGCTGTTAAATAAAATGGGAACAGAAAAAAGATGCAAAATCTGACTGACATGGTTGTCAGTTTATGGTTGCCATGGCAACCAGCAACATCAAATATAGCTCAATTATATTTCAAAATGTTCGCAATAAGATTTTAGGAAAAGTCACCAAATTTAGTTGAAAACTGATAAAGGGCGAAGGAGTGGCAAATGAAAATCTGATAGGGGGCACAATGTGTTCCCCCCCCCCTTGGGATTAATAGGGTTAAAGGGATTGCATTGTTTTGGTTGAGATGGGGATTCATGTGCGAGTTTCTTCACTTTGTCTCCCTCTACAATTTAAATTTGTTAAAATCGTAACTGCTAATCTGTAAATAAAAAAAAAAAAAACATATCGGAAAAAAAGGAAACAGTGGGACTCGAACCTGTCATCTAGCAGTGCTTTTCAGCCACACACACACACACACACAAACACACACACACACACACATTAACCTGACATAAACCCAAAGGATGTAAATCAACTTTGGAATAAATGCTTTTATTCCAGTTATTCGCATTTATTCCAAACTTGATTTACCTCCTTTGGGTATATGTCAGGTTAAAGTGTGTGTGTGTGTGTGTGTGTGTGTGTGTGTGTGTGTGTGTGTCTATGTGTGTGTGGCACACATACACACATAGCTTCTTACCACACGAGCAAAGAGAATTAGGGTTATGGGACGAACACCGAACTAGGGCTTTCTATAGTTCAGTTGGTGTAATCCTGAGGTCTCGGGTTCGAATCCCGATGAAGACCAACTTTCTATATATGGGTCAAAATTTTGAACGATGTACAATTGAGTCAAAACAGCACGAAATTTAAAAAGTAGAAATTACTCAAAATCGTTTATCTTACCTGAAAGAGTATAAATCAAGTTTTTATTCACCGCGGAAGCTTAGCATGTACAGTGCAGTGAACGTCCGTGAGGAATACTATACTGCACATACATTTGAATACCCGGTCTGACCATTTAACATAGTTTGTAACGATCTGACTCAGTTCAGAATGGTAATGAAATATCTTAAGGGATATGTGGTAAGTATGTGTTGGTAGAACATTGAGCTTGTCCTCTCAACCTATACCGAATGGTAGACGACTGAAGATTTGACCAAATGTGTTATTTCTGTTGAAATATTACTCTTTCGCTAAACACTTTCTCCAAATTACGCGCATTTTTCAGAAACTCAATATTTCGACCCCTTATTTCACTATCCCACACTTTAATCGTTACTCCCAAGTAATAAGATGTTTTTTAAAGATGTTTCTGATCTATGCAGTCTATATAACCAAGCAAACATAGCATAGTTTTCATCACGGAGGTTCGCATATAGCTCACGGACGTCCGGAACAAACAAGATATTGAACAATGCAGTTCTGTGAAGTTGGAAACACGTTCTATTCACAACAAACAGTGATTTCATGTCGAGAAAAAAACTCCTCTGCAAAATCTTTGATAACTATTACCAATTCTCAGTAAATTGTAAAAGCTTGTTTCTCTTTTTATGCTGAGGAATTAAAGAAAACACTTTTTCCGTCTCTCGTATAGAAGGACGTCCATCTGATAAAACATAACGCCACGTCGCTATAGTACGTTCCATCAAGCACATCAGTTACAGTAACTCGGCAATAACGACTACCATTTGTAAATTTACACATCAAGTTAAAAGAATCAAATGAAATGTCATGTCTTGTCGGTTGTAGGCAGGCCATCGGTAACCTCCGAAAATGGGGAAAAAAGCTATTTTCCACACACATTGCTTTCAGTAACATCACACAAATAAATTGGACGATGTTTTCACAACATGTTCTATCATAAGTCTAGATGTCTTCACTGAAGATCAGCTATTAACCCAAGTCCATATTAAAAGACACATAAAACAAGATCGCATTTAGAGTTGACTGATTTCAAAAATGTAACGCTGACATGTAATCGCAATATAGTGCACGTCCTTGACAATGAATGTACATCTAGTTACCAAAAACGTAATCACGAAGTAAAAATTAAGATCCCAAATTTGTTATCTGAAGTATACAATGCAATATTTGCTAACAGCAAAGATAGTCACAGCTGAATATGACAAAGAATTGACTAAGAAAAAAACAAAAGAATTGTCTTCTGTTATCGATGAAGTTAAGCTGCGGAGGGCAAACGCTTCACATTTCAGTCTCTTTAAGCAGAAATTCATCTGCGTTTGCTCCTTGTGTTACACACTATTACTGAGGAGAACTTGTGCCATTATATTGATCAGACATGATACAAGGTATTTTACTCCGAAGTTTAGTAATAACGACAGACACAAAGTCCAGATAACTTAAATTGGTGTTTGTGACTTAATTCAATATCATAGAATACGGTTCAGTAAAACAAACACTTTATAACGCGTTATTTCGAAGGCTCGTTGGTATACTCATATGGTATTTCGATCGGAAAATTAATAAAGGTTTGTTATTATGAAGCTTTTTAATTCGGTAAATGACAAGAATCTCCGAAGGTTAAACGAAATATTTGTTAATTGGAACATGAAATAAGGTTGGTTAATCCAAATGAGGATAAACACATTAACAACAAAAGCCTTTATATTTAAAAACTTCACAACATTTTTGCCTAAATCTTTACGTCAGATAAGGTTATGCATTGTCGCTTTGACAATGCGTCAGTGTCTGACCAACTTGAAAGATGTTTGTCGTCAACATTTGCTGAAATTATCAATTTGAAGGATAAAATTGTTATTGGCGTGGTATACAGACCCCCCAATCAATCTCTTCAATCATTTCTTACTGGTCTACAGCCAACATTACAGAATATATCTCGAGAAGGTAAATATTGTATCCTACTTGGTGATTTTAATGTTGATTTATTGTGTTCCGACAGTTCCACTCACCAATTCTTGGACTTAATTCTTAATGATTTGCTTCAGAACGGTCTCATATTCAAGTAATGCGCAGATTAATGCTCCGTCACTGACCAGGGACGCTAACCTGGAAGCATTAATCTGCACATTACTTGAATATGAGACCATTCTGAAGCAAATCATTTTCACACAACAATAGATATACAATGAACTCTTGAATGAATCCCATAAGGATTGGAACAATCATCCCCCAGCATTTCCACTGATTCCCACTGATCAGTTACTAGCCTTCCCCTTTAAACAGAAAACAATATGTGTCTATTGATAATCATACTTCACAATTTCAACATATCAATGTTGGTGTCCCACAAGGATCAGTGTTAGGTCCATTACTCTTCTTGCTTTATGTTAATGACCTGGCTTTTGTAAGTGATGTTTTAAAGCCCATTATATTTGCTGATGACACAAACATCTTTCTGTCAGGCAAGGACATCCATGATATGAATGTTGTATTCAATGCAGAACTTGAAAAAGGTGTATTCGTGGTTTTTATCCAACAAACTCACTATTAATTTTGAAAAAACAAATTTTATGATATTTAGACCTCAGCAATTACAGCTAGATACAACTTGATTGATACAACTTGTTTGATTTATCCATTAATGACCAAAAAATAAGTAATGTTAAAAAAAAATAAAGTTTCTTGGTGTTATTATTGACGAACATCTCACATGGACAGATCAAGTTCAAAATATTTCAGGTAAAATAGCAAAAGCAGTGGGTATTTTAAACAGATTGAAGAGTTTGCTTCCTCTTCGAATTATGTTAAATATTTATAATACCTTGGTTTTGCCACATCTTTCATATTGTACTGTTGTATGGGGAAACTGCTCTAAATATCTTTTGAACAGATTGATTGTTTTACAGAAACGTGCAGTCCGTTGTGTCTCAAACTCTCACTTTTTAGCTCCAACAAACCCTTTGTTTGAGAAATTGAAGGTTTTAAAGGTCTTAGATTTGTATACATTGCAGGCAGCATGCTTCATGTACAAATTTTCTAAGGACTTACTGCCTGATGTCTTTAAATAATAAAGTTAATTTGTATAGAACTGGAAACTCTGATAAATTGTATGTACCATTTTACCGTCTTAGCCTGTCAAGAAAGTCAATAAGGTATACAGGCCCAAAAATATGGAACTCAGTTACCCCCAGTTTGAAATTATGCCCCACCATTTCATCATTCAAAAGACAGTTTAAGTTACAGTTGATTAATGCGTACAGGTATTGTTCATAGAACTGTACTGTGCCTATACAGTGCACTGGCTGATTCTCGGCATGTGTTGTTCTGTGTTCTCTATTCGGGCGCCTGCTCGGTGACCTTCGCCCCGGCGCGCTGGCGGGGTGCGCGCGCCGGGGTGGGGGTCGCCCGGCGGCGGCCGCCTCGGATGGGGGATGTAGAGTGGTACAGGTTGGGAATCGCGCGCGTGCCTGTGGTGATTATGATCGGAGCCTTCTACATTCATTGTACAATGTATTACAATTATTCTTTTACACTGTACTCAGTACATGTATCGTAATGGAGAGCTCTGATCATGTTCAGTGCCGTATACGGCACTGATCATGTTGGAAGTGGTGCGCCCTCAGTGGCGGGGCGCGGCTCATGATATTGCTTGGCATATGTACACACTGAAGAATCACGATTATACAGCTGCACACTATATTCAATGATACTCGGTATTATGATGATATGTATTTTTTTTGTCGATTTTTATAGAATATTATATGCTCAAACCATATATATATTTTTTTAAATTGCATTCAATGATAATTCTTGCCCATTTTTTGTCCCACCCTTTTTATTGTTTTTTGGTATGTCATGGTTCCTTCCTTTTGGATGTGCCTTTTTTCTTCTTTTTTTCCCCTTCTTCTTCTTCTTGTTCCTATTTATTGCAAATCCAGTTCTTTTTTATGCGACTCATGATTTATGTAACAATGTACAACGACATACAGTTTTAATATTGTATATTTGCTCAGGGGATCAGCCTCGAAAGGCCAATGGCCTACTGCTGATCTCCTCCACCATTTATTTTAAGTGTTATGTCAATCTGAAACACACACTTTTTAACTTTTAACTGTGATTATGTATTTATCCAAAACAATATTTGGTTTCTATATGTATGTGTTAGAACTGATTGATTGTATATTTATATATGTTTTTACCTGAACTGTGGAAATAAACTGAAACTGAAACTGAGAAAAACAAGAAATGCCATTTTTTCCCCGAATGTACACACGGGCTAATTACGAAGTTACTTGCTCATCTCTGCTTAATGAGCACAAAGTTTCTTTGTTAGCACAATCATATGAAGCCAGGAAAGCCTATGTAGGCCTACGTCGAGATGTTTTGGATTGAGCTGAGCATACCTACCTTGCCTACACATGGGCCGCGAACTAGGGGGTGGGGGAGGGGAGGGGGAGGGAGCTTTGGGCTTTCATTTTATTTCATTTCATTTTATTTCATTCTTCTCTTTTTTCCAACAGAACATAACACAGTATAAATTAGGAATCATATCACAATCGTATACATACAACTTGCAAATGATATCAAATGATAAAGTTACATAAAATATGCATGTGTACTTGCAAAATAATAAAAGGTGATGTTTCAGTTGGGGAAAAAAAAAAGAACTGAGAGGTCCACTAAAAACCAAGCATGTAGATTGTGAACCACTCAAGAAAAATCTAATAAAATACTTATTTGCATATGCTTAGCACAAGTATAATTTAGGACTAGACGGAACAAAATAGGAGACACACAGCAACATGACACGACTAGACAGGATAGATGGAAAAATGGAAGGAAGGAAGGAATTGAGGAAGGAAGGAAGAAAGAAAGGGCTTTGGGCTTTTGACTCGTCAAAAAAGGGAACAATCGAAAAACCTTGACCCCCTCCCCACTCACGCACTTGTACAAAAAAAAAAAAAAGTAGAAAATGCTCCGCAGTCCCTGATACTGTATGACTTGAATAAACCTCTGTAATTACCTGCACTGACCTGTGCTTCTATCTATGAAATGTGTGTGTGTGTGTGTGTGTTTGTGTGTTGTGCATGTAAATCTGCGTCGAAAATTCGACATAAAGTTACTTTTTGGAACATCAAACATTGAACGCAATTCATTCGAACTATCCTCATAGTCAACTTGGCGCTACCAGCGCTCTAAAGGCCGAGTTCCTTCAATGCCGCTACCGCAGACTGGAAACCGGCATTGTAATCGCAGGCGACGCTGTTCTGTTTGTTGTCAGCTCGATTATCGGCGTAGTTGTCCAACTGATCCGGACCGCCGACGAGGGCGCCATACAGGGTCTGCGGGTTTGGACCATCGAAATGGTACTCATCCCAACCGCATGAAGCCGGGAGGTCCGGGCACGAACTGGTACGATCAATCATGGAGCGGGAATTATAGAGACATATTAATTGGGTATTAACAGACTTTTGATTATGCATGCATGCGTTAATTATTGTCGTGGCTCTTGAGTGTCTTGGATGAGAATAATGTGTGCTATTTGTATCAATGAAAAAAAAAATCTACTGGAACGATCTCCCCGCATTACTTGCAGGTTGTTTTGGTATAAATTCTTTAAATGCAAATTAAGACGCTTTGTACTATATTATTACTTCACGAAAGTTCATTAAAATTTTTTTCTGCCTTGCTCAGGAGTATCCCACTGTAAGTTGTTGCCATGCTAATCAAACTTTAGCCTAGAAGCTATTTGTGCTCTTCAATTCCGCCATAAAAGCCGAGTGTAATTCTTCCCTCTCTAAAGACTTCGGGGCTCGGTAAAAGCTGGTATCCTTACGTTCAATTCACTGCAATTGGCTGTTTGACAATTCTTGAATTATTGGTGTATGCTTTCTCTTTCCAATATTTCCCCCGTCTCTTTTGAGGACACAATGTCTAAATTGTATAATTATGCTATACTGTCAACAATGCAATGATTATAACAGTTTATCCGCTTGCAGCATATGGTTTATCCGATCTCAAAATCTGCAATTGAGAAGATTTCGCTACTTCGAGTATTTTTGACTTTTTTTCTATATTTTGGTCATTTGTTGTACCCGTGCCCCTCGTCTTAATCTTTACACTCGGTTTTCATACTGGGATCTACCGTTCAACATCTTTGCTTTATACGTACGTAGGTTCCATCATATTTATTTAGCATTTATTCCCATTTAGATCTTTCATAGACTGACCACTATGTTCGATGTTTGCAATATTCTATGTGTTTCCTACATAGCTGGATATCATGTATCATTTTATTTCAATGTCAGTATAACTATAAGTCAATACAGTCTTACACCTAAAGCCCTACCAGTATCAGGATTAGAACCGTGGTAAGTAATTCTTGCCGTGCATCTGCGGAGTACCCTGATATACTTAATCAAACATGAGACTCATATCAACAGAAACATTTTATTTATAAAGGATTTATTAAATGTATCGCCATTTACACCTCTATCTTTACACACGAGTATTTCATGAATGCTGCCAAATCAGTAGGCAGTATGGTTGATTTGGACCTGCCTAAATCTCCCTGCGATGGAGGGCTTCTCCCCCTCTTCACCTTCCTTTACTCTTCTTTTTTTCTTTTGTGATCTTTTCCCTTTCTTGGGTGTGTCTGTGTGTGTTCGTATATTATGTGTGCAGTTGGTTATGCGCAGTAGGCAATATTAAAGCTGTATGATTTTCCTTTTCTTTCAAGACCATTTTTTTTTCATAGAGTGTTTCATAATATACCATGCTTTGAAGTAATCAACCTAGATATAACCTTGCTTTCAAGTGAAACTAGTTTTCAATATTTTTTCTAATAATTTTGCTAATTATTTATCACGCTGTATTTCATGTTTCTTGTTATATTCTTCCAGTTAAAGTGGTATGATGTAGTCCCTTGTCGGTAAGGTAAGAAGGTGCTACATTTTTTTTTTTTTTTTTACATAGAATGAAATGCTGAGAACGAGAATGATAGTACCCCAATGCTATTTACTACTGTATACTACAACGTCTTTTACCAGCATACGAAATACATGAAACATGAAGTAGGCCTAAATATACATGCATATGCCTGCCTAATTTACACATACGAATGAAGGATGTTACTTGAATAAGCAGGTAGATAAAAGACTTTCACGACTAGAGAACATACAATGTTCTAGTGATGCAGAGATATAACACAACTGGTTGTGCATACGTACATGCATATTCAATATCAATAACGTGTACAATCTAAGACATGATATTCGTGCACTTATGATATGTAAAGTGCAATATTACCATAATCATTTCATTCCTATTAAAATCTCGTCACCATCATCTGTAAGTAGAAGTACTATAAAACGCTTGGATCAATTTAGCGTCATTGTCATTATTAAAACAGCATTTATGCACCTTCTGCGATCAGCATCTTATTTATCACTATCAGTTACCTTGAACGGTGACGCGGTTGAGTTGGCGGGTTGTTGCCGAATCCCACCACGAAGTTTCTTCCACTAGAGCCGAGCATGTACTGGATCTGGTCGCGGGCGAAGTTGCAGTACTTGGCTTCAAAATTGTATTTGCATGCCAGTCCAGCGAGGAATGCAGTGTTCGCTGAAATCACCATTACATGAAAAAAAAAGAAGAATCACAATGTTGATTACCGGTGCGAGTGTTGCTAATTCCAGGAATGAATTTTTATTACCATCATGATTATTGTCAGTATTATAATTTTTATTACTATGATTTTTATTACTATTAGTGTTATTGGTATTATTTTTGTAATCATTGTTATTATTTTTATTGTTATTTGTATTATTATCATTATAGTTATTATTATAATTAATATAATTGCTATGATTATCATCATAATTATTTTAATCATAATTATTGTTATTTTTATATTATTATATTATTATTATTATTATTATTGTTATTATTATTATTATTATTATTATTATTATCACTATCATTATCATTATTATTATAGTTACTAATATCGATTACTGTTATAATCATCATCACCACATAAAATGATACATGGCATGCAGGAGGACAAAGCAGTATGAGAATGAGGCGTTTCTATATGGACGCACCGGCGTATCGTAGCGGTCCCCACTCCCAGCGCCAAGCCAAACCCTTGGGTGTGTACGAGATTCCCCCACCCGGCAACCAGTAGTCGAGGTAGGCCTTGATCGCCGATTTGTACGCCTCACCGGCGTTCACTTCACTTCTCATCTGGTACATGAGCATCTGACACGGCAAAGATGACGCACACGTTTGAAACAAGCAGGAAAAGTAAAAAGAAAAAGAAAAAAAAGTCTTGAAATCCCCGAAGTATAGAGTACTCACGACTATTATGTGCTGATCAAGTCTTCGTGCTGATAACCCAACTTTCGTTATCAATGTAATGCAACTCTTCCCACAGAAGAGCACGGATATTCTTCCCATCTAAACAGGCAGTTGACACGAAGACTTTGCTAGCAAACATGTTGGCAGGTTTCCTAATGGTTGTTGAGTGTTTTCTTTGTAAAGAATTCGTACAAAACATTTCCATAATAAGTATTTCTTTCTAGCATTCAAATGTCGTAACATCATAAATTGCACAGTTCCCGTCTGAAAACATTATGTTACCTTTACAAATCCATTTTCTTCTAACTGTTGGAGTGGTTTTTTTTTTTTCCTCCCTTTCTCTTCGGACTCGTGAAAAATCTAAATAGGGGGTCATAGGATATTTTGAAAGTCTTAGAAAAACTGATTAAAAAAAAGCAATGTCTTTTTTTAGCTCCCTATGAGATTTGAGATCCCACTTTGAACAAACACACGCACACGCACACTCACACACACACACACACATACTAAAGCCTCTCAATTTATTGTAATGACAGCTTCAGATTGGGGTTGAAATGAATACTTACCCGAAAGAGTAAAGGAGACCGGGGGGGGGGGGGGGGTGCTATGAGCACTGAGCACTGTTCCCGATTTAGGAAAGGTTTTTCAAACGTAGGAAAAGCATGCGAAAAGCCCAGAAGAATGATCATGGAGTTCATAAACCTTGGCTCTTCGAAGTTATATTCAGAGGAAGGGAACGAGCCTACGCCAAATAAATGAGATGGCCGCGAGATATTAAAGGGATGGTACAGTATTGGTGGAGATGAGAAGTGGGCTTGTAACTTTTTGCGAGATACCAAGAAAACACTTATGAAATAGTATAGAGCATACCATTTTAAGAGGAATTCAAAGTTTATTTGATGAAAATCGGGTTTGGAATGACGGAAGCATCCAAAACAAAGTAAAACAAAGCGATCGTAATAAAAGGTGGGTCCCACACTTTATTAGAATCTCTCTGATTTGGATATCTCAGCCATTTCAAAACCAACTTTCATCAAATACACGTTGAATTCCACATGGAATTATATGCTCTTTCATATTTCATAAGAAATGTCTCATTATCTCACCAAAAAAAGGCTAGAAACCTGAAATTAGGTCTCAACCTAAACTATACGATGTCTATAAAAATGTTGTTTACACAAGGCTATATCCTGTGGTAGTTTATACGTACCTTTACTCCCGCCTTCTTGTCATCCCAGGTGAATGCCCATGACAGGTATGAAGTCAGGTGTGTGTAGTAGAGATCCTCAGCCTGGTTGTAGTAGTTCTCTTCTCCGGTAGTGCGGTACAGCCAGGCAGCGGCGAAGGCAAGCTCATCCCAGTAGCCTGAGGACCTGAGTTGTGGGGTAGGTATAATTTAAGGCTTTCGAATAATGAAGAGGAAAATATGTTGAGGAACTCGTGAGAGCAGGTTTATGCAGCGAAATCTTCTAAAAGTTGGGCTCATTGGATGTAAGATTGACTGTGGCTAATGTTTGCTTGCTTTTTGATTGTTTATTTGTTTGTTTTTTTTTTCTGTTTGTTTGATTGTGCTTGTTTGGGGGCGCCTACAGCGTCCTTATATCCGATGGTGATAATATAGGCACTACCACGACTACAACACGGCGTGCAAGTCTGTTTCTAAAAGTAGAAGAGACTCGACATTTCAATACCACGTTTTAGTTTCATTTTCACAGAAGATGTTTTGTTCTAATATATCTCTTCATTACATAATTTATTATTATATCCAGATCAACACGTTTCGCAGTCAGTCGGCCTACAAAGAACACTGCGCCATGTGTTCATGTTGAAAAAAAAAATGCAGTGTATAGCATGCAAGTCAAATCTACATACATTGGCAAGGGAAATCTAAAAATGTTGATTTTTTCATTCTACACATTTTGGATACTAAAGTTGAAGCGAAATATAAGAATTACATGTTAACTATAGTTTCCGTAAAACGTTAACCATACATTATAATAATGATAATATACCTGTAAAAATCTCTTTGACTTGAGGTCGATTGGGAATAGATTCCTCTGTAGTTGTATGCAAAGTTGAACAGTTCCTTTGCATGCCGCAACAGGGTATTGGAGTAGCTTAAATCTGAGAATAGTAATTGTGTAAAATAAAACAAGCCGACAGTCATGATCAGGAATGAGATGGAAGCCTGTTGGGTTGGGTAAGTTAAGCTAAATGTGATGACTGCACACTTGTATGTCCTCTCTCGTATACTCATGAATTACAAATTACTGATGCTCTTCAGACATAAATTGCTGAAGCTGTTTTTGCGCAGATGAAATAGAAATTTCGCGTAGAGGAACAGTAAAAGTTTTGTCATTCTTTTAGATAATATTCTTTGATCACGATGATTTTCTTGTTTTTGAAAAGAACGTATTTCTTACTACAACAATTCAAGATTACAAGGAAACAACATTGTATTAATGATTTAAAAAGACAAACGTTACATTAATAACCTCAGATTATCGACACAAATAATGCTGATTTATTAAGAGAACATATAAACAGTCGTGCAAAGGTGTGTGCCATCTGCACCTGAAATCAACGTCCTCATAGTGTATTAAAAAATTATAACATTTTCTGTTGGTCGATATTTCAGCGTTTGTTGTTGTTGGTTTTTTTTGAAAAATCATTTTGAAGGTGATTTCTCTCTCTCTCTCTCTCTCTCTGATTTCGCGGGATGAGATACACCTCTTATTTAACTGGAACATGATTTCTGATAGATAGAGCAAGAAAAGGCGTTTTTTTAACGGATAAATGGTAGCTTGTGAAATATCTAAAACAGAATAGAAATTAACAAGTACACCAAGCCTGCGCCCACCCACCGCTCTCTCTAAAGACAATCGATGCTGCCGCCAAAGCGGCCGCTGTTTCTCCGGCGAGGTCAGAGCCAGGGTTTGACTCCGTGATCTTCCACGCGGGTCTTGCAATGGTTAGTTCCTCGGGCCTGCCCCATACCGAGTAGGCTGTGTGGCCATCTCCAACCTGCCCGTAGAACTCGTTGGTATTCACGTGGCATTTGATGAAATAGTCGGTGGCCCACTTGATACTGTCCAGCGCATTGTAGTACTCCCCGGCCTGTCTGTACGCCGTCTCAAAGTCAATGATGCCCCAGGCCAGTATCGTGACAGACGATGCCATGGGAAAGCCGAACTTGACGGTACTCCCATCTGTCGTGGACATACATACATTCATACACCTACACATAGGCATATAGCGGTGTATATACAACTGTATATGTATATTATATATGTGACCGTGCACCTCAAAACGAACATAAAGTCGCACACACTGATTTTGCGTGAGAACTGAAAATAAGTGAAATGGGTCAACCTAGCCGAACTCGACTTTTTCATATTTTCTGAGAGGGTCTTCTTTTACATTATGCTAAAATTTGGTATCATAAAACGTGCAGGAAAGAGTTTATTTTTAGCAGTTTATCTCGAACATTTTTGGTAGAATAGTGTGAATAGGTGTGTCTTTACAATCCCTTTTTCATTTCTGAAAAAACCTTGTCCACCTTCTTCAATTTCAACTCTTATATTTTTTGAAAGGATAGTGCTACTGCTTTGAAAGTTGTCATTAATTATGGACAGAATGTGTTAATGAGGCATGCTTAATTTCAGTTTAATCTGATAATTCCTTCATTGTTGTTACTCTGGTGGTTTACTTCCTGTTTTTTGTCCCTTTCATTGCACAGCCAGCACGGTTTGGTAAAGATTAAGCGCTTGAATAGACACTGTACTTCAGAGCCTTTTTTTCTCAGTTCACACTTTTCCTGAGTTTGTGCTTTCTTTTCAATATTTAGATATGTTAGGAGAGTCCATTTGATTTGAGTTATTCATCATTTTAAAGCTTAAAGTCTGCTCTTTCAGAATATGGTCTTAACTAAAAATTCATGTCTGGCGACTTTTTGTTTGCTTTGAGGTGCAGGGTCACATGTAGTAAGGAGGTTCTGACTGTAAACATAAATACTTGACTCGTTGATATAAGTATGCATAAATACTATAATGCCCTACTTTGGCAAAAGGAAGCAAGTGACATTTCTACGAATATTGACTTTTTTATTGATTTGGCATATTTGAGGCATGCTCTATTTAACTGAAAAATCCAAAAGTTAAAATTTTGCCCATTTCTGAGATATTCAGGTGGCAAAAGGAAGCAAGTGCACAGAATTGCATGAAGAATATGGCAAAATTAAGCAAGTAGCATCCTCATGATTTGATTGTCACTTGCTTCCCTTTACCGAATCATTTATATTTACACATAATCTAAAATACTTTGGCTGAAGAGAGCAAGTAACATCCTTATGATATGATTGTCACTTAATCCCTTTTGCCATTTTTTATGTCTGCTACAAATCTATAATACTTTGGCACAAGGACGCAAGTAACGTTCTCATGGTAAGATTGTCACTTGCTTCCTTTTGCCAGATTTTTCATGTTTGCTAGATACTTTGGCAAAAGGAAGCAAGTCACCACCTCATGATATGATTGTCACTTGCTTCCTTTTGCCAAATTATTTATTTTTGCACACAATCTTAAATACTTCGGCAAAAAGAAGCAAGTGACATCCTTATGATATGATTGTCATTTGCTTCCTTTTGCCAATTTGTTTATGTTTGCTACAAATCTATAATACTTTGGCAAAAGAAAGCAAGTAACATACTCATGATGTGATTGTCACATACTTCCTTTTGCCAGATTTTTCATGTTTGCTCCAAATCTATAATACTTTGGTAAAATAAAGGAAGTCACATAATAATGAGTTTCTATGAAAATATCAACATTCTTCGAATTGTCATAAATGCATCACCATATGACTTGAACGAATACCGACATTATTTCTCATCACAAATTTACATGTTGAAAGGCCTACCTCCCCCCCCCCCAAAAAAAAAAAAAAAAATAAAATAAATATGTTCTTTATTGGCAGCATTTGAACTCGATGTCACTTGCTTCCTGTTGTCAAAGTAGGGCAGTATAGTATAATTAAGGTGATTGGTTTACAAAATACATAACGCGTATGTAAGGTTTGATTAAGACAACAAATAAAATGACGGATATCCTGTCCAAATTATCACTTATTTTTCAAAGTGACAGTCAAATTCGCTAAAGAAGAGGTTATTATAGAGGAAAACGGAAATTACATAAAATTCTAATTGAAGTAATATATCAAAACACACTGAAGTCGAAGAGAATGGCAATAACATTGATATACGATTGAAACGAACAATATATTTAAACTGATATACGATTAATATAAATTGAAAAGAAATCATATGAGATCGATTTGAAATCGGAATGAAGCTGCGACAGTTCGTACCGGTATACCAGCCTCCGACCAGATCCTCGCCGTCATTCCCCATGTCATCCAAAGCCGAATCGCCTCGGTAGGGGATTCGGTTGTCATCGGGGAGTTTTCCTGATCGCTGGGCGTCATAGAAAAGGATCGACTTATGCAAAACCTCGCTGTAGTTAAAGACTGTTATTTTGAGGTAAACATAAGAAATAAAAAAACAACTTCTAGCAAAAAGAAAAAAGCATACTTTTTTTTGACAATCAAAAAGGCTTATAGGTACAGGCTTGAATTTAAAAACAGTTTATCAATTTATATAACTATACCTTTATATATTATATAATATGTATAAAATTATATACATTATGTATTATGTATATTACATGTATACATACACAATCCATCATGATGATGTATAACAAAAGGGCATGGCGTACGTTTGTGAAAAGAACAATCTTTTGCACTACACACAGTACAATGTATACGTTAACTGCTTGTTTAATTCAGGCCTGTATATGTTTACGTTTTATTTCGTTTTTGTCTGATAGCTTGATGTATAGTTATTTTTTTAATAATCTGAATATACTTCTTTTCATCCTTATTTTGACATGCTTTTTCCCAAAAAACTTTGATCTTAAATTGATTTTTAAAGGAGATCTCCATTTTCAAGCTCCAAGATATCCCGTGATTTCTTCCTTTGAATCGAACATCTCGGTAAATATTATGAGTGGAATCTTACGGAATGAATGAATTATTAAAATAAAGCACTTGATCTTTTACTGGTCCAATAGGGGCCCTTCAGATTCAATGTGGATTGTCATGTTTTTGTTGATTTCTTTTTTTCCTGCCACCAAATTTGAACAGTGATTAAAATTTCAGTGGCCACCAGATAACAAAGTTAACGTCGGGCCATAGACATAAAGTAAAAATATAAGGGGCCTAAACATAATGATTTTCTATTCAATTCGTGTATCATATTACTTCTATCCAAACAACAAAAGGGTTAAAAAATACCAAAACAACATTGTACAAAGCATTCACTACACTTTTTTTTTTATCAATTCCGACATATCTTCTTATGAAGTAGAAATACAAATTCAGTGGATAATAAAGTTTATTGTAACAAATATGTATGTGCAATAATATTATAAAAGTAAAGTCACAAATTGCAATGCACATTTTGTAAGGTTGAATGAAAACTATAAGTGTTATGACTATGGAAAAAAGTGGTCTACTGAAGAGCAGGACGTATAAACAGCAAGCTTACAGAATCTATCCATAGACTTGTATAATGAAGCTGTTAGATTTTATAATGCAGACAATAAGGGCATTGTCACTTGTAACTCGCGAACAGCAAAACGGCGAAGAAAATGAAAGGAAAAGACAGAAGACAGGAGAAAGAGGAGAGAGGATAGAAGAGTATGTTTTCGCGCTGCTCTATTGTCAGGACACGTGAACAAAGAAAAGTTATTCAAATTCATGAAATTCTTCGGTCGAGATGTTTTTCATTGCAACTGATTGACAAATTGCCCTACATACGTCATAATCTCTAGTAGTCTCCTCATCCAGTGGTTCCAACATCAAAACTTTAAAAATTCATAGCTTCTGCATCGAAAAAACCCCCACACAAAACAGTTATTTCATAAGCAATTTAGTTTTAGAAACAAATGTTTTCTTATTTTGTGTTTAAGCGTAAAAATTTAGAAGATACTTTTAGTCTTTCATTTAAAGGAAACCCAAACCAAAAGAGCAATGTGGTTTGAGCACACTGGGTGAAAGCAGCACTATCAGTAGAACATAACAGTGAAAGTTTGAGGAAAATCGGACAATCGATACAAAAGTTATGAAGTTTATGTGTTGGAACCGCTGGATGAGGAGACTGCTAGAGTTATTGCGTCATGACAGTGTCGACAACAATATAACGAAAATATAAAGGGAATTCCAAACACACACACACACACACACACACAATCGTCTTTCATGAAAATTTCACATTTCATCAACTTGATACTGGCATAATGTTGAGGGTAGCAATTATTTCCCCTGCTTTCTGAAAGCGGTTAGTCAAGTGCTCTTTCATTATGCTAGAAAAAGTGAATTTTTGTGAAATTTTCTTTACACTTTTTTTTTTATATTATTGTCCACACATACGTCATAACCTCTAGTAGTCTCCTCATCCAGTGGTTCCAACATCAAAACTTTTAACATTCATAGCTTTTGCATCGATTTTCCTCAAACTTCCATTGATGTGTACTACTAATGTTTCTGCTTTCACTCAATCCACATTGCTCTTTGGGTTTGGGTTTCCTTTAGGTTATTCTTAATTTTGGGTAATGTATAAGCAAATATAGCGTGGGTATGTAAAATTTTTCTAATCATCTCTTGGGATACTGATGTACGTTGCTGTTTGGAAGGAATAAGCTTGAAATAATTTGGGAAGGCGCATGCTGTAAGTATACTCCATGACTTCTGGTTTTTTTTTTCGAATTATTTAACAATATGAATTTACAGATGTATGCTGTGTGTTATGTATTTCCTTTTGCTTGATGGAAGTAAAGCATTACAGATTAAATTGAGAACTATTTAGCATAAACTGGCCAAGTTGAAACGGGTGGAAAAAGCGTATTATCAAAACGTCATCCGGTTGGAAAGTTAAAGTTTAAGAATTCGTATGGGAATGGGGGCTTACAACTATTCTGAGCGACTTCATTTGCTGGAATGTCTATCATAGATATTGCCCAAGCTAGGATCTCATAATTTGAATACCGCAACGGTAATATTAAACTTGAGTCTATGATATGTGACCCTGCACCTCAAAACAAACAAAAAGTCGCCAGACATGAATTTTTAGTTAAGACCATATTCTGAAATAGCAGACTTTAAGCTTTAAAATGATGTATAACTCAAATCAAATGGACTCTCTTAACCTATCTAAATATTGGAAAGAAAGCACAAACTCAGGAAAAGTGTGAACTGAGAAAAGAGGCTCTGAAGTACAGTGTCTATTCAAGCGCTTAATCTTTACCAAACCGTGCTGACTGTGCGATGAATGAGACAAAAAAAAAAAAAAAAAACAGGAAGTAAACCACCAGAGTAACAACAATGAAGGGATTATCAGATTAAATTGAAATTAATCATGCCTCACTACCACATTCTGTCCATAATTAATGCCAACTTTCAAAGCAGAAGCACTGTCCTTTCAAAAGTTATTAGACTTGAAAGTGAAGAGTGTGGACAAGGTTTTTCAGAAATGAAAAAGGGATTCTAAAGACACACCTAATCCCACTACTCTACCAAAAATGTTCGAGATAAACTGCTAAAAAAACACACCTTCCTGCCGTTTTATGATACCAAATTTTAGCATAATGTAAAAGAAGACCCGCTCTTTCAGAAAATATGAAAATGTCAAGTTCAGCTAGGTTGACCCATTTCACTTATTTTCAGTCCTCACGCAAAATCAGTGTGTGCGACTTTATGTTCGTTTTGAGGTGCAGTCACATATGATATGATATGATATGATATGCAAATAAAAAAAAAAAGACGGCGTTAACCCTATCATTACGTCTATATTCCGTGAAGTGGTTTCACAAATATCATTTATATGGCATATCTACGAAAGCTTGTTATCAACACAAACATCCGAAAATTCAATAGAACGAAAAGTACTTTTAGGAGAGTAGTAGGCTTAATACCATTAGATGCAATGTTGCCTGAGAGAGCTATCAGAGAATTTGCTGAAAAAAAAGTCTGTTTAATATCTAGGGACGATTAATTTGTCTGCGTAAAAACATTGTGTGATATTTCAATTCACCATTTACAATTCGTATCGTTTGTTCATTTGCCCATCTAAGAGGATAGCTGGATAGCCCATATTCAGCTATGCAAAGCTGGTTTTCCATGAGGTCCAGTTGGTTGTGAGGCGGGGCCACTTAACCGGGTTAGACACCTGCTGTTTGCAATGCATGAATGAAGCAGGATTTTTTTACGTGAATGAGTTGTGACTCTCTCACACACGGGACCTCCATTGTATGTCCTATCCGAGGGACAGAGTGTTTTGCCTCTGCCAGAGGGGACGGTATGATTACACACAACATTGCTCCGTCCAGACTCGGGTTCGAACCCGGATCCTTAGGATCGTAAGGCAGATGCACAACCGAGTGAGCCAACTCACCGCGCTACAAGATATTGCAGCATGGGTCAGAGTGAAAATATATTAAAGACAGAGTCATCTACAAGTAAATGAGATGAGAGTTTGTCCGATGATCATCGTAAATAGCAATGGGACGAGCAAGGTCCTTGTGGAATGCTACATTCAACATCAGTTTGTTTTCATTTGGGAGTCAAAGCCATTCAAAGTAAATATTGCGATTTGTTTGACAGGTGGCTAATGTATCAGGAAACTCCTCCCCACCCACCCCCTTTTTTTACGACTTTTATGACTTTTGACGCTTTTCACTCTTACCGTCTTTTTGGCGAGAAGTATATCGTGGTTAAGCCTTTTAAATGCCTTGGAGAAGTCCACAAATATGGCTCTTTATGTAAAAATGTATCGAGTGCGCGGTCACTTTCTCAACAATAGTAGGTGTGACGTGAGTAGATACTGTGATTTTCCCTGAATCAAAATTAAAAGATAACATGTGGCTGCTAAATTAAAGAAAAAACACCACTGTTTAAATACCAATGATTCTTTCGGAAATTAATATACTTGTATTAACATTATATCTTAAATCAAAGAAGTGGGGATGTAATTTTGAGGATATTAAGAGTTGAGATACCTTTGAAATAAAATTATTTCTTCTATGATCTTTAATTTGTTTGATATATTTCGAATCTCTACTCACATGTCTGGCAGTTCAACCCGGAATAACCAGGTAAACACAGACATGAGTACATGTTGACTTCGTCCTGACACGTTCCTTCGTTCTGACACGGATCACTGTAACATTCATCGATATTTGTAAGGTAAAATGATAAAGAAATAAATAAAATTGACGTAAAAATAGAATGAGAATGAGAAACACAAAAGTGAAAAATTTGAAAGTTTCTTTAGATGACACTTGCCGTTATAAAAATGTGGATACAGTGCAGGGGGGGGGGGGGGAGTTGTTGTCCCTCCCTATGTTTTCAAACTGTGACGTTAATCTGTATAAGTTTTTGTATGCCATCCAATGACAAACAGAACGAATGATATAAAGGGTGAACCGGATGACGCCACAAATTTAGGAAGCAGATGTGGGTACAAATATGAGTAAGAGTATGAAGAAAAGATGTTATTGATATTAAAAATTTTGCATCCGTCAGGTTAAATTCCCAATCAGTCAAGGCCTGCCGCATTCTTGGAATCTGGAAGTGCAGAATAAACGCGCTCCATTGGTTGACGACCACGACTACGAGGATCATCCAGCTGAAACACGCCAATGGTTGTCGTTGGTGTCTCCCGGAGACCCGAGCAGCTATGACGAATACTTCCCCTTGTCTGAATAGCGTTGCCCGGGGCAACGACAGCAAAGAATCATTGCACAGGTAAAAAAGACAGGACTTGCTCCAAAGTCAACTTGCTTTAAAAAAAAAAAGTTTTGTTGTAGCTGGTTGTCCATCCTTTATACACCCTTTTCGGTTTTTTTTTAGGATCAGAGATCCATGATTTATACATGAGTTGTTGCGTTTTCTTAAGAGGTGGTCATTAATTGTTTAAGTTATTTTTTTTCTACTACAATCTGTGATCTGAGACGAACTGGTTCTTTTTTCCTATTTTTCCTTTGAATTCGATATCTATAATGATTGATTATTCCATTCACACCTTGACTGCCCAGTTAATTCATTCTATTTATCTTTCATACGAATATTAAAAGGCGGTTGACCAAAAGTCGTTTTCTTAAATAATTTTCTTAGTATAGTTTATATGCTACGTTACGAATCATTACCCACCAGCCTGGCAGTTCGTCCCGTTATATCCGGGTGACCAAGTACATGAATACATGTTGACTTCGTCCTGACACGTTCCGCCGTTCTGACACGGATTGCTGTCACACTCATTGATATCTGTATAGTTACAATTGAGTATATGAATATAAGAACGACCCAAGTGCAATTTTTGGCCACATTCAGTCCCCCCCCCCCCCCCCCCCCCCAAGGAAAAACGCAGTATCTACATCCAGCTCCATTTCTAAACAACCGAGATATTCACCATTTTATATTTTTGCCAAAGCCCCTGGAAAATATACTCTTTTGAAAAATTCCTTCATTGTGGAATTTTAGTCTATCTAGCAACCAATTTTCCTGGAAAATATCATTTTATGTTTTTGTTTTGTTTTTCAGTTATTGATGAAAATGTAGATACTTTGGGGAAACCCCACGCAATTGACTGATTTCCCCAAGGAAAAACGCAGTATCTACAATGGAACGAATTTCCCCAAGGAAAAACGCAGTATCTACAGCGGAATGACTAGGAATAAGGATTAATCTTCTGCCATAATTATGTATGCATGTATACATCATTGTTCAAGTATTCTCTGGCCCTGGGGGATGCATCCTCCATCCCCCCCCCCCCCCATTTATGCCCTGATTACAGAGCAGGCTTCATAAGATTATTAAATAACAGATCGTTCTTGGAACGTTTTGCTTAAAAGTGTATCCCAGACCGATCTTGCTGTAGGCCTAACGTTACGTCGATACGTGTTTAATGAAGCTTGCCAGGGCTGTAATGTGATGCTACATGGCCTAGCCTCTAACTAGCATCTAACCAGTTTGTTAGAATACTAGATCTAGATCTGTACAGTCTAGGTTACAGTCTGTCTAGACCAAAATAAATCTAAATCGGATGTCTGGACCTAGATCGATCTAGACTAGGTCTAGTTTTTATATCGTTTATTCTAGGCTGGCTACGTAGCAGGCTACACGAGTCTACCGCCTCAGACTATACATGCACGATGCTCACAGAAAAAAAAAAAATAGCCTAGGCCTAACGTTAGAACTGCAGAAGGTTTAAGCCCTACACGAGCCAGGACTCTTTGATTAAAAAAAAAAAAATACATCTAGAACCGGTCTAGAATGAAGTGACATCCGCTCTCTAGGCCTATTCCTTCTTGATTGAACCTAAGTTTAACGTCATGTAAATTTGTAATGTAGGCCCCTAACTTTTTTTACTTGTAAGTTATGAGGCATGCAGCATGGCCATGCATGCATTTTACGCAACCCAGTCTCACTAGGGTCTAGACACTGTATAGATCCGATAAGAATTAAAATACAACTTATTCTTAACTGTCTCTATTTTGTCCATTTACCGTGGGTACCTATTTTTCACATGGACCCTAATCTATTGTCAACTATGTAATTTTAAGACAGTATGGTATGGAGTAGATAATTGAACATTAACACTTCACTAGACTTAGGATTCTAAAAAGTGGTTCAGTTTTAGACTTCTTACTACAGGCCTGCCCTAGAGTAGCCTAGGCCTATTCAAGTCCTACACTAGATCTTTCTTTAGACTTTCGGAATACGGACCCTGAAAGTTCTGATTAATGTTAAGTCTAACATTAGAAAAGAGACGCAAGACTCAAACGTTACTGTCTAGACAAGTCTAAAAGACTTAGACTTAGATCTAAGGGAGGGTGTAACATGTTACATAACCTGACGTTTATCCGATACAACACACATAGATCTAGGGCCTATTGCCTTTCGACGAAACTTTCGGATTCGGAGCCTGATGAATTTTGACAAGGGTCTAGGCCTAACAAAGTTACTTCACAACAAGTTAATATTGAAATAGTACGGATAATGTTCATCATTGAGGTAGAATATGAAAGAATTACAAGCTGATCGTTTATCACACGAAGCGAAGTAAACACAAATAGGTCTAGGCCTATATATGCATTTGTGTTTGCCTCGCTTTGTGTGACAAACATGCATTTGTGTTTACTTCGCTTCGTGTGACAAACAATCAGCTTTATTCTTTCAATATTGAAATAGTTTTGAATAACTTACTCATTATCTGCAGATAAATTTTTCTTGAGGGCTAGGCTCACAAGTAATTTTTCCCACGACAACATTTTGTTTTATTCCAAGTACACACTCCCACTGTATGCTGACTAGCCGGGCCCTGTGCTGATCACTGCTGCACAGCATCAGTGCAGCTAGCTGCAAGCTGTCAGTGTTGTGTTGCATTGTTTAATGTGCACTCGGTTAGTCTTAATCACATACTGTGTTTTATATTAGGATCACGATCTCATCAAAATATTTACTAATCAGTATTGTTTCGGTTAGATATTTTGAACATTATGTCTTATTATTGAGCAAGTATATCTAAAGAAAGTAATTTACGTTCAAATTACAGAACAACCGGCAAAGTATTCACATATATAAATAACAGCGTCTGGTAATTAAGACTAGCTTTGTAGATACTGCGTTTTTCCTTGGGGAAATATTCATCATGTAGATACTGCGTTTTTCCTTGGGGAAAGTGCAAGTTAAGTGTAGATACTGCGTTTGGCAGTTACGGAAAAGTGGCTTTCTAAACATTTTTTCAAAAATCTGAATATATCATATGAAGAAGGATTGCCCACTGACTATATTTATGCAAAAAAGTGAAAATCGCCAAAAATGTTAGATACTGCGTTTTTCCTTGGGGGGGCAGCTTTTGAGTTTGACATGGGAAATTGTAGCTTATGCATGGACTCATCTTGTGTATAAAAAATAAATCCTAATTACCCCCGGAAGTGCCTGAAATAAATGAGTTAAATCTTATATGAATGTAAGAATGAAGGACTTGGGTCATTCTTACATTCATATTATAGCGCCCTCGTCATTCTCTCATCTCTATAGCAGAATATCATGTATATGAATCAAAGAACGACCCAAGTCCATATGAATCAAAGAACGACCCAAGTCCATCACACAAAATGGCCTCTCCACAATTATTGTAAATATTAATTGTCATGACCCCCCCCCCCCCCCCCCCCCCAAAGGAAAAACGCAGTATCTAACATTTTTGGCGATTTTCACTTTTTTGCATAAATATAGTCAGTGGGCAATCCTTCTTCATATGACATATTCAGATTTTTGAAAAAATGTTTGGAAAGCTACTTTTCCGTAACTGCCAAACGCAGTATCTACACTTAACTTGCACTTTCCCCAAGGAAAAACGCAGTATCTACATGATGAATATTTCCCCAAGTAGGCCATGGGGTGAAGCTGAAAAAGAGGCTTAGAAAATGGGTTTCGTTCCAGCAACACTGGCACTACTTTCTGAATGCGGAAATGTGATGTTTTGTACATCCTAAATATACAGTAAAAAGTTCTCCTCGAAGTATCCTGCAGTTTTTGCGAAAATCCATATTTTATAAACTGCTACCAGCAACCCAATACACATATCGTAATGGGGCTGCGGATTGCAGCATTTAGGATCATGACAGGATAGTATCGCGGACAAACGTCAACCTTAAATCGAACAAAAATTTTTTCAATTTGAAGACCTACAAGTAAGGTTGAAGTATTGACAACAGGGTTCGTGCAAGGTTTGGTTCTACAAATAGTCATTTTCTGTTCGAATTGATGACTTAATATGAATAGGTCGAGAGGAATCTGGGAGAGCTACGCTGAATTGACGGTCAGCGCAGGCGCACACATCACTGCGCACAAATTTCGTATCCATTGACTGGATATGATGTCTGTGTGCGCATGCGCTGGCCGTCAATTCAGTGTAGCTCTCCCAGTTTCCTCTCGACCGAGTCACATTTAGTCATCAATTTGAACAGAAAGGAACTGTTTGCAGAAGCAAACCTTGCACGAACTCTGTTATCAATACTTCAAATTTATTAATAAGTCTTCAAATTGAAGATTTTTTCCCGATATTAAGTTGATATTTGTCCGCAGTAAAATATCCGTCATGATCCTGTATGCTACAGTTCACAGCCCCATGACGCTATGCGTATGGGGCTGCTGGCCGCAGTTATGCGTATGGGGCTGCTACCTGCAGTATAGTTCCCATAGTGTTTCTAAGCTGAATTAGAGTCATGTATACACATTTGTAAAGCACTGCTTTTAGCCACGTAGTACCTAGAAAAAAAGTGAAGTTCTGGTTTAATAGTTGCATTATATCTCATGTTTCAGCTTTTCCTGATGCTGGCTATGCAAAGGAGGACAAGAGCAAAGTGGTTCGAGACCATAATGAGAGAGAGCACTGACTAACTGTCAGAGGTCAAGGCAAATGCCTTATATTCTGTTCAACGACATGTTATTAATCAAATGACTCATCATTCAAGGCAAAAAAAAAAATCAGAGCGTTTGTTTGTTTGTGTGTCCGCGTGCATGTGGGAGAATCTTATTGTACACACACACACACACACCCTCACATGCACACACACATATGCACACACATAGTTATGAAGATACCCAAGTGTATTACAATATTATTCTACATGCCTTGGCCATTTATCACATCATCATCATAAAAAAGATTATCATAAACATGAACACACACAATGATATAATACATGTATTGATCAGTGCATTACACATACACAGGTGCATAAAAACGCTGACATACCTATTATACACTCACACGCACAAACAAACTCATTTACACACATGAGACATTACTATTAAACAGATCACATTGTTTATCAGTAAACATGTTTTCTTTTCTTCTTCTTCTTCTTCTTCTTCTTCTTAAGAAGCTTTAATATTAGATCACATAGCAATCACGTTGTTCATGAAATATTACAGTACTTAAGAAAATTTAATCTTCATAAAATTTCCTGAAGTTTTCATTGCTATCATTAGGATGGATAGTAAGATAGCTCAAAATGATAAAATGTTCTAGTTTTAATTAATTTCCTGGAACATTCCATGGTCCAAATATCCTTGAAAGGGTGTAAAAGTTTTGAAAAATGCCAATATATAAAATAAAGGCAATATCATAGTTTACCCATTCATGAGTGAAAACTGCTGGATTTTGTATTGGAGGCAATGTGTACCTGAAAATCTTGGAGAGAATAAATACATGTATATAAAACAGGTTTGGCATTAAAAATTATGATAACATTGCAATTAACTTCCAATATCAGAGGATCTGTGCAAACCTGACTCAACTTATGCACAATTTTCATTTGGCTGGTATTAGTTTTAGCAAACTGATTTTGTACTCACACCTACATTGTACTGACCTTTCTACATGAACATTCTGTTTCAGTATTAATAATAGTTACACATTTTTTCCCCCAGAGTGGGAGAAACAAATTTCAATCGTAGTCATTCAGTTTTATGAAAAAAACCACACAGGAAAACATCTTTGTTCTTAGATAATTCAACCCTAATCAAATCATAATAGTGGGCAGAAATGTTTGCTAAAGGGCGAACAATCACATACTGAGGCAGTAGTCAAAAACATGTTGCATAAACATTGGCATTCAAAATACAGGAAGCAATCTGTATTACAAAGACATTTTATCATGCACAACTTTGGTAAGATGTAAATTCTTGAACATTAATCACATTGACCAAAGCATTGGTGCATATACAGTACATTCTGTTGTTTCTGAACTTTGCACTGAAGTTCTTTGTGTATGTGTGTGAATGTTTCAGTGGTGTATATACAATGTATATTGCTCCATTTTATCAAGGACAACTTATAGTAACATGACAATGTTTTCATGCTTCAATATTAATCATATTGACCTATTTCCCTTGGCAAGTAATGAGCAGGTTGACTCTGTTGCAAATGATGCATTTTACAGGCAACACAGCAGAACCTGAAGAGCTTCCAGAAGAAAATCTTGATCTTGATGTGAGCGTCTTAGGGGAGGAAACAGATGCTCCGGCTGACGGACCAGGCTCCTCCTTCAGCTTTCATTTCCTAGCGAGATTCAGGCGTTTGCTATCTATAAACCTCTTGTACGTAGCACGTTTCATGGAATCCTATTTAATACAATGGAGAAATGAACAGCAATGATTAGCCATTGGATTTTGTTTGGGGGAAAAAAAGGCTAAACGCTAGGGGGAGGGGTTGAACATTACACTCAATATATCATTAAATGTACGGTAGACTACTGACTGCCAATATTTGAATCTTGTAATTACCAATAGGCCCTAGTACTATTCCAGGTACACCTCATGATCATTGTCATCAACTACTTCAACTTGTACTTGCAGTGCAATTACTGATTTTCAATGACATCTACAGCTTTCAGCACCTGATCACATGCAATATCAATTATCATATATGAATACAACTGCCTTATCATCATTAATACTAGTACATTACTAGTAATCCTTGGCCTTTCACTATCACCACCACCCACTGCTTTATAACTTGGCACAACATAATGGTAATCTTAAGTTTTAGGGAGTTTAATTGTTGAAATTATGTTTTTGTCATTGTTGTTTTTTTAGACCTATTTATATAAAATATTAATAAGTTAATTTAATGAGATGCCAAATGTGTGTTTTGAGGGGGGATTCGCCAATTTCGGGGTGAGAGAGACAGGATGGATTTTTAATATTAATACTCCATGGCCATGATTATAAAAATATAAATTTACATGCAGTTTAGACCTTTTTCAATCCAGTCCTGTGTGTCAAGATTTTTACAAAACAATATCACTGATCAGCTACATCAACCTAACCTGGGCTGTATAGAACAACATGTACAATTCATCTAGGCTACATTGATAACGGCGCTATGCCATGCCAAGGTGAAATTCAAGATAATTTATCTAAAATGTAACAGACACGCTACTAAACGGTCCATTATAATATCCGTATAATATACACAAGCAACGTTCATAACATAGCTAACGTTGTACTTGTACAGTCATCATGCATGGTCATTAACATTACGCATAGCCATATATATATGAGACTGCACTGCAGTGTCGACTGCTACGACTGTACGCACGTAAACTAACCTGTAAATTATCCTATGTAGGTTGCAGTCAGTCCCCCTGAGTGAGCAGTATGAATCACTTCGTTCTGGTCTGCGATTTCACGGTCTCCCCCACTCAATTTGATCCACTCTTTGGCACACAAAATAGGTTTCGTCTATCTTAGGTTTGTCATAGCCGTGAAATTTTCAAACTTCATCGATGTTACATGCATAATAACGCATCTTAAAAGTTTCGGCAGAGCAGACGACGTAGACGCGTCGACAGGCTCACAGGGGGCGGCCATTTTGACTCGTAAACAATAATTCTCGATTCGGATTGGATAACATACATCACATGATCGTTCGCGAATGAATATCGTACACGGCAAAGTGTACATATTCAGCTCCTCAGTGACAAAAAAGTTCTCTGTTTCCCCCTAAATTACCAAAATACTGCAGGAGGGTTTGTGTCGAACTTTTTCCTGTAGCCTTTTTGGTTATTTGTTTACACGTAGCTGTGGAGATATTTTAGTGCCGCAGTTGTCGGAACGAAACAAGCGAAAAAACCAGCTCACCCCATGGCCTAAAGGAAAAACGCAGTATCTACAAAGCTAGTCTTAATTACCAGACACTGTTATCTACATGTGTGAATACTTTGCCGGTTGTTCTGTAATTTGAACGTGAATTACTTTCTTTAGATATACTTGCTCAATAATAAGACATAATGTTCAAAATATCTAACCGAAACAATACTGATTAGTAAATATTTTGATGAGATCGTGATCCTAATATAAAACACAGTGTGTGATTAAGACTAACCGAGTGCACATTAAACAATACAGCACAACACTACTGACAGCTTGCAGCGCTAGCAGCCATCACTCTGCTAGCTGCACTGAGTATGCAGTCAGCACAGGGCCCGGCCGGGTAGACAGCATACAGTGTGAGTGTGTACTTGGATTAAAACAAAATGTTGTCGCGGGGAAAATTACTCGTGAGCCTAGCCCTCAAGAAAAATTTATCTGCAGATAATGAGTAAGTTATTCAAAACTATTTCAATATTGAAAGAATAAAGCTGATCGTTTGTCACACGAAGCGAGGTAAACACAAATGCATGTTTGTCACACGAAGCGAGGTAGAGTTGTAAACGCAAATGCATGTTTATCTCGCTTCGTGTGATTAACGATCAGCTTTTCTTTCACATTCCACCTCGATGATGAACATCTTCCGTACTATTTCAATATTAACTTCTTGTGAAAACTTTGATAGGCCTAGACCCTTGTCAAAATTCTTCAGGCTCCAAATCTGAAAGTTTCGTCGAAAGGCAATAGATCTATTTGTGTTGTATCGGATAAACGTCGCGTTATACTAACATGTTAGACCCTATATTTAGATCTAAGTCCAAGTCTAAGACTGTCTAGACAGTAACGTTTGAGTCTTGCGTCTCTTTTCTATTTTCTAACGTTAGACTTAACGTTAATCACAACTTTCAGGGTCCGTATTCCGAAAGTCTAAAGAAAGATGTAGTGTAGGACTAGAATAGGCGTACTCTAGGGCAGGCCTGTTTATAAAACTAAGAAAGAAGTCTAAACTACTAAAACTTAACCCCTTAGAATCCTATTTCTAAGTGTAGTGAATTGTCAATGTTCAATTATCTACTCCATACCATACTGTCTCAAATTACATAGACAGCGATCTTGAAAGGGGACAACTTTGCACAACAGGGAATGACACTAGAACCAGACAGGGAATTGCCTTTCGAACACTTTTAATTCGGTCTTCGGTACCGAAACGTCAACGTAAGTCCTCCGTTGACAGTCGCCATCTTTTTCTTGTTCTTCCGCCCTCTCTCGGCGTATCTGTTACAACCGTTTACAAATTACAATGTTCCCTTACACTCCCCCTCCTCAAATTACCCTATGGGAATTTTAACATTCATGTAACACCATGAGCAAAGAGGAGAACTTCTTCTAAACAAAGTCTATACACTAAGAACAGAATAGAACAACCTCATAGACATTCAACACTACAAAGTAAGCCAAAAAACACTTAGGCCGAAATCACTGTGACGAGAGAATGATACACAAAATTACATAGCGGCATACTATGTGTGTCTGAAATTCACAGTACCTTGCAACTATAATGTACCCTGGTACTTCTGCACTACCGCAAAACATGGACTTCTGTACAGCTTATGCACCTGTATCGTTTGGTAGTTTGTTTGTTGTTGTTGTTGTTGTTTTTTTTTCTTTCTTTTGTTTTTCTGTACATTGAAATGGAGTTTCGCGACACAAAACAAACCTAACGCGTCATTTTACAGGCCTGTCACACGCAAGTTACTTACATGGTTATTAACTAGAAATGTATCAACATAAACTGCAAACAAAATAAAATCCTGGAGCAGGCAGCATGCCAAAGCTAAGATAAGATGTTATACATGTATCCGATTACATGTTGCACCTTGGTGACAGAAAATACAAAAGTATGAGCATCTGGAATAATGTATATGTACATGAACAAAGCAGCAATATTATAAGTAAAAAAAAAAAAAACGTCAGAGGTTGTACCAACATGTACACTATGATGCTTGTGTATGCACGCAATCATACCGTTAACAATGAGTATGAGTCCAAACATAGGTACATGTATGTACCAATGAAAAGAGTATAAAAACCAGTTTGACAAGATTTGGAATATTAACCCGTTGAGGACGGACTGATTTTGCTACAACACGCATTTCCCATAGACACATGCCCGAGTATACTCGGGACTCGTCCTCAACGGGTTAAAGTGGGTACTTCAAACACAAAACAATAAGTCATAAGTCAAATAATCCTGGAGCCCAGAGATCTTTGCTTGTTAAAATACATGTATAAGCACATATACACCTCCTTTCCATTCGTGCAACACCTAATGCATATTTCAAAACACCAGAAAACTTAACATATACAGATTGTATGACTCTTAACTGATTACTGACAGCACCCGGCTCTGCTGTACATATTAAACGTCTGTTTACAACCCACACATTCCGTATGGCAGCATGAGACTACATGGAAAAATCCAATAGAGCCATTGAGGAAAAAAAAACTAACAATAAAACATTGTTCATTGATAGACCCAATGACAGATGAACAAAAAGTACTCGTGTCCAGATCCGTAATACAACCCTGGAACAATGACTAATCCCCCAGTGTCTTTTTTCCACTCTGCAAGTTTCATAACAGTTTCATATATCACATAATACTTTCTAAAAATCACTCAGTTTGGTTGTTTTGATCCGTTACTGTTGTTCTCTTTGTTCATTGTTTGTTTGTTTGTTTTTTGACAAAGTCATCAATCGCTCGAACACAGCTTCAGCTGATCAACATGCACAATACGCGTCACTTCTGGATTCTCTGCTAGCGTAAGCGAAAAATTTACAGGGGTGAGTTGTTGCTTGACCAGGAAAGGGCCAGACCATCGAGGGGCTAGCTTGGCAGAGAAGTGCTTCCTCGCATCAGATATGGGATGTGTCCTTACCATCACAGTGTCACCAACCTTCAGCTGAACTTCACGCCGGTGAGCATCGTAGTGTCGTTTGTATGCAGAGATAGCGCGACGACGGTTGTCCCGTAAAGCCTCCGGAGTTGGAAAAGACGAGTCTCCAGTCTCACCCCTATGGAGCTTGTTGGTGAGAGGTGCTGGTAACTTTCGCCCAAACATCAAGACCGCCGGTTCAGTTCCCAGGGTGTCATGTCGGCAAGTGTTCAGAGCGTATGCAAACTCAGCAAGATGTATGTCCCACTGTCGCTGATCTGCTGATACATAGGCTTGCAGCATTCCCTTGATGTTTCGGTTGACGCGCTCGACCCAGTTGGTTTGTGGATGGTAAGGTGTTGTGAAGACCTGTTGCACACCCCACTCAGCACAAACAGCAGCCAAAGCTTTAGATCTAAACTGGGGTCCATTGTCCGAAAGGAGAGTTGTTGGAGGGCCATACCTGCAGAACAATTGTCGGACCAGAGCGCATGATACAGTTTGACCCGTTGCATTCTTCAGTGGCAGTATCTCCGTAAACCTTGAGAAGTGGTCTACTGCCACTAAGATGAATTCGTGACCCGCATGGCTCTTTGGTAGTGGTCCCATGAGGTCAACCGCTACCATCTCCCAGGGCCTTGTGGATGTAGTTGTCAACATTTTTCCAGGCTTTCTCTGATAGGATGGCTTTGTCTGTTGACACACCTGGCAACTCCGCACAAAACTGCGCACCCTCTGTGACATGCCTTTCCAGCAAAGTTTCATGCCATTGAGACGAGCTAGGGTTTTCCTCCTCCCTAGGTGGCCAGCAGTTGGCTTGGAATGACATTCCACCATCACTGCTCGTTGTAGTTCTTTGGGAACAATGAGGAAGTCATCCGATCGGTAGAGTAAACCAGCCTTGAGCTTGTAGCGAGTGTACTCTTTCTGCCGGTGGTCCAAGTCCGCAGCTTCGTGGTCTCTTCCTTCTAAGAAGGCAATGATCTTAGAAAGGTCTGGGTCCGAGCGCTAGCTCTTTCGTAGGCCATCCTGATTCAGGCAAAGTGGTAGACCTTCCGTGCCATTGCTTCTGTCATCAAGCACAGGTGCATGATGTTTCCTGTTGCAGGAAGGGCAGCAGTACATGTCAAGTTCCAGTGCTTGCTGGTGGCTGATCTTTACACACACCTGATGGTACCAAAGGTCACATTCATCGCATTGTATCCAATCGAGCAGGTCATCCTCAGGGTGCAGGCAGTTAGAAGATGCACATGCTCCAGGAGGGTGTTCACTTCCTTGTTTAGGGGCTACCTTCTCCACAATACCAAGTACCGGTGTCGTCTCAGGGATCCTTGACAAGGCATCAGGGACATGATGCTGCGCACCAGGACGGTACACAACTTGAAAGCGAAAGTCTTGTAGCCTAAGAATCCAACGGGCAAGTCTCCCTGTTTGTTTGTTTTTTCTGAACAACCAACAGAGAGCTTGGTGGTCTGTGATTACCTTGCAGGGCCTACCTTCGAGATATGGCCGCCACTTTTCCAGTGCCCAAACGACTGCTAGACACTCCCTCTCTGTGGTGCTGTAATTCCTCTCTGCAGGAGAGAGAGTGCGGCTAGCAAAGGCTATGGTCTTGATGCCAACATCCTGCTTTTGAACCAAGACAGCCCCAAGGCCAACACTGCTTGCATCCGTATGTACGACGAAGGGGGACATCTCATCGGGATATCCAAGAATTGGCTCTTTCAGGAGGCTCTGCTTCAGCGCGTGAAAAGCAAGGGTGCAACCATCAGTCCACTCCCATCTGACTCCTTTCTTTTTCAGATGAAGGAGGGGTGTAGCAAGGTCAGAGAAGTGTGGAATGAATTTCTGGTACCATCCAACCATCCCCAGGAATCTCTCCAACTCTTTCAGGTTTTGAGGTGTGGGGTATTCACATATGGCAGACACCTTCTCCGGGTCTGACTTCAGTCCCTCTGAACTCACAACGTGTCCAAGGTATTTCATCTCCTTGCAAGCAAATTGGCATTTCTCTGCATTGACTGTTAGGCCAGCCATCTTCAGGCGTAACAGAATCTCCCGCAAGTCAAGGATGTGCTGAGAGAAATTGGCAGAATAGCAGACAATGTCATCGAGATATACGTAGCAAGTGCGACCAATTGTGTCACCGAGTACCTTGGACATCAGCCTCTGGAAGCTGGCTGGTCCATTCACCACTCCGAAGGGCAGAACACGAAACTGGAAGAGTCCTTGTTCACAGATAAACGCTGTTTTCTCTCGGTCTGCTTCAGCCACACTCATTTGCCAATATCCACTCCGCAGATCCAACGATGAGAAGATTTGAGCTCCATGGAGAGAGGCGAGAATGGCATCTACGGTGGGCATGGGAAAGGCATCAACCTTTGTTACCGCATTGAGTTTTCGGTAATCAATGCACATCCGGTACTGACCATTTTTCTTAGGTACCATCACTACAGGTGAAGCCCAAGGTGAATTTGAAGGCTCAACCTTGCCACTCTCCAAAAGCATGGCTAGCTCTTTTTCAGCTGCATCTCTACGCTCAGGTCCTAAGCGGTAGGGGTTGGAGCGGATTGGGGCATGATCATCCACCTCAATAGTATGTTCCGCAACATCTGTATGTCCTGGAGTGTCACTAAAAACTTCTGGGAACTCTGCAAACAGTTCATCCAGTTGCCTTTGTTCTTCTGGCGAAATTTGCCATTGCGAAGGGCATGCAACTGAAGGATGTCCCTCCTCCTCATCAACATACCCATCGTCAACTTCTGATGCAGAGGATACTCCCAACAGGGGGAAGCTCACCTTCTGTTCCTTGACAACACCAGTGTGGAAGCAACCCTCATGAAAATCAAGTATCAAGTGAACCTTTTTCACAAAGTCCATTCCAAGGAGTACAGGAGCTGGTAACCGAGGAACCACCTGGAAGGTACTGGTGGTAGCACAATTCCCCAACTCAACGTCAGCCGAGACCATTTTTTCTGTAGTCAATTCAGAACCATCAACCAGCAGCAAGGTATTGTCTTCCTCATGATTCACTGTTGGGAGGGCCAACTTCGAACATAAGTCAGAGGTGACCAGCGAGACACTGGCTCCAGTATCAACCAATGCATGGGTATCCAACTTCTGGCCCTCCACACCATACAATGTTATCTCTACCATAGGCATGGTGTTGTTGTGGGGTGCAACAAAATTGCATTTTGAGGATTTTGAAGGGGGCCCTGATTCTTGTGTCGGTGTACGGAGAGACTGGGCAGGTGGTGGCTGCGCAGGACTAGGGGGACTGGAGCAATCCACTGCCCGATGTCCCAACTGCCCACATCGATAGCAGTTGAAGTTGAACTGGTTCTTCCTCTGTTGAGTGGGACGTGAGGCTGTTGGATTTGCAGGCACCATCTTTTTTCTTGCTGCGTTGTCTTCCATGGGATGAAATGCATTCGAGCGTCTATGAAGTAGCAGTTCATCTGCTGTGCGAGCCAATGCCACGAGGGAGCACTCATTACGTTCTCGTAGTTTCAACCTCAGCCCTTCATCTGCAATGGTACTCAGGAATTGGTCGATCATCACCAAATGCAAGCATTTTTTGACTTCAGGAAGATCGGCCGTTACCTGAGAGATCTCAACCCACCGATAGAAGTAGTCTTGGATACGGTTCGCAAACTCTTCGAAAGACTCGTCACTACGTTTGGATTCAGACTTGAATTTCAATCTGTACGCATCTGGGGTGAGGTGGTAGCGGCGACGGATCGCCCTCACCACCTCATCATAATCCTCCTTTTCATCCCGCGACAGGGCATGAAAAGCTTGTTGTGCTTTCCCAGTTAAGTACGGTTCAAGTAATCTAGGCCACTCTTCTCTCTGTTTGCCAGCAGAGGTTGCTAGACGCTCAAACGTACTCAGGTAGCATATGATATCATCATCATGACTAAGCTGGTGAAGGCCCTTTAAAGGTGGGCCGGCTTGTGTGGTGTTGCTTATGGCAGCCGTGAGTAGGGATTTGCACAGCTTCTCAGTTTCATGTAAGTGAGTATGCTCCATATGTTGCATAACACGCAAGAGGTCCTCCACCCCCATACCAGAATTCACATTTACATTCTCCCCCTCCATGTTTGGCAGCTCAGCCAAACACTGAATTCTGTCCTGTTTTGTTCTCACTTCATTAGTGTCAATGTGATTTAACTCACACAAATGCCGTATGTGATCTGCTGTGAATCGATTCAAATATCCAGCTCTGTTTGAAGCATCTGCCATGATTACAGCTGTATAATGCTAACTTTAAACTAACTTCAAATCAAACTGCCTAACATCTATCACTAATTTTACCTGTTATAGTTAATATTATTTTTTGTGTGTGTGTGTGTGTTGATATTGTGCTGGATTATAGTTAGTGTTATTATCTTTTTATTTTATTTTGTGTGTGTGTGTGTGTGTGTGTTGATATTGTGCGGAGTTATAGTTGTGTTATTTTGTGTGTGTGTGTGTTGATATTGTGCTGAATTATAATTAATGTTATTTTTTTTGTGTGTGTGTGTTGATATTGTGCTGAGTTACTATAATGTTTTGTTTTTAATGTGTGTTGATATTATGGTGAGTTATAGTTAGTGTTGTTGTTGTTTTTTTTAATGTGTGTTGATATTAAACTGAGTTAGTGTTATTTTTTCTATTTATCTATTTTTTTAAGTGTGTTGATATCGTGCTGAGTTATATTGTTAGTATTATTATTATTATTTTTTTTAATGTGTGTTGATATTGTACTGAACTACAACTCTGTGTACACACACCATGTACATGTATCAGAATCCTAAACCCTAAAAGGCAACATGTGCCAAACCATGAATCAACACAAGTGTGTACACGCCAGGAACAGCCACCAACCAAAAATCATTGGTATTAATTAACCCCCAAAACAAATGAAATCTAGGCCTTCCCTTAGCCTTAGGCCAACTTCAAATTTAAATACCAAGTACAGCTGTATAACCAACCAACTCCACTTCAGACTGACATTTATAAATAACTTATAATTTTTCCTTTAGTTAATTTACAATTTAGTCGGCACACACAAAATCCTATCTGATGCTTTTGATAATATCTCAACAGCTACATTCGATATTATTTGTATTTATAAACACTTCATGTTTCAATGAGCAATACAACTGCACTCAATCTGGATGCGCACATCTCCTATGTACGCATACGATCCATGCGACAAGATCACTATCCGTTAATGCAGCGTCGTATTGAACGTGCACACACCGGCGCGGCGGCATACAATACTCAAGTGATACGGTGTAACGAAGTACATACACCTACGGTACATTCAATTCTACAGTCTCGGAACTGACTCACCACAAACAGGCTAAAACCCTTAGAATTCTACATTCCCATAGAACAAAGATCCTGCCGACTACGCCACTGAAAGGGGACAACTTTGCACAACAGGGAATGACACTAGAACCAGACAGGGAATTGCCTTTCGAACACTTTTAATTCGGTCTTCGGTACCGAAACGTCAACGTAAGTCCTCCGTTGACAGTCGCCATCTTTTTCTTGTTCTTCCGCCCTCTCTCGGCGTATCTGTTACAACCGTTTACAAATTACAATGTTCCCTTACAATCTAGTTGAAAATAGATTATGTGAAAAATCTAGGTACCCACGGTAAATGGACAAAATAGAGAGAGTTAAGAATAAGTTGTATTTAACTCTTATCGGATGTAGCGTTAGACAGTGTCTAGACCCTAACGTTTAGTGAGACTGGGTTGCGTAAAATGCATGCATGATTCCATGTTGCATGCTACAACTTACAAGTAAAAAAGTTAAATTACAAATTTACATGACATAACAAACTTAGATTCAATCCAGAAGGAATAGGCCTAGAGAGTGGATGTCACTTCGATCTAGACCGGTTCTAGATTTATTTTTTTTTTTCTAATTAAAGAGTCCTGTCTCGTGTAGGGTTTAGACTAAACCTTCTGCATTTCTAACGTTAGGCTATTTTTTTTTTTCTGTGAGTATCGTGCATAGCCTGAGGCTGTAGACTTGTGTAGCCTGCTACGTAGCCAGCCTAGAATAAACGATATAAAAACTAGACCTAGTCTAGATCGATCTAGGTCCAAACATCCGATTTAAGTTAGATTTATTTTGGTCTAGACAGACTGTAGCCTAGATTGTACAGATCTAGATCTAGTATTCTAACACGGTTAGACAATCTAGATGCTAGTTAGCGGCTAGGCCATGTAGCATCACATTACAGCCCTGGCAAGCTTCATATTAAACGCGTAGCGTTACAGCAAGATCGGTCTGGGAATGTAAGCAAAAAGTTCCAAGAACGATCTGTTATTTGTTAATGCTATTGTTATGAAGCCTGCTCTGTAATCAGGGCATAAATGGGCCAGAGGTTGAGGATGGTGCATCATGAATACTTGTACAATGATGTATACATGCATACATAATTATGGCAGAAGATTAATCCTAGTCATTCCGCTGTAGATACTGCGTTTTTCCTTGGGGAAATTCGTTCCATTGTAGATACTGCGTTTTTCCTCGGGGAAATCAGTCAATTGCATGGGGTTTCCCCAAAGTATCTACATTTTCATTAATAACTTAAAAACAAAACAAAAACACAAAATGATATTTTCCAGGAAAATTGGTAGCTAGATAGACTACAATTCCACAATGAAGTAATTTTTCAAAAGAGTATATTTTCCAGGGGCTTTGGCAAAAACATAAAATGGTGAATATCTCGGTTGTTGAGAAATGGAGCTGGATGTAGATACTGCGTTTTTCCTTGGGGGGGGGGGGGCAGATGATAATATATGTTCTAATTTGTATATACAATGTTGCCTTCCCATCACAGTTACATAGAATATTACTGGACAAACAAAAAGATATGAAGTTTTTTTTTTTTAGTTTACTCGAAATGGTCTTCCATGGACTTGGGTCGTTCATATATTCATATACTCAATTAAATGAAGTGAATTGAAATTAAAGATGAATACGAATGGGAAACAAGATACAAATGGTGGACCTGACTGAACTCTGATAAAGTGAACTGACTCTGAGAAGAGTGAATTTCAACGAATGATGAATTCCCTGTCAACCTGGATTTTCCCACCGACTGTCCGTTTGTCTGGCTGTCACTCTGTCTGTCCCTCTCTCTCTTTCTCTCTTCATGTGTGTATATATGTATATATATATATATATATATATATATGTGACCTTGCACCTCAAAACAAACAAAAAGTCGCCAGACATGAATTTTTGGTTAAGACCATATTCTGAAAGAGCAGACTTTAAGCTTTAAAATGATGTATAACTCAAAGCAAATGGACTCTCCTAACCTATCTAAATATTGGAAAGAAAGCACAAACTCAGGAAAAGTGTGAACTGAGAAAAGAGGCTCTGAAGTACAGTGTCTATTTAAGCGCCTAATCTTTTAATACCAAACCGTGCTGGCTGTGCGATGAATGGGACAAAAACAGGAAGTAAACCAGCAGAGTAACAACAATGAAGAAATTATCAGATTAAACTGAAATTAAGCATGCCTCATTGACACATTCTGTCCATAATTAATAACAACTTTCAATGCGGTAGCACTGTCCTTTCAAAAGTTATTAGAGTTGAAAGTGAAGAGTGTGGACAAGGTTTTTCAGAAATGAAAAAGGGATTATAAAGACACACCTAATCACAGTATTCTACCAAAAAATGTTCGAGAGGATAGCTGGATAGCCCATATTCAGCTATGCAAAGCTGGTCTTCCATGAGGTCCAGTTGGTTGTGAGGCGGGGCCACTTAACCGGGTTAGACACCTGCTGTTTGCGATGCATGAATGAAGCAGGATTTTTTACGTGAATGAGTTGTGACTCTCTCACACACGGGACCTCCATTGTATGTCCTATCCGAGGGACAGAGTGTTTTGCCTCTGCCAGAGGGGACGGTATGATTACACACAACATTGCTCCGTCCAGACTCGGGTTCGAACCCGGATCCTTAGGATCGTAAGGCAGACGCACAACCGAGTGAGCCAACTCACCGCCCTACAAGATATTGCAGCATGGGTCAGAGTGAAAATATATTAAAGACAGAGTCATCTACAAGTAACTGAGATGAGAGTTTGTCCGATGATCATCGTAAATAGCAATGGGACGAGCAAGGTCCTTGTGGAATGCTACAGTCGACATCAGTTTGTTTTCATTTGGGAGTCAAAGCCATTCAAAGTAAATATTGCGATTTGTTTGACAGGTGGCTAATGTATCAGGAAACTCCTCCCCACCCTCCCCCTTTTTTTACGACTTTTATGACTTTTGACGCTTTTCACTCTTACCGTTTTTTTGGCGAGAAGTATATTGTGGTTAAGCCTTTTAAATGCCTTGGAGAAGTCCAAAATATGGCTCTTTATGTAAAAATGTATCGAGTGCGCGGTCACTTTCTCAACAATAGTAGGTGTGACGTTAGTACATACTGTGATTTTCCCTGAATCAAAATTAAAAGATAACATGTGGCTGCTATGGTAAAGAAAAAAAACACCACTGTTTAAATACCAATGATTCTTTCGGAAATTAATATACTTGTATTAACATTATATCTTAAATCAAAGAAGTGGGGATGTAATTTTGAGGATATTAAGAGGTGAGATACCTTTGAAATAAAATTATTTCTTCTATGATTTTTAATTTGTTTGATATATTTCGATTCTCTACTCACATGTCTGGCAGTTCAACCCGGAATAACCAGGTAAACACAGACATGAGTACATGTTGACTTCGTCCTGACACGTTCCTTCGTTCTGACACGGATCACTGTAACATTCATCGATATCTGTAAGGTAAAATGATAAAGAAATAAATAAAATTGACGTAAAAATAGAATGAGAATGAGAAACACAAAAGTGAAAAATTCAAAAGTTTCTTTAGATGACACTTGCCGTAATAAAAATGTGGATACAGTGCAGGGGGGGGGGATGTTGTCCCTCCCTATGTGTTCAAACTGTGACGTTAATCTGTATAAGTTTTTGTATGCCATCCAATGACAAACAGAACGAATGATATAAAGGGTGAACCGGATGACGCCACAAATTTAGGAAGCAGATGTGGGTACAAATATGAGTAAGAGTATGAAGAAAAGATGTTATTGATATTAAAAATTTTGCATCCGTCAGGTTAAATTCCCAATCAGTCAAGGCCTGCCGCATTCTTGGAATCTGGAAGTGCAGAATAAACGCGCTCCATTGGTTGACGACCACGACTACGAGGATCATCCAGCTGAAACACGCCAATGGTTGTCGTTGGTGTCTCCCGGAGACCCGAGCAGCTATGACGAATACTTCCCCTTGTCTGAATAGCGTTGCCCGGGGCAACGACAGCAAAGAATCATTGCACAGGTAAAAAAGACAGGACTTGCTCCAAAGTCAACCTCCTTTAAAAAAAAAAAAAGTTTTGTTGTAGCTGGTTGTCCATCCTTTATACACCCTTTTCGGTTTTTTTAGGATCAGAGATCCATGATTTATACATGAGTTGTTGCGTTTTCTTAAGAGGTGGTCATTAATTGTTTAAGATATTTTTTTCTACTACAATCTGTGATCTGAGACGAACTGGTTCTTTTTTCCTATTTTTCCTTTGAATTCGATATCTATAATGATTTATTATTCCATTCACACCTTGACTGCCCAGTTAATTCATTCTATCTATCTTTCATACGAATATTAAAAGGCGGTTGAACAAAAGTAGTTTTCTTAAATAATTTTCTTAGTATAGTTTATATGCTACTTTACGAATCTTTACCCACCAGCCTGGCAGTTCGTCCCGTTATATCCGGGTAAACACGTACATGAATACATGTTGACTTCGTCCTGACACGTTCCGCCGTTCTGACACGGATTGCTGTCACACTCATTGATATCTGTATAGTTACAATTGAGTATATGAATATAAGAACGACCCAAGTCCAATTTTTGGCCAAATTCAGTTTGGCATGGGAAATTGTAGCTTATGCATGGACTCATCTTGTGTATAAAAAATAAATCCTAATTACCCCCGGAAGTGCCTGAAATAAATGAGTTAAATCTTAAATGAATGTAAGAATGAAGGACTTGGGTCATTCTTACATTCATACATAGCGCCCTCGTCATTCTCTCATCTCTATAGCAGAATATCATGTATATGAATCAAAGAACGACCCAAGTCCATATGAATCAAAGAACGACCCAAGTCCATCACACAAAATGGCCTCTCCACAATTATTGTTAATGTTAATTGTCATAATAATATATGTTCTAATTTGTATATACAATGTTGCCTTCCCATCAGGTTACATAGAATATTATTGGACAAACAAAAAAGATATGAAGTTTTTTTTAGTTTACTCGAAATGGTCTTCCATGGACTTGGGTCGTTCATATATTCATATACTCAATTAAATGAAGTGAATTGAAATTAAAGATGAATACGAATGGGAAACAAGATACAAATGGTGGACCTGACTGAACTCTGATAAAGTGAACTGACTCTGAGAAGAGTGAATTTCAACGAATGATGAATTCCCTGTCAACCTGGATTTTCCCACCGACTGTCCGTTTGTCTGGCTGTCACTCTGTCTGTCCCTCTCTCTCTTTCTCTCTTCATGTGTGTATATATGTATATATATATATATATATATATATATATATATATATGACCTTGCACCTCAAAACAAACAAAAAGTCGCCAGACATGAATTTTTGGTTAAGACCATATTCTGAAAGAGCAGACTTTAAGCTTTAAAATGATGTATAACTCAAAGCAAATGGACTCTCCTAACCTATCTAAATATTGGAAAGAAAGCACAAACTCAGGAAAAGTGTGAACTGAGAAAAGAGGCTCTGAAGTACAGTGTCTATTTAAGCGCCTAATCTTTTAATACCAAACCGTGCTGGCTGTGCGATGAATGGGACAAAAACAGGAAGAAAACCAGCAGAGTAACAACAATGGAGAAATTATCAGATTAAACTGAAATTAAGCATGCCTCATTGACACATTCTCTCCATAATTAATGACAACTTTCAATGCGGTAGCACTGTCCTTTCAAAAGTTATTAGAGTTGAAAGTGAAGAGTGTGGACAAGGTTTTTCAGAAATGAAAAAGGGATTATAAAGACACACCTAATCATACTATTCTACCAAAAATTGTTCGAGATAAACTGCTTAAAATAACACACTTTCCTGCCCGTTTTATGATACCAAATTTTAGCATAATTAATGTAAAAGAAGACCCGCTCTCTCAGAAAATATGAAAAAGTCAAGTTCGGCTAGGTTGACCCATTTCACTTATTTTCAGTCCTCACGCAAAGTCAGTGTGTGCGACTTTATGTTCGTTTTGAGGTGCACGGTCATATATATATATATATATATATATATGTTATATATACATAGGATATATGCATATATTCATATGATATATTGAATATCATATTGTATTGTACAAATGCATATATCTCAAAGCTCCTAGTATAGTTCAAAGGTTACATTTTTTTTTTCATAATGTTGTTAACAGATAGTTTCTTTATTACTTTTCGAATCTTGACTCACCTGTCTGGCAGTCCGACCCGTTATAACCCGGTGGACACAGGCATGAGTACATGTTGACTGCGTCCTGACACGTTCCTCCGTTCTGACATGGATCGCTATCACATTCATCGATATCTTTAAAAAGTACAAAGAAATAAGACAAATTTCAAATTAATTTGAAAAAATGGCGTGGATGTGAAAATGAAATGATGTAGAAAAAGGAAGGCACTGTAAAATTGTGGAAATAATGTATATTGATATCTATTGAACCTTCAAATTCTGACTTAAAAGCTGACCTCAGATTTAATGTACACAGCTCAATTTTACAAACATCACTATGGAGACATTACTTGTCGTTTTATCCCCATGATTTTTAACTTTGTCCTCCTCTTCTTTACACCTTTCTATAGTTCATCTTCCAAACGTTTGAACTAATTCTCCACGTATATTATGACAGATCTTTTTACTACCCTCCCGTCTAACTTAGTGAGATATACGCTCTCTATGTCACTGTGGTCTTGTCTTCCCGTCTCCCCTTTCCTCTTTCTTGAGTCTTCCACACCCCCAAACAACAGTCGTCTGAAGGATTTCATTCACCTTTTACCTCAAACCCCTCTTCGTTTAAATCGCAACGCAGACTTCAAAATACACTGTATTACGAATTATCTATATGTATATATTAGTACATCATACACGTTTATACAAAGAGTTCCATTTTCATAAGATGCGTAACAGCCATTTATATCAGATTTCCCTTTTTTGACCGAAATGTTCTCTATTCGTTTTAGTACTCCAATACAGTAAACTCAGTCTTCAAAGAAAAAGGTGAAATTCTTGGGAGAAAATGGAGAAATCAGGCAACGAACACTGAGCTTTGTTCCGAAATGTTGCTACTTCAACTTTGTTTCGTTCAAAAAGATGGTAAATCCAGCATGATGATCCAATCTGAAGCCCACGCGTATTATGCTCGACCGCGCTTTGATGGAGTTGGACGTAAAAACTAAGATTGGAATCATTCATTTGTTAACGGTGTTCTATGTTCGGCCGTCATACTAGTGAGGTTGATACCTAGTTCCTCTTTAATTTCTTTCTCTTACATATTGGATACCCTTGCTGAAAAGATCCATCAAATGAAAGGCAAAATATATAAGGAAAGTGACGATAATAATATAATCAAATGACTCAAATCTATCTCACTTCATGCTCCGTAGAAACTCCCCCCCCCCCTTTTTTTTTATCAAGGTGATATATGGCGAGCCTGAGCCTGTCATCCGATCGGAACTGCATTGCCGCATTCTGCGTGTGTATATACTTTTCATACCAAAAAGCATGAACGGGACTGCTCGAAGAGGCTTCAGGACTCGAATTTTGCCAAGTATGATGGGGGTATATGATTCCAGGACAGAAGTGAAATTAAGGCCAACCTATCCATCTGACAGTTCGACCCGTTATAACCAGGGGAACACAGACAGGAATACATGTTGACTGCATCCTGGCACGTTCCTCCGTTCTGACATGGATCGCTGTCACACTCATTGATATCTGCACCATTACACAGTAGAAATAAGAGAAACAGTGAAAAAAACAACAACTAGGGGAATTAAAATAAATAACACTAGTCAAGAAAAAAAAAGTAAACGTTTCTTTCATTGAGATTGTTCATGTAAGACTTACATACGAACCAAAAAAATCATATATCAAATGAAAGGCAATCAAGTTCCCTTCAGCTACAAGCCCACGCACGCATATAAGTAAACACTGTTCCAATGTGCAAAAGAAAATTTAGCAAAATAGTATTGCTCCTTGAAAAACAAAGTTATTGAAATCCAGCCATATTGCACAAAACAGTATACATCAAAGACTAGCGAAGTTGCCTATTTCAGGCACCTGAACAGAATGCGTCTATAACAAATACAGATTTTCATATTCACTATCATTATTACCTTTCGTTTCATTCTGTATTTATCGTAACTGTTAATACGTGGAGTGGGGTGGATATTACTAGGTATGCTTTCTTCCATGAAAGGTCTCTCCGTGGAGGTAGCTATGGAAAAACACTATGCAAGTTAGGGTGCAGTTTACACTGCAGTTCATTGACAAGCGTGAACCCGGGGCGTAACCATGAGGCTAGGGCAAGCAGTAATGCCCCCATAAGCCAGTTCATGCAGTATAGCTCATGGGCACATTGGTACAAGTGACCTTTCTTTTTTTTTTTGTTTCTTAATTGGTTAGGCACCTCACTCGCTTTCAAAGCATGATGCATAAGCATGCCCACAATTTATGGAATTCAAGTTCAAACAAAGAATTAACTTGCACAGAGCAGGTGACAAGATTGGTCTGTCAATTGACACTTCGGCAGGCATTCATTTCATATTTTCCTGTTGAATGCATAAACAAAGTCTTTCTACCAACATTCCTAATACCAGGCTTGCTGTCAGGTGGATGTGCTAGTAAGCCCCATTCACAAGGGTTACATGAATAATCATTACAATCCGCATCAGGGAGGCTTATCTCAGCAAATTCAAAGACAAACACGCCAGATTGTACAAAATGAATGACCTTTTTCTGCTCATCCGCAAAGTGGAAGTGTACTGGCTTATTCCACTGACATTTTTTCTCATCGGTTACTCATCGGAAGCAAAGATTGTTATTTCTGGCCACCAACCGAAGTGTACAGGATTGCAGTGTGATGAACCGATTTGTGTTGGTCGACTATCGAGTCAGTGTTTAATAGACAATAATGTCGCGTGTGGTTCTCAGCGGACGATCTTGCCCGGATCACGCCCTATCATGTCTGACACTGACGCGATAGTCGACAAACACAAGTCGGATTCATCAAACTGTGATCCGATACACTTCGATGGGTAGCCAGAAGCAGCAAACCTTGCTTCCGACGAGTGACCGATGAAAAAAAAAAAAAAAAAGCCCTATGGAGTGGGGGTATCAAGACAACCATTGATCTTCGGTTAAGATTGTCGGAGGATATCGCCATAGCCACCACTGATGTCATAAATAGTGCTTCGCATTAGGGGGGAGGAGGAGGCGCTCAGCACGAAAGGAGGCATTCATTCCTGGCTGACCCAATTTGAGGAAAAGCTGTACTAGTAAGGGCCCGGGGAGGCGCGTATTCCTAAAATTTTAGGAATACCATCCCGGGGTGGACGAGCAGCTCTGGGGGTGCATACCAAGTTTTAATACCAACTTTCTCTCTGCATAAATTATATAGCACCAAGGAACATCGTACCTGAGCAGTTGAAGAGTTTGTTTGCAAAAACCGATAAGTCCATATTTGTCAAATGGAGATATTTGCCATTAAAGGTCTAGAAAGATAAAGAGAATAATAAGAAAATTTGTGCTTCTTTTGACCATAACTTCAAAAATATACCTTTATATGTAGTGACCAATATATCATTTGAAAGGTATTATTTTGTACTTTATGACAGAGACCGTACTTCAAAATCTTCAAAAATGGACTTATCGGTTTTTGCAAACAAACTCTTCAATTGCTCCCCTCTGTTCCATTAGGGCAGTGGCAGGTGTAGTTGCAAATTGTCTCTTCGCACCATCCTTTCTCACACGGGTTTATGCTGCAATCTTGAGAACAGAGAAAGAGGGAAAGAGAAGGAGGGAGAGATACGAAATCGACATCAGAGTAATATTGGAAAATGATTTTTTTTTTCGGTATCTGCCAGATATTTATCCTGATTCTGGCCTGATCCTGAAAATGTATTCATAACTGGACCATACTTTATTACAAGTTGAACAAAAATGAAAATAGAAACTGTAAAATTTTCATTGCGAAATCGGCTTTACACGTTCTCATGTTTATGATTTCTGACGTTATACGCGCATAATACGATGCCCCTAAGACCTGAGAAAGATATCATACTGTTAATATTAATCTCATACTAATGTATACATGATATCCACTACCAGCATTAAACAGCACAAAACCTATAGGATGTAAAAGTATACCTGTTTAGGGCTTATGCATGGAAGAGTCATGATAGCAGAATTATCTTGAAAAGAAGATCTCATCAGCCTTTTAGGAGGCAAGCATCTTACCAGGTATTCTACAGACACGACGACCCTCTGGAATACCTAGTCTGCTAATCCTCTGATCACAGTCTGTGGCCTTGACTAAGGAATGTGGTATCACCTTTGGGATGGTTCCAGTTTTGCACCTTCTGACCATCGGAAGGGTGTAATTTAAGCCGTAGCCATCAGAACACGTCAATCCTGGTCCTTCACTAGCTCTCGTGGACACCGCAGCCTCCAGTGAACCTTAATGCATATAAGGGCATTGATATATAGATCATACATATATTTATATATATATATATATATATATATATATATATATATATATATATATATATATGTGTGTGTGTGTGTGTGTGTGTGTGAGTGAGTTCGTATATGCGTGTATTTGTTTGTATGAGAAGCGAACAATTTTGATATGCATAAGATTTGATACAAAGCAATCTGAATGAATGCTATTGAGGTTTGTAACTGTTGCAACTCTTCATTACATTTTTTTTTTTTTTTTTGATGGAAATTTGCTCTCAAGGACTTTTCCGGAACTGTCCCGACTAGGCGATATACCCGATCTCGATCTACACTACTGTATGTCCGAAAATCCCCCTACACATTACTACAACTAACACACAAGCCAAGCTGCTCAAGAACCAGTAGGGTTCCGTTATCATTATTTTGAATTATAGATTACTTCTAAGTTGATATTTGTTACTGATATTGTGCATTAACAGCCCTAAAAATAAATCATCATTGTTTTTCTTACTTATCAGCTGCTGTAAATGGAAAAGTAGGTTCCCGAATATTGTGCGATCGAAATGCAGGCTCCGATCTTATACGATGAAATGCAACATGCAATCATTAGTGTACTTCAATGTTGTCGTTGCCATACACAGTAGATCCTTTAATGAGGCCCTTAAATTAAACGGGTTAATGCAAACACAGCGACGCCCATTGGTGTCGCATCTGTTGGTGGTGAGCTAATAGAGTTTAAAGTGATGTAAAACCCAAATAAACTTTTTGATTGACCGAATGCTTCAAATTTTAGGAGAACCCGTCAGCAAAATTGGAGGAAAAAAAGGGCAAGCGATTGAAAAAAAAAAAAGAATGAATAAAAGAAAATGATAAAATCCGTGTCGCCATCCCTGCATTATTAGACTACTAGAGTTCGTGCCGTCATGTATGGACAATATATGATGAAAATAAAATGTAAACAGCATTCTACTAACTGCATCTTTATAAATAAGGATTTGAAAATTGATTTATGTTTTATATTTTTATGAACATTGTTAATTTTCTCTTTTTCTTACTTACATATTATGCAAACAATAAAGTAAAAATAATTCAATTTTTTAACAACATTAACAATGTTACCTAGAGAGACGAGCAGTAACGCACAAACGATGTAGTGAGACGTATAGTTAAATTCCATTCCGGTGTAGTTATCTGTAAAGAATTCATTTGCAGAAAGAAATTACTTATAAAATTAGCACTGGTTGACTTAATTAATACGCTCCTTTTAATTTTTATCTTTTGCGATACATATTTGGTTGACAAGCATCATGATAAAGAAATCGTGGTATCACTTTTTTAAACAGATAATATACAATCGTTGGAAAGGTAGCTCTGAAGCGAAGAATAAAGTAAAATAAAATCACCAAGCAGGACGTAACAACAGACACGACGTGCATGTACAGAGGAAAGATAGATGATGAAGAGAAAGCCTCGAATGGATGGATTGAGAGGATTTCCAAATTGTCAAAGTTTGAGACTACAGTAAAACTCTGTTCCTGTATACATTGATTTGCCTCTTGTTTTTTTTTTAAGAAACTGCGGCACTTTCATTCTTTTTTAACAGTCCAAGTTAATAAATAATATGAACATTTCATTAACAAGAAAACGAAATATGTCTACATAAATGCTTTAATGCAGCCATTGGGCCGAATGCATAAAACACGCAATTGCTTGTAAGCAATTGCTTCAAGCAAAAGCACAAGCTCGTCTAGTAAAAGGTGTAGCTCAAGCAATTGCTTAAATACATATGCTTAATCTTTTGCTTGTGCACATACCTTTTACTTGCATTCAGCAAGCAATTGCTTAGGGTTCGAACAATGGGCCGAATGCATAAAACAAGCAATTGCCTGTAAGCAATTGCTTAAAGCAAAAGCACAAGCTCGTCTAGTAAAAGGTGTAGCTCACGCAATTGCTTAAATACATATGCATAATCTTTTGCTTGTGCACATACCTTTTGCTTGCATTCAGCAAGCAATTGCTTATAGGGTTCCAACAATAGCGTCACGCCTGTGCGAACACAAGAACAAAGGCGAGAGTGGCAGCATGCATTTGAAAGGGCATGTGTGTGCGGAAACATTTCCTGACATAGCAGAAGAGCTATGAAATGACACTCATAAATGCACACACAGACGCACACACACACAACTATACACACACTCGTATTACTGGCTGATTCCCACCACTGCTTACAATAGCCCGCATCTGCCAGATCGCACGTGGAGAGACGTCTCCTTGCTCTCCACCGAAGTGAGACATCCTACCTGTTTTTCATCAAATTTTGCGTGCTAAGCACTGGACATTCCCGTTGTTGAAATGAAAAATTTCTTACTCTACTTAAGAGTAATTTCTTATAGATTTATACCACTCATTCACAATATTGTTGTCTTTCTTCCATGAATATGAAAATGATACTTAAAAGGGAACGTCCCAGATAAGCAAAAGCTCAAGCTCATTTTACAGAGCTAGGAAAATCGTAAGCAATTGCTAGCAAGAACTAGCAAAAGGTATGTTTTATGCATACGTTTTTAAGCAAATACTTGGTCTCTAAGCAAGCAATTGCTTGCGGACAGCAAGCAATTGCTTTTACTTGCTAGCAAGAGCTTCTGCTCGCAAGCAATTGCTTGTTTTTATGCATACGGATTCGAGTAAAAGGCTAGCACAAGCAATTGCTAGCGTTTATGCATCCGGCCCAATAGCGTCACGCCTGTGCGAACACAAGAACAAAGGCGAGTGTGGCAGCATGCATTTGAAAGGGTGTGTGCGGAAACATTTCCTGACATAGCAAAAGAGCTATGAAATGACACTCATAAATGCACACACAGACGCACACACACACAACTATACACACACTCGTATTACTGGCTGATTCCCACCACTGCTTACAGTGGGCCGAATGCCTAAAACAAGCAATTGCTTGTAAGCAATTGCTTCAAGCAAAAGCACAAGCTCGTCTAGTAAAAGGTGTAGCTCAAGCAATTGCTTAAATACATATGCATAATCTTGTGCTTGTGCACATACCTTTTGCTTGCATTCAGCAAGCAATTGCTTAGGGATCGAACAATAGCGTCACGCTTGTGCGCACACTGTACGTCTGAGAACACAGGCGTGTTTAGTATTAGGTATTTCATAGGGGCATGTGTGAGCTGGAACCTGACATAGCAGTATAGTGATCATAACAACGCTCATATGAAATACACACACACACACACACACGCTTATACCTTTTGCTTGTCCCGCACAAGCAATAGCTTGCGTTTTCAACAAAAGGGTCGTCACGCCTGTGCGAACACAAGAACAAAGGCGAGTGTGGCAGCATGTATTTGAAAGGGCATGTGTGTGCAGAAACATTTCCTGACATAGCAGAAGAGCTATGAAATGACACTCATAAATGCACACACAGACGCACACACACACAACTATACACACACTCGTATTACTGGCTGATTCCCATCACTGCTTACAATAGCACGCATCTGCCAGATCGCACGTGGAGAGATGTCTCCTTGCTCTCCACCGAAGTGAGACATCCTACCTGTTTTTCATCAAATTTTGCGTGCTAACCACTGGACATTCCCGTTGTTGAAATGAAAAATTTCTTACTCTACTTAAGAGTAATTTCTTGTAGATTTATACCACTCCTTCACAATTGTTGTCTTTCTTCCATGAATATGAAAATGATACTTAAAAGGGAACGTCCCAGATAAGCAAAAGCTCAATCTCATTTTACAGAGCTTGGAAAATCGTAAGCAATTGCTAGCAAAAACTAGCGAAAGGTATGTTATATGCATACGTTTTTAAGCAAATGCTTGGTCTCTAAGCAATTGCTTGCGGACAGCAAGCAATTGCTTGTACTTGCTAGCAAGAGCTTCTGCTCGCAAGCAATTGCTTGTTTTTATGCATACGGATTCGAGTAAAAGGCTAGCACAAGCAATTGCTAGCGTTTATGCATCCGGCCCATTCTCGGGCAATGATGTTAGGTATCACACCGGTACTCTCCTGTGCATCGCCACGCCCTACCGCACGTGACAGACAGACGGTCAGTCCCTCAACCATTCCGTTGGTTTCAAGGCCGTAACGACGGCTGCAGCGAAATCGATGTTTTTAAAGATAGCACGTTGAGTGGTCTGGGAAATCAGTGTTTCGAGAAAAGCGTCCTAAAAGCTGTCCTTGCGACGCAATCGCGATCAAGGAGACGTAAACGCAATCGAATAAAGGAGACGTAAACGCGATCGCGATCAAGGAGATGTAAACGCAATCGCGATCAAGGAGACGTAAACGTAATATCGTTATGAAGGAGACGTAAATGCAATCGCGATCAAGGAGACATAAGTTAATTTTCGCCTCTGGTTAATAGAGGTTTTATGTTTGTGGGGTTACTTGGATGCTTATAGACTCAGGAAAATAATGGAGGCATGACTGCTTGGCTCTGGAGTCAGAATGCAAGTGTTCTTTATTCACTGTTCTCCAGTATATGAGTTTCTATTCAAGTATAATAGATGGGGCGACTGTGAGTATATGTGCGTGTGTGCGTGTGTGTGTGTGTATGTGTGTGTGTGTGTGTGTATGTGTCTGTGTGTGTTTAAAGTCAAAGTGTGCACACCGCTGAATGTACATGTTTGTATACGTTCGCGGGTGCTTCGACTAGCGCATGTGCAGTGGCGTGCCAGCGTTTGGGTGAGTTATGCTCCATGGTGCTTCAGATAACGATCATGATGTAGGACACGTAAATTCTCCTGACATTCTTATGTGTATGATGTGACTGAGCCAACGGAGTATGTGTGTGTGTGCGCGTGTGTGTGCGAACGTGTGTGTGTGTGTTGTATCTGTGAGTGCGCGCATGCGTTTGTCTGCCTTCACCTGTACGTAAGTATGTATTCAGTGACTTAATGTGCCATACAGGGCGGCACGCGAAGTGTTATCCTTCGGAGAACGTGCGAGTGTGTGTATATGTGGGTGTGCAAAGGTTACCTAAAATATGCACTCCCTTGGAAAGGACGGGCTTTATGTTTTCTAAACTCTTGTTTTGTTGATGATCGGTAATTATAATTAATTGTGATGAAATGTAAATGTGTAATGATGTATGTGTTTACTGTATTGTGAGTATAAATTATGCTTGTACGATTGTGTATATAATGAACATTGTATTATGTTTACATGTACATGAATATACGTATGTATGTATGAAGATATTCCTACGTGTACACGACCCATATGCCAACAAGAAGAATTTCCTAAACGGACAATAAATGAATCTGAATCTGAATCTGAATCTGAATATTATTCCAACACATTTACATTTGATACATCACTGTACAACATGTTTACAAACATGTCCCGGTGACTTTCCGGTATTGTTTACATTTACATCGCTGATATCGTGAGATGAGGTGAAGATAAATGGCAGGGGGAGCGGAAATGGATATAGAAAGTGGCTGTCAGCATTTATCAGAAGATCTTGATGAGAGAGAGAAACCAGAGAACGATAAGAACTTGACTGTGGAAGGGTGGCGGTGAGATATATGACTATGGAATGAATGAGACATGCTGTTCGCTGCTACACCATAGATAGCCATAATACTTCTCGTACATAAGAGGGTTAGTCTTCGGCCCCGAGCAACCTCCGTGATAATCATTCAAGCATAGCGTTGGCGGTCTGATCAACGACCAATCAGTGACCGCGATGCCATGGGATGTGAACGCGTCAGAGACACACCATCTATATAGACAAGGATTTTTCTACGATTTACATGACAACAATTGGTCAGTTAATTTCACAATCCACGAATTTGTTAAAGTTGACATTACAAATACTAGGTGTTTCAAAAAACATTTCCCACTTTTGATCATAGATATTTCAAAAACTATTCATTCGATAAAACTGTCATTGATATGAGTAATAGCTGGATAGTGTACAATTTAGTTGAATGTAATTTGCACGTGAAAGCATAAATCAGTTTCATTCAATCTAATAAGATTGATTTTCAAGTAAGGTTTCAGATTTTGGTCAAATTTTAACCCTCTGTACAAAAATTGAACTTCGCACAGGAACCAATGATGTGTATGTGAGTGCGTGCTGACAATGGCCCTGAACAATGGACATGCCTGAACCACCTGTTGACTAGGCGTCAGTCTGTCGCTCCCTGTCACATGAATGCTTAATCAATAATTCATGTGGATTGCCCTGGGCACTGCTAGTCTGAATTCATGCACGGTAGAGTGCTTGCAAACACCACATTTCATTCCAGCTGGCAATCATTTTCAAATTTTGCTTCACATATCACTAAATTTGGGATATAAATAAGCATAAATGATCTAAAGTTCCTCATTTTAATACAAATGTCTACTAATTAAAATGCAATAGTCTGACAAATTTTTCGCTTTTTCGATAAAAAGAGATCATTTTTGGTAAAGAGTTCTGCAGCATTTATCATTGGGGCGATTTGTTTCAGAGTAGATTTATTTAAGGCTCCATATACACAAGTGTATATTATTATACTCTAATTGATTTTCTTTACTTCCTGTCACCACGTTTACGATAGAACAGAAGGTATTCATTGTAATTTTGTTTTTCAGAAGTAGGGAGAGCACTGACGCGACTCTACGACAGTATCGACAGGCGTTTGACTTTACACAGATACTGCCAGAGGCTGAATAAAGACTAGCTGTGATAGTGGAATTTCTCATGAATGAATAATGAAGCATTCAAACCCTGGCCATTGTTCAGGACCATTGTCAGGGTGTTAACCACACATTCCTATACACACCCATTGACCCCTGTGCAAAGTGAAATTTTGTACAGAGGGTTGAAAATAGAGCAAAGTCTGGAACCTAACTGTGAAATCAATCATGGATTTCATGAAACTTATCTATGCTTTCATATTCAAACCACCTTCAACCAAATTGTACACTATTCAGCTATCACTCATATCAATGACAGTGTTATCTGATATATAGTTTTCGAATTATCAAGAATCAAAAGTGGGAAATGTTCTTTTGAAACACCTAGTACCTCAGGAAGGACGGATTAACATACAACAATCTAGATTGAAAAGATCTATTAAATACTGCGTGACCTATGTATCATATTAATGTTTATGCCTGTTGCGACACGGATTGTCGCCCCTACACGGATTGTCGCCTCCTGCTCGGGGCGACAATCCGTGACGGGCGCTGGCGGCACGGATTGTCGCCCCCTACACGGATTGTCGCCTGGCGACAATCCGTGACGCTTGTGCAGTTCCCAGTTTTTGACCTCGAAGGCGACAATCCGTGTTGGCAAAAAAAAAATTGTTGCGACACGGATTGTCGCCCCGTAACGGATTGTCACCCCGGGCTCGGGGTGGTTCCTCCGGTGTTAAGCTTTGGTGGGATGGGTATGACTGGTAAGTTATGCGTATGTGTGTGTGTGTGTGTGTGTGTGTGTGTATTGTGAGCTGCATGATATGTGATGTGTATGATTTGTTGTGTGTGTGTGTGTGTGTGTGTGTGTGTGTTTGTGTGTGTGTTTGGAGTATAATAGTACAATATGTAGAAACTGTGCATGTGTGGTGGTTACATAGTGGTAGTGGTTTGTTTGTCTGTGTGTATACGTGTGCCTGTATGTTTACGTGTGTATGTGGAATATAGTGGCGCTACTGTGGCAATACAAACGCCTTCAGAGTGTATGAGCACGTGTTTAAAGAATTCACACCAGCGGCAGCGTTGATCTAAAAATAGTATGGGTGTGTCAACCAAATATCAGCGGTGAGGCGGGCTAGGCGAGAGAGAGACCGAGAGAAAATACATACGAGGGAGGTACCCTCCCCAAATGTTATTTGTCTTTGTTCATTTTTCCCTGCAGTCATTTTCTGCCATCAGTCTTATAAACTAGAACGTCCATACCACTATTCTTTGTCCCAGAATAGGTTTGGCATGCTTTATGCATGAGCGAATAATTTCCACACGCCGTAAAAAATTTGTCAATCGTTACTTGAATAATTAGCACAAACGAACTGCCATTGCACACCGCTAATACATACGTAATACAAACAAACACCAACAAACACTCAAACAAACCTCATAATGCAAACAAACCAACTCAACACTTTTTTCCTATATGTATTGATTTCATTCAAATCATTCATAAATCGACCCATTCTGGGTGCAACATGAACAAAAAAAAAGTTACAAATGGCAATTCGAAACAAAAGCAAATCCATGTGTCAATTTATACCACAAATAATCTCACTTCAACATAGATAACTCGATTACAGACCAACCCTACTAATAATTTCTTCACGAGAAAGTTTTGACATGTATAGGGCCCAACCAAACCTATATTCCTTGAATATATTGGTTTGGATCATGTAACACCTTCTTACTTAAAAGGGCATATACATTAAAAAAAAACCACACACACAAGTATATTACACAAATCTAGAATGAAATCAGTCATAAAAAAACCCCACCACCCCCTCCCCTCCCAAACAGAAACAAATCTAGGGCCTACATCTATCATAAATATTAAATCCTACCAACATCCGTCATACCATTTATAACTATCCTTCTTCAAATCCAATCCCCAACCCACCAACCCCTGATTAAACAAAACCTAAATCATCCCACACCCACATTCACCGACCCCAATACATACATACATACACACACACACACACACACACACACACACGAAGGTTCGTTATTCCGAAGTTTCGTTTTTTCCGAGGCTTCATTTAGCCGAAACACACAATTCCCTATACCTAGTGGTTCGTTGATCCAAAAATGAAATTCGGAATAACGAACCTTCATAATAATGACTCTTCGGACGAATGAGCCTTCGGACGAATGAGCCTTTAGAATAACAAACTTTTGCAATAACGAAATGTAACCCCCTTCCCACATACCGACGCACACCCGAACCGATACCACATCCTTCCTGATGAAACGATTTCCCAATGTTGATAAATAAGACATAATGGACCGTATGCAGAAAAGCAGCATCCGCCCGCTCGCAAGCTCCACTCCGAATTTATATACAAATCTGCCAAACAAACTCATCAAATTCAAAGCTGCTGATAAAATCAATATCAATGTTTATGCCAGCAACAGCTTACTAGGTATCCCTCCCCACGCGCAGCTAAAAAACACATACGCAAAAAACTGACATAATAAACACATTCTTCCATCACACACACACACACACACACACACGCATACGCACAAACGGACACTAATTTATCATGTGCACGCGCACATACACACTTCCTTGAAACCTCACCATGAGTTTGGCATGTTTGCATGGATGTAGCCATGTAAGTTATGTGTTAGTATTTCAATGATTATGTCCAGAACGATATTACCCAGCAAAATGTGCTTCGAGGGCGGGCGACAATCCGTGCCGCCAGCCCCCTACACGGATTGTCGCCAGGCGACAATCCGTGTAGGGGGCGACAATCCGTGTAGGGGCGACAATCCGTGTCGCAACATATGCCATCATGGAATCAACATTGTGACGTTTTAAATACTGTTCTTTTTTATTCTAAAACTTATGTCATTTCAAGATTTATTTCAACACATTTTTTCAATCTTAATGACCGATTTTTCACTCTCTCATTGAGTAAGGCCAGTTGATGTCAATGTAAGGTCATGTAGTCTTACAATGAACATAATAAAAGTTATCAACCTCTTGTTTATAATTACCGAGGATATAGCCACATTGCGCGAAGAAAAAGAAAGGAGGAATGAAATAGTCCACCGTCCAACTATTCAACCGTCCAACATCAAAACAATTTATCTATCCATTTAATTCCTCTTTTTTTGCGAATTCTGCTGTGAAATTAATAAGTTAATGATTACTATTGGTTTAGAAATTACAACATTTTTTTTTTCATTCATAGGCTGTTCACGGCAGTATACGAAGCAGTATAGGACTACAATTCACTACTTTGAAAGAAGCGAAAAACACAGGCATGGTGGAATGACAGCAAGTATATCAAACATGGACATTCACATATTAACTAAAGAAACATGTATTGATGAAACATTTCTGACAATGTGTATACCATGGTATAGGTGATGATGATAATAATGTGCTTACCTGTTACTTTTGCCGAGTAGATGAATCCGTCTCTTCACTCGGTTTAACTGGAATCTGTGGTTACCGGAGTACCCGACGATTTCTGATAGCGCAATGATGACATTCAGTCGACGTCTTCGCCACTGTAGTTAGCCTCTGCGAGTGGATGATAATATCATCAGCTCTTGGCATTGCACAGGTAATTTGAATTCTTGATCTTACGTTCATTCCCAGTAGAAATTACCTTTCAGTTGTAATTATTAACACAACAGTTTATCAACCTATATCGGTGTCGCGAAACCAATGATATGCATTCTGCCTACCAAAAAATAATGCTTGTGATGGTTTTTCCCTACGAAGTGATCTATTCCGTCATAGACATGCTGACAATAACAGGGGGAGAGAAGCACATGAATGTTCCTTTTGTGAAAGATTGCTTCTTTCTATTTCTTTCGAAGAATCGTTTGAAGGCTCCGCTAGGGATGTGGTGACAGTGAAAAAGAGCTTGATTCCTCAACTCCTTTGAATCTGCATGGTATTTGAAAAGGAGAACTTTTTAGAGTTCCGTAAACGAAGGAGATGTTAAACCAAGTCTATATACGTTCTTGTCCAAATTCAAAATCCGCTTGGCTGATGGCGTTTAATGTCGTCGAACTCACAGCACGTTAATAGTGTTATTGACGGGTCATGACGTGGAAGAAATGTCAGTGGCACAAGGAACAAGCCAATAACAAAGCGTATACCTCCATTCCTCATTTGCGTTCATTGGTCAGGTAAATCATGATGATCTATTGCATGGTGTGTTCTTAGCGTAGATTTTGTTAGCGTAGGTTTTTCGTTAACACTCACAGTCTCGAGCGAAGAACGCTGAGAGCTTGATATACCTGCTTGCGAGTGAGATTCGCGATACTGATTGTTAATCATGAGTCGGGGAGGGCGATACCTATTAAATGATTGAGTTTTCCAGTTCGACCAATGCATAATGACAAGATTTGCATATTTGCCGTCTACCAAACACGCAAGGTTAAAGTCCAATTAACTATAATTTCACTTTGGCATGTGTAGATCATGGGGGCATTTTATGAAGCGTTTTGGTCGGATATTTCTCTGACAAACTGTTACAAGGTACTGAAATCCGTGCACCTTTATCAGACAAAATGCTTCATGAAATGCCCCCCCCCCCAGGTATAAGTTTAGAACACATTATTGAAAGAGTGTACGTTTTTACAAATGGTATCATTTTTTTTTTTTGGGGGGGGGGGACGGGGCTGTTTTTGTTGTTGTTTTTGTTGTTGTTGTTGTTGTTGTTTTTGCACAATATATATGTATACATAGGGTGTAAACACCTGTGTAAAAAGTTTACTAATAATCGGAAGGAATCTCCCGTTTTCTACACAAGCATGTTCCAACTCGTTGGGCCCATCTTTAAAAAAAAAAAAAAAAAAAAAAACTCGTGCTTTGATTTATTCGAAATAGAGGTGTAATTTTCTGTATTCTAGGTGTTACAAAAACCTTTCCCACTTTTGACCCTAATATTTCAAAAATTACATATCAGATAACACTGACATTGATATGGGCAATTAATTGAATAGTGTACAATTGTGTTGGAGGTAATGCAAAAATAAAAGCATATATCAGTTTCATTACATTCAAGATTATTATTTTTTTGACAGTTGGAAAGAGGGTACAAAAACAGGTGGATTACTAACCCGTCCGTTCTCTGTCAACTTGCAAAAAGAATCTCGTTTAGGGGCAGTGAAAGTTCTCGGATAATTTCGGGAGCTATTTTACCCATGGCCATGGACACAGCAATTTTACATTTTACACGAAGCTATACGAGTTGTTGTTGCTGTCTTTTAAGGGAGCGTGTTATTGCAAGCCTCATAAGAGTTGTAAACGAAGCTCTCTGCTGACGAGATGATTAATTTCTCGGCAATGTGTCTCTTTTAAGTAAACTGGCAGATCAATGCATTCACTCGTGCGTCGATTAATACAATATAATTATCTTCTATCCCATTGACAATCCGTATACTGAAATTTCAGCATTAGAAAGTACATAGAAAGGGCGTAGAGTGTGCTATATAAATATAGAATCCATTTCATTAACATTTTTGTAATAACCCTCCAGTAGCCAGTCACGCATTGGCAAGCACCATCCAGTCAGTCCGCAGCACCCGATAATTCGCTCGTATTTATTCAACTCGTATGCAAGCCCGCTCTAGGCTTGCATACGTAATAAGCTGCGTAAGGGGATTTTGTCCTTGGGCTTTCGGCAACAAAAATACACCTTATGTTCACAAATTATTGGTATCAAATTCAAGGAAAATATGTAATCTGTCGTCACATGTTACTCAAATTATTGTAAATGAAAAATATCATAGCGTAATTTGAGCTTGAAAAATGATGAAAAAAGTAATTAGGCAGTACACGTTCAAGACGTCAAAAAAATATCAAATTCACCTTGCGTCTCAATGAAAATGATTTATTTGGTAGTCCATCTCCTAATCTTTGTATCCATGTAAATATCTTGACAATTTGTTGCTTAATCCGGTCAGGAACCAGTAAAATATACATCGATGTCAGTGCTGATCAGCTTGAAACCGTGTAATCTCAAGAGTAAGCTCTCTCATTGGACAGCGCTTGCATTCAGCGCTTGCATTACGTCATTACGCTGCTACATAACGGTTTCATGCCACTTGCGGTTTCTTGGCACGCGTGTAGTTCGAGCGCTGAATGCAAGCACTGTCCAATCAGAGAGCTCTTATCGCGCCACTGTTGACTTTGTATGGAGCGTACTTCCGGCTTAGGAGTGAATTTTACAGACATTGCAAAACGGAAAAACTAGTATAAATCATGCTTGCGTCTCCTTGACTCCAATATATGATGAGCATCTAAGTTTCCTCTCTACGAAAAAGCCAAAATCAGAAACAACAGTTTCTTAATCCGGTCAGGAACCAAAAAAGAACTTTAGACGACAAAATCTTCCGTGAAAAGCAGGTAAAATTTACGCAAATTCAACTGATTATTTAGTCATGATAAGATCCGATGTTATACCCAAATTTAGTATCAAAATAAAGATCTAAGATTGGAGAACAATTTACCGTGACTTGTAGCCATGACAAATGTATGTACAAGTCACTACACTGTGAAAACCATAGCCCTATCAAAGTCTCGCAAAATCTCGCACGACGAGACACCTTTCGAACGCAAAGATCGTCAACGAGAGTGCTGAATAAATCTTGCTGGATCGGCTCATTAGCATACGTGCTGCGGACTGACTGCATCTCACTCTTCAAGGGCATACAAAGCGCCTGACATTATCATCGAAAAAACAAAACACGAATTCAGGGACAGCCTGGTGGTAGTGTCGCTGCCCGGAAATAGATGACAGGTTCCAAGTCCCACTGGTTCCTTTTTTCCGACATATTTGTTAATTTACAGATCAGCAGTTGCGATCTTAACAAATCTTCATGTGTAGAGGGAGACAAACTGAAGAAACTCAAACCTGACGAATTAATATTGTTCACAGGTTATCATTTTGACTTTCCTCTTCCAACTAGAAAAGAAATAAATTGATACACATCTGGTCGTTAAACAAAATATGAAAGCATGAAGACAGGATGCTTTTCATAATACAGTAAAAACGTTATTGTCTAATATTTGGATATTATACATGTATAATAATATTTCATTGAAGGATAATGTGACCAAACATAAAAAAAAAAATCGCAAGCCAAGATTTTCTGTGAGGAATATGTGGAACGGGTCTACTTGGTTTTAATGTTTTGGTACTTCATGAAAGAAAATTAGTCTTTTACCTGATTTTGCAGATTTGGTTTAAATATAGAATGGAGATATGGTGCATCATAAAACCTTGACACACTCTTTACTTTTTTTTTTTTTTTTACAATACAAGTATTGTTTAAAATCTTACTGGCTGAGAAAAAGGTGTTTGGAATATTATTCAACTAGGAAGTTATTATAATTATCCAACTTTCTGTTTATCAACGAGTGTATTACGTCGTATATTTCTTCAATAATGATAAAAGGTGAATGGAGAAGGGTAAAAGTCATTGGAATTTACTTGGTGTACAAGAAACATTATACATTAAATGTGGAAGACCAATAATTTATCTTTATAATTCAGATATCAATTATTGATATCTGAATGGAGATGGTCACTGCGTTTATAGTCATGGACCCCCCCCCCCCCCCCCCCATGGCAAAGGTTTTGGTATTAGTTACTTCTTTCGTAAATGTAGAATTGGATAAGGTGGTAAGTGATAAAGAAGGTAGATTATATCAATGGAATGTATTTGGATTATTAAAGTTTAAAAGGATGGCGCAGTATTGGTGGAGATGAGGAATGGCCTTTTGACTTTTTGCGAGATACAAAGAAGCCATTTATGAAATAGTACAGAGCATACCATTCTAAGGGGAATTCAAAGCCTATTCGATGAAAATAGGTTTTTGAATGACATCCCAAACAAGGGGAAAAAAGCGATTATAGACCCACCTTTTAATAGGATTGCTCTGTTTTGGGTATCTCAGCCATTTCAAAACCAATTTCATGAAATAAATGCTGTATACCTCTTTGAATTACATGCTCGTTCATATCTAATAAGAGGTTTCTCATTATCTCACCCCAAAATGTTTGAGACCGGATGTTAGATTTCTACAAAACTTTGCGATCCCTTTAATTTAATGAAATATACGTTCAAATTAGAGCAAAAGAAAAAAGAGCAAATGCAAATATTCACGAAACTAGAAATACAATGATTTTATATATATATATATATATATATATATATATATATATATATATATATATAATACAGGATGATTTTTAACATCATCCGTAATGAATAATTACATTATGCGGATAAAAATAAGTCAACAGGTCAGAAAAGGCTTAATTTGGAAGTGAGTAATACTATGGAAATTTGAAGTTTTGTAGATATTTGAAGGAAGAGAAATTTAACAGAAAAACAATAAACTAGAGAAAAATAGTATTATTCTTATTCAAAGTCGATTGGCTTAATTGGATCATTTTGGAAGATTTAGCAGGATTAGTGTTTAAATGTGAAATAACGTCTTCAATTGCTCCCGACCACGCCGCAATATAGGGTCAGGGTATGGGATATAGGCCCTCCGGAAAATCAAAAAAGAAACAGACGTTCTTATTGAAAGTTTATAGATAATTTTTGTAATGATATTGTGTCTGTTCTGGAAAGGAAGGAAGACATGTTGAAATTAAAGAGAGTTTTACAAGAACAAGTAGATGTTGTCAATGAAGCGTTTAAATATGGGGAATTATCTGCTTCTCAAAAACAAGCGATGATTATTGGATTGCACAAGAACGTAATATTCCAACTTACAGATGAAGAATCTTAGGCCTATATCTTTAAGCTGAATCATTAATGAAAAGTAGGCATACAGCTTGAGCAATGAATTTTATGGATGATATGGTTTTCCATGCATCACATTTTGAGTTTCCATGGCATTTAGTTGCGCTTCATAAAAAAAGAAGCTTTTGATGCAGTTACTCATTTATTTATCTATCTATTTATTTACAAGAGGCCCTGGTTTCTTTTGGTTTTTAACCATTTTTTTTTTTTCGGAAACGGGTTGTCACTACGTATGATAACGCTCTTAGGTGTAGTTTTAACGAGGGTAAATCTACAGAGTGTTTTAATGTTGAAAAGGAAATTTGACGTCACCCACTGTCAATGACTGTCACCCTATCTGTTTATTATAGAATTCACATTCAATAGGGAAAGCTAATGAGATTTTTGGTTTATCTTTTGGAATACATGGGGTTAGACAGGTGCCTTAGGTGGACGATGCTACTTAATTAGTACCAGATATTTAGTGAATTAGGAGAATGACATTGAGTTTTGATTGTTTTAAATATGTTTCTGCTCCGAGCATTCAATTTCAGGCATTTAACACTCGCAGCACTGAATCAGCGATCGAATTCACAATCCGGTCATTCAGATTCATCGTTGAGACAATGGTTGTTTCTTTGTGTCATTCAATAGTACAAGCACAGTACAAGCACATTCTTCTGAGTGGGTACCTCCTCTTTTTTTTTTTTTTTTTACAGAATGTATAAATATGTTTGTATGATAAATGCCTCACTTTGTAATGACTTCTGACAAATGTTATTCTTTGCTATCTATGTATCATGCGTTTGAAGGAATGATACAATTTATACTTTTTGTACATTCTGTTGAAAGAAGTGAAAATAAAACCTTTGAATGTGAATTTGAATAATAAAAAAATAGAAGCAGGCATGTCAGCAATGGGCATTTAAATTCATTTCAAGCTGGTGACGGAATGTCAAATTCGTGAAAACGGCAATCATGTTCGAAATAAGTGCATCTTAAAAGAAGTCTGGCATTTAGTTACCTTTTTTACGTAGCTACGAATAATTTGGGCTTCCCGATGAAGATTCATTGTATTGCCGTATAGGTCCATCTGACCATTCTAAATTCTAATTTCATGAGCATAACGAGGGTAAAGTGACTGCTATTGCAATAGGCACATCAGGCAATATACAAACGAACATAATGGAGAGGAGGATTGACACCTTTGAAAACAGAAATCGACTGTACTGAAACTGACGAGATGAACATTGTATACATTTTAATTGTTTTATTGATATCTTTTGGTTTTCGTTTGCGGGAATATGCAAGATTTGTAAAATTTGTGAGATTTGTAAGATTTGTAAGATTTGTAAGATTTTGTAAAATCAGTGTGTGTCAGCATGTCTTTAAATCGTATCAGGGCAATTACCCCCCGGCTAAATACTGGTTAGTGATAAGGTTAGAATTTTTGTTTTCTGGGGAAGGGTCTGGGGTAATTGCCCAGGGGGTAATTACCCTAGACCATTTTAAATTGATGCATAGAGTTATAAGTGTTGGGGCACCATCCTTTTCTATTAATTGATGACTGTGGTGTCAGCAAGGAGTACTATTGTATAATTAAGTTGTTGTTGTGTTGTGGATGCACTGCTGATTTGAATTAGAACCTCTATATTCCAACATTTCTTGAAATGAAAAATCAAGAATACATGAACATAGAAAATATAAACACTTTAATATAAACGCTTTAAACATAGTTTATAAAAAATATAAACGCTTTAAACATAGTTTATTGCGTACAAGCCTGGGTTGTGTATATCTCTGTTTTTAAAGATACTTTCGCTTGTGTAGAGAACGTACTGACGTCGAGTTGGTCTATACGGTCTAGTACAGATCCGTACAAGGATCGTAAATGGATCGATGGGATCAAATTAAGATCAAAGTTGGTGCTCGAATACAATTGCATGGCTGAAAATAACTGAGTGCAATGGAACGTTTGTACGACGTGTGATCAACCATTGACCAATCGGATAGCTACATTCTTTTTAGGCGTTGTATAACGTCCATAAACAGAAAATGAAGCTTTGTTGCTGATTCTTCTTTGACTCCAGATCAGTTCCCAGCTGGAACTCAAACATTGGTCTTGGTCTAAACAGGAAACTGTACTTCGCATCGAAATCGCAAACTTAATCTAAGGCGTCATAATTTCCATACTATTCATGGTCCTTATTTTTTCCTTTGGATTTTCTTCAACGTTGTCATTGACAAGAAAACGACACCGTGTCCCATCAACAACGACTAATTTCCGTTGTTATATCACAATGTGCTGCTGTCTTATACTCATGAACTGAATAAGTAATAGACGAAGCGTTCATTTCATCAACTCCTTAAACTCCGAACCATTAGCCTGGGTCTTCATTATCGCGACAAGGTAATTTAGAGTCGGTTAGGTAAACAAGCTTTAAGGAGACCTCCGGATGATTTTCAGATTTTTACATTTTAATCACTATATAAATTTAGTTACACTGAGGACGTAGTTTCAGAATTTATGATAATATGGATGAAAAAGAAGAATATTTTTGAAATTTATAACAAATTGCAATGAACGAGGATGATGACATGGCAGGGTCACCATAAGAATGCATGAGTTGGGGCTCAAGGAAGCAGAACAAAAGAAGAAGGTTTGCATAGATTATACACAGGTGAACTCGCAAGCAAGCGATATTGTATTGGAATTACACTGCTACATTTCTGAAATAAGTGATCCTCCTATGTCATCATCCTTCTTCGATGTAATTTGTTTAAGGTTTTTTCAAAGTATTTTTTCTCTGATTAAGAACCACAATAAATTCCACAAATCTATACATTGAGCTGTTTTGTTGGTTTATGACTTCTACATGATGTGAAATTATGAAAATCGTCTGGAACGTCCCTTTAAAACATACAGTACGATACCCTACTTGGAATAGGCTTGATTGGGGCCTAACATAACTTGAAATGTGTCAGTGATAATTTTAGTGGTAGTGTAGATACCTACTCATAACAGCTGTTGATGTTTCCTTCACGTTGGCGATTCTCTATTGGTAAACAGACAAAATTTGGCCTTGAGTAAAAACATAATTAATACACTGCAAAAAGTCCGGTGTTAAATAGTGAACACCGAGCTGGTGTTAAATTTTCGGTGCTCATTTATGGTGTTAAATTAACACCTACGGGTGTCATTTCCAAATTTTAAACTGTTTTTTGAAGAGTTTCTTAGTAACTGCACTTCTTGTTGATATTTTATTTAAACAAGACGATCAAGTATTTTACATTAAAAAACTACATTTTTGAAAAAATGTGAAAATAAATTTACACCAAAGTAACACCAGCTGGTGTGGTCCCTTATTGAAGCTGGACGGGTGTTAAACCATTGATATTAACACCAGCAAATATCAAATCAACACCATGTGGTGTCATTTTTGAATTGACACCAGTACAGTGTCAAAATAACACCAGGTACAGTGTCAAATTAACACCACGAAGTGTCAGGTGAACACTTTTCAACACCATCACAGTGCTTTTTTAACACCTGTGGGTGTGGTCCTTTATTGAAGTTTGATCGGTGTTAGATTCAACACCAGTGGTGTTAAATCTAACACCGATGTTTTTACAGTGTAGCATAAAATGAAGGTGAAGTACACGGAGTTTGGCCGCGTGAGTTTGGCTGAGTACAAATTTGTAGCAGCTACCTGGCAACCTTGGTCGCATCAGCCAGATGAAGTACAAAACAATTAGATGATAGAGGCGCACTATCTATTACTGTTAGCTCCGGGCCAATGCTCATGTAGAGGCTATTTTCCTAATTAATAAGGCAAAACTGGAAACGATATGTACACGTGCAGCTCGGTAGCTTTTCCGCCTCAAAGGCCTTTGTCTCGGTCTATTGCTATATACGTCGAAGAAGAGTTAATGCGAATTCAATACTGAGAAATGTGAGATATATTTACCATAATTCACCTAAATATCGTGGATTTACTTCTAAAAGTTCGTACTTGACATTCAACTTTAACTAGAGTGCCATTGGGAGAGCACAGCACCCGGTTCTTTGAACAACTGTGACCCTGCATCTCAAAACAAACAAAAATTCGCCAGACATGGATTTTTAATTAAGAGTAGTTTCTGAAAGAGCTGACTCTAAGCTTTAAAGTGTTGTATAATTCAATTCAAATGGACATTCCTAACCTATCTAAATATTGGAAAGAAAGGACACACTCTGGAAAGGGTGAACTAAGAAAACGGGCTCTGAAGTACAGAGTGTATTCAAGCGCTTAATCTTTACCAATGTATGCTAGCTGTGGGATGAATTGAACAAAAAACATGATGTTGAGCACGGGAGCAACAACAATGAAGAGATTATCAGATTAAACTGAAATTAGATATGATTTATAAACACATTCTGTACATGAATAATACTAACTTTCAATGGAGTACCATTATTCTCTCTAAAGTTATTGGAGTTTAAAGTGAATTGTATGGTAAGGGTTTTTGAGAAATGGGAAGAGGGTTCTATGAGAAACAACTAATCACACTATTCAACCAAAAAGTGTTTGAGAAAAACTGCTGAAAACACAAGTTCTTGTTTGTTTTATGATCCCAAACATTAATAATAAATAATACAGAAAAAGACTTGCTCTTTCAGAGAATACGAAAAACCTATTTTCAGTCTTCACACAAAATCACTGTGTGCGACTTTTTGTTCGTTTTGTGGTGCATGGTCACAATTATAACTCACACAAATTTCCCTAAGTATACACTCTTAATAAGAATGATTACAACTGACGAGAATTGTGCATCCCAAACATTGGAAGATTTCAATTTCCTAGTGCTTGTGTTAGTGCTATGTCAATACTAGCATGCACGGGCGATAAAAATTAACTTAGAAATTGCCCGTGTTGGTAGGTTGAGCTGAGCATTAAGACCCATTTCCGGTGACTGGTGTTCGGCTACGGATCTCTACAGAAATACATATCTCGAGATCAGTGTGTTTGGCCCGGACGTGCCGTAAGGTGATGAATATCGTCTGCTGAACCGGCTCTGTCGTTTGTGTGTTGTCGATTTACGTGTTTTTTCTACCCATTGGCCAACACTACCCCCATGATCTAATTGTAATCGATCTGTCATTTTGAGTTCATGTCTGTGTTAGTGTAGCTATATGCGAGCCCGGCATTCACGTCTATGACATAATATGCACGCTGTACGTGCATAAGTCTATGATAAATATCTATAAATTAGGCTCTCTCATCTTCGAGAAGGGATAATATTTGTGCTTCTTTAATCCGTCGTCCCTAATAATAGGTCCAAAACTAAGCAGCCATGACTAAATGTGACCGTGCACCACAAAGCGTACAAAAAAAAAAGTCGCACTCAGTGATTTTGTATATGAGGACTGAAAATAGGTGAAATGGGTAAACCTAGCCAATCTTGAGTTTTTCATATTTTCTGAAAGAGCAACTCTTTTTCTATAATATATTAAAGTTTGGGATCACAAAACAAACAGGAACTTGCATTTCAGCAGTTTTTCTCGAACATTTTTTCTTTTTTTTTTTTTGGTGGAATAGCATGAGAAGTTGTTTCTCATTGAACCCTCTTAAGATTTCTCAAGAATCCTGTCCATACACTTCACTTTCAACTCCAATAACTTTAGAGAGAGTAATGCTACTGCATTGAAAGTTCGTATTAATCATGTTCAGAATGTGCTAATGAAGCATGTTTAATTTCAAATTAATCTGATAACTCCTTCATTGTTGTTGCTCCAGTGGTCATCATCCTGTTTTTGTTCAATTCATCCCACAGTTATAGCATAGCTTGGTAAAGATTAAGCGCTTGAATACACCCTGTACTTCAGAGCCTGTTTTCTCAGTTCACACTTTCTTTCCAACATTTATATAGGATAGGAGAGTCCATTTGATTTGAGTTATACATCATTAAAACTTAGTGTCTGCTCTTTCAGAAACTACTCTCAACTAAAAATCCATGTCTGGCGACTTTATGTTTGTTTTGTGATGCAAGGTCACAAATGATACCATATTAACATTAAATTCTGTCCAATTGGAATAATATAGATTCTAAGGGGGTGACATGAAATGAATTTGGACGATCAACAAATTGAAATAAACCACGAGAGTAAAGCGTTGACGACAATAGCTTAAATTATAATGCCTTTTCAGTAATTCGAATGCGAATCTGATAAAATCGCGCTGGAAAGCAACCCTACAATGTATATTTTACTTGAACCAAGCGTCATCACTTGTTGTCTTGCAATTAAAAACGTGATCCCACTGACTTCACGGTGGACGTGTGAAGATCGATAATTGTGATCGGTATCGCTTCGCTTGCGTTGTGACCGCCGGTGATTGTGCTAAAGACAGTTGCTTGCGAGATAACGCTAGCTCTGGCCATAGCGCTATCACCAACACCGTACTTGAAATCTCGTCGAATGAATTATATACAGCGCGAACCTTCAAGGCTGGACATTTAATGCTTTATCCAGTATTTATCTACATTATCTCGACACTGCAATTTAACGTTTACATGTGTGTGTCATTTGCATTTCCTACGAAGAGTGACTGAGACAAGTTGATGCCATATTAACATTAAATTCTATTCAGTTGGAATAATATAGATTCTAAGGGGGGTGACATGAAATGAATTTGGACGATTAACAAATTGAAATAAACCACGAGCCTGAGTAAAGCGTTGACGAAAATAGCTTAAATTATAATGCCTTTTCAGTAATTCGAATGCGAATCTGATAAAATCGCGCTGGAAAGCAACCCTACAATGTATATTTTACTTGAACCAAGCGTCATCACTTGTTGTCTTGCAATTAAAACGTGATCCCACTGACTTCACGGTGGACGTGTGAAGATCGATAATTGTGATCGGTATCGCTTCGCTTTACATGTGTGTGTCATTTGCATTTCCTACGAAGAGTGACTGAGACAAGTTGCCCCCAATCAATGAGTACGAGAGGTGCATGAAATTCTTGTTTTATTTAAGGTCTGTCGGCGCAGGCGATTTGGCATTAGCGATTATCCATGCACTAGCTCAATATGACGAATGGGCTACGGCATTTCGAAAGACTTTTCAGTAAGATGTAAGTAGGCTAAGCTGTAAGTTGTAAACTCCTTCCGCTACTCTTAATAGATTAAGACACCAAATGGTCTTACAGCCAATGAATAGCGCTATGATTTGAATGAATGAAATAAAGCCAATGAGAAAAGGTTATGGATACCGGAGAGATTCCCAGCCGATAACATTCAAACTTTCCACTGTCTACATTCAGCTGCAACCATAAATGAAAGCAAGTAAAGTCACACAATGTAGTATCGTATGAAAACGCGGAGAGGAAAGCGATAGGATGTTACACGATTATATCAGAATACAGTGACACATTTACAAGTTGAAGATTGGAAAAGATTATAATTAAAGTGTGTGACGAGTACATATTGAGCTCACCCCACCCACCCCCCCCCCCCCCCCCATCCCGCAACATTAAGATTGAGGACACGTGCATGAAATTTTAGGCAATCTATATAATACATTGGTCTATTTGTGTGTTGCGTGTTGTGTGTTGTGTGTTGCGTGTTGCGTGTTGTGTGTTTTGTATTGTGTATTGTGTGTTGTGTGTTGTGTATTGTGTATTATCTGTTGTGTGTTGTGTGTTGTTTGTTGTGTGTTGTGTATTGTGTATTGTGTATTGTGTGTTGTGTATTGTGTGTTGTGTGTTGTGTATTGTGTATTATCTGTTGTGTGTTGTGTGTTGTTTGTTGTGTGTTGTGTATTTTGTATTGTGTATTGTGTGATGTGTGTGGTGTGTTGTTTATGAGTGTTGTACTTATGTTGTAGGTATTTTAGCGGATATGATAATTTTCTTTCGTTGAAAAAGAAAACATTACATTTCTGATCAGGTTGCATCGGTTCCACATCATTGTGAGTGTCTTGAAGGAATTTTAAAGCAAACTTCGACTTCTGGAACAGGGTGTACGTGTTTTTGTTTTGTTTTTTTCCTTACTTTTTTCCTAAAAACTTCACCAGAATAACTTATTTCCGTCCTCTCATACTTACCGCAACTAACACAGCAAAACTAGAATCACTTTACACATACAACAGTTTTTTTTTCTGTCTCTCTGTCTCTATCTCTCTCTCTCTCAAATGAATTTCTCTTTTTGTGTCTCTTCACATGAGTGTTCCACTGTTTATTCAAAGTTGCCCTCCTCTGGTTGAGTGCATGATTGTAAAGAGAATTAGCTTTCTGAACCGAATTGGAAGAAATATTGGATCTAGCGTAAAAAAAAAAAAAATAAAGAATAAATAAAAAGGCTTTTGGTGATTTAAAAGCCTTTCATCAGGTTAAGTGGCCCCGGACCACCGGTCCGCGCTAATGTAGACCCCGTCTATAGTTATGATACATAACACATATCTGCAAAAATTCATGTGTGCATGGGTGGTGGGTTGGACGATTATTATATTTATATTATATTACATTATATTAATTTATATTATATCATACTATATTATGTTATATTATATTATTTTATTATTGTATTATATTATATCATATTATGTTATATTATATTATATCATATCATATCATATTGTATTGTATGATATTATTGTAAACGTACATAATAGATATACAAAAATGTTATAATAAATGTGACCCTGCACCTGCACCTTTTATGTGATAGACTAGCCGGGGTCATCCCACGAGGCCGACCCCACGAACAAATAGCCCACAACTTGAGTCGTACAGCCCACGAGCCATACAACCCATGAGGGCGACGCCACACATATAAGGCCGCGATGAGTTTGACACGAGGACTGGTAAAAACAACCCACGAGTAACGAGTTCGACACTATAAGCAAAAACAATAAACGAGTTCGACGCTATACGTAAAAACAACCCTCGAGTTCGCTACTACAACAAGGGGATTAATGCATGGGGTTCGTGGGGCTCATGGAGCTTGTTTGCTTAATATAGTGTCAAACTCATGGGTTGCATGACCCTAACTCGTGGGATGTATGACTCATTGGCTGTATGATTCGTGGGTGTCAAACTCGTGACGCGCACTTAGTGAGATGTATTTTACCTGCCTAGCTTTTGTTTGTTCCCTTCTCATTGTGAATATGATGCTGATATCAAACGAAATTCAAATAGAGAACATCATAAAATAAAAGTGTATATACGTGTGTGTGAGTCTTTGTGTGCGTGTGTGTGTGTTGTTGTTGTTGTTGTTGTTGTCGTTATTATTATCATTATTGATGCTTCTGTTAAAACAAAAACAGAAATCTACATCATACCATTTTCGGCGAGAGGCGATATCAATTTTGATATTGGTCTCTTCTATATATACGTCCTTTTTTTAAGATACATCATTTATGTTACTGTATTCAAATAAAGATATTGTAATTATGCTTATAACCCAAATAAGTATGTGGATTGAGTCAATTCAGCAGGATTAATAGAATACGTCAGTGAAAATCTGATGAAATTTGATTAAGAGTTGTCGATTTTTAAAAGTTTTTGCACTGCAATTATTGCTGGATAAGAAGACTACCACAGATCCTGACGTCTTATATGGAAAATGATATAAGGAAAATATAAAGGAAATTCAGCAAAATGTAGTTTTATATGAAGAATACCCATTTCCTCGTCTTGATACAGACATTTATCAAGGGTTTTAACTTTCCCTCTGTTTTTTGAAAGAAGTGTAATTACCATTCATTACGCTAGAAAAGGGGAAAATGTTGAGCATTCTTTATATTTCTTTATATCGTTTTCCACATGTGACGTCATGATCTGTAGGTGCAGTGTTTTCAAAGATTTTAAGAATTCATAACTTTAAAAATGATTGTCCGATTTTTAGCAAACATTCACTAATGTCTTCTGCTGATTTTGCTGCATCACTCAATAAGCATGTATCATTATGTTGTCGGTGTCACTCCCCTATGATTACATACGCTTTAAATATTCTTATTGATACCCCCATGAAAAAACTGTAAATCTATCAAATGATTTCAGTCGTTCAAATGGAGAAACACAACAGACTGAAGCTGAAAGTAAGCGTATCCAACGCACTTTGCCTTAAAAAGAGCAAAAGAAAAATAATAATAATAATAAAAATGACATAAATAAAAAATAAAAAATATTGAATTTGCGCGGCAATAAAGAAAGGCAAATAAAGGAATCAAATGTCACTGTTTAAAACAGAAAATTAATGACAATTCATCACATCCGAACAAGGGGTGACAGGAAAGAAGTCAACTGCCCACTACTATAATACATGTATGTCGCGTTGCATTGACACAGCCATGATTGCTCCAATCGTCAGCGTGAAAAAGCTCGCGGAAACGGCGCCCCCTCCATTGCACAGATCTCCCCTACAGCAGTACACACAAGCGGTCACATTCCAGTCGGTTTCACAGTAGTCACTGCAAGGGAAAATATCCTCCCAACAAGAACGTAAAGTGATCCGCATTATGCCATCCACGACAGTAGTTGTCTTCTGCAATATGGGGCGAAGGAAATGAAAAGAAATCTCAAGGAATTCATGCAAGATTTAAAAACATCTCTTTCCATCATATTATTATGATGATTGAATGAACAACGTGTGTATTTATGGTTATACGTTGTACCTGCATCGTATGTCACAACTCCCTCCATTATTTTTCTTTCTTCTCCGACTTTCTTCGTTGGGCCACCTCCCTCATTACATTGTTTCTCATCTCAGGCCTTCATTTTGCAAAATATTGTATGTGATTTTTTTTTAATCGTCTGCATGTATTTTTTTCTTTTGGTTTGTTTGTTGGGGGGGGGGGGGGACCTTGTTTAACAGGCTGTGCTTTTTTAAGGTATCACACAGATTCCTTGTATACATCAACTTGGTTCAATTTTTGTAATTATAAACAATAAAAAACATAAAAATATTTAGTTTAGGGATCTGAATTTTTACTTTCTTGTAACAAGAGTTTCGTTCTAACCATATTCGTTATTACGGGAGTGCACTGTATTACTGACTGTAATAATTGCATACCAGATTGCTCCATTTCATGATCTCCATGGCCCGAATTCCCTAAGGTGGTACAATTGAAACTATGGTTTAAACGAAATGACTGATTTCGCAACAAAATAGGCCATGCGACACTTGGCGCTCCATACAAAGTGTCCATGGTTTGAACCACGGTTTCAATATTGTACCACCTTCATGAATTCGGGCCTCTATGTTTCATCATATTAAATGGCACCCTCAAAACTCATATGTCATTCCACACCCCCCCCCCCCCCCCCCCGCCATCTTGCAAAAGGGAGCTTTAGACTTTGACACGCGGACGTTCAGAGGGAAAAAAAAAAAAAAAAAAAAACATGTTCTGAGCATGCGCAGAAGCGCGCGTCAAGTCGATCTATTTTTAGCTTGCGGCACCAGAGTTTTTCACTAGCGTATTGGGCTATTTTTACGTCCGCACAGTTTGCAACGTAGAGAACTACTTCATGCAACGACCATATGGAGGCGCCATTTTATTTTTTTATACGTTGCGTCCCAGCGTAATCTAAAGCAACTTTTCAATACTACTCAGGGGAGAGGAGAACGTCCAGTGCAAGCGTCGTCTCAAACGTCCGCAAGTCAAGATCTAAAGCTCCCTAAAGTCTCTCGCGAACTTCTAACTGTATGTCAGAATCCCCAATTTACTTTACCAGACACTCGTCGGAGCAGTTGTCTTTCCTAATGCCGGTGGAGTTGAATGGGTCAGCACATCCCGGATCGCCTTCCCCATCGGTCAGGGCACAGTTGTAACACTGGTACCCTACTACCGACTTCACGTGCACTATACGTTGTATGAGGAGCAAAAGACAATTTGTCAAGTTACATACACGGTTGTATACCTTGGAATACTTTGACTCTGTTGACAAAAAAAAAACAAAAAAACAAAAAAACAAAAAAAAAAAACAATACTGCTAGATGTCTAAGATGTGGCATAACATGTTTAAATAAATGAAAAATAAACCCACACGAAACAATGAACTACAAATGTGGTCAAAATCATACTGTCCTCGTTGGACTGAAAATATTGTTCGATTTTATCAAGCATGGCAAAAATATTTTGCAATTATTATGACAGCATATGCGGCTGGATAATCCTGTACGATTAACGCCTCGTCATGGTAGAGGTATGTTGCCTAGCATACAACAAGAATGACGCAAAATTTTCTTATTACCTCACACACACACACACACACACACACACACACACAATACCCATAAACCCCAATGAATGGCCTTATAAAAAGGCCGCAAGACCAAAATCAAGACAAAGAACATGAAGAAAGCACAAAACAGGTAAAATCACACATCGAGAAGTATTGTTAGAGCCTGTAGAATTTCTTTAGGTGATAAAGATAATTCCACCTGCTCAAAGTGACTGCACTAATAAAGAGTATGATAAAATAATGCACTTCACCCTCTTCATAATCTTATATCATTCTCCATTATCATCTATATTTTTTTTTCTTCTTCTTCTCTTCCTGTCACCATTTCTTCATCGTTTTATCTCTTTCTTCATGTCATCTTCTTTTGTTTGTTCTTCTCCTGAAAAAAAAGGATTTGTCATTGCTGCCATTGATCATTACTGTTGCCATCATCACAGAAGACGTCACAATCAACTTCTCGATCTTTTGCCAGTCTGACCGCGCCTGTTTAGTATACATGGGGGGGGGGGGGGTTAAAATCTAGATCGATCCATCTCTGACATGTAAAAACAAACAAACATACAGAAAGAGAACTAACCAAAGCTCACCTAGGCACACAGTGGCTGCCATCACAAAATAGTACCTCATGTCTGCCCCTTTCTCCTTCGAGACTAAACGCAATACCAACGCTGGGGAAAGATCGAAACGTCATGACAGAAAGACACATTCATGCAGTAACAAATTTACAATGCTGCAATATAGCCGCGGTCACACTGGTAATTATAATAATAATAATGTTTTATTTACCTAGGGTAGCCTCTTCAGTGTTACCGCTGTTCTTCCAGAGGGCCGTGCTATTAGTATTACCCTAGCATTGCCAGGTACCCATTTATACACCTGGGTCGAGAGGGACTCGAACTCGGGCCCTCCGTTCACACATAATAATCACTACTTTACGTACTCGCCCGGATTGTCTTACTACACATTCTGTTCAAGAGAGAAAAAAAAAATCAGAAATATTGTTTGCTACTGTAGTGGAAATCATATACTTCTTTTAAACAAAGGATTTCTTCAGAACATGATTCTTTCAGGAAACGTTACGGAAAGTCACCCCCCCCCCCCCAAATAAAAAAAAAAATGGTTTCACGTATAGATCTGCGATCGCTTAAACCAAGATACATGTACTTAACCGCGTACCAAAAACCACGAATCACACAGCCCAACATGTATATAATACATAGACCATGACTCCTACAGGCCAGGAGTCATACAGCCCACGAGTCATACAACCCACGAGTCATACAGCTATGAGTTTGACACTAAAGCGAACAAGGCCCATCAAACAGTCGAATGTCGAATTCGTGAGCTGTTTTACCTGTAGTGTCCAATTCGGGGCTGTATGACATTATCGTGGGCTGTATGACTTGTGGTTGTCGATCGGTCGCGGGGGATGACTCCCATTTAAACTGCAAAAGACAAGACGTGAATTAGGATATTTTGGCACCAAAGAACAGACTACTTAGAGTTCATTAATTTAGGCTTTTCACTGTGTGTTTTTACCTTAAAAGTATATTCCCTAATATTTCACACCTTTGAACTTCTTTCTTATCACTTATACAGTAACTCGCAGAGTCCTTTTTTTTTTTTGTAGATCTCATACAGTGAACGACTGGTGACAACGAAAAGTTAAGGCAAATCTTACCTTTTCCTTGAGCCCTATTATGAACGAACAGCCGCAACATCAACGTTTCAGAGTATACAAAGAGGATTGTTGCCATCAAATCGTTACATCAGTCTATGTATAATGTCTTTGTATTTTTCCCATTGATTATGGGTAGGGGTGCAAAAGGGCGCAGTGCAGTGTGAATGTGAACTCCTAGTATACAGTAGGTCGGAATTTTGTTTGAACATCACGATAATTACTCATTGTGCCTGATAGATAATACTGTTGACAGTGTGTATACTTCATGGATCCACAGTTCAAGTTCAAATTTTTAATTGTTAAGGCTTGGGAGGTTACATGCAGCAGAAGTAACAAAGGAACTACCAAAAAAAAAAAGTACAAGTTTTCTTTGTTGTTGCTTTTGTCATTAAGGAATAGAAAGTTGGCCACTGAAAGGACCAATTACTGGAAAGCAAGATGAAACTATGACTGATGGAGTGAACGCAATGCAGGAACTTAGAAGCGCCACGACCAGCGCTTTATCTTTTATACACAATTGTGACAGTTTCCCCCTTTCAGTGTGAACTACCGCACCTGATATGCAAAGGCAAACTGCAAAGTATGATGAACACATTTTTAGAAAGACACAGTAAAACATAGCAAAGGAAATCTTTAAATATACCTGTCAACTTGTAAACAAAACCGAGTCTCAACGCCCCCTAAACTCAGCTTTGCCGCAAAGTATATGGGACCCTAGGACTTTTTCTTTTCTTTCGTTTTTTTTTTTTTAATACAGCAGCGTAGGGTCAGAAGTATCAACTAAACTTTTTCAGTTTTCCGATTTTTTTTTTCCTCACAGTATCTCAGAGTGCCTCAGTATACGTTCCAGCTCCACCTTACAGAGAGTCTTCAGTCCTCAGCAAAATACAATAATTTTCATATCTCTTTCGATTGTATTCACCTTGGCAGCGAATGTGATTGTAATCTTTGTGACTCTGAAGACAAAAAAAAAAAAAAAAAATCAGTTATACGCTGTAACTTTAACATGCCCAAAACACTAATTGTAAAAAAAAAAAAAAAGACACAGAAGTTTGTAGAACTGCTGTAACGACACCGGAATAATTCATGCCTGCTCTATGAGGACGCAAATTTTCTCATAGTACACACCCACACACACACACACACACACACACACACACATACTCACAAAACACAGACAACCATGTCCACGGCATTTTGATACTAACTTGGCTTATCATTAGTTTTAATGTTGGAGAGAAGATCTTTGTAAACCTCAATTTGAGCGCTTGCATTTTTTCTTCATTTTTACTAAGTAGGCTTAGGTAAATTCATTTGGAATAATAAGAAAAAAGAACAGTAACACTGGCTCCACTTATAAGTCTCTTTCAGCGAGTATGAAAAATAAGAGGCAAAATAGATGTTAAAGCATTTATCATCATCTTCAATTAACTGGGTTGTCAAAATCTATTTGATCTTGAGTGATTTCATACTTAATAACTTATTTTTATTAATTCAGTTTAATTCTATTGTATTATTGTTTCTATACTCAACAAAATGTAACACATAATAGAAAGTATACATTGGACAATTATGTTACAGCAAATTGAAATGGATGGCCGTAGCCGCAGCGCCGTAACTAGATATAAAGGTATCATACAATAAACGTTTGGAGTAACGGATAAACTGTATCGTCATGCCAAAGGCATTAGTTATTCTAAACAGAACGTGTAACTTAAAGATGATTATAAATTCAGCGAAAAATTCTAATAGAATGGACATTATTACGCTCATAACTGATGACAGAATGAATAATAGATGTTCTTGATGCTTCAGCAGGCACCCGTGCAGAGAGATCATGACAAAGATGACAAAGATATTGCATTTGTCTAGTAACATTGCCACCACACACCATGTATACTGTCGGGGAAGAGCTGTAATTCATAACAACACGATTAACACAAACAAATCATTGCGAAAATTATACAGTAGTATTACTTTGTATTTATTTCCTTTTCCAACAACAACAACAAAGCATGGTCAATATTGCAGATATAAGGGAAGTACGCTGCTTTAATAAAAACATATTTTATCTCTTTTTATACCCAACGATTTGCCAGACACAGGATTGCAAACAACGGTCTCTACACCACACATGCGACGAACAATACCCACGTCACACCTAAAGTTCGTTATCCTGTATGATAAATAAATATAATTTTGTCACCGATTTTCCACTTGTTCTAGTCGTCACTGTAGTCCTAGAAGAGAGCTTTATATTTGTAAGTATTTAGTCTACATCTTTTTACACTGTCAAGTCTTTTTGCAACATATGATTAATAAAGAGTTGAGTATAACTCTCATATAAAGGAAAAAAAATCCAATGCAAATCAAAAGTGATTTAAGTCATGCAGTATAATCATGACGCTTTGCTATGCCAGTGCATTTATTAGCATGTCATATCAAATATGATTTCTTTATCTGGGCAAATAATCATTATTATATACTGTTAAGTGATGACACTTTTGTTTCAACCGCACAATAAAAGTTACATTATTTTGTCTTTACTGTCTTGTCCTTTGTGTCCACCGTAATAACTGCAATCTAGTTGTAGAATGTGAGTGCAAGCGTGAAAGCAAAAGAAAACATTTAAAGAAATTAAACGTAGCTTATAGTCCTTAGAAACAGATGATTCCAGGTTGACCTCACATGAGATCAAAGCACAATTTTGACTAACTCCCAGCTGCTGCAGCAGCAGAGCATAATAGTATACTGTGCACTGGACGCTAGATGGCGCTTTGAAGCGACGCAGCCACGATTGCTACAATCGGGATGACGAACAAACTCGCGGAAAGAGCGCCTCCTCCGTTGCACAGATCACCTGCGCAGCAATACAAGCATGCGGTCTCGCCATCAAAACGTCGACATTCGTCACTGCACGGCGTCGATTTATCCCAACAAGTACGTACAACACCGGTCTCTTTGCCATTCTCAGTATCAGTATCCTTCTGTAATGCAGGAAGAAAAAAAAAACAGAAGAGGATAAACTAATGATACAATGACGGTGTCCAAGTGGCACCTCAAAATACCTGCATCAGTCTGAAATATTATGATACTGTAAGACCCAAAATTGTGTCCTTTTCCCCACTCCTCACTTTTCTCAGTAAACGTCCTTGCAGTGCATTGCGAAGCAGGACGCACTGGTTTATTTGGAAAGTGGTCAGTCCCCACTGACCCGTTCCACGCACCGATTATGTGCCCTTTTAATTGTTTAGATTTTTCCCTAAAACACTTGACCAGCACACTCCTTTGTGCTGACGACCACAACTACAGAAGAGTGAGCTCATTCATAAACTCTCATGACCAAATATGGTATAATAATTTTTCCCTTCCAAAATTTGGATTGCCTTTTAAGAAATATCCTGCATATGTATTAGTAAACAATAATCTCCCTTTCATTTTATGCAAAGTGTCATTAACAATGTATTCACAAGTTTTAGTACAAATGTCCCTGTAAATCCATACTCTTGGTTCTTGTTCAGCCAAACTTACACTGGTTCGACAAGGCCTCTTGCCACCCGGCAGAGGGATATCAGTGATACACTCCAGCCCCGATTGGGAGCATACCAGAGAGTGTCAAGTGTTCATATGTTGAGATTGTACTTTCACACAGTTCCTGTATTACTACAAACAAAATATACATTCTGGCTGAACTGTACTTTCTTTCGCGTCTCTTCGTCATCACTATCATTGTGTCATCCAGCTGAGACTGTCATCGCAAATTCTACTGAACTGTTAAACGTTTATAGTAACACTCAGTTATACAACTGTTACAAGGGGTGACTTTGCATTATTACCATCGTCGTGATCCTGATACTTAAATACTCCAGTGACACTCGCCTACAAAGTCCACGCGTACCACAACAATCTATCTAAAAACAAGAGTATTACAAAATTACGAATTGATGACTGAATGTGACTCGGTCGAGAGGAACCTGGGAGACTACACTGAATTGACGGGCAGCGCATGCGCACACAGACATCTTATCCAGTCAATTAGCCATGTCTACACCTATCCAAAAACTTGTAGTTATACTAACTACAAGCGCAAAAATTCCTTCCCCTAACCACGACAAAACTTCGATGCCGTTCACACCTACATGCAGTTAGCAAAACCTCGAGGTAAAGCTAACTACGATAGAAAATAAAGGGCGCCTAGTTTGCACATAGGGTTGCGCACTATTGTGGAAAAAACTGAGCGTCGTGGTTAACAAAACTCCGTTCACATCTGTCATAGTTCAAGCGCGCTGCCACAGCGCGCTTGTATACGCGCTTAAACCACGACAACACCCTAAGAAATCTTGTGGTGTTGTCGTGGTGTCTTCGCCTTAAGGTTTTGTCGTGGTTTTCTAAACTACATGCGTCTACATCTACGCTAACTTGGAGTTTAGTGCCTCGTAGTTTACAAAACCTCGAGGTTTGGAAAACCTTAAGGTAAAGGGACCTAGGTGTGAACCTCACTTATGGATTTGAAATTTGTGCGCATGTGATGTGCGCGCATGCGCTGGCCACATTAAGTCATCAATTCGAACAGAAAGGGACTATTGACAGAACTAAACGTTACACGAACCCTGTTGTCAATACTTCAACTTCACTGATAAGTCTTCAAATTGAAGACATTTTTCGATTTTAAGTTGATATTTGTCCGCGAAACTACCCTGTTATGATCCTGAATGCTACAGTCCGCAGCCCCATTACGCTATGCGTATGGGGCTACTGGTCGCGGTTAGTAGTGCACTAGCTAGCTAGCTACCGTACCGGCCGCGGCGCAGCGCAGCGCGACTGCCAAGATGGCTACTTTTGCAGCATCCGATACCAGCTGTCATGGCACCAAAACTGTTTGGAGTTTGGTTGCCAGCATCTCACTGGAAGGTACTTTTTTTTGGAGATGTTAGCGAAATTTAACAAAGGCTTTGTTTATCATCTCTCCTCTGTTTGAAACGGCTCTAAAAAGCCGTTTCCAAAGCCCTTTAGAAACGGCTTCCAAAATAGTTCTGTTTATCAACTCATCGCGAACACGGAAACTGGCCTTGTCACTTCGCAGCTGCATTGCGGTAATTTGACTTTGATAGAGGAGATCAGAAGGGGTCATATATTTAACCGCCGTACAAAGCCGTTTCAAAACATCTTTTCGTTTTATCTTGCTTCAAAGGGCTTCTAGAAACAGGTTTCTGGAAACCTGTTTCGGAAACCTGTTGTTTCCAGAAACCTGTTTCTGAAAGCACAAATTTGCGGCTTTCGAAAAGGCTTTTTCCGAACCCCATAAAAACAGCTTTGCATTATCAACTCATAAAAACTCCTTGAAGCCGTTTGGAAAACTTGTTTCTGCCGAGAAAAAGAGTTGATAAATGCACGCAAAGATGAACATTTTAAGTGTTTGTCAGTTAGTGTTTCTGCCTCTCCCATCGGGCCCTGGCAAGACGTAAATTTGATTGAATCCCTTGGAGTTTTGAGTGCATTAAACTTGCGCCACATCCTGTACAAAGTTGAACTAGAAGTCAAAGTATTGCCAGAAGGATGAGTGTATTACGAGATGCCCTGCCAAAGTTACAAAATTACATGGGTAAAAAGGGTGTTTAAAAAAAAACCCCAAAAAACAACAACAAAAAAAAAACAAAAACCGACCTACCGACCCTCTTGCGTTTTGACAATTAAAGATAATATAAAGTTTTGGTACCTCAAAAGTTTCCCTGAATTTCCTTGTCTTAGTTTGTGTTTCAGGTTAAAGTACCTTTCATATAACTAACACTGTGAGACTTACTCGCCCCAAAGTGCTCTCATGTCTGAGTAATGCAATAATGGTTTCGTACCAGAGCCGCTGCCGCACGGCTGCGAGGTAGTACTATTGTACGAAACCATTATTGCATGATAACTGCGACCAGCAGCGTGCAGCCCCATACGCATAACTCACGTCTTATTCGTTCATGGATTTGAAATTTGTGCGCATGTACGTGATGTGCATGCGCTGGCCGTAGTATTCAGTGTATGTAGCTCTCCCAAGGTCCTCTCGACCGAGTCACATTCAGTCATCAATTCGAACAGAAAGGGAGTATTGGCAGAACCAAACGTTGGCCGAAGCCTGTTTTCAATACTTCAACTTAACTGGTAAGTCTTCAAATTGAATTTTTTTTTTGGATTTTAAGTTGATATTTACCCGCAATACTAAATCTATCATGATCGTGAATGCTACAATGCGAAGCCCCATTACGCTATGCGTATGGGGCTGCTGGTCGCAGTTAATTGCATGATTACTAAGACATGAGAGCACTTTGGGGCGAGTAAGTCTCACAGTGTTAGTTATATGAAAGGTACTTTATCCTGAAACACAAACTAAGACAAGGAAATTCAGGGAAACTTTTGAGGAACCAAAACTTTAGGGCAAACAAACAGTTTTTTTGGCCTTTTATTAGCATGTCTTTCTCTAAAGATATCGGCGATTACAGAGAGTTTATTCTATGTCTCATGGAATGATGGAGTAATCACATTTTGCTTCTCATCCTGGTCCTTACACCGAAGATTGAAAGAAGGGCGAATCCATCTTAAATTGCTTTGTTGGGGCTTTTTTTTTTCGGGGGGGGGGGGGGGGGAGGGCTATATTACATAAAGAGGAAACAAAAAAATAAAATTTAGGATGGAAATGGTTTCTCAAGTATATGAGAAAGTTCGAATGGTAAGTGTAGTTTTACCAATTCAAGATTAAGGAACGGAAAAGCTGCAGCCTCACTACGTGTGTCGATCCTAACTCATTTTTAGCTCGCTAGCTATAGCTCTCTAACTTATTGTTCAATGTCAGAAAGCCCAGTTTACAATAGGCCTACCCTACACCCGTTGGTGCAGTCTTTTGTCCTAATGCCTGTGGAGTTGAACGGGTCTGTACATCCGGGATCGCCTACTCCATTGACCACCAAACAGCTGTAACACAGGACTCCCATCACCGCTTTCACGTGCACTATAGGAGCAACAAAAAGGTCAAGTTATGAAATATGAGAGAACTAAGCAAAATAGAAAAACAAGAACATTGATCAAATTAACGATTTTCATTTTTATTTTAGCAGATTTCAAACTAGCGTCATTATTGGTATCATTATTATTACTATCATTATGGTTCCCATTGCCATAATAACAATAAGTAGATTATTACCATCTATTATTACTTAATTACCTCCGCCAAGGGAGGAGGTTATGTTTTCGTTACCGTTGGTTTGTTTGTTTGTTCGTTCGTTCGTTAGTTAGTCAGTTTGTCCGTGTGCAAAATAACTCAAAAAGTAGTTAACGGATTGAGATGAAACTTGCAGGAAAGGTCGGGAATGACACAAATAACAAACTATTAACTTTTGGTAGTGATCCGAGAATTTTGGGGAAATTTTTGAAGGATTTTTGATATTTTGGCAGGTAGGGTCAATGACAATAGGAGTTCAGGCTGCGCGTATTTAAGGTTTGCATGCGCGCACTAAAGTGCGTGCTCTAGTTTCTGCCAAAGATAGTAGAGATATATAAGATACGAAGGCGCGCGATAACAATGGACACAAAATGGCTACCCTACATGACGATACAAAAGAGAGCTAAGTACAAACTCAGTACACCTAGGAACATCATTCATTTCCAAAGGTAGTAGTATCTTTATTATCTTAAAAAGATTTAAAAATTATAGTCGTAAATTTTTTTCGATTAAGGGGATTATTTTGAAGAACGAGATTTTAGAGTAATAGGGATTATTCCGTGGAGGTAAAAATTTGGCAACAACATGATCTCACAATCAAAAACGCTTGATAAACAACAACATCTTCAAAGACAGCGCGTCTCAGGCAAAGACACACATCACCTGAGACGCGCTGTCCCTGAAGCCGCTGCTGTTGTTTATCAAGCGTCAAGGCAGCGCGTCTCAGGTGATGTGCGTATACGCTTGAAGACCGCGCGCTGTCCATTTGTTTTGTACAGGATTAGCGCGCACTTTCGTGTCTTATCTATTAAGCGTCTTTGGTTTCTGCTAGGGCAAGGAGCGCCGTGCAGCTGAAGGTGTATGACGTAACAAAGGCTTCTATATTGGGAAATCGGGCGACTTTCAGAATTTTTCAGCATGCTATAAGTACGTATGGGGGGAAATCCCTTACATCTCTAAGGAAGAACAGAAAATCAGTGGTGGAAAAGAGCTGTATACTTGGCGGTGGTCTGCGCTCTCAGAGTGCTTCTCTATAGTTACCTCCGCCAAGGGAGGAGGTTATGTTTTCGTTACCGTTTGTTTGTTTGTTTGTTTGTTTGTTTGTTTGTTAGTTTGTTTGTTTGTTTGTTTGTCCGTGTGCAAAATAACTCAACAAGTAGTTCACGGATTGGGATAAAACTTGCAGGAAAGGTCGAGAATGACACAAGTAACAGACGATTAACTTTTGGTAGTGATTCGAGAATTTTGGAAAAATTTATGAAGGATTTTTGATGTATTGGCAGGTAGTGCGTCAATAGGGCTTTTTACACTTGTGTTTCTTAACCCCGGACTTTCTCTGACCCAGGGCTATCGTTAGTCCCGTACCAATTTTTTCAGCTTTTTACACTCGCCAATAAATCCCGTACTATCTCTTGTCCGGGGCTAAGGAGAAAACTGACCTTTTTACACTCGCATTTCTTAGCCCCGGACTTTCCAAACCACATGAATATTCATAATTACGCTGTGTATTGTACACGTACACGCACGCACCGGCAGCACTTGATTACCTCGTTTCTGATTGGTCAGTGAGGGTCGGACTTCGTCTCCGTCGCTTAGCCCAGGATTATTTTTTCGTTCTGTTTACACTCACTTGCTTGGCACCGCAATTGCGGTGCTAACCCCTGTTATTTTGCAGGGCCAGATAGTACCGTACTATCGGTGGGGCTAGTCCACTTTGGCAAAAACGAGTGTAAACAGAAAGTGGGCTAAGGATAGTCCCGTACCAACGGTGGGGCTAAGGCGCCCCCCCCCCCCCCCCCCCCCTAAGCAAAAATTTACAAGTGTAAAAAGCCCTAATGAACTTGGGAGTTCAGACTGCGCGCATTTGAGGTTTGCATGCGCGCACTAAAGTACGTGCTCTAGTTTCTGCTAGGACGAGGCGCGCGGTGCAGCTGAGGGTTTATGACGTAACAAAGGCTTCTATATTGGGAAATCGGGCGACATTCAGCACACAATGCTACAAGTACGTATGGGTGGAATCACTGATATCTCTATGGAAGAACAAGGTCAGTGGTGGAAATGAGCTGCATGCTTGGCGGAGGTCTGCGCTCTCAGAGTGCTACAGTTAGTTAGTTCGTTCGTTAGTTTTTCCATGTGCAAATAACTCAAAAATTAGTTAACGGATTGGAATGAAACTTACAGGAAAGGTTGAGAATAACACAAACAACAAACGATTAACTTTTGGTAGTGATCCGAGATTTTGGGGGGAACTTATGAAGGTAGGTAGGGTCAATGAACTTGGGAGTTCAGGCTGCGCTTATTTGAGGTTTGCATGCGCGCACTAAAGTGCGTGCTCTAGTTTCTGCTAGGGCGAGGCGCGCGGTGCAGCTGAGGGTTTATGACGTAACAAAGGCGTCTCTATATTGGGAAATCGGGCCACTTTCAGCTGCTGCAATAATAGCCGGGTTCACACGTACATCAATTAGCGGGATACAAATCTCGAGATTTGCATCGCGATCGTCATCCCGAGTTTTTTTTGCACATGTGGACAGAAAAAACCCGAAAATTAGCGGGATAAGCATCATGATGCTAATCCCAAGAAATCTTGCGCTGGTTCGCCAATTAGCGGGATAATTGGCCGCGCGCTGGTACGTGTGAACGGTCGGGATTAGAATCTCGAGTTTTTATATCCCATCATGCTATGCGCACATCACAACAGCGAGGCCTCTGCGAAGAGGTCCTTCACCTCTTTGGAGCACAACAACAACAGCGCGCGAACCACACCACTGACGCGTAAAAGACAATGGACAAAGGTAAGTGCGCGCAGGCAGTGATAGAGAAGGGCGCTGTGTGACCCAGTTTGCAGGCTTTGCTGTTATCTCTATCGCCAATTAGCGGGATAATTCGGTACGTGTGGATGCTCGCCAAATTAGCGGGATACCGATCGCGATCGCTATCCCGCTAATTTGGTACGTGTGGACGCTCGCAAAAAAACTCGGGATGTGCATCGCGATCGTCATTCCGCTATTTTGTACGTGTGAACCCGGCTACTGTTGTGTGATAGCGGATGTTTCGCTACTTGGGATCGTTAATATTTTTGAGAGGTACACATCACAGTAAAAATGAGTGGCGACACAGTTCATTTAAGTTTCCATGTGTACTTTATTTGAGAGGCGTTTTGGAGGCGATCCTCTCTCTTCGAGCGTCAGAATCGAAGTCTTCTTCTCTGCATGTTATACAACTTGTAATTTTCCTCATACAGCCTTCAATCACGACTTTACACCAGTTACACTGTTCTAACACACTATGAATGGGTGAATGGGGTGGAGTCTTCATGTTAAAGAGAGGTTTTAATTGGGTAAAACTTTGGTTGTTATAGGAACAAAGGCGGGACTAGTTTTATAGGGGAGGTGGTATTCTTGGTTTTGGATTTAACAACAATTCTAAGTAATCGATGGGGGAAGGGCAGGATGTTTGGGTTTGGCTTAGCCTGGTCGTAAATTAGATGGGGCTAGAAGTATGGTAGGTGTTCAACCCACCGACCGGGTCCATAACGACCGACCGCGCATTATAATGGCATTGCGCGTACAGAAAGAAAATGTACGCATGGGACGCAACGGTGTTCGATTCTTCACTGGGCTACGCTACCGAGTAAAATGTGGCGAAAACAACTAAGTATTCCCTCTAAATTACCGAAATTTAGCAAAATCGAATAAGGTTTATCGTGTAACTACATATAACTAGTATACCTTTGCTGACTCGTTGTTAGATGTAGAGTATCCTTCCGTAATAAATTTGACGATTTTGACCGCAAAATTGTCACCGCCGCTTGTACGATCGTGTGCACACGTTACACATGTACATTTGTATACACATGACATAAATATTTTGTCGCCCGCGCGCTACAACCGTACGAGTTGATGCAGAAACGAGAAATGAATGTGAAAAAACAAACCGACTCATCTAATTTATTTCAATTACGATGAAAAGTTTCCTAATGAAAATCAAGTCAAATTCATCAAACAGTCCTTCAAAAGTAATATCGAAGGATTCAAAATATATTCAAATATTATTGAGGAAAAAATGACGGCTAGAAAAAAACAGCGGCCTGTAGAAAAAAAACGCATTTAAGTGCCCTTTATACGTATTATCAGGGTGGTCGGCTGAAATGAGCAGGGCAACTGAGTGCGGAAAAAATGACACCCCACGAGTGCGCGCTTGTGAATCCGGAGTATTTTCTCCACACGTGAGTAAAATTTCAGGCAAATTGTGAGATTTTTCACGTTTCTATTGATAGAAAAACGTTAGGTGTCCGGTATTATGAACACCCAACCATACTCAAGGGATGATGAATGTCGATGACTCACTGGATGAGGTGAAGAGTATTGGTATCTAGGGGTCATTGACTGGTGGAGGTGAACTGGTGGTGTATATCCAGTCATCATTGTAGAATGGGAGAGGAAAGTGATAACTTTGTGCATCATTACACAACAATAAGTACGTATGAGTAGAAATCACTGATATCCCTGGAAGAACAAGATCAGTGATGGAAATGAGCTGCATGCTTGGCGGAGGTCTGCGCTCTCGGAGTGCTTTTCTCGTTACCTCCGGCAAGGGAGGAGGTTATGTTTTCGTTACCGTTTGTTACCTCCGCCAAGGAGGGAGGTTATGTTTTCGTTACCGTTGGTTTGTTAGTTTGTCCGTGTGCAAAATAACTCAAAAAGTAGTTAACAGATTTGGATGAAACTTGCAGGAAAGGTTGAGAATGACACAAGTAACAAACGATTAACTTTTGGTGATGATCCGCGAATTTTGGGGGGAATTTATAAAGGATTTTTGATATCTTAGCAGGTAGGGTCAATGAACTTGGGAGTTCAGGCTGCGCGTATTTGTTGTTTACATGTGCACACATAAGCGCGTGCTCTATTTTCTGGTAGGGCGGAGGTCTGCGCTCTCAGAGTGCTTTTCTAGTTTGTGTGTTCGTTCGTTCGTTAATTAGTTAGTTTGTCCGTATGCAAAACAACTCAAAAAGTGGTTAATGGATTGAGATGAAACTTGCAGGAAAGGTTGAGAATGACACACATAACAAACAATTAACTTTTGGTAGTAATACGAGAATTTTGGGGGAATTTATAAAGGAAATTTGATATTTTGGCAGGTAGGGTCCGTCACTCAATGAACTTGGGAGTTCAGGCTGCGCGTATTTAAGGTTTGCATGCGCGCACTAAAGTGCGTGCTCTAGATAGTTTCGGCTATAGGGCGAGGCGCGCCGTGCAGCTGAGGGTTAATGACGCAGGCCTAACAAAGGCTTCTATATTGGGAAATCGGGCGACTTTCTGCGCACTATAAACACTTTCAGCAAGGTGCCTAAGTACGTATGGATGGAAATCACTATCTCTATGGAAGAACAAGATCAGTGGTGGAAATGAGCTGCATGCTTGACAGAGGTCTGCGCTCTCAGAGGGCTTCTCTAGTTATTATTGATATAGTCTATCATTATGGTTCCCATTACTATAATTACAATAAGTAGAATATAACCACCTATAATTACTTAATTACCCCCGCCAAGGGAGGAGGTTATGTTTTCGTTACCGTTGGTTTGTTTTTGTTCGTTCGTTAGTTAGTTAGTTAGTTTGTCCGTGTGCAAAATAACTCAAAAAGTAGTCAAAGGATTGGAATGAAACTTGCAGGAAAGGTTGAGAATGACAAAAATAACAAACGATTAACTTGATAGTGATCCGAGAATTTTGGGGAAATTTATGAAGGAGTTTTGATATTTTGGCAGGTAGGGTCACTGAACTTGGGAGTTCAGGCTGCGTGATATGTATTTGAGGTTGCATGAGTTCACTTTAACGTGCGTGGTCTAGTTTCTGCTAGGGCGAGGAGCGCCGTGCAGCTGAGGGTTTATGACGTAACAAAGGCTTCTATATTGGGAAATCGGGCGACTTTCAGCACACAATCCGTACGTATGGGTGGAAATTACTGATATCTTAAAGGAAGAACATGATCAGTGGTGGAAATGAGCTGCATACTTGGCTGAGGTCTGCGCTCTCAGAGTGCTTTTCTAGTTATTATTGTTATTACTATTATCATTATCATCTTCATTTTCATTCGTTTTATAGTGGATATCTGATTTCTTTATAGCAGGAAGAAATTCGTGGGTTCGAATCTCACTCGAGTGTAGCCTATGCACATGACTTTTGTCAATGTCAACTGAGTGGTGGATATAATGTATATCTAGGGTATTATATAAACTCTATTGTCAAAAAATATAAGAAAAGGAGCGAAATACTAGGTAGAAATTATGCTTGAATGAGAATGATGACTTATGAATGGTAATATCGTGAAATAAATCAAGCTTTCATAAAGTTTCAAACCAGCCACAGGCAGCACTGTAGAGCATAACACCAGGTCGAGATATTATGATGAGCCTACAACTTCGGTTCTACTACGCTGAAAATGAACGAGACTCATAAATTCTATCATTGGTGTACAGACTTTGCTCTCGTTGTTTTTTTTTTTTCTTCGGCTAAGTACACAAGGTTTATTGTGTGGGCCTAGTATTCATAATTGCTCTTGAAATATACATCTTTATTGTTCATGAGGATTCAGGACAATTGAGATTTTATACACTATCTTAATCAAAACAGATGTTCATGGTGCAATACATGAGATTATTGCCGTAAAGATTGCGCTATGATATATGTTATAATGGGTAAAGGAGACATTGTATTCCTTGGTTATTAAGGAAAACGTTATTAGGGATTGGAAACAAATTCATGCTTGATATAAAAACACCAAAGATCCACAGAAAATTTTGAAGAAAAAAACGAAATCGTGTAAAGCAGATAACATCCCAATATTTTCACTTTTATAGTGTGAATGATGTGATTTTGTCAAAGTGGAATGTAAAACAGACATTTGAATGATCATCTTTAATGGAATTGCATGAATACAAAGCCTCACTCAAGACTCACATTTTTAACCAGACAGTCAATTGTTAACTCATTTAGCAGAGTCGGCGCCTTTGAATGTCTTTACACTAGATAATATGGCGCTATACAAATACCAGGGATCGATCAATTCAGAAAGGTCTTCAAAAATAAAAGCCGACTTTAGACTTGGTCTCTTCTTATAATCAGGTATTCGTATGCAATTGATTGATTGTTGTTGTTGTTGTTTTAAGGTCACGAGTGCACCATCAGCCAATGGCTCATTTTTTTTTTCCTCAAAATAGTAGGTATTGTTTGGTACAAAATTGGTATCCCTTGAACCTGTGACCCAACCCCCCCCCCTCAAAAAAAACCCCCAAAAATAATACTAATAATTTGAGGGGGAGAGAAAGAGAAAGAAAGAAAGAAAGAAAGAAAGAAAGGGAGAGAGGGAGAACAGAGAGCAAAAAAAGGACTGAAGAATGAATTCAACATCCATAAAGCATACCGAGATCGTGTGGATGAATTGTAAATTCCTCTACAGGAGCGTACACTTTAACTGTAGTGTATTATGAAGAGAACTGTAGCAATCAAAACCCAATACGATTAACCTGCACTACTGGATTTCAATATTAGAAAACTGGTAAAACTCGACTATTGAATAAGACTTAGATTCTCAGTTAGCCCTCTTAAATTCTCCATAGTAAAGAATTGGTATACAGCATGATTAGCTTCCGGAGTAATGTATCTGTTCTCCTGCTTTTGATATTGTTCGGCCAATAATATGTTGACCACGAATATATATATGTATATGTATAAAATGCTCCCGCGCACACATGTTATGCTGCCACATATTCATGGACATTACCACGCAATAGCCAAGTTTTAATGTTTAGCGAGTGGGAACGCAGGAATGTCTTGTTCCTTGCGCAAATCATGTTTGAATAATATGGCAGAAATCACTAGGAACTCACCTAGGCATATGATGGCTGTTACAAGAAGATAGACTCTCATGACTGTTTCCTTTGTCTTCACGATCGGAAAGCAAAACTAGTCCTGTAGGGAACGGAAACGCAAATGCAAATTCCATTAATCATATCAACTTTGAAAGAGGGTACAAAAATCTACATACGGCCTCATTATGGGAACACCCCCTTTTCAAAACCTCCCCATATGCATACATACAACACACAAATCTCTGCATAGGCCTATATACATTCACAACAGAAATAAACTGTAATTTTGTATGAATATGAAAGCATCTCTTATCTCGAACCTAAGGGGATATTCTTGCTATAAATATGTGTTTTACTTTATTGAATAGATCTACAACCGATGGATAGATAGTGTAGGCTCACGAAGCGTTCTAATTCATCTATAGCATCTTATCTTTAATGAATGAATTGATGAATGAATGAAAGAAAAAGACAAGACGTCAAAATGGTATACTGCCTTGTTTTTCTGCAAAATAACGATATCAATAGCAGCAACCTTTACTAATTCTCGTTTAAAGTTTGGATGTATTCATGATCACAGCAGGTAAAACTTCATTTCATCGTGCATTTTTATAGTAAAATTATCATCACTGTAGAAATCATTTAAAGAGTACCACCATGTTTATAGGACCCATTTGTTTTACTTTATCTCGGCTATTACAAAACTGATTTCTTCAAATAAACTTTATATTCCTCATATTGTACGTATGTTCTATAATATTTCATATAATTGGTTTCTAATTAGGCCCTCTCGCAAAAAGTTAAAACCTGAATCCCCATCTCAACTAAAACAACACCACCCCTTAAATGAACATAGAAAATTGTCATATTCGATTGATATCAAATCACTTTAAATTTTACAGCGGTAAAACCAAAGCGCCTAGATTCATTTCACATAGGAGAAATCATGGTGTTTACTGTTAGCTCATGGCATGTCATGTGATGTATAACCCGTTGCAGAGTTGATACTAAACTCATTCTTTTCTTCGTTCTGTATTTTTTTTTTTGTCTTTAAATGTGCACAGCGTGCACAGCACGGGCACATGTAATCACAAAAACACTGAGCAGTAAAATAGTTGCCATGTCCCGAGGGGATTATCTATTTTATAAAAGATTCGCACTGAATAGAGGATTGTAAATATTAGTATAGAAATTAGTATTTAGTAATATTATTCATTTACTAAATTACAAAAAGGATTAAATGTATTGAAACGTGAAAAGGTGAAATTATTATGTTCCCGATCAGTGTTCCCCAGCGGATTGCTGATGAAAATCAATAATTCGCAATGAAATCTTTACACTAAACTTGGCAAGTTTAACTCTATTATACAGGTATCAAAATATAAATCATCAAACAAACTATTTGGTGGGGTTTTTTTAATCTTACAATGGGCCACCGTTGTCAAGCTATCATTATCATCATGATGTTGCTTGGACAGCACTTTCTCTGATCCCATCAAAATGGACATACCATTATCTTCACATACATTTGGCAGATTTTTTTTTTTTTTTTCAGGCAGTGCCAATGATTATTTCACAAAGCGATGCTCAAAATCTCACACGCATTTAGAAGAGTTCAGTGGCGGAAATTGCTTCTGTGAGGTATGAGATAAACTTTGCAAAACAAAGAAATCAAGATTAAGACATGAAGATACCTAGAAGAAAAGATGAAGAAAAAAAAACCATTGAACAGAATATCGGGACTCTGTTCTTGGCATCCCTGCCGTTAAAAGTACTTGAAGTTGCTTTCGAATATCCAAATTTCAATTTAATCATTTTCTTCACATGTTCCTCCTCTGCAGCAGTAGCAGATGTGGAGTAATGGATACTATGTAGGGTATAATTAGAGTACGAGAAAATAAATAATCAAGACAAACTCACCTGATTTTTTAGACTGTTGAAGCAGAAAAAGAAACGACACAAGGAAGGTGATGATTCGGACTGTACGGAGAGAATCACCGCCGCTTCTCTTTTATATCCATGTGCTCCAACGTTGCGGTTTCCTGAACGATGTGCGCAGGTTTCTCTTTTCTCGTGTCGTAATTTTGAGAGGGTGTGACGCGGAAGTGGATGAAGTTCAGGTTAAAGACCATCTACTCATTACCTTACCGAGTACTATTAGGGCAATGAGGCTCATGTTGTTCATCTGTTTAGAATAGAAATTCCATCAATGATCAGCTGAAATGGAGGCTGCAAAATTACAAACCGAAATCAGTGATAAAAGCAAACCGGACAGTAGGAAAAAAAAAATTAAATGGAATAAAAAAAAAAATGGGAAGTAACACATGACACAATGAGTCAGGTGTCATCTTGTGTGAATATGAACGATGGTATGAATTATACTCAGAAAATGGTAGGTCTCAGTGCACCAACATCTTCATATCAATGACCACAGTAGGTTACTTTCAAATTACTGACGTTTTGATTGCGGCAAAACATAACTACAGTATATTTATTTCATCATAAGGTCAGAACTTACCCATGTAAAAACAGAACCGTGGTTCTTCCTTTCCATCTTTTTTTTTTTCAGAGCTTTAGACGATCGTCACCCCTAATGGTACGTTATTGCGTAACTCCTCCGAACGAACGAAATTTGTGTATGCAATTGTGCAATGCCAGACTGCAGTGCTATCAATAAACGTGTGGGACTGTGTGTGTGTGTGTGTGTGTGTGTGTGTATGTGTTTGTGTGTGTACGCATCATACACAAACATTGTGACCGCGAGCTGTGATGATTGGAGGAGAGCCCAGAAGACGCTTGGCTCTTTTGGCCTCTCTTCATGCGCATGCGCATTGTCAGTGTGCGTCCATTCGGATCCCTTCGGAAGCTTCGCGTGGCTCGGTAGGGCTCACATGGGTAAATAATTCCCCATAGAGACGTGTGTTAAAATTCAAATTTCAAAAAATTCTGTAAAATAGCTGGGAGAAATGAGGTGTTTCATCTTCACTAACCTGAATAAGTGAGATATTACCTTTCATCCATCAGATTTCCAGGGTGGGTTGTTCTGCTCTAATTCTGTCCAGGGGTCCGCAAAGCCAGACTACGAGTTCTTGTCACTCAAAAAATCACCTATTTTCCGTACACGTACCCAATGAAATGTAGTCCCCTCAAATTCCATCAGAAAAGCTTTTATCTTCCAACCAAAATGCAGTTTGTAGAAGAATTCATACTCAATATCTACAGCTATTCAGTTTTTTGCCAAACTACATAATTGATTTTTAATTAATTTTTTTCTTCATTTATTTTGGTATTTTTGGTACGAATTTGTGAAGGGGTCTGGGACAGTCCATTTTATTTACAGGTGTGAGCCCGGTAAGCACTATTTGGGCACCCGTCCCGCTTCACCATGAATATTCACCAGGCAGTAAGATACTGTACTAGTAAATGGCAGAACGCTGGATACGTGCCATAGAATGTAAAAACGTATCGCCTTGAAACATAAAAATCTTGAAAAATTGCATCAACTGGGAATGTTAAAACGTCTCGCCGGGAGATGGAAAAATGCTCAGATTTGCCGGAAAATGTAAAAACGCTGCCGGGAAATGTAAAAATCCTGCATTTCCACGGTATTACGGATACATGTAGATGATGAATATTCATGAATAGTGCTTACCAGCGGACATCCATTTTGGATAAGAAAAGTGTGTGTTCGCTGACTCATTTGACAATGGGGGTTCGTCTCCGTGCCGCACAAACCACTCGCCACGATTGTAAGGCTTTAAGATGTCTAATGGCGTGTATCACACGTGTACATTATTATTGTTATTAATAATTCTTATTAAATGTGTATTTCCATAATCATCATTATCACTATTGACATTATCACTATCGAAATCATCGTTATTACAGTCATTGTTTCAATGCTTAATAATGTTGTCTTTAGAGTTTTTGTATGTTTGTTTCTTTTTTTTTACATTCCTTACCAACAATGAGCAATCACTGTTTCTTTTTCTTTCGGTTTCCCTCATTACAAGTCGAACATAATAATTATACATTTGACTGTGACGAGCCCCGAATCTTATACCTAGTGCAAAAGTAATATCATGAAGTGACACATTCTGAATATTAATTCAAACATAATGAAAGCTCTTTGTCACCACTCCACTAAATTCATGTATAGTTCTTATCGTACTATATATATATATATATATATATATATATATATATATTATATATACATATGTATATACATTTTTTTTTTTTTTTTTTTTTTTTTTTTTTGCAATCGCTCAATAGGTTCCGAACCGGTAATGTTGAAATCTTGCTCAATCTATTATTTGCATTCTATCTTATTCCACATATCATTATTTCAGTATGCTCAATGTTTCTACTCTATCTAATGGATGCACCTCGATCATTTTATTGTATTTTTTAACACATCATTATGTTTTAGTAGTTTATGTAAAGCTGAAGAAGACTACGTGACTAGAGCTTCAACAATCCAGCTGGCGCCCTCCTGCGACATCCCTTGTCATCATCAATTTTGTAGTCACAACCCCACGTAATAATGAATAAATTTCCAAACAAAACCACCAAAAACGCACGTCGGGCCACCCAAAATAGTTGGATGTTTGACATTACTTTTGAAAATATACAATCGGCTCCGTAAAGATGCTAAACTTAATTTTCAGATGTTTGCTTTTAATTTTGAAAATTAATAACGGCAATATTCGACTCCGTATGATGTCGAATGTTTGCTTATTTAGTTGCAAATGCATAACGGTAATATTCAGCTCCGGAAGGTGCTAAAATTAAAGGGGCATTCCACACGATTTTCATAATTTCACATCATGTAGTACATAAATCGACAACTCCATGTATAGATTTGTGGAATTTATTGTCGTCCTTGAGCAGAAAAACCAATACTCTAAAAGATCTAAAACAAATTACACTGAACAGTGTTGATGACATTTAGGAGCCTCACATATTTCAAAAATGTGACAGTGTAATTCCATTATAATACTGCTTGCTAAGTTCACCTGTGTAGAATCTGTATGCATGCCTTCTTCTTTTGTTCTGCTTCCTTGAGCCCCAAGTCATGCATTCTCATGGTGAGGCTGCCATGTCATCATACTAGTTCATTGCAATTTGTTATGCATTTTGAAAACACTATTATTCCTTATCCTAATCACTATAAATTCTGAAACTCTGTACTTAGTGTAACTAATTTATTGTTGTTCAAATGTAAAAACCTGAAAATCATCCGGAGGTCTCCTTTAAGGCCTTACAATCATACAATCGTGGCGAGTGGTTTGCGCGGCACGGAGACGAACGCAACACTCTGCTTCCCCCATTCTGTATCAAAATAATGTTGTGACACCGAATGAGAATAGCGCTGGCTCAATGGGTCAGCGAACACGCACGGGTCTGTAAAGGACAAGTTCACCTTCATTAACATAAGGATTGAGAGAATGTAGCAATATTAGTAGAACATATCATTGAAAGTTTGAGGAAAATTGGACAATCCGTTCAAAAGTTATGAATTTTTGAAGTTTTTGTGCAGTCACCGCTGGATGAGAAGACTACTGCAGTGTATGATGTCACATGCGTACAACAATATAAGGAAAATATAAAGAGATTTTCACAAAATTTCATCTTTTGAAAAAAGTACACATTCACTTGACTCGTTACTGACATATATTATGGGTAATATTATTCCCATTGCCTTTAGAAAGAGGCAAGTCAAGTGCTCTTTTATTATGCGAAAAAAAGTGACAATATGTCGAATATTCTTTACATTTTCTTAATACTGTTGTACTCATATGACATCTCATGCCTTAGTGGTCTCCTCATCCAGCGGTTCCGACACAAAAATTTAAAAAATTCTTAACTTTTGCATCGACTGTCCAATTTTCCTCAAACTTTCACTGATGTGTTCTACTAATATTGCTGCATTATCTCAATCCTTATGTTTATGAAGGTGAACTTGTCCTTTAATACCCAAAATGACTGTCCGAGCCACGGGGGAGCTTCCGAAGGGATGCGAATGGACGCAAACTTACAGTGCGCTTGCGCATGAAGAGAGGCCAAAAGAGCCAAGCGTCTTCTGCACTGATCCTAGATCAGTGGTCTTCTGGCCTCTCTCCTCCAATCACCGCAGCTCGCGGTCACAATGTTTGTGTATGATGCGTACACACACACACACACACACACACACACACACACACGTTTATGGAAGGCACTGCAGTCTGGCATTGCGCAATTGCATGCACAGATTTCGTTTGTTCGGAGGAGTTACGCAATAACGTATCATTAGGGGTGACGATCGTCCGATCGTCAGATATTTATTTTGATTTTGCGTTCGGAAATGAATAAGGATAAAATTCGGCTCCGGATGATGCTGAAATAAATGTCGAATGTTGAATGATCGCTTTTACAATCAGAAATGAATAATGGTATCTTTCGGCTCTGTACAATGCTAAAACATATGTTGGATGTTTACAAAATGTCTGCAAATGCTCCCACTTTCTCATTTCAAACATAAGTTTTGACCACCTAAATAGACATCAACTTTTATAATAATCTATGAGCCTATTTGCTAAATCTTAGAACTCAGAATAACGGTAATATGATTGAATTTTGTATTCATTTATTTCAGACATGGGTACCTGTATCAATTCATGTAATGCTTAATATTTATTTTTCTATGTGTAGTACGACCGATTTAGTTTTTCCTATGTATTTCTTAATTTTATTGGGGGGGGGGGGCACCGAAAAATAGAAATTAATGATTTTGGTGGCCCGCGATCGAACCACCAAAAAATAAAAGTTAGTGTGGAGCCCTGGTTAATCAAACCTGTTACAGCGAGGTAAAGCGAAATATTCACGGGTAAAGCTTTACTTCGCCTGCGCGATCATGTTCGAAGATTGTAAAGCTCGGTGAGACGAAAACTGTCTTGTACCGGAGCTTCAAACATGTAATTTCTTCAGTACACTCCACATATATAGCACCGTATGTTGTACACGTGTGTGTGTTCACACATTATTGTACATTGTATCTGAATGCATTCAGACAGTGTGCTAGGAGTATGATGGCCCTATGCATACATGACATCATCATGACGTATACATAGCAGGACGGGTGTGAGCCTATCTAATGCTGTGATTGGCTTTCTACAAGGGGTGTTTTTTTTTCTTTGAAAGATACAAAGGTTATGATGACACCATATATATGGGGCAGTTAACATATACCCACTTTGTTCGTATCGCCTTGCAATCTGTACATACATGACGTTCATTTTAGTCCAAGGGCATTAGGTCAAAGAGGGCTTAAACCTGCACATTTTTGGTAACAAGCTGATTTTTTTTTCTATAGGTCCAGAAAAATGTCTAGAATAACATACTAAAAGTCCTCATAAATCCTCTATGAGCGTTTTTCGCAATCCAAGATGGCGTCCAAAATGGCCGCCATTTCCGGAAATTCTTATGAATTTTCAACCAGAGAAACCTAAATACAAAATTTAAATGTTTAAATATATATTTTGAAGTATGAAGAACTCAATAAAACACATATCAAGAGATGTTGATGTACGCAAGTACCAAAATCCAAGATGGCGTCCAAAATGGCCGCCATTTCGTGAAATTGTTATAGCTTTCCAGCCAGGTAACCCAAATACACAATTTAAATGTCTAAATATATGTTTTGAATAATGAAGAACTCAATGAAATACATATTAAGAGATGTCGACGCACGAAAGAACCAAAATCCAAGATGGCGTCCAAAATGGCCGCCATTTCCTGATTTTTTTTTATAACATTTCAACTGGGAAACCCAATACACATGTTAAGAATCTTATATGTTTTGAAACATGAAGTTCTGAGTTCAATTATTAAGAGATTTTGACGCACGCATGCACGCATGCACCGAGCTCTTTCTAAAATGCAAAATGGCGTGCAAAATGGCTGGCAGTTACAATATTATCTCACAATTATGTCAATAAATGTCAGTATATTTATAAAAACTTTTTTATTTAAAAATAATTCATCGTGTAAAGTATACAAATAAAAACGTTTGGGTGTTAAACTCAAGGAATGTGTCCTTGTTACGAGAGAAACATCTCACCATCAGGTTCGTTGCTAAACAGAGAGCCTACTAGAAGGCAATATCTTTTTACCACATGATCATGGAATTGCGCTCTCAGAAGGTTGCCCGCTCCCACACTAAGGAAAATTTTGTATTTTCAGACTTGAAATTCACAGATCTGTTGCATCCATTTGGTGAAAAATCCGATATTTGTTTTCTATTTGAAAACGTTAGGAAAATATATATTCAGAAAAGAGTCGGAGAGGGGGAAGTGTGAGAGGAGAATACTCCTTTCCACACGATGGAGATTTTGGCATTTTCGAATTTGAAATTCAGAGATTTAGCACACTCTTTGGATGGAATAGCTGAGATTTGCTTTTGTCCTAAAAGTAAGAAAATGTATATTTATAGAAATATGCGGGAAGTGGTGTATGAGATGATGCACCCTCCCACGAATTGGAGATTTTCTTTTCACGTTACGGGTTTTATGGTGCGCACTGTTGATGAAATACTAGATTTTTGTTTCTATTAAAAAGTGTATGTAGAAAAAAGACTAGTATATTCAAGGCAATGGGCTAGTAGAGGATGTGGGGGATCACTTTCGACTGGAGGGCGTTTTGCATGTCTATGATCATCATCAATCGGCCTAGTGCACCTTTGGTGTTATATTGATTATCCATCCTCAAAGAGTAGATAATTCATAGTCTCCTAATCCCCATCCCCTCCAACAAGAGGGAGCTTTTACACTTGAATTGAAATGAAAATAATTATATCATTTACACACATTCAATGGAATATTTGGGGATTGTTAATCAAAGGGGTATTTAATTCATATTGGGGGAAGTAAGCGATAGAACGGTTAGGAAGGGCAAATTCCCTTCAATGTGAGGGTACATTTCAAAAGTGTACAAAGTCTATGGAAAGGGACCGAGGGAGGGACGTTTAGCATTTTTATGCTTGCAGTTCAATAACAAAGTGCAAATACTTCAGGTTGAATATTTTGAAAAATAAGGATTGTACAGGCCACTCCCTTCCCCAAGGAGGGGGGGGGGGATGCATTCAACCTACCCTATACCAGTGTTTTGCACAATTTAGGGAAAGATTCCACTGGACCTTCTGAGTTGTTGAATCTCGATCATTATGTTGAATTTCTTTGTCTCTTGAAACAGGCTAAAAACAGCAAGTTTTTATAAACAAACGGCGGCCATTTTGGGCAACATTTGGTTTTCACGAAGACATCACGAAGTTTTACTTGTGCTTACGTGCTTCATGATCTCTGAATAAGTATTTCTTTGGGTTCCTCATGTTTCAAAATATATATTTATACATTTATAAGTGCGTATCGCAGTTACCTAGATTAAAGATAATAAAAAGTTTTGGTACCTCAAACGTTTCCCTGAATTTCCGTGTTTCAGGTTAAAGTACCTTTCAAATAACTAACACTGTGAGACTTACTCGCCCCAAAGTGCTCTCATTTCTTAGTAATCATGCAATTAACTGCGACCAGCAGCCCCATACGCATAGCGACCAGCAGCCCCATACGCATAGCGTAATGGGGCTTCGCATTGTAGCATTCAGGATCATGACAGATTTAGTATCGCGGGTAAATATCAACTTAAAATCCAATAAATTCTTCAATTTGAAGACTTACCAATTAAGTTGAAGTCTTGAAAACAGGCTTCGGGCAACGTTTGGTTCTGCCAATAGTCCCTTTCTGTTCGAATTGATGACTGAATGTGACTCTGTCAAGAGGACCTTGGGAGAGCTACATACACTGATTACTACGGCCAGCGCATACGCACACATCACATGCGAACAAATTTCAAATCCACGAACGGATAAGATGTTTGTGTGCGCATGCGCTGGCCGTCAATTCAGTGTAGCTCTCCCAAGGTCCTCTCGACCGAGTCACATGCAGTCATCAATTCGAACAGAAAGGGAATATTAGCAGAACCAAACGTTGCTCGAAGCCTGTTTTCAAGACTTCAACTTAATTGGTAAGTCTTCAAATTGAAGAATTTATTGGATTTTAAGTTGATATTTACCCGCGATACTAAATCTGTCATGATCCTGTAAGCTACAATGCGAAGCCCCATTTAGTTTTGCGTATGGGGCTGCTGGTCGCAGTTAGCTACTCAGTATGAGTACCACGGATTGCAAAGGAAGCGTCAACGGCTCCCCGCAGCTTCCTTTCGCTGTCCTTGATGGAATTCTCAACGTACTTGTCTAAGCACACATGAACTTCATCAGTTCTACAGGAAAGTGCCACCGAAAGCAAGGTTCGGGCAATGGATCCATACGACACACCTGTGTTCATTTGCGAAAGGACAGAATGCAACAGAAGTCCACCGTCATACACCCTGGCGTAATTTCCTTGTAGATCTGCGTCGGTGATTTTCTCTGTCTGAATGGATTCGAGCTTCTTCTGTAAGGCAGATTTGTCAGTTTTGACGAGCATCCCATCACAGTGTGCCAACGCCAGCGGGTAGGTCGTAATCGGATTTGATACGACGAGTAGAAGGTCAAACGATGTTTTCTCCGCAATAGCCACAATCAAACGAACGAACACATCTCTCAGACTTTCAGCTTTCAAGATGGCTTTTTTGGATGCCGGAAGCCTTGTTTTGCTACGTGCATTCTGAGAAGCGAAATTTTGGACACGAATCCGTTTCAGTGGTTGAAGGAAACGACAGCTGTTATCAGTCCACCCCTTTTGGAATCTGTCTCTTTGATCCTCACCCCGTTTGAGTGTATTCAGAAGATATTGCTCTGTCTCCTTTGACGCTGCCTGGCCGGTGGCTATGTTGACCAATGAAGAAGGAGGATCACTCCCGAACGGGTTACAGTATTCATCCACCCTGGCGCTCAACTCACCCATATCCTTATGGTCACGCTTCACCCGAGGGAGGCTGCACTGAGCTGATGCTGATTGCCCATTTTCCAGTCCAGCGAATGTCTTAAGTTCCGTGACGGCCATTGATCGCTGAGTCATGGCCAGTGCCCAACGACGGACTGTGTTCTCAGAGTTCCTGAATGGTACAATGCCCCTCGTGGTAGATGCGGCATCACGGTTTACACTCTGTTCGAGAGAAAGGTCGACGGCCGATCTACTGTAGCTGTTTTTGGTCCTTCGTATGGAGAATGCACCTTTTCCGAGAAGTTCACGGATTCTGGGATCTGACGTCTTGAGCTGTTGTAGATACAGCATTCCCCATCTAGCATAATTTGGTCTGTTCAACGAGAAGAATACAGACAGCATCATTGGGAAGATCCTGATGTATCCATCTACATCATTCGTTTTCACACACCTCTGGATCTCTCTACGCAGCCGATTGATGAAAAAGATGTAGATGGTCCAAAATTGAGCCGTTGGTCCAAGACTCCCGCCAAGGACAGACTTGAAGTAACTATTGTACATGGCAAGGTGTCTGGTTACTGTGGAGTCTGAGAGTCTTGCATTAGCTGATTCTGGTAGAGCAAGAATCGTGACCATCACCTCTTGGAAGGCATCCCTGTCTTTCTCGGAGAGGTCTTGAAGGAAGCGATCGTACAACTTCTGTTCAAGGACAGTGGCAAGTATCTCATGGATCCGTGTGCATCTATTGTAGAATTTACCCTTGATGAAACCGACCATGGAACCTTCTGCTAAGACACCAGCATATGAGAGGATAAATTCTACTTCACTGTCATTGATGAATGAACCAACAGCCCCGTAGAAAGCTAACTCGATGTGAAAATTTCCCAGCATTATTAACAGCTTGTCAAAGACCGGTCTTTCAAGAGCTTGAATGATGTATGCTTTCAGTGCAACTGCCAAGTCATACGTAACGACGGCAAAATCCTGGCCGGTTGCCTTGGCGACATTCAGTGTTCTGACCATCGTCTCTCGCACAATATCATTGTTGGTTGGGGATCTCGGGATTTGGTCCATATAACAGATTCGTTGCAATGGTAAAGGGTCGTCAGTGTACTTGCTCATGAACCCAGCGAAAAGAGGTGTGTTGTCATCTTTAAGTTTCAAAAACCAGTAAAGCTCAAGGGGGCTAAGGCGAAGTTCACTGCCATCAAAGCTTTCAGGGGTTGCTTGATTTTCTGTGCAAGAAGAGGATGATTGAAGAGGACCTGTCTTGCCATGGGATGTTTGAGATGATGACGTGGGTGATTGACTAGGGGAAGACACTCCGTCTGTTGACTGAGACCCTTGCCTCGTTTGCTGAAGAGGTAGCTTTCTTTTGATTGATGTCTGAGATTCTGACGTGGTTGACTGACTAGGGGAAGACACCCTTCCTGTTGACCGAGAATCTTGCCTTGTTCGCCGAAAGGGTTTTCTTCCAATTGATGCCTGAGTTTCTGACGTGGTTGACTGAGACACACCGTCTATTGACTGCGAAGCCGAACTGGATCGCTGAAGAGGGGCTGTCTCTCCATCTAACGTCTGAGATGATGACACGGATGACTGGATCGAGGAAGGTAACTCATCTGTCGACTCTGTAGACCGAGATGTGGTCCTTGATTCCTGAAATAAAACTGTTCCTCCTCGTGATGTCTGAGATCCTGACGTTGTTGGCTGACAAAGGAGAGACGTTCCATCTGTTGACGCCGACCTTGATTGCTGAAGAGAAACGGTCTCTCCAACTGATGGCTGAGATGCCGACGGAGAAACAGACTCTTGACTAGGGCAGGAAAACAGGGCGCTCTTAAGAGATTTTCTGAATGGCGGTATATCTTGGTTCTGCCCGACAAATGCACGTCGATTCTTCTGTTCCCGATAGTTGAATGGTGTGGTACTGATTGGCACATTCCACACTCCACATTCTGGTAAGTATGTCCAACCGTCGAATGAAAGGTTGACTTCCCGTCCAGTGTTTCAACATTGGCGTCGTTGTTGTCCCATACACAGCCAGTTGCCAAGTCAGGTTGGAGTCTGATCCCATCTGGAGTGTCTCGCTGATCTCCTACGACCGAATACGCAAATTCAGTTTCAAGGCCTTTCACCTCACTGTAACTGATACAATGGCCTGATCTGTTCAGAATCTGCATTGTCTGTTTGGATCCTGTCAGTGACGATAAGCCCAGACCAACGACTGTGTGCTTCCAAGGTTTAACGTTTCCATGAGTGACGTTGAAAATGGCATCTGAAGACATAGAAGCCACCTTTCGCTCCAATCCCTCACTGCATCCATCATCAATGTTACCAGTTGATGTGCCACCAAGGAGGGTCCTGAAGAACAAATCCAATTGCGTTGGTATGTCTGGGGCACTTTCCTTCAGATTTGGAACCGTTGCCGGGTTCGGGGTTTTTGTCTTAGGCAATTTTAAGATTTGAGATCTCAGATGAAGCGCGGCCCATCGTAGCTTGTTTTCCTCTTGACTTGTAACAGCATTTTCTTGTAGGCGACCCTTGGCTTCATCTTCAGTGATTGCTGAACTATAAAGGAAGTTCCCCTTCCTGAAATCGTAGAGTCCGACAGCAATTCTGTCTTCAAAGTGATCTTTCACTTTTCTCGTCAAATTTTGGGACGTGTTCCTCTGTCTCCTTCATGAATTGGACACGACATGATTTGTGATACTCTGCTTCTTTGGCGATCAAATCAACTCCAGTGCGAATTAAACTTTTGATGCGCTCGTTCAATGACCGTTCAGCCCTCTGGGCGAGGTTCTCACAACCGGCAAGTGTGGCTATCTTCAGTCTTGGCTCCTCTTTCCCTGATTTTTTCTTCCTGCTTTTTCCACAGAAAATACAAGTTCCTTTCATCAAGCCAAGTGCATCGGACTTCAGCATGATACTGCATCGTCTCGTTCTGATACATGTTTCTTTGGGGGTTGGCCCATCATCATTTGGAGTCTTGATTTCCTTTGAACGCTTTACCGCGGTAAATTTTCTGAGACAAGAAGGATGATATCTGTACGACGGATCACAGTCACTTTCACTTAATACACGTTGTGTGACACAAGAGTATTTGTCGTTGGTCAACAGTTTCTTCCGCAGAGAAGCAGCACGTGTTAGGCTATTCCATGTCATATCAGAGATTGCTTTCAGTTTGTTGTCTTCTGTTGACTCATCACAGATGAAGCAATGTGGAACGTCTTCACTGTACGTCTTAAAACAAAAATAATAAGATAATAAGCTTTTATTTTTTTGAAAGCCTGAAATGCGAGTCTTTCGGTACAGAAATTTGACTTAAAGAATAAAACGAGTAAATCTTTATCAAATGCATAAACATTTAATGTGCCTTCTACATAGGTGTTTACATTCCACACCTGTCAGTCACAGAGTTCTCTCATTACCGTATACATTCCCATTTTGTACCACAGTACCAGTGTGTAATACACTGTTGTACGCTTTTCATGTCAATGAAATAATTCGGTCGAACATTATGGCAGTTGCTCTGTTTTTTTTTTTATTATTGTTGTTATAGCAAGAGATGTGCAAAAAAAGTACAAGTAACTGCGTTTCTGCGTAAATCAGCTCGACATGAGTGCCAGCGCCTTTTTGCTAATCAAGACATTTCACCTGATTTTCAGCCATGAACGAATCATCTGGATCCATTGCTTCCCCTCCCTGATTGTCCTCTTCAGTAGACATTGGCTCTTCTCTGTCATCCATACTTGTGATTGCCGCTTTTTAACCGGAAGATCAAGCAATACATGTATTTAAGCTTAAAGATGATAATGGGCATGCGGATTTTCTTGTACTCTTGCACTCTAGTGAATGACTAATTCTAAGACACTAATCACAAATAGCCTGATAACGATTATCATCTCAAAATAAGACTTAAACCTTGTCTTCACACAAAAGCTTTCTGTGCGTTTGTGTATGTGTGTTTTGTGGGGATAATATCTTTTTTTAACTTAATTTACTATAATCCAGACTCGGGTAAATGGAAAAAAATTGAAGCACATAAAACACTTGCCTGAGAACATTACACTGTCCTCAGTTTGATTAAGTTAAGCTTAGGTTTTGGGGATGGTTTTTTGTTAGGTGTCTTGACAATTTCCTACTCTTCTAATCGAATGAATGTGAAGTGTGAACAACAGGGCAGCGTGCTGTTGAATGAGCATTTCCTACTACCTACATTTCTTATTCCACTTTGTTTTATGTATAACGAATGTACTATGTATGGAAACACTTTAGTAAGTACAAAACATTATTTTCGTTATTATAGTTGTCTTTGTATAATTATCATCGTCTTCATATATGCACAGAGCTGCCGACATTGGGATGATAAAATCCAGTAGATTTCGCGGGGGTATGATTTTGTGAGAGAGCGACGGAATGTTGTCCCACGGCGGGGAGTTTTGTGTAGCACGACACATGATTCAGAAACATTAAATAGTAACTGTCAGTTGTCTAAAAACCATCAACGATGTTTGCTGATAAATTAAACGCATATATACCTGCCAACATTTTGAAATTAAAAATCTTACTCTGATTGCGCGACCGCGATATGCGAGCGCAGGATGGGGTCCAGGGGCCCGCCATAGGGCCCCTGACGGGGTCCAGCGCCCCCTGCCCTGAAGCTTCTAGGGTTTATGGTAGTTTGAACTAGTTTAGCACGCTAAATTCAAGGGTCAATGCCTCTTTAAAGCTCCATAGGGTATAAGGTTTGAAATCACCAGAAATTGACAATAAACAAGGAAGACAATTGTATGGGTCTCTAATATCAATTCTAAATAGCGCAATTGATCAGCTATATGAATTTGGTAAACATATGCATGTAATATCATCTACCGACATATTTTGTATATATTTAAAGGGCACAAAAGGTAGGTACTAGGGTTGGAACAAGTTCAGATCTGGTGTTTGTCAGAGAATCTCACATGAAAATGTATTTGTAGGACTATGTCTATGTAAAATGTAGACACCAGACAGAAGATTCACAGAGACTTAAATTTTCAAGCTCATGGGATATGCCATTCTGTCAGTCTATTTTCACACTATTTTGACATTTCTTTGTAATCAAAATACACCGGGAAAATGAGGGGGATGCGTCACAACATGTACATGTACAGGTCTACCAATAACAGGGAACACAAAATAACTGGAGCACAGTATAAAGTTGTGCACCTTCCCTATTGTTGCGGCCACCACCAGTAAATGGACCTGACCTTGCTTGCTTTCTCAACATAAGAATTGGTGAAGTTTGCTTGGAAAACTCACTTACATCATAGTACATAATAATGGAAGGTCTAGATCTGCTGCAGATCTCAGTACGTAAATTTAGGCCTACTGGTTTTGATTCTATCAAGCACAACTATGTAAAACTTGCGCTTGCTGGCAATTTTGAGTCCAGAAATATCTTCTCGAAGAGGGGTCCTGCATGGTCTGTGTGGTTGCAACGGGAAGATTATGCTCCCAAACAAATCCTGTGAATAAAAATTCTGTTTTGCTCACATCTTCTTCCTCCTGTCCAGCAGCAACGCACTACCCATCCAGGCAACAGTCACCAGATTACGATCAACGAAACATAAACTCATGCACGTGCTTTCACGTGTTGGCAAAGACCGGTCGACCCTTCACACTGCAAACTTAATCTTTGGCGGTGTTGGTAAAAGCCCCTTGAATAAGCTGCTTACTTCAGACCAAGCTCACCATGTATTAAGCCATGGAAGATTGCTCACTAGCGCTGGGCAACTCATGTGCTTTTCTATGGGAAAAAGTCCCTGTTCTTTCAAGCCATACACTAAAGTTAGCTCCTGAACTCCTGATTTTGCTAACCAATTTGAAAATCGTATATTGTTATTTTGAACAGGATAATATGATAGTCGATACGCAGTCAGTAGTAGTGCTCGCAATATGCATTAGAAGAGTGATCAGTACACCATTCTTTTCTCGTCAAGTTGACAAATGTTTTCAATAAAGAAAGAAGAAAACAATATCGTTCATATTATAATCTTCAAAAATGTAAGAATCCGGGAGATTTTGAGCATGTGTCAAAAGATCGGGAGATGGGTTGATTTTTCGGGAGTCTTCCAGCAAATCCGGGAGACTTGGCAGCTCCAATTCAATCAAATTCAGATTTATTTCTGCTTTCAGGTTTTCAAAAGGAAAACGTTGTAAAGCTGCGAAACAAATTGCAAAGCATAATTCATAAAGATGAACTTTTTTTTTTCAAACAAGATAATCAAGTATAAAAGACACAGTAAAATCAAACGTACGCATTTTTTTTTAATTAGATTCTTACCTCATCAGTTAGCAGACATAATCAAGAAGATGACTTCAGCACGTGAATCAATGCTTGAGAAAATCAGTTTATGCTTCTGCTATGTCTATCCATTCCGGAGAACAAGCACGTTGAGAACAAACTGCGGGTTAACCAGAATATATAATTTCCTTTACGAAGATGACATACATTTGTACTCATATCTCATTTAACTTGGCGATAAATAAAGGGTTCATCGTCGTTACGTACCATAATTCATGTATTGTGATGGTAGTTTTGATAATTTTGGTGCTGGCGAGTGTTTGTGTGTGTGTGTGTGTGTGTATGTGTTTTTTTAAGTATAGATAAAGCTCATTCATGCAACTCTTGAGTATAAAGAACAAGTTCTAGTGGGTTTCACGGGCTAACTCTTCAGATAAACTAGCCTAACTGAAAATTGGGTCTTTGAAGGCGTCTGGCGGCTGTGCCCCACCACTTAAAACGTCTGGCAACGGTCATTCATTTATCCTGAAAGTGTAACGAACAAGTTCCAGTGGGTTTTAGGAGGTTACTTTTCCAGCTAGGCTAGCCTAGCTGGAAAAAAGTTGGGTCTTTAAGGGCGTCTGGCGGTTACCCCCCACCACTTAAAACGTCTGGCAATGGTCATTCATTTATCCTGAAAGTGTAACGAAAAAGTTCCAGTGGGTTTCAGGAGGCTACTTTTTCAGCTAGGCTAGCCTAGCTGGAAAAAGTTGGGTCTTTGAGGGCGTCTGGCGGCTACCCCCCACCACTTAAAACGTCTGGCAATGGTCATTCATTTATCCTGTAAGTGTAATGAACAAGTTCCAGTGGTTTTCATGGGGTTACTTTTTCAGCTAGGCTAGCCTAGCTGGAGTTGGGCCTTTAAAGGCGTCTGGCGGCTACCCCCCACCACTTAAAACGTCTGGCAATGGTCATTTATTTATCCTGTGAGTGTAACGAACAAGTTCCAGTTGTTTTCATGGGGTTACTTTTCCAGCTAGGCTAGCCTAATTCTGGGGGGTCCTTTTTTGGCCCTCCTGGCCACACCCACCACCGATGACCAGCCAGACGTGCATTTCCATACTCAGGGGCATATGTACTAAATTACTATATACATAAAAATTGGTAACCTTTTCAGCTAGGCTGACCCCCGCTGGCTCCCGGACTATTACTTGCCTAGTGTCGAACGCATAGGCTGTACGACCCGTGACCTGTATGACTTATGGACGTGTTTTCAATGTCGAACTCGTGGGATATAGACTCGTGGGTGTCGGGCTCATGGGATGACCCCGTTGTACCACGCATCAAAACTTGACACTGTGTCTTATCTTCTCTTGTCTATTCAGGTTAGAAATACCTTTTTCACACTTTTAATAATTATTTTCTCAGAATGTTTATTGAACTTAACATGTTTAGAGAGATGTAATGAGAGCCAAGACTGTATGAGATGCTTTTGTGAACATAAATGCTATGATTTAATGTTTTGTCAGTAACTTCAATGAATGATAGCTTCATGTCAATCTCCATCTAAGTTTTTGGTTGTTATTGGCGAAACAAGATTACATGCCGCAATATTGATCTGAAAAGAAAACTATGCTGAGATTTCAAAGTATACATCTTTAATGCACCAAATTACAAAATGGGACTATGTTTGATATTTACTTGTTGATTTGTGCGTGACATGATTGATTAACTGTGTAATGATAGGCACAGGTTAGTTGATGGATGACTTGTAAATATATTTAGGCAGTGTATATATTATGTGATATAGTGTGATGTGTGTGGGTCAACTATGTCAATCTTGAGTTTTTCATAATTTCTGAAATAGCTATCTTTCTTCTACATTATTCTTCAGTTTGGGATCATAACGCAAATGGGAGAGTGTGTTTTTAGTAGTTTTTCTACTACCCCTTTTTGGGGGAGAGTATAGAATGATCAGGTATGTATGAGAGGCCCCTTTTCATTTCTTGAAATCCTCTGTACAGTTGTAGCGGTTTCCAATATCTCTGGACATTTACTGTCTGGCTGCTGTCAATTATGCTGTCTGACAACCCAGTATTTTGTCAACATCCACGCGAGCTTTCTTTTTGCGCCGACACATGACAGGTGCGCACTACATTCTTCGCTTTTGTCATCGTGCCGAGGTACGCGTATTTCACATTCCAACAGTAGTCGGATTTTCATAAACACACCCCCTTGTTTCGCTGTCACGGAAACAAGCTACCAATTAGTGGCGAGCTGCGCATCTTCATCAGCCAATTACCACTCTCAAAGCTCCTGTCCGTGACACGTTTTCTCCGACCACGCTGTTTCATTTTCCACGCTTCCTCACTTCACGATTAGCCTTCATCCAGAGAGCACGATCTAATCGTCGAAGTCACGCCCGCATTTCACCCTTACTTACGGATTATACTCGATACAGAATATTACCCCTTCCCGGATTTTATACTTCGCGACTTTCGCTCCATTTTATACCGCGATTCGCCCTTTCTTCAGGCTCTACACTCCAACCTGGGGATTTTTACATTCAACGCGATCGGCGCCTCGTTACATCGCTGCATTCAACGCAATCTACCTGCACCCCATCACATTGCTGCATCGGTCCTGCTATCGTACTGTTCGTGGTGTGCAGACTCTACCAGGGACCTCGCAGTTTCATCTATCCAGCGCCCCAGCGGTGGACTCTACCCTCGCTTTAACCGCAGCAGCGACCCCATACGGACAAATACGTACCGTAAAGGGGTCGCATACATGACGCAAATCTCTCGTTTGAAGAGGCTATACCCCAGTAAATAATGCCAGTGCATATCTTGGCAATCAATGACTTAAAATCAAAGATATAAAACACCTGTTTCTTGACCCTGTCCTAATCTAAGCATCAGTCATCGCCACAGCACCACAGGAGGGGGGGGGGGGCACCGCGAGAAGAGGAGATTGTTTTGGTTTTGGCATGGGCTATGGTAGCTCCATGGTGCGTGTGTGTGTGTACGTGTGTGTGTGTGAGTGTAGACATTTAGCGTATGCAGACAGAGCATGCCTGTACTGCAGTGACTGGAACTATTGTCATTCCATTTTGTCTCTCCCCTTCTCCCTCCCCCATCTACCCCCCCCCCCCTCCCTCTCTCTCTCTCCCTCTCTCTCTCTTTCTCAGCAGGCTGATTGTAACCAGGGAGGTAGTATCACCTCCCCGTTGTATTAACTCACTGCCAAATAGCACATTGTCAGCACCGGCAAACTGGCAATGCTCTCCTTCTTATTCATGTATTTTCGTTATTTACGGGTCAATTTTTTCCGTTCGAAATGTAAAATGGATGACCATAGAATTTCTCAATAGAATATAAAATTGAAAACTTTAGAAAGGATAGAGAAAATTGAGTTTACTTTGAATGGTCTGCCACAGGCAGATATCCTTATCATGCTCTTACGTAATACGACAGCTGCTTTCTCAATGATATAGTCAGCAGGCTGTTGTAACCAGGGAGGTAGTCTCACCTCCCCTTTGTAACTCACTGCCAAATAGCACATTGTCAGCACCGGCAAACTGGTAATGCTCTCCTTCTTATTCCTGTATTTTCGTTATTTACGGGTCAATTTTTTTCGTTCGAAATGTAAAATTGATGACCATAGAATTTCTCAATAGAATATAAAATTGAAAACTTTAAAAAGGATAGAGAAAATTGAGTTCACTTTGAATGGTCTGCCACAGGCAGATATCCTTATCATGCTCTTACGTAATACGACAGCTGCTGGAGTCATCAAACCCTGGCTTGGCCTCCAGGTTTGTCACGTATGAGCAGAAAGTTTATTTGCAATGGACAAGTACTTCGACTCCCAACTCCCAAACGACGAATATACGCACCCCACTTTGGAAAAACCCCGGCTGGGGTCTCGCCTCAAACGAGAGATTGACGGCATGTAGCAAACCTATACCTGTCACGCAGGCACCTGATATGGCTAAGCATTTACGTGACCAGAGACCAAAATAGAGGGTTTTATACTGAAATTAGTAGCCTTACTCTTAGATAAGATACTTACAATCACGGCAGGCGAAGTCGATTTACAATATGATCTGTTTTGAGAGCCCTGTAAAAGAGTTTATCCGAGGTTTTTATAGTCCTACCGCATTTCGTATTGTAGTACGATTTACACAGCGCATGCGCTAATATGGATAAAACGTAGCACATACTGTAATACGCAATGTATGCGTGTGGAAAAAAAACGGACGGCTCGCGGAGAACTGAAATGAATATTCATGAGACGTAACAAATACGATGCATGCTGGGCGATGATTTACTATCGGGCCTACCGGCACTTATTTATTCGTTTTTAAAGCACATTTCGAATGTGTGGTTCATTATTTATTTGCAATAAAGGAAGTGCACACATAATGAACATCTGGAAATGTGAAGGATTAAGAAAATAACAGGTGATTTTCATGATAGAAGGTATGTTTGGTTTTTTTTTCCCAGTCTGCAGAGGCAATGCCCCAGATGTCTCATCTACAGATCAAGTTTCCTTTCACACTGTACATTATAGTTTCAATGTTGTACATTCACAATGGGCTCCACTCACACGCTCTGCTTCTTAGGGACTCATATTCATTTTTGCTTCATGTATATTTTTCTACTGTGATTTGAATTGAATACACTTCTGTTACATGTTTTGTTTATTTCCAATAGTTGAGAATTGTTTGATTATCTATTGAGAGACCTTTTTTTTTTCCAAAGACTTACTATCGTATGAGAGGAGATCCTTCCTGTCTTTCTTTTTCTGTCAGGCTTCTCACTTTCTGTTTGATTGTGTGTGTGTGTGTCCGCGTGCGTGTGTGTTTTATAATTATTGTGTGTAACAAGTTGGAAGAACTGGATGCTAAATTTCTATGTACTGTGACATACAGATCAATAAAATTGACTCTTGAGTATTCATTCATTTTCATTCATTCATTCATAGCAATGGGACAAGAAGTGTCTTCTGAAAATTTTTAAAATTTCAAATGTCATAACTTCCTTACTTTTTATCCGATTTTATCATTTTTGCACTGTTCAGCTAGATTTTTTTTTTTATCATTGTGAAATTGATAAAATTTTAGATTGGCTTTCATCTTAAAGGCATAATGGATTGGTTAATAAAAAACTAGAAATTAACCCTTTCAGATCCATCCACATGGTCATTGGGATTGTATTCCATTGCTCCCCATGTTTTTTTTTTTTTTTTTTTTTTTTGGATGTCTTCCTTGATCAATACCCTTTTAAGCCTTATACAGTGCACTCCCGTTACAACGAACACGGTTATAACGAAGTAAATCTTCTGGTCCCCAAATTAACACCATTAAAGTCTATGGTACAAAATTCGCTTATAACGAATACGGTTATAGCGAAATTTCCGTTACAACGAAGTCTTTTCCGAGCGCCACAGACAAAGAAAAACAAAAGAAATGAGCTCCGTTATAACGAAATGTAATTTGCTTTCGAAAATACGTAGCGGAACAAGCATTTATAGCGTCTCTGCATGGGTGAACGCTTCACACCACTGTGTGTTCGCTCCTTGTGTCACGCACAGTTTCTGAGGGGAACTTACGTTTATTATTGTAATACAGTTATCCCTTCACATTTCACATAGCTTTCCAGTGTATGATGAGTATTCAGCAAATATAATATGATACATATACGTGGTTCCTTGTTTTCGTTATATATTGTATTTGTTCGGTTATAACGAAATTTCGTTATAACGAAAGAAAAATGCCGGTCCCGAGCATTTCGTTATAACGGGAGTGCACTGTACATACGTGTATATACAATACTGCTGAAATGCATGCCGGTATTCCCCAACGCGTTTACATCGTTCGTTTGCTTGCGATCGGCGGTCATGCCATCAGACAAGGAGTATGTATTCGTAGAGGCGCACGCATTTCTGTTGTCATTTCACTCGTGCCTTTTTTTAACCCATGATCCGATCCCGGCTTTGCAGCAGCGTGGCAGATGACATGTTAGAACGAGTTTACTTGCAGATTTTTAGAAAAATTGAAAAAATTACAGCAGTATAAGATCTGATTGCGTTTGTTTTCATTTCATTCCTTCAGAATGGTCTCATAATGAAGATAGGCACAAAAAGGATAACGAAATTTGTCCTGTTGTGTACCTTTCAAGAATGCATGCACAAAATGTGACGAGAAAAAAAAAATCATAAAATCATCGCAGTCCCGTTGAAATTTGCGGAAACAGTAGGCGCGAAAAGGATCTTCAATTCGCTCCTGCATGCCACGTTGGTTATCAAAAACGCGTGCACAAATGCGAAGAAATTATCGGGGAAAAAAAAAACTACTTTCAATCCTTCTTGTGCGTGCATCACAACAGATTACAGCCGAAAGAATTCACAAAATCATCGCAATCCTGCTGATATCTGAGGTATAGAAATAGGCGCAAAAAAAAAAACATCGTGATATTCGAATAGTGCGAAGAGATTATTGGGGGAAAATAAAAGACACATTTTCAACCCTTCTGGTGGTGCATCATAAAGATTACAGCCGAATATCAAATCATGGCAATCCCGTTGAAATTTGAGGAAACGATAGGCGCAAGAACGATATCGATTCGGCCCTGAATACTGTCTTTCAAAAAACGCATGAATAATGTCGAAGAGATTTTCGGGAGAAAAATAAAGAATGCATTTTCAACCCTTCTGGTGTGTGCATCATAAAAGATTAGAGCCGAAATAATTCATAAAATCACCGCGATGCCTTTAAAGTTTGAGGAAACAATATAGGCGCAACACGAATCATAAATTCGGCCGTGAATATACCATCTAATCCGAGAGGACGCGCATTTACGAAATGTGGGAGATTATCGGTAAAAAGTATAAAAGGACACATTTTCAACCCCTTTTGGTGTGTGCAAAGTAAAACATTACAGCCGTAGGAATTCATGAAGTCGTCACAATCCCGCTGATATTAAATTGATAGGCGCAAACAGGATCATGAATTCGGCTGTGTTATGATCTTTCAAGAACGCATTTACGAAATTCGTAGATTTTATCGGGGAAAAATAAAGAACACATTTTCAACCCCTCTTGGCACGTGAATCATTAAGATTATAGCCGATTAATAATCCATGAAATCATGGCATACAATCCCGTTGAAATTTGAAGAAACAATAAGCGCAAAAAGGATCGTGAATTTGGCCCTGCATGCTGTGTATCTTTCAAAAACGCATACCTCATGTACAAGAGATATTCGGGAGAAAAATAAGACACATTTAAACCTCTTTTGGCGCGTGCATTATAAAAATTACAGCCGAAATGATTCATGAAATCATCACAATCCCGTTGAAGTTTGAGGAGAACAAGAGGTGCACAAAGAATCATGAATTCGGCCGTATCATTTCTTCTAATCCGAGAGGACGCATTTACGAAATGCGAAAAGATTATCGGAGCAAAATAAAGGGCGCATTGTCAACCATTCTGGTGTGTTCATCACAACAGATTACATCCGAACAGTGATCCGAAGTAAAGTTCATGAAATCGTCACAATCCCGCTGATATTTGAGGTAGAAATAAGCGCAAAAAGGATCGTGAATTCGACCCTGATGCCGTATGCTGCCGTATATACCTTTCAAGAGCACATGCACAAATGCGAAAAGATTATCGGGAGAAAAATAAAGAACCCCTTCTGGCACGTGCATCAGAAAATACTATACAGCAAAAATAATTCATATACTAGTAATCATTACAATCCAGCGGAGCACCAAAAATGTGAAAAGCGCAGCAACTTAAGTAACGCGTGATACTCTACGTGCGCCGATGTTGACAAAAAGTCACAAACGTATTTGATACAATCTGATTTTGTTCATAATCATTTAACACTTTAATTCACAAACATTCAATTCTTTTAAAATGGTTCTATACACGAAGAAGAGATAGGAGTACAAAGCATCACAAATTCGACCCTGAAGTGTACTTTCAAGAACGCATACTTGTAAGATACGGGAAGAAATTTTCGGAGGAAAGTTAAAGACCGCATTTCAGTCCCCCTTTTTTTTACTTCCTTTTCGTATCAACAAATCAATTCACAAATGATTCCTTTTTGTTCCTTCTCAAGGAAATGATCCATAAACAAGGCACTTGAGTTTACAAAATATTTATTTGCAAAATTTATATATTTTTATATATATTTTTTTTTGGGGGGGAGGTAATATTATTGTCGACAAAAACATGAAAATAAATTTGCAAGCCAGTGAATGCTTTTTCAAGTTGTTGCTGACCAGTAAATTTTCTGTTCCGACCAGTACAAAAATGGGGAGGAAAAATGGATATTACTGATCCGACAGAGACAGGTTGGACCGGCAGAAAAAAAAAAAAATGGGTTAGTGTGCAGCCCTGCTTTATCCAAGATTTGGTGATGAAACCAAAGCAAGCACTCTTGCCAAACTCAGTTGGCAACATTAGGAAGGTGTCATTCTGTTTCACTGCGTTCTCGATAATTTCTATTTGCTCCACTTTGAACTTAATTGTTTTTGCATCCTCCTCTACTTCACTTAGAGCATCTTTGAACTCCATGATACCTATGGTATTGGTACGAACAGGTGTCCTTTATGAGACCGAGAACCAAATACTAGTACGAGATATGGCTGATGACGTGAAATATGAATATTCATTTGCGCATGCGCAGATTAGTATATTTAAGTGATACGTTCAAAACGGCGAACGGGCAGTATCTCGAGTAGACGGTCTCAAAGATGACTATTTATCTTGTTTTCGGAGGTAATGGTGAGAAATACATAGTCGGCTACAATATTCAACAATAATGGTTTTATATCATGTGGCTTTTCGTTGCGAATCCAAGTGTCCTTTTGAGCGGTGAGTTGTTTACGTGTTGCAGTGCATTTGAGTGCATGGGTTGCTTCGGGGCACTGTTACTGTGTTACAGCGCCCCGCGACGGGGTTACCCTCGCTTGTGCTAGCCGCGGCACCCGGAGGATACTCCACGCTGACGCTGGATATTTTGTACATATTTCTATGGGACACTGTCGTCTTCGGACACCCTAAGTGCATTCGGAGTTAGTCCATATTCTTTCATATTATTTCGGGAAGTGCCATACCCATTACAAGGACACTGATCACCTCTTCTGGTGCCCTGGTGCATTCTACACTACTGATACGGTCGTCTACCACTCCTGCTGGTGGTGCCCTCAGCTCTGTTCTCCTGTTAGCCATTCGGTGAGTAATTGTTGGGTATTTCATCATAGGCCAACACCGTAATACCTAGACAGTCTTCACTTTAACTTTTGAAAGGATAATGCTACTGCTTTGTAAGTTGGCATTAATCATGGACAGAATGTGTTGATAGGACATGCTCAATTTCAGCTTAATCTGGTAATCCCCTCATTGTTGTTGCTCCGATGGTTGACATCCTATGTTTTGCCCCTTTCATCTCACAGCTAGCATGGCTTGGTGAAAGATTAGGCCCTAAGCGCTTGAATAGACCTTGTACTTCAGAGCATCTTTTCTCAATCTCAGTTCATACTTTTCCAGAGTGTGTGCTTTCTTTCCAGTATTTAGATAGGTTAGGGGAGTCCATTTGAATTGAGTTTTACATCATTTTAAACTTTAGAGTCTGCTCTTTCAGAATCTGCCCTTAACTACAAATCCATGTTTGGCGACTTTTTGTTTGTTTTGTTTAGCAGGGTCTCATAAAGTAACAAAATATACATCCGTGACATCCAGTATTGCACCTGTTGTTGTTTTTTTTTTTTTTATCTGTCCAGGCATTATATGTATAACAGCAGTTGCAAAATACGGCGAAATAGAGAAAAGAAAAATTAGGCTGATGCAACACATACAAACAAATACTGACATATCATCTTCAAAAATCTGAAAAACTACCATGAATAAAAGAGTTACTTCATGCATAAAACTCCTCTTAAAGAGACTCAACAAATTGAACAACATCCCACAGACAATGTGGCTGAAACAGCACACACAAGAATGTGCCAGGTGCAGGGCATACAAGAATGTAACAGCTACAGCTGAAACAATACATTGTATACTCAACTTTCCTAATACATTCTTTGTCTGCAGATGTCATCCCATTCATAGTGCACACCAGTAACCTTTCTTGCTTGTTTCAATGGGGTCATCCCACTAAACCGACACCCACGAGTTCGACATTGAAAACAGGTCCATGAGTCATACAGCTAACGAGTCATACAGCCCATAAGTTCGACACTAGGCAAATAAAGCCCATGAATTCGACAGTACTAGTAGGTAAAAACAGCCCACGAGTTCGACAGATACAACACGGCGTTTAATGTGTCGGTCTCGTGGGCCTTGTTGGCTAGTGTCGAACTCATGGGTTGTATGACTTGTGAGCTGTATGACTCGTGGGCTGTATGACTTGTGAGCTGTATGACTTGTGGGCTGTATGACTCGTGGGTGTCGGTCTCGTGACGTTCACCCGTTTCAATACCCTTCTGATTTTAGCAGTTTTCCCTTTCCTAAGTCTGCTGTACCAGACCATGTCCAGACACCAATATATTCTCCACTACTGAGGAGTAGAACAAATGTAAAATGGTGGTATCAACATAGAATAATCTAAATTTCCTTAAGAAATACATTCTTTGTGCACATTTACTGACCAGTCCGGTGCAATGTTCATCCCAATTCAACAAAGACCCCGTTTACACCAACCAAAAGGCAGGCCTCGGGCCGGCCCGAGGCCGGCCTTTCGGTTGATGTAAACGCACAAAAGTCGAAATATGGTACCAAATGGGGTACCAAATTGCGGTACCAAATGGCGGCCCGAGACTACCTCGAGGAGGTAGTCTCGGGCCGGCCTCGGGCCGGCCTTTCGTTGGTGTAAACGCAAGCGGACCCTAATGCCCTCTCAGCTAGCTGTAGAAATCGCGCTGACGTCACGCACCGGTTTGGTTTCATCAAAGATTGTACACTATGTACGATATTTTGTTTCATTTTGCGTTCACTTCCGTTGTGTCATTTTGTTCAGCTGGGACCGGTGACCTGCGTATAGAAACCGGCTGCTGTCTCAATAATCTTTTTTTTCTTTTTTTTTAATAGATTATTAATCCTTCTTGACAGGTATAGATTTTTTTATATGAACACCTGATTTGTTTACCCTTATTTTTCCGATTAAAAGTCTGTAATCAAACGTCGGATTAATGTTGTTTATATGAACAGATTACAGTAACCCTTTCGTTTACAACAGTCCCAGTCCATAAGAGTGCAACGAACGACGAAAAGTAAACACGCGGGAGGGGATTTCTCTCCGAGGCCGCTGCTCGACAAGGCAGTGTAAACGCACGAAAATGCGAGTCCGAGGACCGCAAAGCGGGCCGGCCCTTTACTGTAAACGGGGTCTTACTCTCAATCACTGTACCCAGATACTGTCATATTATCCTAAGCTATCCACATATTGTTGAATAAAATCACCCCCACAGAAAATATACATCACTGATCCTTCCATTCATCTATACATATTAGAGGTTATTTTTGAAATAAAACAACAACAACAAATCTGTGTTGTTGTTGTTGTTTATTTTCCATCTGTGAAGATGGCTGGATAGCCCATATTCAGCTACACTAAGCTGGTCTTCCATGGGGTCCAGTTGGTTGTGGGGTGGGACCACTTCACCGGGTTAGACACCTTGCTCTTTGCGATGAATAAATGAAGCGGGATCTTTTACGTGCATGAGCTTAGTCTCTCTCATACACGGGACCTCCATTTTATGTCCTATCCGAGGGACAGAGTGTTTTGCCTCTTGCTAGAGGGGACGGTATGTTTACACACAACATTGCTCAGTCCAGACTCGGGTTCGAACCCGGGCCGCGTGATCGTGAGGCAGACGCGCTACCGACTGAGCCAACTCACCGCCCATAGCTGTATATATCCGTGTAGATCCGGGGACATCCGGGAGGCTAACACGGCAACTTTTGGAGGTCAAAAACATTCGGCGTCATACGGGATTGCTGTGTTGGCAGAGCAATCCGGGATGGTCTTTGAGCTGCCGTGTTAATCTGTGTAGATGGCATGTTTGTCCATGTGGACGCCGCGCTCTTCTGGCATGAGGTCCAAGTCACGTGTAAACACGGATTCTGAAGGATCTACACGGTGATCCGGGAGATCTGCCCCCCCCCCCCCCCCCCCCCCCCACGGAAGAAAGCCGTAACTTCATAGCTGCTGAGCTGAGATAAATGCGATTTTGTGTTTTTTGCAGATTCTTTAAAAACACAGAACATTCAAAAATAATTTTGTGGTATGATTATGCACCATACCTAGTTGTCTAACAATACCTAGAAAAGAATTATGTTTCCGTTATTTTTTACATGTTATTTAGGAAAATGCAGTTACTGCGGTGGCTCACCCTTGATTCTGGGTAGTTTCCCCACGGAAAAAAGCAGTAACTGCACACGGCCAGGAGTCTGCTGTTTTCCCCATGGAAAAAAAGCAGTAACTGCACATGTCACATGACCATAGGAGAGAATTGTTACCACCACCAGGTTATAAAGTTCTTATACTTTCTGGTTAGTCTAGATCTATAAGATCTAGGAACTAATGCTAGACCTAGACTAGGTCTTGTCGATTGAATGGCATTCTGTGTAAAAATAAGGTACATGTAGGCCTAGGCCTACCCTAATTGAACTTAGGAGTGCCCGGCCTGGCCCCTGACACATGAACCTGGACTAGACAATAAAGTCAAGTCTCTTCGTCTTAGATCCTAGTCGAACTCTGACGTTACACTTAAGCTAGACTACAGATCTATGCCCAATGTTAGTGCTAAACCTAGATCTATTACGTTAGATTAGGCCTAGGGCCTACTGACATTTTGTCTAACACTAAACAGTTAACAATAGATTAGACTCTAGATCTACTTAGTGTAACGTTAGATCTGGTAGACCTAACTTTAGGGCCTACATCTAACGTTAGACTAACGTTAGTGGGTATCTCCCTTCAATATATTTTCAGCTCACCTAGATTTTCTGGTTCTGGCCAAAGCCATGGCTACCATGACTTTTCCTCTGCAATTCATGATAGATTTACAGGCATGCCTGGACCGGAGAAACTGTGTGACAGCATGGTTAGCACTGGCATGATCAACAGACCTGCAATACTGTGCAAGTGATGACTGTGATGTGATGCAATGTTTAGCTAGTGTGGCTGCAGAATTTATGCGCATGCAGCTAGCTGCACGCGTATTCTGCACTCTGAGCGCGCTGAGTCTGCCAGGTTTGCTAGTCTCCAGAAAGAAGCTTTTTCTACAACTTGTCATAATGATAATTCCCTGCGGGCAGAGTCAAGTTACTGGTGAAACAATCTTTTTTTATCTACTCCCCTAAATTATGGAAGAAACTGCTGTTTACATTGTTTTAAAAAAATTAGTAGAAAAAATAAATGGTATTAGGGAAAAAATATACAGGAAGGACTACACAGAGTCTGAATGATTAGACTAAATTGTTAGTTACTGCTTTCTTCCGTGGGCTTTGTTAGTTACTGCTTTTTTCCGTGGGGAAATTTGCAAAGTTGAATCAACTAGATGCAGTTACTGCTTTTTGCAAAAGTAAAAAATTGCATTTTTGGTCACTTTCATTTTTTTTTTTTTTTGCAAAACTGACCTATTAACATTGGAGAGCATTGGGTAAACTATTCATTTTTGCAAAAAAAGTAAACATTCATAAAAATGTCAGTTACTGCTTTTTCCGTGGGGGGGGGGGGGGGGGGGGGCAGAGATCTGAGGAGATCCGGGATAGTTTCGACCTCGATTGAGTGTCGATGAGCATTGACATGACTGTACACACGGTATCAACACGGTAGTAACACGGATAAGGCCAGATCACATCGGATCAAATCCGGGATGGTCCGGGATGTCTATGTGACTGGGGCATTATCCGTGTAGCTGCCGTGTTGATACCGTGTGTACAGTCAAATCAACGCTCGTCGACACTCCATCGAGGTGGAAACCATCCCGGATCTCCCCGGATCTCCCGGATCACCGTGTAGACCGTTGAGGATCCCTGTTTATATCATGTGACGGGGCCTATCACATGCAGCACCAGTAGAGTATACACATGTACCTTCTTTGTGTATGAACACACCCAACACATTGTAGGCCCATTCTCAGTAAAAGCGTTCAAATACGGAATTTTGGTGTCGCCGACATTCCATGACAGTTTGCGGTTCCCTGAAACCTATTAGATACTATTTAAATGTTTATAATATATCACGAGGACCTTAGTTGTTAAAAATAAACACGATCAAATGCGGTTGTCTGCCTTTTTGTATAAAATTTTGCTGTTAAACTTCGTAAAGACCCCCAAAACGCAGTGTCGCCGGCTATTTCAGAATTATGTTTTATTGCTCCTCTCCGTCCACAAACACACTTTCCAAATATCATTTTCATGGACGATGAGCATATCATATGTGGTAATCACAATACTCAAAAAGTTCCAAAATTTTTATTGACTTCTTTTTTTATAGCCTTTTGAAACCTGTCGCCAAATTCACCGCCAGATATGTTACCAGTTTCTTTAGTGTTACAGCATTGGGAAAATAACAAGACTATGCAATGACCCTGTGTATATGAAACCCTGAGGATATACTTCATACACTGCAAGTACTTAGATTTTTTTTTGTGCAACAGCTCTTTATTGAGAATACGGTATAATGTTTGAAATATCGGTTTTCTACACTTTTATTTGGACAGATACGTTACATACTTTTCACGCCACCCATTGCGACAGATATTGCAATGTCAGACAAATTGTATATTATACATTACTCCTCGGAATGACGCATCGATTCAACATTAAAGTTTAGTACAAGTGAGAAATATTTGGTAGACATCGCTCTCATAATAATATGATCGACCATATACGTTACCACAGATACGTTACCCCAGATACGTGACCGAATTTTGCTCATTGGTCTTGTGCTTTCTGGGGATCAAATCTGGTCAAAAGTCATCCCTACACATTACATGCTTCGTTTTGTCGGACCTCAGGATTATATTCTTACACCAAAAGGACAGAGAGGTGAAAAAGAGCAACACTTCCACATGATTTTTCTTTGTGCGTCAGTGTCTCACAACTTAATGCCAAGTTTTCCGACAGATACCACATAATCAAAATGCTGAAAAGAAATTGTAAATGTTTTTACAAACAAATCGTTGTGTGCTCATAAACTCCAAAGTTCTATTCTATAAAACCCAGCCACTTTCATATTCTATGCAACAACTTTGAACGTTTATTTTACAAGACGAAGCTAAGATTCAGCATATCAGTTTTTTGCTTTTCAGATTTAGCAGATACGTTACGTATAATTCAGGGCACCCACGGTGACAAATAATGTTATGTAAAACAAAGTGTTCATAAAACAATTCTGCATAGAATGACGCTTCCATAAAAAATTAAAGTTATGTTCAAATGAAGAATATTCAGCAGAAATCGCTCTGTAACTTCGCCTACAGATTCATTTACGGTACGCCAGATACGTTACCAAACTTTGAAAGAGTAAAAAGTAGTTTATGAAACGCTTCCGAGAAAAGATTCAGTGTTCTGTTGCATATTTATTCTAGTGTTTTTCAACATATGAAGAACTACTCAAGATTCATTGATAAATTGAACAATTATTTATTCATTTTCATTAAAAGGGATGAGCCAAATACGTTACCATAGGTCAAACAACTGTTTAGCATATCGACTTCATAGAAACTGTACCTACTTCCTTCTAAGCGCCTGCAAAAATATATTTTTCAAACCTTGTTTGCATTATCCATCAAAACTTAATGAATATTTACAGTCAGATGGATAAATACATTCAGACGTAAGATGAGAATATTCTGTGAATGAAGAACTCAGCTTTCACATTTAGGGCTCTTTTCCACAACATTTCATAGTTTAAATATTACGTACAATGTTTAAAATGGTTAATTTGGGCTTACATCATTCAATTTTACATCAATTCATGAGGTAAATAATTAAACAGGTGATATTTATTAATTCATACACAACTAAAATTATTATTTATATTTTACCAGATACGTTACCAAAGGTGATTCGATGTTTTTCAATAGTTATTTCCCCAGGAAAGCAATTCATATTTGTTTCCTGTGGAAATTCCAGATCGGATCGTTCCCTTTGCATGATTTGTGGGATTCGAAACTTTATTTGTAAGCGAAATTTGCTAAAAATACAAAGTGAATCTTAAGGTTATATTTAATTTCAGCAAAAAGCATATTTCAACCTACCACACAGAAATAATTTCTACCAATTAGCAAGGGATGACAACATCTTTACCTCTTGAAAAACCCCAATATCTTTAGGGGGAACAGATGTCTTTTCCTGAACAGAAATTGGATCAAAACAATAAATTTAATTCAGAGTTAGGAGTCCATTACAACATGTAAATTTGCTGTAACGTATCTGATTGGTGATCAAAAATCATATGTGATGCTCTATTTCAATTCATTTTTACTCAATGAATGGCCATCATTTAGAATGTTCCACTTTTTGTTTCGTATTTGACCGGTTTTGAAGTTTCCGAAAACACATCTTTGAATGTATTACTTTGTGGTTGATTTTTCGGTTTTACTTACATGGAATTGAACACTTAATCTGAGAATGGCCCTGTACATAGTGCACAGGGTAGTAAAGGAAAGTAATGAAAAGTGTGCCAACGCACCCCATGATTCAATCTGGAAAAACAAAAACAGAAAGCAAAAAATAAAATAAATAAATAAATAACCAGAAAGCTTCAGGGAGAGAAACAAAGCTGATAACAAACGTTAGGAGAACATCTTTAGTCAGCCAGTCTCTTTGTTTTTGTTTGATTTTATGAGGAGATTTCGTCACTCTTCAATTCTCTTCACCTGAAAGAGAAGAGACTGCATGATGCAGTGTGTTGAATGGTATTAAGCCGTGTATAAAAGTAGCTGTTTGAGATGCCGTGTTAAGCATTGGGGCAGGGACTATGGGCAGTTTGTGATTTGTTTTAGTTCTAGGATTAGGCCCCATTCCAGAGTGTGGAAACGCTGCGGTGTTGTAGGTGGTTACATAGTGCATGTCGACTAAATAAAATCTGTTGTCACCTTTTAGTACTTCCATATACATAAATGGTTGTAAATAGAGTATGGCTGGCCTCAGAAAGTCAATGTTAATACAGACTTTATCTAAAGTTATGAGAGTAGCAAAAACAAAAAGCTGCTGAAAGCTGCTTATCAAATAGTGGCGGGCCAATGGAGTAAAATGGAGTCAAAAGGGGTCTGAGATTTCAATCGTAGCAGAATCTTTGTCAGAGGCAAAATGATAAACAGGCAGGGAAAGCAATCACGTAATATAAGGACTTCACACAACAAGAACAATCAGGCTGGGGACACAGAACAAAGAAAACAAAAGGTGAGGGTTGGAGGTCATGGGCAAGAAGCCCAACAGGTAAAGGGAGGGGAATTAGAGCACGAGGGTGGACAGACAAAAGGCAGAGGAGGGTCAGTGATGGTCCCAATGATCATGGGGGCAAGCATTGAAGAAAAGGATGAATAGGAAGGCAACATCAAACAAGATAAGGTACAACAGAGGGATAAAGAAAGGAAAAGAGTGAAATAGCAACAGCATGGGGGGGGGGGGGGAGGTGGCTGAGCAAGCAGCGAGCCCTAATAAGGTGTACCAAGAGGAGGCAACAAAATGAAAGTGAGAGTCAACCAACAAATGCAAGTTATCAAACATATCAAAGTATTTATACAATAATTATAATAATAATAATAGAGATAAAAGAGACTCTAACAAAAGGAAGGGATCAATCAGGAATAAAAGGGTCTGCAATAGGTCTGCAAAGAAAGAATACAAAATAAATGTTGTGAGAGTTAAGAATAATGGCAAGGTATATACCTTCACACTCTTAAAAAATATTGGGTAAATTTAGTTGGGTAATTGTTGGTTGGTAAAAAAAAAATAAAAAATAAGTCATTCTTGGCAATTATCGCCCAATTGAGCCTTAAGGTGATTAAACCAACATTGGGTAATTAGTTTTACTGGAATATTGGACGAATATCTACCAACAGAATTGGTAATTGAGAGTTGGGCACTTTTTGCCCCGCTGTTGTGTAAGTGACGCATTCCCTTTGCGTGTTGGGTAATTTTTGTTGGGAAACTGTTGCTTGGGTAGAAATTAGCCTTACATAATTTACCAACATTACTTTGCACATTAAGCCTGGATATTTCTTACCAGTACTTCGGTAATATTGTTACGTTCCTTTCTAAGTAAGTAAATTTTCATGGACAAGTAAAAATGTCTGTGCGTGTACGCGTGTATGTGTGTTTGTATGTGACCGTATGTGTGTGTGGTATAGACCTACGTATGGAAGGATGGCCGAACCTTACGATTTTGTAGGGGGTATACCAAGAATTACAATAGGGTGTTCTCCGTTTAATTTTTCTTACATGTACGTTTCTCTTTATTCCATCAATATTGTGGGAGTATCTGTCTGAAGGAGCAAACTACAGGATACTCCTACAATATTACTAGTTTGTGTTGTGTGTGTGTGTGTACGTGCGTGTGTGTGTCTGTTTGTGTGCAGATAAATAGATGACACAATTTGAAACCCATATACCTGACTGGATTTGCTTACCACTTCATTCCAGATTAAAACCCAGTAACTAAAACATTTAAATTTTGATACCAGTTGATACCAGTTGGTTTCTTTTGGTTTCTACTGTTTTTTTTTTTTTTTTTTTTTTTTGCTCTTGAATATTCATAAGCTAATCAAATTCTCTTCGTGAAAAAGATAGAATATTGTTAAATGTAATGTTTTTTTTTATGATTTCAATAAATTCTGAAATGTCTGAAATGTATTACAAAATATTTATTGGGTATTATTGCCGTGATATTCACAATTTCAATTTGTACCTTTTGATGAGGTATTTTCATATTTTTATAATCTAAGTGTTTTCTACATGGTAACCTTGTATTAAAGCGCTACAACTGAATGGCCCTATAATATAGGGCCATTCAGTTGTAGCGCTATATTATATTATAATCTAATCCATGGTACTAACTAGGTCTAGGATGTAGGCTAAGCCTGGATGTACTTGAAGAGTTTGTTCGCAAAAAAAAAAAACAACGATAAGTCCATATTTGCCACATGGAGATATTTGCGATTAAAGGTCAAGAAAAATAAAGAGAATAATCAGAAAATGTATGCTTCTTTTGACCATAACTTTAAAAATGTACCTTTATCGGTTTTTGCGAACAAACCCTTCACTTCTAGGTATAGGCTTTACGACTAGTTGTAGGATTATGATAGGTTAGGTATGAACAATGTTTTGACATACACATGTTCTGGTAAACACCCATACATCAAATAACAACACAACATTTTTGATTACCCAAAATCCAACTTACTAAACAGTTAGACAAATGGAAGTTGGGCAATATCTAATTGGGTAAAATTGTTTGGGCTAATGATTACCTAATTCAAAATATAACCAACGGTTCGAAAATTGCAAATTTGGGTAAAGTCTGATTGGTCAACAGCTCGGTCGTGATTTGGCAAAAAGGTGTATGTCTGAAAAATATCATGTTTTTGGTTTTTACCATTTGGGGGGTTTTCGATGCCGAAATTTTCATGTGACCAACTTTCGTAAGTCATCGATCATTTGTTTCCGAGATACTTGGGGCTATCTCTGTATTATTTTATCAATTTTCCTGCTTTTGATTAGGCAAAAGGGCGTATCTTTACATACACCCTTGACGTACAATGACGTACCAGGATAGAGAACTACATGATTTGGCAAAAGGGTGTATCTCTAGATACACCTCTAACCGTGCACGCTGGGGAGAGCTTAAAGATTTGGCAGATAGGTGTATCTTTAGATACATCCATCTGCCGAATGAATCATGAATTATAGTTGCGAAGTATGATAAGGCAGAAAGGTGTATCTTTTATACTCTGTGTATATTATATACTCTTTTGTTTATACGTGCTGCTGGCATGTATGTGTACCGTTTCACCGGTCGGTGCGGTGGCGGGCCATGCTCCTGACTTAAAACTGGCAGCCCGTTGCACTGCAGAAGTTTCTCCTTGTTGCTAGTCGGTGAGTAGATAGAACCTAATATCTAGAAGTTCAGATCTAACGTTTGTCCTAGACTTCTATGGCCACTTCTATGCCATTAGATGCGCAGATTCGTAAAATCTAGCATTTCTGTTGAAATGACAGCTTTTCCGGCAAGTGTGGCTGTGGGATGAGAGTTCTCTACGCTTCAAAATGACAGTGATCCCTGCACTGTCCGTGCTGTGCACTGCATGTAGAAGCCTGTACATACGTGTAGTTAACTATACACAGCCCAGTCGCTGTACATGGTACGTCGCGACAGGGCTGTACGCGCGCGACCACCAACCACTAGGAGAGCGACGTAATCGTATTACGATAGCTTTGAATTTTGATACTTAACATCATTTTTGTCACCTCAAACTCAACGAGTATACTTTTCAATATTTACTCTACATCTGATGCTATCAGTATTCAAATGTACGCAATGAAACTTACCGGAATTGATCATCATATCCAGCATGTCCACACGGTACACAATCTTTCACGCCAGGCCTAACTATACACAGCCCAGTCGCGGCTGTACATGGTAATGTACGTCGCGACGTACCATACAGCGACTGGGCTGTGTATATATGTAAACTGTAAACTGTAAACGTGATTTGGCAAAAAGGTGTATCTCTATACATACACCTTTTTGCCAAGTTAAATGCATGATTTCTTACGGTGTATGTGAAGATACACCTTTTTTGCCAAAATAGCGTGGGTCGCAGTCCCTGTAAACGTGATTTGGCAAAAAGGTGTATGTCTCTAAACATGCTAAAAGTGCTAATTCTGAAGTATTCTTTAAAGTTAGATGCAAGAAAATTATCAGGAAATGAAATTTGAAGTGTACACTAAATCATGGAATTGAATCCCTGAGCGTTGCACAGTTTAGGTGGCTTCTACGGTCAAGGAAACTGCCAAAACTTTAAAGTCGATTTTCTCGGCTTTGTAGTCGCTGTAAAACGGCAGACATACACCTTTTTGCCAAATCACGACCGAGCTGATGGGCAATTCAATTTGCCCAACCACAAAGGAAACTCATTACCCAACATCAGTTGGGCAGATTTTAACCAATAGTTGTGTGAACAGGATGTTGCCCAGAGTTGGTTAAAAGTTGGGCATTTTTTGCCCAACTATTTTAAGGGCGCAGCCTTTAACCTGTGTCCATGTTAGCGAAATTATAATTGCTTCAAGAATACATGAAGAAATGCATTATTGCAGAGCAAATGATTACTAATGAAGATTGATAGTGGAATGTAATTATTTCAAGGGTCTGGTGAGCACGAATGACCTGCATTCTTGGGAGTACAAGATAGTAAATCATTCAGTAGAGATTATAGGCATGATTATGCTAGCATCCTTGCATTATTATTCATTTGAGTTGCTACAAGTAAAAGAAAAAGTTAAAGATTTAATGGAGAATATGCTTTAGTGGAATATTTCCTGAAAAAATCTAGCTCTGGTAAAATAGCATATGTAACACTTAGGATTAACAAAATCCATGCAAGATGATGTTATTTTGAAGGCATGGCTATAATGGCTGATTAGGTATTAGATGTTATCAAATCTATTTAGTGACTTTAACATTAATTTTGTTATAAGGCAAAATTATTACGGAGAGTTAATGATTACTGAGAGTTAAGAATGAGTTTTGTTTGAATTAGTTTTATGAACTATGAGAGCTCACAATAAGGAATAATAGACTGATATTTAGAAGGATAGTTAGACGTGGTATTTAGAAGTATGAAGTGTTTAAAGGTTAAATGGAGTAATTATCATTACTGTTATCAATTATGGTATATAAGATTCGATTCGTATCATGTAGAGTTACATGTTATGATGGTTATGATATATGATCAGTACATTTTATTGTGTTTTTTATGTAAAATATTCATTTGTGAATATGCATTTTCCATCTTGATGTATGATTATTAGTTGTTTGAGTAGAGATATAGAATAGAATTACTCTGTTTTACCGCGCATCCAAGCTTGGCACATAGTGTCTTATCTTCTCTTGTGTACTCAGACATAACGACTATGAGATCAAAGGAATCGACGATGAAATTGCTTCCAGGTAAAGAGGAAAAAAATGCAGTTTGGGTTAAAATACTTGATACGAAAGACAAAAGATGGATATAAATTGTGAATAACGTTACCCCAGAATAGCTGGAATATATAATGAAAATAAAACGTCGCCGTATTCCCTCTGCAATTAAAATAAGATTTCAATTCGTAAGCATAAAATATATTATACTGCAAGATCTTTCACATACAGAGCTGCATCAGCATAGAATGCTTCATAGGTATCTGACGATTAACATCATTTTTTTTCTCTTTCGTCGCTTTTAAGCTCAACTTTCATAGGGCTTTATAGACATTATTTACCATTTGCAGTTAGAAACAAAAACCCAGGTTTGGTGCTTCAACATAGTTCTAAAATGTGAGTTAGGGATAGAAACAACAAATGTTAATATGTTGATTACTATAATTAACGTTAGGTATTCTTAAATATATGAAATGTAAACAATACATATAGTTATAATACAATTTTTCTAGAATATGGTTAGTTATGGTTATTGAGAAAAATACTGTACTGATATCTCCTATTCTAGTTTTTATTCCGAATCTTTTCTTTGATAGGGTGTTTTGTGATACAACTGACCTACACATTGTAGGTCAGTTGAATACATGCCTCTGTTAGAACTCCTGGTTTTAATTCTGTGTTACGTTTTGCTGAAAAAAAAAGGAAGAAAGAAATGAATTGAATTGAATATGCATGCATATGTGATTTCTCGAACATTCTAAATCACAGCTTCCAATGGTAAACAGTACCTTTAATATCAATATATTTTAGTCTTCTATTTTTTTTTTTTTAACCTAAGGACCAAATACATGTATCCGATTTAATATGTATATTGAAATACGTATTATCGATCTGTAGTTCAATTTCTTTCTTACGCAGTATTTTTACGCTATATCACAAATGTGATTCTGCGTCGTGATTTCAAATTAGTTTCAAAACTATGTCTTATAGAGCCAGAAACAACAAGCAGTAATAAAAATTGTCACTTCTGATGTTGGGCTACCTACCTTTGTTTTGTTTGTTTGTTTAATAGATACTTTATTTTCGGCAAATCAATAAATCAATCAGCAAATCAATATACATAAGGCACATAATCATGAACATGTGGGAAATATACAAAGTAAATTCAAAACAGAGGCGTTTGACTTGCATAAACAACGATATAAAAGGCAATTAATTATATAATATACAGTATGCATGTCTATGCAGCGGGGATTACAACAACAATTATAATTAAGAAGCGATTATGCAGAGGGCCGCCATTGTATGCATAGCTTGAAAAGATGGCCGGCCCGAGGAAAAGGTATAGGGACGTATTAGATTTGTAACGATACAATACAATACAAATTCTGCTGCGAAGATAGGAGTGGAAAATAAACTCTGATGTGTGATGGTGGTGAATGTGTGTGCAAGTGCTTGAAAGTGCACAAGGGCAGATAGGCTGGAATATAGAATAATAGAATTGGTTTGCTGGAAGAATTGGTTTGCTAGTTTGCTGGTTTGCTTATTTTGTTAATGCGCAACGCCATATCCTACATTCGTATGTTGGATTTTCTTTCGAGAATACGGATATAAAAAAAAAAAAAAAACTAGCAATGAGAAGAGCCATAACTAATCTCGATGTGTCAACGTCTTGATGTGCGGTTTATAAAATGGATGGTATGTGATGCATGCGTAAAGAAATTGAATGAGTGACAATGTGTGTAACAGAATATGTTGATGTTTATTGCATTAATGGTTGAATAAGCAAACGAAATTACGTAAACGTCTTATGAAATGAAAATTTGGAAAAATCACCTAACTAATCATTGCGCAGGTAGGTAGAAAGCTGTTTGAAAGGGTTTGTTTTTATCATGATAAAAGTATGTATTTAGCCACCATCATTGCAATAAAGATCACTAAGATCCATCAATGTTTAAGCAACATGTCAACATGCTCACGACATGGTTTGGTGCTATCATTTCTTGATTGATGCACTGGCAACAATCATGTTAACAAGGACGTAATTATCACTTTGTAGTAAAGGGTATACGTGTTAATATATTGAACATGTTATAGCCGTTTCTCCTTATCTCCCAAAAGTTACCCTAGAAGATGTCACTAGAAATATCGGTATACGGTATATGGCGACTGGTATGCCTCCGCCATAAGACCAGATTTAAGTTAACACGTCCTCATTCAGGTTGAAGAATAGCATATTATGCTTTAAGGGGCAAATCATGCTAAACTGCTTGAGTCGTGTAAGCTGTGTTAAAACGTTAAAAACTGTGTATTGAACGAAAACTGCTCAAGTATGTGGAAAACTCTGCCGAGTGAGATAGGTATGACCCAAATAATTTCTTTTGAACATTGTGTTGAAATATCGTTGGTAGTTCACTCGCATGCAAAGGATGCATGTTAACATTCCAATGTTAAAAGCATCGTGTCGAGGAATGTAAACAGTATGCTCGAATGCTCCAATGTTTTCTGCTAAACTTGTTTATTTCTGGCGGGGAAGTAAAAATAAAGAAAAGGGAATTCCCACTTTAATGGGAAACGTTAAAGTGGCAATGGGAAGTAGGGAAGATCTCGCTCGGCATCACAATGAATGTCTAAGGTGGAGGTGGGTGGGGGATCCAAGGAGCAGACAAACACATGTTTTCTATTCTCATCTTCATGCCATAGAGATATTTGAAAAGCATTTTTAGTTGGTTTTCATCAGTCGACCGTGCATTCGGTACTTGGCTGTCTGGTACCCTGTACCTCGTTCAACCTACATTGTCACTACCACAGACTCTCGATCGATTATATATATCAAAACATCCAAAGTTGTGTATAGAAAGTGCCCGATCACCATCAAGATCAATATCTATCACATCGTTCCTTGGTGCTATGTGGGCTTTGCTAAGTGCAAGGAGATAGCAGAGGTCATTTTACGAAATTCTGAGGAAATCGCACTTCATTTTGTCCTATTTTATATACATGAGTCGTGACTCGAGAAAAGGGCCCTTACGTCATTAAATACCAAAATTGCGTTTTCACCGTCACCTTGTAGAATGAATTCTGACGTATTCAGATGTGCAAACCGTTTTTGGAAATTCCATTAAGTGCCCCAAATGTGAAATTTTAAAAAGCATAGTTTGCCCAAATCTTGCCATTTCTAGACGCGTGTGATGCATGCGCACGCGTGAGTCGTAGACGGGGGGGGGGGGGGGGGAACACTGTGCCCCATTAACAGCTCATCACCAAAGTTGATGTATTTCCCTTAAGTCTGTTTATGGAGGATATGATATGATAATTAAGTATTCTATGAAATCATCGTTGAAATGACATCCATGCGGTGAGTTGTAGTTCAGATTCTGAACAAATTTGGGCTTTAGGACCCCCTGGTATAAAACATGCATCAGACTGATAAACATGTCAAGGGATGCAGCAGAATGTATCTGATTTAGAAGTGGATGTGTATCCTCTGTGAGTGTACTTTTGTGTATACTTACGTGCATGTACATTGTATGTTTATGTGTCTGTCTGTCTGTTTGTGTTTGAGGCCTATGTGTGTGGTGATCGAGGCAGGAATTGGATAAGGGGTCATGTTTTTTTGTGTGTGTTTTTTGTCGCGCAGACGACAGTTATGTAAATAATGATTGTATGTGTTGCACTGTAATCTTTAGGCCATCATTGTGCCCCCCCCCCCCCGTGAAAAAGTGGATGTGTATTGTGTGTGCGTGCACTTCTGTGTGCTCTTTGTTTATGTACATTTCAGTTTCATGTTTATGTGTCTGTCTGTTTGTGTTTGAGTGTATGCGCGTGATGAGGTCAGAAGAGGATAAGGGACAATGTTGATTGTTTGTCTTGTAGGCTTGCCTACGTCAAGTAATGTACACATGTAAATAATCATTTTTCTGTTTTTTGTACGCGTTGGACTGTAAAATTCATTATTGTGTTCCTCTATAACCAAACTTTATTATCAAAAAAAAAAAAAAATTGCATGCATCCCATGTTTGTACAGGCCTTCCGGCACATAAAGGCACTGTTACATAACACGTGTCGTACAAGATGAAATGTATCATTGAAAAATATAGGACCTACAATTATAATGATTAGATGTAATTGATTGATTACTTAATTGTCCACTCTGTGAATTCCTTGTACATTGGATATCTCAACAAAACAAACATTAAATACATAACAATTTCACCACAGACATAAATGCGATTGAAACTAACTTATGTTAACATGAAAAAGCGTATACACCGTAACAACGTAATACGTTAACCCGACTTTTACACTATATACAAAAATCATCAATATAATTATAATCAATTTTGAGTGACCTCAGGGATCACTCGAATATTTTGGAGTGATCCCTGAGGTCACTTTAAAACGAGTGAAAATGAAAATTTTCACTCAAAATTCACCTCAATTACACTCTAAATTTTTTATATTTACTCCTTCAAGAGTGAATATTTTCACTCGATTTCTTTTAGAGAGTGCATATATATATATATATCACTTTTGTACAATAATTCAACTCATGGCAAATGTAGGCAACTTTGTTGATGTAAACTAGGATGGAATTAATGATGGCATATTTTTCTTTTTTACCCCTTTTACATTATTTTTACCCTACAACAGTATAGAATTATGTCAATGGAGAATGAATACTCCACTTACACATTCATTTGAACATATTACATGTGCAACACACACTCATGCATACACACGTCTTTTTTTTTAATCTCTTCCAGACATCCATATTGCTGTGTATGTAGCCAATTATAGTCTATAGTGTATACCCGTCTGTCGTCTTGTAGGTCCTACAGATCAAAGAGTGTAAGAAGAGCTTGCTTGCAAAAGGCGCTAAATTCATCATCTTTTCAATTGATCTAGCGCCTATTGGAAGCGTAGTACGCTCATGGTCGAAATACTTGCGGCATTTGGGAAACAAAAGCAAATGGTCGATAGAGGGCGTTATGTGCGACCCCAGCAGTGCCACATGGCACTGGGCTCCATATTACGGAGTGATTTCTGTCTCTTTTTTTTTTCTTCTTCTTTTTTTTTGGGGGGGGGGGGGGGGCGTACAGAGGAAGAGACGACTTAGGACTTCTCCATTTTGTCACAAACAAGTATAATTCCTGTCTAAAGCATGAAATGCAATTGAAGAGATGCCCTATATTTTCCAGTCTGTAATTTCAAAAAGTTTGAGCTAACTACTAATGAAGAGTTTGTTTGCAAAAACCGATAAGTCCATTTTTGAAGATTTTGAAGTATGGTCTCCGTCATAAAGTACAAAATAATACCTTTTGAATTATCAATTGGTCACTACATTATAAAAGTACATTTTTGAAGTTATGGTCAAAAGAAGCAAAACATTTCTTATTATTCTCTTTATTTTTCTTGACCTTTAATCGCAAATATCTCCATTTGGCAAATATGGACTTATCGGTTTTTGCAAACAAACTCTTCATAATAGTTGTTACACAAAAAAACCCAAACATTTCCTACTTTGATCCTCAATTGATTATTACAAAATCATATGTGAGATAAGACTGATACGAGGAATACCTGAATAATGTACAATTTCTATGCAAGTATGATTAAAAACTAAAGCATAGATAAACGGTTTTATTAAAGCTAAAATTTATTTCTAAATAATATAGGTTTCAAATTTTGCTATACTTTCAACACTCTGTGCAAAACTTTCACTTTGCATAGGAGTCAATTGGTGTGTACTAGAGTGTGTGGTTAACACCCAGACAACGGTCCTGAACAATGGCCAGGATTTGAATGCTTTATTACATATAGTCATGAGAATTACACTTTCACAGCTAGTCTTTATTCATCGTGAAATTTAGTTTAGCACATGAAAACATGCGCTTATTTTTTTGTTCACGTGCATTCAGACTAGCAGTGCCCAGGACCTTCCATTAAGAATCATGAAAGCAATTCACATGCCTTGGAGCAAGATACCAGAAGCCACGGGGTATAGTCAGCAGAGCTCTAAAAAGATAGAATTCGGGGTATTTACGTCTTCTTCAAGGCAATTTTAAGTACACACTCACATACGTTCAATTTTGTGCAGAGGGTTCAATTTTGATCAAAATCTGGAACTTAACTCTATAAGTTAATCATGCATTTTATGAAACTGGTTCATGCTTTTAAATTCAAATCACCTCAACTACATTGTACACTATTTAGATTTTACTCATATCAATGGCAGTGTTATCTGCTATGTATATAGTTTTCGAACTATTAAGGATCAAAAGTGGGATCTTCATTGTGACAGCTACTAGTACTAGTAATTACCGGTAGTTTGACGTATTCATAGTTTATAAGCCATCGTGTTTCAATGGTGTAGGCTTTTCATTCATGGAAGTAGTATGTGCTTGGCATTATTCACACCTGGTGCTCACAGAGCCTCAAGCTGTATCTCTCTTTCTTAGCTTTGCTGATCTCTTTTAGCTGTACACAGAAATTTTAATATTTTATTTATTTTCTATCTGAGTCCCCCTCCTTTGCCCTGCTCTTTAATAGGTAATCTTAATTCCACCATTCACATTTAGGGGTCGTCTGCTAAAGCTGTTTTTTTTTTAATTTATTGTGTTTTGCCTTCCTATTATAGTCATTATTATTATTAGTATAATAATAATAATAATGATAATAATAATAATCATCATCATTCATCATCATCATCATCATAGTTATAATAGCTATTACTAATGTTATCATTGTTATTATTATTATTATTATTATTATCATTATCATTATTGTTATCATCATTATCATTATTATTATTATTATTATTATTATCATCATCATCATTATTATTATTATTATTATTATTATCATCATCATCATTATCATCATAATATTGCATAGGCCTACGATAAACTGGGTCCGTTGGGGTCACACTCCGTTCCGCTTCAAAAATGACTTGAAATTTGGTCATGAAGACCCGGAATGGGGTTACCCTGACCCAAATCATGACTCTGGATGGGTTAATATCTCACCCCATTCCATGACTTGTAATTTCTGACCCCGAACGGTGTGTGAACCCAGCGGGCCCAGTTCCGGGTCAGTTCTGACCCGGATATTTTTAGAGTGAACGATTTGAGCAGAGAGAAAGAGAGATAGATGGCGTTTGACAGCTCAAACACAAACTTTGAGGTACTGCAAATTGAAAAGTAAATGACATCACTTCACATTTTTAATGCCTCGACAGAAAAAAAAAAAAAAAAACTTCTGGATGACATTTTTATAGGTCTAAAACACTGTAGATATTTTGCTGTCCGCCTCCGTAAAACGGAGAAAATCTCCTCATAAATTCTTTTCTATTGATAACAAAACCTGTTGATAAACAGAACCTGTTGATAACAAAAACAGAGAAACGGAAAAAAACGAAGAAAAACAGAGTTCGCTCCATAGGGTGGGTCCTATACGCTCCATACAATCCAACGCCCTCAACGATAAAAATGACCGCCACTGGGCTCAATGTTGGGCTCCACGGCATACTCGATAAGCCAGTTCGGAGTTAGCTCATGGGCACTTTCAAACGAAATTAATGACCTTTCTTTTTTCTCAGTCGGTTAGGGGCACTTATTAATCACTTGTTTTCAGAGCGACATAAATGTTTAAGCTTTACGTAACAACTTATGGGATTCATCAAAGAATGAATTTGCGTAGAGCAGATGACCAGAATGATCCGTCACATTAGCCATGTTCAGACGTATTTCTAGTCGGATTAAAAATTTATGGCACGGCAATTAAAATTCAAATTAATGCATATCTTACCACGACCCTTGTGTCCACACGACGGTCATGGAAAGAAACTCTGACCAATTTATGTGCGAGGGTCGGTGTAACTTCCGGAAGTGGTAGCGCCGCGCACGTCGACCATGCGATTGTTGTTGTTGTTGGTGGTGGTTTGTTTTTTTTTTTTTTGACCAGTGGCATTTGTCTTCATTCTTGTTGATGGAAATTTCTGCATGAGCGTTAGCTCCTTCGTCGCGATCGTTAGAATTGCACTTTATACACGCGCACGTGTAGTCGCAAAATGTCAACATTTCGATTTTAAGAAAGTTTTACCTTAGTCGTAAGGTATGTAAGTTCATAGATACTCCGAGGGCTTGTCCGCACGGGCAATTTACTCCGACAGGCTAGTCGTGGTAGCGAGATACACCTGAGAAAACTCAGGAGTATCTCGTTCGGAGGAAGAGATCGTGGTAAGTTCCTCCGATCGGAGGAAGTTACCACGATCATGTTCAGACGGGCACTACTCCGACCTATCCTCCGAAGTTACTCCGACCAACCTTCCTCCGACCCTTCCTCCGAAGTTACTCCGACCAGAACTGCCTCCGTCTGAACATAGCTTAAGGTTGGGAAAGCATCCATTTCATTATTTTGCATTGAATATACTAACAATCTCTATCTATTGTTATTGCCAAATGCCACGTGAATGCTGGCAAGCAGCATTTATGAGGATTACATGAATAATCATTGTATCACAGATGCTTATCCGAGTGAATTTAAAAAACCTAACATACCTGTTGATAACAATGACCTTTATCTGCTCGTGCGCATAGTGGAACTGCAAACTGCCTAATTCGATTTGGGCGTACTACTCGGCCGCACCCGTCCGGCCCGCGTTTTTTTTTTTTTTTTTTTTTTTTTTTTTTTAAGACGGCACAGATTGGGGCATGGCGCGTGTTAAACCTATGGGAAAAACGTTGGGTTAGGGTTTTTGGTTAGTGTTAGGGTTAGGGTTGGGGTTAGGGTTAGGGTTAGGGTTTGATGGTTAGGATTAGGATTAGGGTTAGGTTTAGGGATAGGGTCCCCATAGATTTTTAGGGTCCCCAATCTGCGCCGTCTAAAAAAAAAAACAAAAAAAAACAAAAAAAAACCAAAAAAAAAAAAAAAAAAAACCAAAAAAAAACAAACACGCGTCCGGCCCGTTTGCGAGTGAAATCGCGAGAGGACGCCCTCCTAGCGCTACTACACTCATAGCCATAGCCAACGCGATCTTGACGTGTTTCCACTTTGTGTCTGAATTGAGACTACTCGCGATAAAACAAAGATCACATCCGAATGCCAAGACCGCGCGTCTCGATTGGTAACGGTTTACAATTACTGTTTTTGTTTTTATTGTTGTTGTTTTGCTTTTAATGACGTGTATCAATCAGGTGCCTTTCTCTTAAATTACTTTTTTTCTAATCGATTTTTTTTTATCACTTCCGTCATAAAAATTTGATAAGGATGTGATGGCCTTTACTGGTCGGCTATTTGGTCTTCCTGGGGCCCGTTTCATTAAGCTTGTCATCAGTGACAACTGCCACATTTCTATGACAAATTTGCTCTCAGCCAATCAGATGCAAGGATTTCAGTAGCTTGTAACATCTATGACAACTTGTCACTAATGACAAGTTTTATGAAACGGGCCCTGATTGCCTACTGACAAGATAACCATCTAACCATACCGGCTCAGTATTTGTAGCAGTCTTCTCAGCACAAAAAGAAATCTGCCTTGCTCCCTCCCCCCCCCCCCATTCACAACCAAAGGATCCACCCCTCTCCAAGAAATTAAAAGGCCTCCAGAATTTGTTGCAAATGTCCAAATGAAATGAAAAAGAATCATATTAGGAATATTTGTGAAATACATAGATACTACTGTCTTGTATCATGCAAACTTTCTGGGCTTTTAAACCTGCGCATCTTCTTCTTCTTCTTCTTCTTCTTCTTCTGGTTAAGTCTGCCGGCCTCCTTCAATAGCCTGAAGATTCTTGCAGACTGGTGCTATTTACATTATAATACAATTTATTTACAGATATTTACAAGCACATAGAAAATTTGACGAAAACAACTAGCCACTAGCCATCAGCGTGGTACCGAGAGCTGTATTAAAATGGTAAAGCTATTATATCGCAAACCGAAAACAGGAACCCAGCCACGGAACTGAATGAAGTAGAGCATCGAGTTACAGCTGTGTACATTATGCATGTGTATGGTGAACATATTTTACGGCAGCATAATGACCGTTGATCGTATAATATACAATCAACGATCATTATACGGCTAATAGCATCATCACTAACTACCGTGCTCTTTGTACACGACTGAATGGTAAATTTACAATTATATACTCTTTTAATTATAATGCCATGTATGGTCCACGTTCAGTGTAGCGCTAGATACGTTCTTCTGACTGCAATGTACATAATAGAACGGTCAAGGTCCAATCTTTTCGTCCAAGTCTGTTGCAGTATAATGAAGTCATAGTATACCTTCCATCATATCGTGCACACTGCGTAGCCTACACTGCCTTTTTTGGCGCTGCTACCGCTTTTTGATGTATTTACCAATCTCGAACAGCCCTGCTCCGTCAGAGGTTTCAAGCATGGTATGTCAATTGCACGTACGCCCTATTTGCTGTCATAACATGAATCGTGATTGCTTTTTATCGTTTCGCCTTTTCTTTTCCTCTTAAATGTTAATAATTCTAAGGAAATGGGTTTAATGTTTGCCTTGACAACAATGGGCACTTCACGTAAGACCCCACTGTTTGCTATATGACTCTGTCCAAAAGTACGTTTTACAGCGTGTGTGTATACTTCGTGTGACTGCATTGTTCATGCTGGTGTGTTTGTATGAAAATCATGTTTTATAAGAATTATGCTTGGTTGCTGAGCTCATTGCTATTTTGAGCACAACATTCAGACACAGACACAGCTGCCGACTCAATGCTGTCTGGAATTTGTTCCACACCCATGATTTGTCTTAGAAACCCGCAGTGCTGAAAAACATGATTTATTTCACAAGGTGTGTACTGCAGATATCACCAATGCACTCGGACAATCCTACACTTATGTCCAACATGACAACCACCTTATTATGGCTTCAGCTGATGTAGGTTTATAACAAATCCTTTAAAGGGAACCCAAACCCAAAGATCAATGTGGATTGAATAAAAGCAACAGCATTCGTAGAACATATCAGTGAAAGTTTGAGGAAAATCAGACAATCGATGCAAAAGTTATGAATTTTTAAAGTTTTGGTGTTCGAACCGCTGGATGAGGAGACTACTAGAGGTTATGAGTGGACAAAAATATAAAGAAAAATATAAAGAAAATTCCACAAATATTCTCTTTTCTAGCATTATGAAAAAGCACTTGACTAACCGCTTTCAGAAAGCAGGTGTAATAACTGCTACCCTTAACATATGTCAATATCAAGTTGATGGAATATGTAATTTTCATGAACAATTAATTTTTGTGGAATTTCCTTTATATTTTCTTTACATTGCTGTCCACTCATACGGCATAACCTCTAGTAGTCTACGCATCCAGCGGTCCCAACACCAAAGCTTTAAAAATTCGTAACTTTTGCATCGATTGTCCGATTTTCCTCAAACTTTCACTGATGTGTTCTACTAATGATGCTGCTTTCACTCAATCCACATCGATCTTTGGGTTTGGGTTCCCTTTAACTGTACAGTGCGTTTCAACAAATGGTCCATAGACATGGCCACCTGTTCAATATTAAACCTGGTCACTCGGACAAAGGCCATTCCACACACTCCAATTTGCCCTGTTCCTATTCAAAACATAGCTTGCAGCGACACACCATGTCTTCTCATCCAAAATCTCATCCGTTTCATTGCGACATTCAATGTTCATTCACGATGACACTCAAAACTGACAGAAGTCAACGTGTCATTGTTATCTTTAAACTTAATCTGTGCTGTCATTCACGGCATTATTTTTGTCAATACAATTAGGTACCAATTGGAAAAAGAAGAGATACCAATTCCTCATCACAACCAACATTATACGCTCCATAATTGACAACTAGGAAACAGTACAACGCTCTAAAGTTGGAGTACTTTTTTTCATACTCACTGACTATCACCAAAATACGAATCGCGAATTTGTAATCATCGTTGATATACCCGGTAGCTCCTAGCCTAAAACAAAAGAAGATGTCTTTCGTGGTACTTCAAAACTAGAGTCAACTGTAATTACCACAGCAAACGCCTTCGCATTCGCCTAATCTAACCTGCTAGAAAGAACACAGTGTCCCACAGTGTGAGACACTATTATGTGAAACACACTGTGAACACATAGTGAACACACTGTGGGGCACTGTATTCTTTCCAGCAGGGCTTGACTAATGCGCAAACTCACAATGATTACCAACATATGTTTCACGGGGTGCTGTTCGTTATTCCGAAGGTTCGCTATTCCGGAGGTTCGTTATTCCGAAGGTTCGCTATTCCGAAGGTTCGTAAATCCGAAACACACAAATTCCCTATACCTAGTGCTTCGTTAATCCGAAAATGAAAAAGGGTCCGTTAATCCGAACATTTGTGGCGTTATTCCGAAGGTTCGTTGTTCCGAAGATTTGTTGATCCGAAAATGAAATTCGGAATAACGAACCTTCGGAATAACGAATCTTCGGACTGAAGAGCCTTCGGAATAACGAACCTTCGGAATAACGAGCTGTAACCGTTTCATGAAACAGCACCTCATATACGCCTACATAGTCGTGTAGTATACGATAACCTGCTAGCTATATTGCTCCAAGATTGAAACAATGGTGTCAAAAAGGGACTATATTCCATATTATAAATTGCATGGTATGGTATATGTTCGCAGTTGTGAGTTGGCGCATCTTTTTTTTACTATATAAATGCGTGTAGGACATACGTATAGGCATTGCAACGTTTCTTTCAGCTGACGTCATTGCCGATGTTAATGACACCAGCAATAACAGATTTTAATGACAGATTTTTTTTTTTTTTTTTTTTTTTTTTGGGGGGGGGGGGGGGTTGTATAGCTTTCCGGATGCGGAAAATGAAACTGTTGGAATTATTCATTCAAAGAAAAATTTTGAATTTGTCGCTTGAAGATATATTCACCTAAACCGCAGTCATACATACTCAACATCAACATAATTGGTTGTCCTTTAAAGCGAATATAGGCCTACACCCAAGGTCTAAGTTGAACGCAGTATAATGTAGGTCTAGATTGAATGCAGTTAGCCAAATAGAGGAACGACATAAATTTCATTGCAATCCGAAAGTGGCAAAATCATAATATCAATGGCGTATAAGTTCGCATTACTCGTCTAGCCCCCCCCCCCAGCCGTCACAAGTGATATCGAAAGAAGGTATGATGACGCAGTTTTTTATAATTACGACATAAATTCACACTAAGCCAACCGTTCGTTCTCAAACTATGTAATAGCAATCAAAGCATACTTCCCAAAAACATTGAGAGAGCTTTTATTTATACCGCAAAACCCTGTTGGTATAGAAACTTTAAGGAAAACCAGAGTCAATATTTAATACAGTGCATGTGCATTCAGTGAAAACAGCAATATTAGTGGAACAAAATCTGATCAGTGAAAGTTTGAGGAAAATCGGAGAATCGATTCAAAATAATTTTTTTTTTCGATTCCGTCATTGCTGCATAAAGAGACTATTAGGCCTATTCCGAAGGTTCGTTAATCCGAAACACACAAATTCCCTATACCTAGTGCTTCGTTAATCCGAAAATGAAAAAGGGTCCGTTAATCCGAACATTTGTGGCGTTATTCCGAAGGTTCGTTATTCCGAAGATTTGTTGATCCGAAAATGAAATTCGGAATAACGAACCTTCGGAATAACGAATCTTCGGACTGAAGAGCCTTCGGAATAACGAACCTTCGGAATAACGAGCTGTAACCGTTTCATGAAACAGCACCTCATATACGCCTACATAGTCGTGTAGTATACGATAACCTGGTAGCTATATTGCTCCAAAATTGAAACAATGCTGTCAAAAAGGGACTATATTCCATATAAATTGCATGGTATGGTATATGATCGCAGTTGTGAGTTGGCGCATCTTTTTTTTACTATATAAATGCGTGTAGGACATACGTATAGGCATTGCAACGTTTCTTTCAGCTGACGTCATTGCTGATGTTAATGACACCAGCAATGACAGATTTTAATGACAGATTTTTTTTTTTTTTTTTTTTTTTTTTTGGGGGGGGGGGGGGTGTATAGCTTTCCGGATGCGGAAAATGAAACTGTTGGAATTATTCATTCAAAGAAAAATTTTGAATTTGTCGCTTGAAGATATATTCACCTAAACCGCAGTCATACATACTCAACATCAACATAATTGGTTGTCCTTTAAAGCGAATATAGGCCTACACCCAAAGTCTAAGTTGAACTCAGTATAATGTAGGTCTAGATTGAATGCAGTTAGCCAAATAGAGGAACGACATAAATTTCATTGCAATCCGAAAGTGGCAAAATCATAATATCAATGGCGTATAAGTTCGCATTACTCGTCTAGCCCCCCCCCCCCCCCCAGCCGTCACAAGTGATATCGAAAGAAGGTATAATGACGCAGTTTTTTATAATTACGACATAAATTCACACAAAGCCAACCGTTCGTTCTCAAACTATGTAATAGCAATCAAAGCATACTTCCCAAAAACATTGAGAGAGCTTTTATTTATACCGCAAAACCCCTGTTGGTATAGAAACTTAAGGAAAACCAGAGTCAATATTTAATATAGTGCATGTGCATTCAGTGAAAACAGCAATATTAGTGGAACAAAATCTGATCAGTGAAAGTTTGAGGAAAATCGGAGAATCGATTCAAAAGAATTTTTTTTTCGATTCCGTCATTGCTGCATAAAGAGACTATTAGGCCTACATTTCATGACAACATTATGGACAATATAAAGGAAATCAAGGTAATTATAAATAAATAAAGGTAATTCAACATAATTTCACCTTTCTAGCATAATGAAAGAGCACTTGACTGATATCTTTCAACAAAAAACACACACACACAAAAAAAAAACGGGTGGATTTGATATCTTTCAACAAAAAAAAAAAAAAAAACAAAAACGGGTGGATTTTGTTATCCTTAACCCGTTGAGGACGAGTCCCGAGCATACTCGGGCAGGTGGCTATGGAAAATGTGTGTTGTAGCAAAATCAGTCCGTCCTCAACGGGTTAACATGTCCGTAACAAGTCGACGAAATTTTTGTGGACTTCTTTCTATGTTTTTCTTATATTTTGTTGTTGTTGTTATCCATAATGAGAACATGAGGTTTTCCTATTCAGGTATTAGGGCACCAAAAATATAAAAATGCATAACTTTTTCCGATTTCCGGATTTCTCAACTAATATAGCTGCTTTCACTCAGTCCGTATTGATATATGGGCTTCTAGTTCCTTTCAATCATACGATCTGCAAACCTTTCAATACACAATTACAGAACATTGGAGTCACTTCCCCAATAGTACAACAAAAATGCCACTCTTTAACAATGCTTTATTCAAGTCTACACACAAGGTTAGTGATAAACTTCATCTGTATTCATTTTCCGTTGTGTTTTACTTGACCAGTGCGCACTATTCGGATTTGTGCTTTAATTATCTGCAGTAACCCCTAATTATATATTCTTACATTTTTTTACTGTCTTCTGCCATACACAGCACTCAGAAATCGTATTGTGATAACTGTTATTTTTCTGATGATAATATTCATGATAATCCTTATGAAAATGCATAATTTCATTATTGTTTGAACATGAAAGTGTTGGAATATTTGTTGCTGAAGCAGTGAATGAATGAATGAATGAATGAATGAGCAGATGATTTTGACAAGACAACTGGCTTCCGAGTTGTAATTGGACTTCTCTCGGTAACAAATTTTTATTTCTGTGATTCTTTTACAGGTTATGGCTGTCTTTCTCAGACTGATTCCCTTTCTCGCCTGCACCGCCCTCTATTTTGTAGTATGGCCCAAGCCATCTCTCGTGGGTGTCGTCTGCAAATGCCTCCCCATCATCTGTCTTTGTGGCTTCGTCCTCAGCGAAATCCGTCTGCGCTACCAGCGTGGCCCTCCCGTCGCTCCTCGTTATCACATGGCCGTTCTGATTGGCTTGATTCTGTCGTGCGTCGGCGACGGCTTCCTCGTATTCATCAACCAGTACTTTATTCAAGGCCTGGCCTGCTTCGCCCTGGCGCATGTGATGTACACGTTCGCATTTGGCGCCACTCCGCTAAAAGTTTCGCTGCTCCTCCCATGCGCATTCCTCGCTGGTACGGGATACGTGAATTTCGTGCATGAGGGAGCCATGGCCCAAGATCTGGCGCCTTTTGCCGCCTTGTACACCGTACTGATCACCGTGATGGGCTGGCGCGCCCTAGCACGGTTGCAATTCTTCGACAATCTCTGGACGTGGGCCAAAATGGCCGCCTTCTTCGGGGCGCTGCTCTTCGCTGTCTCTGACCTCGTCTTGGCCGCCAACAAGTTCTACGCGCCCTTTCCTGTGGCACAGCCTATCATAATGTCTACGTACTACACAGCACAACTTGGCATTGCTCTCTCAGTCGCTAGCTCCGGCAATGAGAAGAAAGTGTTATGACACTGCCTTCAGTAAGTCTTTAGTCCGAAGTTAGTGTTTCGAGCTACCAACAGGGCATTGTCATGGACCGGGATACAGTGCAGTTTAATCCACCAAACATGATCAAAGATTTCCAAAAGCCTGTTTAGGGTTTTAGTCAATTCAAGTCAGTTTATGATACCCTCACACCCCCATATTGTAACACTAAAAGGACTGGACCACGCTAATAAAAACATGTCCTATTATCTATACATGGGAGAGTGCGGGGTCCTCAATATTGCATGTTTCTTTTAATAACTTGGAAACGAGGGCCACATTATATATTAAATATGTTAACTCGTACTGGAAAAAGCTGCAGACTAACTCATCAGGAGGGTATACGTCAATGGACTTTCCATTTTCCTCCAAAATGATATAAGGCCCAAAGCGATAACCGGTTGCCCACCATTTGAAATCAGTGGTCGGCAGTTGGTTGTCATAGGCATGACAGGTCGTAAAAAGGTCTTTGGGAAGTTGGAGAGTGTTAGTTAGCGGTCAGCAACCGGTCGGCGGCTGGTTTTGGTAGGCTGGAGGATTTTGATGCTGCATCGAAAACCTGTTGGTTGGCGAAAGGTCTTCTTGGTCTTTAATTAATCGTGAAAAGGTCGGTAAACGGGCACCG